>OY728156.1:14839437-16039437 GCA_963277665.1 Viscum album
AATGAATAAATTTTTTTTAACCCATGGGGTTGGAGCTTGCTGGGATGCAATATGAAGTTATAATTATGAGAAACCGTGGAATCAGTTTGGTTATGCCTTGAGGGCATGGGAACTTGTTGTGATACTAATGAAATGAAATGAGGAAATGATAATGGTTAATTAATGGTTAAATAATTAATTAAAGTAAAGTGAAACTGATAAAAGATGATAAAGTAACTTAATGTAGCTCTTTAAATTGTTGTGTGCTTATAGGATATCTAGTCTTAGTAATGGAAGTCGAGAGTCTGAGATACATTAGTTGCAGTTGATGTCAAAGAATAGGTTATACCCATAGTGTGGTTGTGAGCTATATTATATCATGTACATTTTTTGTTTCTATAAGATACTCCACCTTGTCGGTTATGGAAACTAACACCATGGGGATTCTGATCCCTGGGAGGTGTTTTTCCCCAACATCCTGGTGGGAGGATGGATTGACTGACTACCCCCTTTGTTCCCACTCTCTTATCTTGGTAGTTACTTTTTCTAGTATGCATGGTGGTTAGTTTTCTCCATATATGTCTGTAGAGGGCGGTAATGACCTGTGGTTATTTCAAACACATATATTCTAGATATAGTTTCTTAAGGGATACTATAGGTACAATGTGTATGGGCTATGATGGATTGAGGATCCTTACTTGGTGTATGGGATGTAATGGTTTGAGGTATAATACCCAATGTATGATAGACGTTATGTGGGCTGTGGTGGATCCTAGAAACTACACCTGGTTACTTTTGGTTATGTGGATGTGGTGGTGTGATGCATGAGGTGCATGTTGGAACACAAGGTGTGTGTTGTGGTGTTTCACCCAGGTGTCTTCAGGCTAGCCTTTTTGGAGAGAGATGCTCAGGATGTGTGGCATTGGGGTAAGGCAGCGAACCAATGGGGAAGTGGTAGTGGGGTACCCTTGATATTCTTTATTATACTATATGCTTTTATATGTGATACTTAGTGATAGTATCCATGGTGAGGCTGGGAACTTAGTATACCTATTTATGTGAGGAGTTTGGTTTCACTTATTGTTCACTGTGATTTATCATTATTTATTTACTTTTGCATGAGAGTCTCCAGAGAGGATCCTATTAAATATACTATTATACTCACCTTATGTATATATAAACTATTTTCAGGTCAGTTGGAGTAGGTTGGAGATTAGGATAGTTACTACTAGCTTGTGGTTTATGGGATCTGTTTGGGATCTGTGGTTGCTGCCGTCTTTATTTTGGTACTTGCAGTTCTTCTTTTAAATTGTAGTAGTTCTTGCAGTTCTTCCTTTATTTTGGTACTTGTATTTCTTGCATGACATTACGCCCCACCCCCTTGGACAGCCCCCACCCCCGGGACACCCCCACCCCTAGACACCCCCACCCCCTTGGACAACCCCCACCTCCTGGATACCCCCACCCCTAGACAACACCCCCTATGGACAACCCCCCACCTCAAGACACCCCACCCCCCTTGAACACCCCCACCCTTGGACACCCCCACCCCCCGGGCACCCCCACCCCCATGGACAACCCCCACCCCCTGGACACCCTCTACTCCTTGGATAGCCCCAACCCCTTGGATAACCCCCACCCCCTGGACACCCCCACCCCTAGACACCCCCATGAACATCCCCATAGACACCCCCTAGACACCACCCCAACCCCCTTGGACACCCCTACCCCCTTGAACAGCCCCCAAACCCCTGGAAAACCCCCACCCCCTGGACACCCCCACCCCCTGGACACCCCACACCTTAGACAACTCCCACCCCTAGACACCCCCACCCCCTTGGATAGGCCCCCACCCCTTGGACAACCCCCACACCCCCTGGACACCCCATGGACAACCCCACCCCCTGGACACCCCCTGGACACCCCCACCTCCTTGGACAGCCCCCACCCCTGGATGCCCCCACCCCCTGGACACCCCCACCCCCATGGACAACCACCACACCCCCTGGACACACTCAACCCCTTGGACATCCCCCACCCCATGGACACCCTCACCCCCTAAACACCCCCACCCCTGGACACCCCCACCCCCTTGGACAGCTCCCACCCCCTAGAAACCCCCCGGACACCCCACCCCCTTGGGATAGCCCCCACCCCTTAGACACCCCCACTCCCCACCCCACCCCCTTGTAAAACCCCAACCTCACCCCCTTGGACAGCCCCCACCCCCCCAAACACCCCAACCCCCTTGGACAAACCCCCACCCCCTAGACACCTCACCCCCTTGGATAGCCCCCGCCCCTTGGATAGCCCCCGCCCCTTGGAAACCCCCTAGGCACCACCCCACCCCCTAGAAACCCAACCCCTGGACACCCCCACCCCCACCCCCTTGGGGTAGCCCCCCTCCCTCGGACACACCCCCACCCCCGTGGAAATCCCCCACCCCCCTAGACCGCCCCCACCCCCTGTACACCCCCACCCCACCCCCTGGACATCCCCCAACCCCTTGGATCAAAATTTCAAGTGTTTTATTTATGTATATGTTCGTTTTCAGGGTGTTCTAGTTTCTAGTGGTGTATTTTGTTGGGTGTATTGGTGTTATTCCGAATTCTGTATAGTATACTACAATTTCATTGGTGATATTCTGATGGAATACTATTTGGATCATATTTTTCTTCATTGGTGTTATTTGAATTATGTATAGAGTATTGCAATTGAAGGTAATTGCACAAGTAATTAGAGGTAATTAATTTTGAATTCTATATAGGTTTGTTATTATTTCAGGTAATTGAAGATTGTAGAAGGGGAGGCTGGTACTGCCTGCTGTTGGAGTTGCAGAAACTATATGCCAACGGTTTCAAAACCGTTGGTATAGATGTGAAAATCAAATCTATACCAATAGTTTCATCAAACCATTGGTAAAAGTATATACCAACGGTTTACAAACCATTGGTATAGACCTGTTAATGAAATTGTTACCAACAATTTCTATAAACTGTTGGTAAAAGTATCTACCAATAATTCAGAAAACCGTTGTATATATATAAAGTGAGTTATACTGAAACGGTGTAAAACCATTGGTAAAAAGTTATACCAATGGTTATGGAGAACTGTTGGTATAATGTGCTGTAAGATAACATACCCCAATGGTTTATGAATAACCATTGGGATATGTCTATCACCATGACTTAGTAGGCAAAGGTTTGGACAACTGTTGGTATATATTATACCAACGGTTGTCCAGCCTATACCAATGGTTTAAAACTGTTGGTATATCATAGATTTCTAGAAGTTTCAAGCATAAGTTACAAGGACCTGACCTTAAGCATTAAATAATATTGAGTTTTAAGTCGATAATTCACTCTATTATATTTTCAGTACCTTTATGGTTTAGAGTTTTAGAGAGTTATGACATAACTATTAAATAATAAGCCCATACATTACAAAGTGGATACTTCCACTTAGTATCGATATTTTCCACAATATAAAACTTTTAAAACACAACAAGTTTTCTTTTCATGACATATCTTTACAATTTTCCTCTCGACCTTATCCTTTTTCATACTCATCCTAAAAACCCTTTGAAAAACATTTTAAAATGCGAGAAAAGAACAAAAATCTTAGTAAGGGATATATAAAGGAAATAAATAAACCCATTAGTCCATGAATACTCATAAAAATTTTCCTTTTCAAAATGATTTTTTGTCTCAAAAATAATAATTTTATTACCTAAGAAATAGAATTAAATGCCTGAATATTTTCATAAAAAATTTCATAATAAATATTAATATAAAAATAAAACTCATAAAGTTTTATTTTCAATCATGAAAAACTCAAAAAAAAAAACTTTTTCACAAAGTTATACATTTCACTATTAATGAAGTAGCATAAATATTCCATTTAAAATTAAGTTCATTATCTTACATTGTGAAATCATAAGATTTCCATGAAAACCCATAAGAAGCATAGATAAATAATTTAGGTAAATTATGACTTAATTTTCATAACAATATTATAATCAATATTAAAAATAGAATAAACTACCCAGTAAATTCTAATAACATCTTAGGAGAAACCTAACTGGTTAACTCCACCCCTTTACCCAATGCATTGGAAAGCTATATCGGGATCACCCATCATCATGAGAAATATAGATATAACTTGTCATAATAAATAATTCCCAAGAATCATAACATAATCACAACACATGAAATCTTACATTTCCATCATAATACTCACACAAATATTCTTTTCACCCATAAGAATTTTTTTTCCAGATATCGAAATATCTATTTAATTTGAAACCTTTTTTAAAATACCCAAAAAAGGGAATGATAAATTTTCCTTGAGAAAATATAAAATCTTATAAAATAATATAGAAATCCAAATAATGTCTATAGTGGTGGGAAAAACTATTGACACCATATACATTAAAATAAAACATTCCTTTTTCCTTTGTTAAAACATTTGTATAAAATACATAAAAAGATTCCTTTTGAAAACCTTTTAAAGAAAGTAAAAAAGTGACATAAAATGTAATTTATAATTCAATTATGTTCATATAAATACAACCATAAAATAATTTTATGAATATGTACATGGGAAAAAACAATTTAGAAAATAAATCTTTAAGACATTTAAAATGAGGTTTTTAAGGAAATGCGTCATTTATCTCGAGTCCGAATCATCACGTACGTTCATTATCTACTATATAATAAAATTTAATCAGTAATTTAATTTATTAAGAAAATTTTAAAGGTTTAATAAAATATAAGTAAACCATTTATTTCATTTATTTTAATGACACATTTAATTAATTAATTAGTTAAGTCCATGTAAGACATTTTGATGATATTCAACTCATAGGTCCAAAATGACTTTGATAGGTTGACTATGGTAAAAGAGGAAATTATTAAATCATATCCAAAATAATAATCATGAAATAATTATAATTTTTATACATTAACTATACTTTTAAAAATCAAATATGAAAGATGAATATGAAAATGAACTATGTTACAATCATAGAGACAACATGTCATGCATATGCATGGACAACATTTCCATTTTTCAATGAACATGAGGGAAATAAGGTAATTATTATTTTATATTTATAGAATTATTATAAATATCATAAATATTATATTATCACTTTAAATAAACTTATATATACTATCCATATGATGCGATGATGAAAAGCTAATCACACTGGTTCATAGACGTGGTAATCCACACAATACGCATGAATGACGTTATCATTTTTCAATGGGTGGAAATGTAAGAAAATAAATGATATCATATATTTAAAAAATAAAAAACATTTCATGAATTTCACACATATAAATTAAATCCATAATTATAACCATTCATGAGATGCGGTGATAAAAAACAAGCAACATTAGTTCGTAAGGTGGTAGCCCGCTATAAACACGAATGATAGTTTCATTTCCAATTTATGGAAGAGAAGATGAATATAGGTTATGAAATTAACATAATAAAATCTAAATATATGAAATATACTTATTTTATTATTTCATCATGGTTGAATAATATTTTAAGGAGGTAGAATAAGTAATAAAAAAATACTCAGTTAAGAACTATACCTCTTCTTCAAAAAAAAAACTCTTTAAATTTATAACTAAAAACCTCACTAGGTTGGTTTCATGATAAAACAAATGAATATAATAAAAGAGTAGGTATGTTTTTAATGGATTTGTGTAGGTATTTTATGAACAAGAGTGCTCAAAATGTGTTAGTAAGAGAGTAGATAAGGTGCCCTTGTATAAGTGAGGGGAAAGACACACATGGAATTACTTAAAAGGTTAATATATATATATATATATCATAATCATGTAAATTGAAACAAAGACACCCCAAATTTTAATATAAGATGCTATAGGGTCTAAATAAACTCAACCAATCACATTTATATAAGTTTTGGATACATTTTAAGCATCACCTCATAATTAAACCACTTTAAACTCATTTTAACCTTAATCGTGATAATTTTTTTTACTATGATAACTTAATTATAAGACCAAAAATAAAATGGGACTTATAACAAAATTTATAATTGAAGATTCAAAATTTAGAATCTTTTTTATCAGATTAAATTTATATAGGGGTATAAATTTCATTAAATATAAGAACACAAAAAAGCATGAATAATAGTTTTTAGGAAAATACCCAATTTAAGCATAAAAAATAATTTGCCTTGAAATAATGTAATAAATTAGTTTCTAATTTTTTTATTAAAAAATAAAATAATTAAGTTTTTAGAATTTTTGAGTATGAAAAAACTGAATGATATCTTCCAACTATGCCATTAAATGCAAATACCTAAAAATAGTTTTTAATTTGAATAAAATATCACTTATCTTTTGAAAAGTCAAGATTGGGTTCCAAAATTAAAAAATAATGTCTTAAAATAAATTATTTAACTACATAAATAGAAATTTGGTAAAAAAACTCATAAAATAGAATAAAGTAAAGTGTTTATGAAATTCTAACCCTTATCTCTTTAGTTTAACCCTTGATAAACTTGTTTTATCCTTAACAGTAACAACATATTTTTACTATTTTTACTATTCATTATGAAAAAAATTTAAGTTAAACTTATTAAATTATATAAATTATGATGTTTCCAAATATTTAATAAATTTTATAAAATTTAATTCACATAAGTAATGGGATTTAATTAAAATTAAACTCACAATACGTGACAGAAACCTGTTTTCAAGAAAAATGCCTTTTTAAGTATAAAAATGTTTTTATAAAATTAAAGTATAACGTTGATTAAAATGAAATTGATTGGATTATTTTTTAATAAAAATAACTAATTAATTTTAAAACTAATCCAAAATAAAATCTGACTGTAAATACTTGAGAAGAAAAGATAGTTTTCAATTAAATTCAGTATTTTTTATTATCCACTGAAACATTAATCTTCATAAAAATCCCAAAAAATAAACCTAAGATAATTTTGATACGATGATTTAATAATGATAGAATTTTTATAAAATAAAATTTCTAAAATAGTCATAAATTAATTATATTATGTTATCAAAAAAAGCAATGAAAATCTTTTTTAGAAGAAAATGTATTTTTGAAGAATAAAACGACTTTACTAAAAATTGATTCATTATTTATAAATAATTAATAAATAAATTTTTATTGAGTAAGAAATTTATACATATTTTATAATGTTTTAATCTTATTCATATCTTCCAATTCAATGACTTTGCTATAAGAGTCATAAAATAATAATATTTCTTGGCTCATTTAAGATGAGTGTTTCATGTCATATACGCTATCGAAAATTATGTTATTTTAAAATATCGAGGTGTTAAATTATCCCCCCTTTAATAAATGTCATAATTTCAATTTCAACTTGAGCTCTGTAATAAAGGGTTTGGCATTTGAAAATATCTTTATTGAAAACCCACATCGTAAAAATGGTTAATAAAACTTCATCTTGAAAAGAGGGAAAGATAAATATGAAAGTCATATAGAATGACACATAATTAGGTTTCCAAATAGGATAAAATTAGTGGGAAGTAAAAATATGGGCATGAAGGAAAAATTAATGTCCAAATAATGATGAAAAGTGGTAGAGAAAATTGATCACAATAAAATGAATGATTATGATAAAGTTGATGACCACAAAACCATAAACTAATGAGATGTGAAAAAGGAAATAAATTCATCAGAAATGAATGTAATAAGATGATATTTTTATTTCAAAATCATTTTCCTAGAGTTGATGAATTATTTTACCATCTAGTATATGAGGAAATATACTTACTTGATTTTCTTCAAATCTATAAACAAAATTTCATCCTTTGGTTTCCTGTTTTGATCAGTTTCCATATTTATCTCAACTTTTAATCTGAATGATGAGTATTAAAGATAAATATTCTCATTCTAAAACACTAAAATCAACTTCTAAAAGATAAAATAATCCTAAAAAATATAACAAGTTATCCCCCCTATATTTAGACATTATCCAGAACCAAAATAGTTATAAAAAGGTAAAACAACATCCAAAACAAAGAAAATTTACATCAACCTTAAAATCATCAAAAATAACACCCAAAGTTAAAGTTTAAACATTCCATAAATAACTCTTCAAAATACTCTATATTCAAAATCCAAAAATCAGAGGGGAATGATCACATATTATTCCAAAATAAATTTAACATTTATCTCCAAACAAAATTAGTCACTCAAAAACATGATATACCCAAATGCATATTCCCTAATTATATAATCTCCAAAATATGATAATCATTTTTATAAATAATGAAAATCACCATAAATCCACATTAGAATAATTTATGCATCCAAAATACAATTCAACCTTTATTTCTTAAATAAAACCCCATATTATCTAATAACATTATTTTTTCCTTAATCATATAATGTTCCCTAAAAATATAGTGATCTTCTTCTAAAATAAAATTAATCTCTTAATCTCTAAATAAATTTTCAATGCCATGGTTATATATATGAAAAAAAATATGTTCCCAAATTGTAATAACCCACAATTATCTCAACATTAATGATCATATAAACCATAATGTTTATCAATACCTTTAGACTTATTTTCATTAATTGTAATTAAATTCTTCCTCAAGTCACTTTTTTACATATTATAATTAAGAGTGACATATACCTCAAACATTTATCAAAACTCAATAAATGTTTTGTGAAGTATTCCCATAATATAAAACATCAAAAGGGATATCTATTACATTAAAATTATGATCAAACTTAGACTTATCAACCCATGAAAATTTAGGGTTATCCCGTATAACTATGGATTATCATAGGTTTCTATAGATTCTATCATATCATTATTCATAATGTTTCATAAAGATAATTTTAATTAACCAAATAATTATCCCCTAAGAGAATCTGGACATGTGTTTAGTCTTAGTCCCATTGATCATGAACCAGTGAAAATCAAGTTAATACCAAATCTACCCCTTTTAGATTTTTTACCCATAGGTGCATGTGTGCCACAAACACATCCAATTTCCAATATCCATACATGTATTTTATTGATAGGAAGCCACACAATTTCTACTTTAACAAAATTTTAGGATGTTATATTTATCTTAGAATTACCCCCAAGGTTTTTATCAAAGTTTTCTTATCTTAATCAAAATATTAATCTAAAACTTTCCTCTAATACCAACTATAAGGACCCCACCATTAAACATTACATAATCTTGAGTTTTTAGTCAAGAATTAACTCTATTGAATTTTGAGGACCCTTACTGTTTATAGTTTTAGAGAATTAGTTCATAACTATTATATAAAAATCGTATACATTACAAAGTGGAAACTTATACTCAGTATCCATTTTTTCCACAATATAAAACTTTTATAATACAACAAGTTTTCTTTTCATGACATATCTTTTAAATTTTCATCTTGACCTCTTCCTTGTCCCTATCTATCCTTAAAACCCTATGAAAAACATTAGAAAACATGGGATGAGTACAAAACTATTAGTAAGGGATATATAGAAGGAAGGAAAGAAACCCATTAGTCCATGAATACTCATAAAAATTTTCCTTTTTCAAAATAAACTTTAGTATCAAAATAATAATTTTCTTACCCAAGAAATCAACTTCACTGCCCAAATATTTTAATAAAACATTTCATAATAAATATTAAAGGAAAAATAAAACTCATAAATTTTTCATTGTAATCCTAAAAAACCCATCAAAACGTTTTCACAAAGTTATACATTTCACCCTTTATGAAGAAGAATAGACTTTCCTTTAAAATTAAGATCATTATATTACCTTGTAAAATCACAAGATTTATATGAAAACCCATAGAAATCATAAATAAAACATACAGGTTACTTGGGACATCATTTTTATATCACTATTATAATCACTCTTACAAATGTAATGACATACCTAGTAAATTCTAATAATATCTTAGGAGAAACCTAACCGGTTAACTTTGTCTCTTTACCCAATGCATTAGAGATCTATATCGAGCTCAAATGTCATCATGAGCTATATCAGGGTCACCCATCATCATGATCTATATCAGAATCATACATCACCAAAAAAAATTCCCAATAACTATAAGACAATCATAAAACATAAAATCTTTCATTTCCTTCATCATAATCATAAAAATATATTTTTTAGCCATAATATTTTTTTTCCAGATATCGAAATATCCATTCCATTTAAAACCCTTTTTGAAAATACCCAAAAAAAGGGAAGGATGGTTTTTATTTAAATGAAACCTGAAATCTTGTAAAGTAATCGAAACATAAAATAATGGTTATGGTGGTGGGAGAAACTATTGATTTCGTATACATTAAAATAGATAATTCCTTTCTTCCTTTTCTCAAAACATTATGTATACAATACATAAAAAGATTCATTTTGAAAAACTTTGAAAGAAAGTGAAAAGTGACTTAACATGTCCTATATAATTCATTTATGTCCATGTATATACATCTATAAAATAATTATAAGAATATGGACATTTAATAAAAATATTTAGAAAATAAATCTTTAAAACATTTAAAATGAGTATTTTAAGGTAAAGTGTCCCTTACCTTGAGTCTGAATCATCACATACATTATTTATATTTTGTATAATAAACTTTTATTTATTATTTTATTTCTTAAGAACCTTTTATAGGTTTAATAACTTATTATTAAATCATTTATTTCATTTATTTAAATTTTATATTTAATTACTTAATCAATTAAGTCCACATCAGACATTTTGATGATATTCAACTCATATGTCCAAAATGACTTCGGTAGGTTGAATATGGTCATAGAGTTCATTATTATATCATATCCTAAATAATAATCATGAAATAATTATCATTTTTATATATTAATTATACTTTTAAAAGAAACCATGAAAAATGTTTATGAAAAATTAATTATATTACAATCATAGAGACAGTAGTCCATACATACACATGAGCAATGCTTTCATTTTTTTAAAAACCTATTGGAAAGAGGGTAATTATTATTTTATCTTTAAATAATTATGATAATATCATAAATATTATATTATATCTTTAAATAAACTTATATATACCATCCTTGTGATGTGATGATGAAAAATGAATCACATTGCTTCATGGAGGTCGTAATCCACACATACACATGAATGAGATTATCATTTTCAATGGATGGAAAGGGTATGATTGAAAATCAGTATACCAACACCCATAATGTTTTAAAAAATCTAGTCTGAAATAATATTTAATGCATTATTTGATAATTAGTGACATAAATTCATAATAAATATAGATAATCAAATAGCCTGCAAACCCTTGAGCTCTAGGTTGACACCTAGGGTCAACCAATACCTACTTCAACCCGATTCCAAATATCTTTATTTGTTCCTTCATTAATTCTAGGTGGATTACCATTACAAGGAACAAATACCCATTACAAGTATCAATTAATTCTATATTTATCCCTTAGGCATCAAGTAACCATGCATCTCACCCACGAGCATCAAGTAACCATTTAATAATGGACTCTATGTGAATTTCCATTATAAAGCCACTTATGTGTTCCCAAGGTGAAAAAACATACCAAGGACAAAAGTATCAATGGTACCAATGTGAATTACCATTCTAGATACACTTGCATTCTAATAAGAAATCAAAATCTATGTGAATTCCCATGATAAAGATGATTTAACATTTCACATAAAAAATCAATAAGAGACAATGCATTTTAATTTACCAAACATACAAACATGTCAACATATGCCATATTGGTTAATTGATGACAATTGCCAATTATTATATAATTTATTACATTATTATAAGTTACCCATTTACAATTCAATCAATCACAATTTCCCATTCACTAATTTCATGACAAGTCACATAACATTCTGAAAATTATGATTCATATATCAATTAAGTCTAATTATTATTTTACATGTCATTAAGTCCTCATACCATTATGTCATCATGCCAAAACCAATTTTACTCCAATTAACCACTTAAAATATAAGTGATTATTTATAAATCCAATTACACCAATTTACATATCCAATTCTCAATTCAAGACCTTCCATAAACAATTCCCCATTCAACTTAGGGATCTAGGTTTGTACATTCCATGTTCCAACCTAGGGTTAAGGGTAAGCACACCTCTCGAGTGGATTTAGGCCCTAGTATCAACTCCAAATGACCCAATGGGATTTTTATAAGGTCTAGGTAAAATGATTCAATCCATGTAAGAGAATTCCATTTAGAAGGGGTCACACACATGGAGTTCCAGTGCGGTTGCACAAGTTTCACATACTAGAAAACAAAGACAAACCTTAGGGAGATGTTTTAGACCACATAACTCAATCCAACAAAGAAGAATCTAAATATTAAAGATTTGTATCAAAAAACAACACCATGATACCCTATGGACAATGATTGAAACACTCCTTTAAGGATAAAAGAACAAGATTTAAGGAAAAAGCAATAGGAATTCACCAAAACCGAGCAAAACTCATCAATTCAAGTCATTCGTATTAAAGAATGAATCAAGGGTTGAATAAAAGTGTTAGAAAAGCCTAAGAAACCATATATATCCATTAAAAATTGAAAAATATATATTAGGATCAAATGAGTGTTTATTAAAACTTAAAATTGGGTTTTGGGAGGTAGAAATATGATTCTTCACCTCTTAATGTTGGCGATGCCACCAGCTATCTGGTGGTGCTAGAAAGTTCCACTACATGGATGGAAACCCCACTGACTATATGATGATTTTCTATAGGAGACCCAATCTACCAAGATTCTAATAGTATTTTGGTGGGTCTCACCGGATGGCCAGTGGGACTCCTCTAGGCTTACCAGGCTACTGCCTTTCCAACTGGCTAGTCGGTGAACTGCACCTACTAGCTGGTTGCACTGTAACTTCTCTTAGGCTACATGACACTGATGAATTCAATATCATGGATTCTCTGAGCCTCTAAAACCCCTCATAACCTCTTTTAATACCAAAAATAAGGACCATTTAAAAAAAATGAATCAATAAAACTTAGAGAGAAAGTACCTAAGTATAAGGGTGGGATATTACAAATTTATAATGAATGATCCTTCAGATTAGTTATCTAACTCACATTAGAAAAACTTTACAATACCCTTGGGTTTCCACTATAACATATACAGTAATCCAAATTATCCTTTAGATACTTGAGTACTCTTTTAACTACATCCCATTGATGATAACCTAGATTACTCATATACCTACTCAAATTTCCAACAACATATGAAATGTTTGGTCTTTTACATTTCATGACATGCATGATACATTAGATCACCCTTGAATATTAAAATTGAGAAACTACCCTACTGGGATATTGTATCATCCTACTCCTAGAAGAATATAGGGTAGAAACCGATGAATATTTAAATTGTTTGAACCACTTTAATATTTTTATATATAATATTATTGAGAAAGAAGAATAAAATTCTTATTTCTAACAATTTTGATTCCCAAAATAACATTAACGTTACCTAACTATTTCATATCAAAGTTTCTAGATAAAATATACCCGTCCACTTTTATTTGATTCATATCAGTTCTAAATATAAGCATAATATCAAAATATAAAAAAATAACAACATCATGATTATAATGGAACCTACTATAAATAGATTTATCAGCTTGGTTAACTAAAAATCCATCCGACAATATTATTTCATTAAATTTATCATACCATTTTTTTGTATAATGTTTTAAACCATATTATTACTGAACCAATTTGCGGGCCTTCTTTTCTTTACCAAGTATTATTAATCCTTCAGGTTGTTCCATATATATTTCTTTATCTAATAAACCATTTAAGAATGATATTTTAACATAAATTTAGTGAATTTACAAATCAAATATGGAAGTTAAAGTGATAAAAAATCTAATCAAAGAAGTCTTAACCACTAGAGTATAGGTACCAAAATAATTGATTCCTTCTTTTTGATTAAACCCCTTGGATACCAATCTATATTTATATTTTTCAATTGTATCATTGATTTTTCATTTTTTTCTAAATACCCACTCACAACCTATAGGTTGTGAACCTTTAGTAAGATCAAATAACATCCAAGTATTTTTATCGATTATAGATTCTATTTAATCATTTATATATTCCTTCCAAATAGATTCATCAGAAGATGGAATAACCTCTTTGAAAGTTTTTAGTTTAGACTCTATAATGAGAAAACAAGTACATATAGAAATAAGATCCATATTGGTTCCTTTAAATAATTAAATATTTAAATTAGATCTATATGTATCGTGTATCCAAGTTCATTTACTTTTAAAAATCTCTTCAAATATATCTTCTTGAGATACTCTTTTATTTGATCCATATTCCTCTGTTTGGGATTTCTTAGGTAAAAAGGTAAACCTAGATTCATCAAAAATATAATCTCTTGATTTAATAACTATATTAACATCTAACAAATAATTTTATTATATAATCATGAATCGATAATATTTTTAATGATCCTTATATACAAGAAAAATTCTATCAATACCTCTTTTACCCAACTTTTCCCTTTTAGGTTTAAGTACTCTTATAATTGCATGACAACCTCAAATAATTAAATAATTTAGGTTTGGTTTTCTATGCTTACATAATTCATATGGAGTCATATACTTCCCTTTTGTGGGAGACCTATTTAGGATGTGACATAAAATTAATAATTATTCTCCCCAAAATCCTTTTAAGATACCCAAGATAAACATCATGTAATTAACCATTTCCATTAATGTTATATTACTTCTCTTATCTATATAATTTTTTGAGGTTTATAGGGATCTGTAACTTCATGTATGATCCCTAAGAAATCAAAAAATGGAGGAATATTTTATTCTCTAGAGGCATTTAATTATAATCTCACATTGGTTTCCAACCTCATTTTTATAGATACTAAATTTATCTATAAATTTATCTTTATCATATAAAATATATACCTAAAAAAATATAGAATAATAATCAATAAATGTTATAAAAAACCTTTTATTACCTATGGTTGATATAGAATGAAAATCAAATAAATCACTATAAATTAATTCTAATAATTTACTTCTCCTTTATATAGTTGAAAATTATTTTATAACTATTTTAGTTTTCATCAATGTTACACATTTATTATCATTTTTATCTATGCTAGGTAATAATGTCATTTTGTACATGTCATGTATTTTCTTAAAATTCACATGACCTAAATGATTATTCCATAAATAAAAAGACTCTAGCAAGTAATTATAAACAATATTTGTATTCAATTTTAATAATCTATCATACAAGTGACCCTTTCTAACAAATATCCCACTTTTGGACATTAAAAATTTATCCACCTCAAATACAATCTTAAAACCATGCTTTTTGACAATATCCCTAAACTAAGTTCCTATAAAATTTGGTCACGTAAAATAAAACATTTATGGTGAGTATATTTCTTGAGGTAAACTCAAGATCAAACACTACCTTCCCTTGTACATTTATGCTTGTAGAGTTCCCCATGTAGATAAATGTACTATATTTGATTGATTCCTTCTTCTTATAGAGAGATTTTTTGTTTCACACATGTTGTTTAACACATGAATAAATATACTAAGAAGATTTATCCTTTAGAACATTCAATTCAAAGATCATGGTCTCAAAGTGGTCTTTTGAAGAGTTGTTTCCATATTTCTTCTTATAGAGATGCTAATATTATTTGATGTGTCCCAACTTTCTATATAAGTAGCATGCCCCTTTATTCTTCTTGAATCACACATTTAAAATTGAAGTATTGTTTGGACATTTTTACCCTTTGAGTACCTAGATTTATCCACTCACTTTTCCATGAGGAACTTGGATTTATCATCCTTAGGTTCATTTTCATCCTCATGCTTTTTATATTCCTCATCAATTTATATTTAGTTGAGTAACTCATTGAGGAATATTTATTCCTTATTATACTTTATGGAATATTTAACATTATTCCATAAAGGAGGGAGATTATCAATGATGGACGTGATAATGAAATCATCATATTTGTTTATCTTTTTTTTATTATGGTGTTATATGATTCATTTTATTTCATAGAATTGTTATATGATAGGCATACAATCTACCAATTTGTATGAAATAAACTTGCTTACTAGGATTTTTTTCTCACCATATCCTTGGTGATATAATTTTTCTATGAATAATCCCATATATCCTTTTTAGTTGGAAGATACTGATATGTGTTGAAGAGGTCATGAGTATGTTCCCTTGACACATGTGATCATCGTTATCACATTTTTTTCTTGTGTGGGAGACTTTATTTAATGACATAGACTTTTTAAATGATATTTTTTCCTAAATTAATGTTTGTTACATATTATATAATATTATACAAATAAAAAATAAAGTGAAAACAACAAAATTTTATCTCATTAAAAATTATCATTACATTAGTTAGCTATAAACCCAATTAAAATTCCAAACATTACAACTAGAAAAAAATATAAAATAGAATAGCTAAAATTGAAAAGTATGGATCACCCCAATATACTAGAATAATATCCCACACTAAAAATATTATAGAAAGGAAACAAAATATTAGTAAAACAATCAACATCTTAATAAATGAAAATATAACCTTTGGTAGAAATTTGTGGTGAATTTTGAGCTAAAGCATAAAGTGGTATTTATAGGGTATAAAGGGAAATGTGACCATTGAGATTAAACCATTATATGACCATTGGTAAAATATGACCATTTTTCAATATGACTATTAGTCAATATGAACATTGTAAAATATACCATTGGTAGATAATTTTACCATTATAATTAGTGTTTATAAGTAGTAATGACAAAGGATAATTGATACAGAAAGAAAAATAGATGGCCTTAACCAGTAGAGCCATGATGTTTGAAGACCGTTTGTCAAAACTTGGGAGGGAGTTATCATCATGGGGGTTCACCCTTGACCAAGTTCAATCCAAGATTCAACAAGTGAAGCTTGAACAAAATCACATATTAGATAAGTTCAAATTAGTGGATATTACCACTCAGTCAATGTTAGCCGAGAAACCCCACAAAACTACCACCATCGCACACCTTACCCTTAGGGAGTATGCAGGTGTAATAAGGGGTTATGTGTCTGAAACTTAGTTACATAAAGTGTAAATTAATTTATATAAATAAAAATTTTATTCCATAAACTCTTATTAATAATTGTTTTTCATAATAAAATATATGTTTAATTGTGATGAATTTGATAATTTAATTTTTTTGACGCAAATAATAAATAATTCGTTTTTTCTAGAAAATATATAAAATTTTATAATAAAATCAAGTATTATGAATAATATTTTTTAATATAATCTTTTAAAACACACCTATCAAAATATAAATGATAAAATAATTTTATAATGGCCTAGTAAATGTTTTATAAGTGTTAGATATTTGACCATGCCTTAAAGACTACTATTTTTAAATAAATAAGGTTTTTTATATTTAAAAATTTAAATTATCATATTTAGAGAAAATTTATAATAAAATAAAAATCATTTTTTGAATTATAACATCTAAATTAGGTTAGCATTAATTTATGATAATTTTCTAAAATACTTTAATTTTTCCATGAATTAAAAAAATACGGTTTTGGGTTTTCATCATGTTTAATGACTTAATATTTATGTCGTAATGATTTAATAATTCATTAACCACAATAAAATACATATAATATTTTATTTTATTAATATTAAGTATTTTAATATATTTTAATCAATTTTCAAAACCTATAAGAGACTTTCCAAAGTCTAAAATAGAATCTTTGACTTTGAAAACATTACTTTATGGAAACTTTACTTTTCTATTACAAAAGAAGTAATAAAAAATTATTCTTTGATCCAATGGGTTAAAATGACTTAAAATTTGATCCAAATTTCCAAACCATGAGTGAAAACCATGGGTAAGCCAATGTTTTTTCATTTTCCACAACCTATTTTTCCAAGACCTATATTTGGAAATTATTAAACAATTCGTCCAATTTTGATATAAATACACACCCATTTATACATTTAATTTCACTAACAATCCATATTACACAAATTAATAGTTATTTTCCTCCCATTTAGTCCCCCAAGGTGTCCTCAATCCCCCAAGGTTCCACTCCTCAAGATCTAAGAGTAACTCTACATGGTAAGGAAATTATCCTTCCTTTCTCTTAAATTAAAGAACCACTTTTTGTATATGTCTTCTCAATATTATGGAAAACTATTTTATTACCATTTTGATCATACCCTTACCGAAAAAGTATGTTTTATCAATGGGATACCCTCATACCCTCTCAATTTATCCTTGTCTAAAATCCCATTTTACACCCATCATGCTGTTAAATTTACTTCTCAAATTTATCCCTATACTTAAGGATTTCTCTTTCATTTTCCTTTTTTGAATACCCAAACCCCTTTATTTTCTAGGTGTATTTACCTAGATGTAAAAATTATTTATTTTATTTGGGTATTTAGGCAAAATAAACCCACATTCCCTTTTTGTGGGCTAAAAATTATGTAATGATCATGTCTTTAAGCTCTTTTTTATGCCAGAATTTTGATAAGAAAACCGTTATTTATTTCTCCATGGGTTATTAATGAAATGATTTAATATGATATATTTGGATCACATGAAATTAATACATATTAATAGTTCACCTTGATAGTGCTCTAATGCATTGATTAAATAATTTATTCGATAGTGATGACATGTTTTATGATACCTCAGTGAATTACCTTGGTAATTTTCATTTATGACACCTCGATGATAAAACTTGGTGATATACTTATGAATGTATCATTTAAATGTTTTATACACATTTACATGATATGATTCATGTTCTTATATACCTATTTTTATGACTTATTGTTATGTCTCATGTTCTTTTTGATATGTCCCATGATCACATGCTACATGTATCGCTTTATTATTTCCTTACTGGGCTTCATGATCACTCCTTTCCTTTGATGTATCTCCACCGAATATGAGATATAGTAAAAGTAACTTAGGGTGAACCCATTAAGGTGTATTTAGGTGTAATTAGAATAAATTTTTAAGTTTTAATGTATTATGTACCTTATTTCCAAGAAAATAAACTTTAAAAGATCCTATTTTTGTACCATGTAATGAAAAGTTATGTAATAAAAAGACAGGATGACATAATTGAATCATATCATCATTAGATGTGGGAAGCTTTAGAGTTGAGATTATGTACAAAACTTTTATATTTTCAAGTATCAATTTCATCCTCTCTTTCCACCTCTTGAAATAGTTTTCATAGAATTGTACCACTTTCATCACATTGTTGAGAATCACCATATCTATGTTTATGTGATACAATATTAATATTATTGGTGATATATTTTTGGAAATGGATTTATAATTTACTTTAGATTTTAGTAGATGGATATCACCAAGTAATGTTATATTGTCATTCAACTTAAGAGCATATTCACCCCGACCAAATCAGTAGTACTATGGGTTATTGGTGAATCCTCTTTAAGATACAATAGTGGATCGATAATTGATAAAATTACTTTGTAGAGAGTATCCATTGAATAAAATTTGGAAACAATAGAGTAATAATTTTTTTGCACATATACAAAATTCATTTTATTATTATTTAATTATTTTAGAGTAATCTCAATTTATATGAAGGTTTGGAGTGCTTATTAATGGTTGAAAATACTTTTCTCATCTAATGGGGACTCTATTTTATAGAAATGCACCCATTTGTATAAGGCATCATACCTCTTGTAATTGGGTTGATACCTTTAATATAAATGCATGTTTTTTTAGATTCAATCCTTCCCATTGGATCATATCTGATCAAAAAAGTGGACTAGATTGCACCCTCTAGCAGGCAGACGTGTTTACGAGCGAACAGATGTGTTTGGTAGAAAATGAACATGTCAATTCCAACCGATTTATCAATATGGTATTACAAAAATAAACTTTATCATTAACAAACATAAAACAAAATAATTTAAATATTTTAAAAACTATTTAAAATAAAATAATCCACCTAGTATATTCATGCATAGTTATGATATTAATATTATTAACTAAGTAAAATGTAAAATTTGAATTTTATATGTTTCAAATAAAATTTTATATTTCATATACTTTGTATTGAATTTAATTTTCATCAAAATTTCCATGAAAATATTTTTTTATTTTTATTTTCATTTAATGTCACATGGGATTTATATTTGTTAAGCCTTTGTTAGTTCATTAGGCTCATGCTTGAAAACTTCAAGTGGCCCTTTTCTTGTTTTTATGATGAGTTTTTCTCCCTCAACTCTAGGTGTGATTCATGTTGTCACTATCTAAGCCAATAAATGGATTTCACTTGTTCTATATATGAAACCAAATTCAAACCTACCTTAGGTTCTTATATCATATTGGATTATAAGGTAATTTAATATGTTACCTATATGTGTGATTCTCATGTACCATTAAGTCACCCAACACACTCTACTTTTCTCTCATAATTCATTGGGTCTCATTGATTTAACCATTCAAACATTTTTAATTTTATTTATTTTTGAGTAATAGAGAACATTTTATTGAAATATTTGGTGAGATATTTTCTGAACAACCTTGACAGTTTCAATATCAATGCTTGATAAATAAATTATTGCTCTATGATTATATTGTAGATTACAGAGGCTCATGGATTTTGAAACTTAGTTGTGATGTTTTATGACTTAGGTTTTGGTCCTCAAGGAATGAAAAAGTAGATATACTTAAGTAGGTAACTTCAAGGGGGTGGGTGAATTTAAATGATAAGATAATAAAACCCTATACAAGGATTTTTTATTTAAAAAATAAACTATAGTAAAATGATAGTGTGCAATGGAAAAATAAAAATCATGATAATGAAAGAAAATGATGTACAGGAATCAACAAGTCAAAGTATGTCTGAAAAATGGATTTCTAGATAATTAGGATAATGCCTTCTAATTGTTAAATATCCATTAAATGGATGGAGTCTATAAGATTATAAATTGGTTAAGCTTAATAAGAATCATAAGTAAACTCTAAAGGATGACGAGTGAGGACATTATGATATAATCTCTAGATTTTACCATGCTTATAAATATACTTTAATTTAAATTGAGAGACATTCTAAAAAGTAAAATATGAAAAAATAATATAAATAAAAAATTCCAAAATGATAGAACACAATAAATGTTAAAGTGGGTTAGGATAAGAAATACCTACATACCATATTTTATATTAAATATAATTTCTTATCCCTAGAACTAATTTACTTTTTTACCAAATTGGCTGGAGGATCTTATAGCCATATTCAAACAACACTTAGTAAAAGTAGTTTTCACTATCCATTGAGATAGAAAAGCATTTATCCCCTAGAATTATTTAATATATAATAAAAAATAACCAAGTTCATATCCTCATAGATTCTTTGATTAGAGATAAATAGAGTGAAAATCCCTATCCTCAGGACTTATTCAATCAAAGATTTATTATATATATAGTAAATATAATAAAAGGGTTCCTTGTGCCATTTCGAAGTGAATAAAAAAATAAAAAAATTTAAGGCATGAAGGAGATATAGATCAAGTTAGGAAATCTCAAAATATAATATATTTCACTTCAAAAGAGATTAAGAAAAATAGGAGAGGGAGGTGTCATAACTCATGAGCTCTTAGCTTTTAGATTCTACCTTTTACTCTTGAATGGTTAGTATCTAATCTATATGATCCTATTTTTTTCCTTTCATTTATCTATTATTTCTCTATAGAAATATTTGATTATCTTTTAGAGAACACGGATTCCATTTACTTATTATAATACAAAATTATTTAGGTGGATTTTGTTAGATAAAAAGAGTACTTTCTTATAATCATTAAAATTTTCCAATCCATGGGATAATTAATGTGGCATCTAGAGGATGGATTAACAATCCAGACCTTTTTTATGACTATGAGGCATGTTAAATTAAATCATATTGAGTAAAAAAATAGGTATCTTGTGAATATTAATACTTTTTAATCTATAGAGTATACTATCTAAAAGATTACACAACTATATTTTCCATTTTTATGATAAAAAGTAATGATAAATTAATGCATAGATCAAAATAGTTTTTATTTAAAACTCACTACAAGTAATTATATATATAATGGTGGGTTTTTTGTGGTAGTTTTAGAAACTACCTCTAAATGTAAACCCTAATAGGGTTTTTTTTATTTTTTAACGATGCTAATAAAAAGTGTTGATAAATGTTTTTTAATGATAGATTTAAATAAACCACTATAAATTTATTTAATGAGTGGTGGTTTGTAAATATACCACCAATAAATGTTTATAAAAAAACCTACCCCTTCAACAAGTTCCCTACCCAAGACCCACTGTCACCCCCCTCTCTCCCTCACTACACCCTCTACCCCTATCACCCTACCTCCTATCACCCCTCCTCCTATCCACCATCCCTCACTGTCACCACTCCCTCCTCATCAACCATCATCACAGTCCCTCCCCATTATTATGCTCCCTTCCCACAGTCACCACAATTTCCAACACCTTCGTCGATCATCCCCTCTTTCATCCATTGCCTCTTCCCATCCAGCCATAACCTCCTCCCCTACGGTATGTTTTGTTGATTCCTTGTTTTTGACCTTATTTATTCATTCATTCAATGTTCATTTTCTAAACCCCTATTTTTGAATTTTGTTTTAACTAATTGTCATATCATTAGATAATGAATTTCATAATATGATAAAAATAGATAAGTAATGCTTGTCATATTTTTTAATAATAAAAAAATTATCAATACATGGATTAATGATCTAAAATTATTTATTTACAAAGTTTTCCAATATATAAGAAGGTGATATAAAATCATAACAATAATTATTTTAATTAATTTATATTGTATTACTATTTAATTGAACATCCTTTATTAAAATTGATAAGTATATTTTACTCATTATTTATAGTAAATTACATAAGTAAATTGATTTTTTTTGTTTTTTTAATGGGTCATATAATATGTGGTAATTTATTAAACTAATAATGAGTGGGTATCTTCACTGAACCATATGTGATAATTTATTATAATAACATAAAAAACCAATATTTAATGAAAATAATTGGAATAAAATTTTTAGAAATCTCCTTCATTTTCTAAAATTAAAATTTTCATGTTTGTTATCCTATATTTATGGTTTCTAAAAATTACATATAATTTCCTAGATTGTATAAAGTATATATTTTTTAATTATGAATGGTAAATAATTATCAATATAGTATAAATTATATATGAACTATTACTAATAAAATGTGAAACAAAAAATGATATGTACCTTTGAAACATTCCTTGGGGGATCTATAAAAAAACTCATCAATATTTGATGTGTCCACATTAGAACCACTTTTTGATTTGACCTAAACACAAAGGTAGAATTCTCAATTATAAAAATTTCACATTGAAAGTATCATATAAAATCATTTCATTGATAACATTATAAAATAGATACTATAATATTTATCATATATATTTAGTTTCTTTAATTAATAAAGGGTATAATTTATTAATTGCAATACACAATAAATTCTAGTAGTAATATCAATATTTTTTATGATGTTATAATAAAAAATAAAAGATAATTTTTTTTATAAAATAGAAATATATAAAAATTTAAAATGTAAAAATTTAATGTTTAAAGTAAAACTCTCCTAGATCATATTCTATAATAAAAATAATAACAATAACATGTGTTAAATTAAAAGTTAAATAATAATATATGTAATAAGGCACCAATTAAATGATCAATTATAAAATCATATTTATAGGAGGATATTTAAGAAAAAATATTATATTATTTTCAACTAAAGTTTATCAAAACTTAAAAATATGTTTTATAATAAATAATATGTAGACATTGACATAGGAAACTGATTATGAGAATGGTTTTTTCATTGGTTCATTGATTTTCACCTTTTTATCATTGATTCACTCTTAACATTTTAAATCCAAATTTTATTAGCCTCCATTGATTCCTTTAATATTTAAATAAAAATAAATGTGAATTATACCTGAAATATTGAATCCATTAAAGAATTAAAAGAAAATTATTATCTAAATAATGGTATATGAAAGGTGATGATATGATATTGTCAATAACTGCATGTTTTTTTAAATCCAACCACCACATTAAGAAAATTGAGTTCATTTTTTATGAAAATATTATTTGTATATAGTAATTATCATTTATCAAAATTAATATATAACATTACATATTTTTTATGAAAATTACTATGGAAAAAATATATTTTCATAGAAAAAACTCAATTTTATTTATGTGGTGGTTAGATTTGAAAAAATATTTTATCTAGTTTTTGATAATTTGATAACAAAATTATTTTTTAGTAGTCTCCTCCATAATTGTATATATGAGGCATGCTAATAATTTTTTTTGTTTCTAATTATTGATAGAATATTTCTACTACACTTTTAATGGTTTTATTTTTATTCCACATATTATAAATGGTATTTCCAATTTTCTGTTTTTGTAAAGAGTTTTGTGTGTGTGCATGTTTTAGGATTTAAAATTTTAAGAGTGACATAATCTTAATGATGCATGATTTATGTAAAATGTATTATTTTATTCATATATAATTATATAGATTTATTTTTTTATTTTAATTGCAGTAAATAAATTAGTTATGGATAAAAGTTAGATTAAAATACATAAGAAGTCACCTTAGTATGATAATGATTTGGAGATGTTTTTGGATTTTTCAATTGAAAATAGATCCATCAATGGAAGAATACAATTTCCATAACCTAGTCTAAGGGATATTCATGGGGGATTTGACCTAGTCAAAGGGATATTCATGGGGATTTGAGCACTTGATATTGAAATAATTTTCTCCACAATATGCATGGAAGATTTGGCATGGATAAATAAACATTATAGAAATTTTAAGTAGGGATGTACACCATCAGAATGAACACATTTATGACCTAATAGTGGATATTGAAATCCATATATTGGTAAATAATGTTTTTATCATAGTAGGAAACATTTGTTAACATGGTATCATGTCAGTCAATCCACTTGTTAATGATTCATATATTAATCATGTTTTCAAAATTGGAGGAGAACCTAGTCAATTTGATAACATATTAATGGATTATGTTGAGGAAACTAATAAAAGGTAAAACCTAGATGATTATAGAAATGATTTTTTTTGAGTTAGTCAAAGGTAGAAATCAAGAATTACATGAAGGATGTGCTAATAATACTAGAAATTTAATTTGTACAAATGATTTGAAAAAACCAATGGTATAGGGAACCTATACCCATAATATTGCCTAAATCGTGGGTATACACCTTGTTCAAACTCTATACCCACTTTTTAGAAAAACTACGGGGATAGGTTCTTCACACAAAACCTTATAACCACAGTTTTTAAAAAACCATGAGCATATGTGTCTCACACAAACTCTATACCCATAGTTTTGGAAAAAGCATAAGTATAGGTGCCTCACAAAAATTATATACCCATGGTTTTGAAAAAAAACTATGGGTATAGCTTCCTCACAAAAAACCTTATACCCACAGTTTTCCAAAACCGTGGGTATAGGCTCCCTCTATACCAACAATTATGCAAGAAATGTTGGTATAGGTTCCTTATACAAAACCTATACCAACAGTTTTGAAAAACCATTGGTATAGGTCCCAAAAATATGGGGAGTTATACCAACAGTTCTAAAAACCATTGGTATAAGTATATTGTAAAGACCCGTAAAATTCAAGGGATTTTTTTTTCTAAATTTTCTTTGGGATTTTACAAGAACGTAGTTTCTAACGACACCTAATTCCGAGGCCCGGTGTGCCCAAAATTAATTTCCAAAGTTTAGCTCGGGTACGTTCAGTGAACGAATGAGCGGGTATTTTCTAACTTTTGAACTGGTGCTCGGAATCGAAATCCAAGGGCACCGATGAACTCACAGCGCCGTTAATTGCTTAAGAAGACCCCTTTCTGGAGTTGCATTTTCTCGGGATGAGTTGTTTAAATAAAGAGAGGGATAATAATATAATTGTTTTACAATTATATTTTTCTTTTCTTGTTAAGTGGATTAAGTGTTGTGTCACAACACTTTTCCTCTCTCTTATGTGGTTATAACCTATGTAAGGGAGTTAGGGGTGGGACCCACTTGTTGATAACTAACTTTTAGAGGATGAAGGTGGGGCGGGTCTCACACTATCCCAACCCCTCACCTTCCCCTAACTTCATAACTTTTCCCCTCTTAAATTTTGTAACTCTCAAAAAGAAACCCCCCTTTTTAAATAGTCATCTCCTTATTTGTATAGGTTTTTCAAGTAATTAATTCTTGGATTCGTTTTAATTTTAAATGAATTCCTTTGGCTTGTGTGTTAATTAAATAAGACTAAGTCTTATTTTGTGGGAGAATAGTTGATGGTGCGAAAGGATTTGAAGAGAAAGCTCTAAGCTTTGAAAATTTCTTTCTTCTTAAGTAACGCACCCGCACCCCCTATTAATGAAGTCAAACCGTGCATTTATTCTGGTTAAGAAACACCTCATTAATTTGGGCGGTTAAATTGTTACAATTAATTCATTGAATTTATTGTTTCTTTTTTGATTTTCAAAGGTTGACTTGTGCGTTAATAAAATAAGACTATTCTTATTTTATTTCTATTGGAACTTGTTGCGTGGAGAGGATTTGGAGGAAAGCGTTATTCTTCGGCGAAGAATGAGAAGAACACACCGATCTCCGACGAAGAATGCCAAATCCTCAGAAATCAACGACGCTTCTTCCGCAACGCTTCTTCCACGAAGATCCTTCCGCGACGCTTCTTCCGCGATGCTCCTTCCGCGACACGACGATCCCCTTCCGCGACATCTTCTTCCGCGACGTCCCTTTCAGTGACAAATGTCGTTCGATGACAACGCTTGAGGTAGGGAATTATTTTTGAGAATGATTTTATTCCCTTGATCCTTTCATTCTAAAGAAAATAAATAACATGGATCAACTTATTATCAAGTTGATCCACGAATGCTTTCCTTGCGGGTTGGGAATAAGTTGTTGCAGAAAGTTATAGCAGTTTTATGTGTTTCTATTTTTTGTGATATTTTCTCTTCCGTTGTTATCTTCCCTTCCTTGAACCGCCTGTTATCGTGATAACAGGAGGAGGTCGGACCGCACGAACACGACCAACACTCCTCCCCTCTTTGGTTGTTGATATTGATGCGGCGAGCAAAGCGACACGGTGCCAAGGCACCGTGCGGAATTTTTTTGTAAAAGGGAGAGCGGATAAGCACGGTGCCGTCACACCGCGCCGTTGGAAACAATAAATCTGCGGTGCCATTGCACCACCCCAGAGGACCTCAGAAGCACCGCGGCCGGAGCGGGGTCGCGGTAGAGGGGCGCGGCGCCGTCGCGCGGCGCTGGACGGACGAAGGCCGCGGCCGGTTCCGGGTCACCAGCAACGGAGCGAGGGGACCGGCCTTGCCGGTCCCGTGGCGGCAGAAGTCGGCCGGCCGGAGCGGGCCGTCCGGACCGAGGAAGAACCGGGGGTCCGGGACCCCCGGCTGGCCGGCGTGAGCGGCCCCATCAAGGGGTTGCGGTTTCCTCACGCAGGGCAACGCGTCCCCCGCCCACAACGCTTGTCCGTAACGGCCGAGCCAGTCGCCTGGCCACCCGGCCAGTGCCAGTGTGCCGGGCCAAGCCTCCGGGACGGGCCACGCCCGAACCGGGTCGACCCGCGCACCCCCCGCCCACAACGCTCGGCCGTAACGGCCGAGCTGGTCGCCTGGCCACCCGGCTAGCGCCAGCGCGCCCCGGCCGGGCCGGGCTGCGCCTAGGCCGGGCCGGGCTGCGCCGACCGGGCCGGGCCACGCCCAAGCGGGCCGGACCCAGACCCAGTTCGGGTCGAATCGGTTCGGGTCGACCCTGGGGGTATCGGGCCGGGTCGGACCGGGCCCGAACCCCCTATTACCGAACCTTTTCGGTCTGTTGCCCATAACTTGAGCTACGGGCCTCTGATTGATGCATCGTCAGTTGCGATGCGATCTTTGGATCGAGATGATCGTTTCGGTATATTGCACTCAAGGTTTTGGAAAACTTTGGGTTCGTCTGGGTTGGTTCGGATACGAAACCAACCGGGCCCTCGGAGCGGAAACACTTATATCTTGAGCTTCGGACGTCCGATTGACGTGTCGTTGACTTTGTTGGTTTCCTCTTGATGAGACGGAACTTTTGGCATAATTTTCCTGAGTTTTGGTTACTGTTGGATATTGGTCGGGTTGGATTGTACCTGAAATCCAACCGGGCCCATGGAACGGAAAAGCTGTTATCTTTCAGACCGGACGTCCATTTGACGAAACGTCAGCGACATTGGTGACCACATTGAGAAACGGTCCCTATGAGTATACCCTATGAGAGTTCGGGGTACAGTTGAGATACGGCCGGGTTGGTTCGCTCATGAAACCAACCGGGCCCCTAGGACGAAAAGGCTAATAACTCACAGACCGGGCGTCCGATTGACGCGCCGTCTGTTTCATTGTGACCCCTTTGACGAGGCGTTCCTTTGAGATACTTCTTCATGGGACTTTGAGATACTTGGATTATCAACTTGTAGCTCGTGGAGTAGACCCTCCCAGAGATGAGCGTGTGGAGTACGGAGACCGTGTAGCCGACTGAGACCTGACGACTGCTTGACCGACTCGACTTGGAGTGAGTCGACTAGCCTAGTGGATGGAGCACTACTTTGTTTGGGTGCAGACCCATGGCGGATGGAGCACTACCTGTGTGACAGTGCAGACCCGCGGTACTCGTCCGGAGAGTACCTCTGCAGGCTATTAGGGGGGATGCACTACTGTGTTTGGGTGGCAGACCCCGGCGGGAAGCACTACTGTGTTTGGGTGGTTGGCCCGCGGTACTCAACAGGAGGAGTAACTCAGTAGTCTTAGGTTAGTGAGTAGTACCTCGGAGTCGTGACAGGACCACTGTACACTTCAAAGACGGGGCTCTTCAGCAGTTACGGTTTTGATAATGAAAATCCTGGTTTGAGCTGAGTCTATGACCTTTGTGTTTACCTCATGATTGAGATGGGTCACTTGATAACTTAGGTATATGTATGGGCATATACCTGGGTAGTGGTTATCCGTTGATTTCATGATTTTTGTGTTTCCTCATGATTGAGATGGGTTACTTGAGAACTTAGGTATATGTATGGGTATATACCTAAGTAGAGGTTATCTGTTGAGATCTTCTTTGTGGTTATCCATGTTGGTTTTAGTGAGACCTTGAGGGTCTCGGGGTCCCTACTGAGTATCGTTATACTCACCCCTGCACGGGCTATGCCCGCACCTCATTGTGTTGGTTGCAGACGACGGGCAGCGCTGGCGGAGGCCGAGTGTTCGAGGAATGGGCGGCACCTGGAGGTGGACCACATGACGAGTCAGGACCCAGAGGTGGACCACACGACGAGTCAGCATCCGGAGGTGGACTTCACGACGAGACGACACTCGGAGGAGGTTGACGGGCGAGAGTGTTATGGAGGCTATCTGTACCTACCCTTCAGGTAGGATCCGTGGTGGACGATCCAGGAGCTGCGCCATCTGTACCTACCCTTCAGGTAGGATCCAAGGAGGATAACCCAGGAGCCGCTTCCATTCTTCCAGCTATTGTATTTTTCTGTTGTATATTTGTTCAGTTGTAGTTGTACTTTCAGTTGGGTTTGTATTCTGGCCCATTTAATTTTCAGCACTTTTTTTTGTACTTAGTGTTCTACTTCTGCTCGTACTCTGTGGTGTTTTGTTTACTTTTATAAAGGCAATGCCTTCCCAGTTATCGGGATTTATTCCTTTGGTGCTAGTCGCCAGCCCCTGGCCTATGGAAGGCGGGCTTGGGGTAGTCACGGAACGGGCCCCGAGGACGGGTCGTGACATATATACCAACATTTTGGAGAACCATTGGTATAATTCCCTGGTTTTTTTATGAATTATTTTGTCAAATATTATTATATACATCAAAATATACATTATTTGTAAATAAATAAATAAATAAATATACCATGTTATATTCACAAAGATAGTTATAGCTTAGTGGTTAGGTCATTGATATATAAGTGAGAGGTTCTGGGTTCAAACCTCAGCTATCTATTTATTTTTACATTACCCATACCAACGGTATTCCCAAAACTATTGATATAGGTCTATACCGATGACATAGTAGACAAAGACCCTCTAAACTATTAGTATAAGCTATACTAATGGTTTTGGGGCCTATACCAATAGTTCCAAATCGTTGTTATAGGCTATTTTTTTAATAGTGTAAGTATTCAAAACTATCTTTTCTACTGAAGTTGTACCACATCACGTGTCTTTATGGAATTAAAAATAAATAAATCTCCATGATATTGGATTTTTTTTCATGATGAATTTACTAAATCTAAGACCCCTGTATCATTTTATTATATTAAAAGTTTATTATCAATATTTGTGATATTACTAGATTTTAGAATATATTATCTTTAATAAATATGATGTGTTTGATAGCTTATGATACATGAAAAACCAAACTTAAGTGAATAATGAGTTATTAAAATATATAATGAAAAAAATTATTTGGTATTTAAATTAAATTGATAAAATAAAAGAATTTATAAAAAGGATCAAATTCATTTAAGGAAATACCATCAATTCATGAGAAATTGATTTAAACTATTTTGTTGAATTATGATTTTTTGTTAAATTTAATACTTTTTAGGAATGGTATCAATAAAATTTATTGATAGAATTTAATTTATAATTAATAAAATAAATTAAATACATCCATGAAATGGTTAAGTAATGATAAGGAATATTATTAATATAATTATTGGTTAAACAATGTTTTTATTTACAAACATTGTTTTATTATATATTATTTATTTAAAAGAAAATTATTTTTATTTAGAGTATTCAACTTATGAAAAAGTACTATTTATAAATGTTTAAAAATTAATTATCATTTATACATTTATTATCTCATGATTATAAATAAAGATAAAATCATTTAAAGGTAAAAAGAAATATTTTCCAGAAAACCATTTTTATGTGCACAATGTATTTTAACTTAATAAATTAAATTAATAACTATTTATAAATTATTTTAATCAAATTTATATATAATATATTCAATAAAATAAATTAACATTCATCTAATAGTTTTTACTAATCATGGAATGTGAATAAAATCATCTTTATGATTAAAGATACTTTTTTTCCTAATAATTGTTTTATGCGTTTTTTTTGCATGGATATTAGAATTATTTTCTTATAACTTTAAAAATTGAATCTTATAAAATTAATTTCATATTTTTAATCAGAATTTATAAATTTATTTATAAATTTAATTTAATTTTTGGTCATAAAAATAAGTTACCATGGTAAAAAGATAAGTTATCACAATAAAATCTAAAATTGGTTAAAAGGGGTTTAACTAATGGATAATATAATGGTTCATACATCTAGAGACCATTAATTTATGATATTTGGGTTTAAGGGGTGTTTAGAGTAGTATTGAGGGAATTTTAGTGGTATTTAAAAGTTGGAACTAAGCTTTAGAATGGATTTACAACGAGAATGTTTGGTTCACAATGTGAAGTGTGGTTCATGAATTGAATGGTGTGCTCTACAAAATTAATGGTTTTTGGGAAGATATAGTTAAATTCTAGGTCATTAATATTCATGGTGTGAAGGGTATATTAATGTAATGAATGATTTTGAGGTTTATAAGATCCAAACACTTTGATTTTTGGTGGATGTTAGACCCGAATCATCCACGACATGAAAGAAACTTCTACAGTGTGAATTTATGGTCACTAGAAGATTTCACAGTGTGAAATATATTATCACTCCACGAATGGGTGTTTTTATATATTCTCTATAAATATAAAATACAATAAAAATTCCTTTGTTTCGCATTATTTCTACTCTAAAACTAGGCGACTTGGGGTATGATTTTTGATGTCTTTGACCCCCCTTTGGAAAATTTTAGACATCTTCTCCTAGAAGTTGATTCCCTAAGATCCTAGGTGATTTATCCTATATTTACCCTTGGTTTATTCCCATTTCTTTCATATAAGTTCTACACAATAGTGTTTATTTATGTTGGGATGTGATTTTGATGATGGAATCACTATGGATCGGTAGTTTAGGATTCCTATCATGTGGATCAGATCTGGTGGATTTCTTCTTCTTCTCATAAACCCCACATTGATTGTGAAAAACTAGTTGAGTTAGGGGATCTATAAACTTCCCATTCATTTTTTTAACATTAAATTTGAATAAACTTGTTTTGATCACTTCTAAACATACTAATATACTGCAAATAATTTTTTTGATTTTTATTTATTGATGGGAAAGGGAAGATAGAATAAATAAAGATAATGAATTAGTTAAATATGAAATTATAGAGGGGATTTATAGAGATTATATATATTATTTATTTCCATGATATTATTATTATTCACCCATGTAGGGATCTTGAAAACTGTTGGGATTGGAATGCCTTTCTTATTATGAACTATGCCCTGATGTGATAACTTGTGTGATAATACCCATTAAATAATTAAACAATTAAATTTGGTAACCTAAAAGAAATATGTGTGTGCTTGGTGGCCTTAATTGTTTATATCTTGGTGGCCTCATTTGTTTACATCTTGGTAGCCTAGGGTATGATTTTTGGGAAGATTAAATTGCTTTAGTGGCAGCTCTTAGTTGCGTGTTGACAACGAAATGGGGTGATAGTGTCTTGCTCATGTGAACCCATAAGTGTGGTCTTGTGTAAAACTATTATATATATATATATATATATATATATATATATATATTATTCTTTATATTTTTTCTATACACCCCACTAGATTTGTATAACCTTATCGACACTCATCTATACTAGGGGGTGTTTTTCCCAACATCCAGGATGAGGAGGATAAATATGGATGACTACCCCCTCTTCCCCACTCTCTCTTCAGTAGTGGATTTAGGTGATACCATTGATACACAATTGGGGGTGGTACCCAATGGTGTATATTAATACATGTAGTGGGGGTCATGCGTGGTAGGAGGAGGGAATGAGGTTGATGTCCTTTACGTTCACGATACACTACTACCTTGGTTATGATATATATAGTTAGTTCTGTAAGATTTGATATGCGGTTGGTTCCAAAAGATGTGATATAAGGTTAGTGATTTAATTGGTGTATATGGAAGTCATGAGAGAAAAAAATCTCTTCTCATTAGGTAAGAGTGGAAAACTATAAAGGAAAGTGGATACATGGTGACTTACATATATTATTATTGATTTTACTTTACTCAAAACACGAGTTTTGATTATTTTATCCATGCTTTGAACTATTTATAATTATAAAATTGATTATGTTTTGTTGATATATGTTGTAATGATCATTTAGTTATTATCCTACCTATTTATTCTTGTATATTATTGCACATGAATGTTGAGCTGTTTGGAGGCATGATCTTATTGAGTACTCCCAAAGTTCTCACCATACCAAACTTTTATAATGTTTTTAGGATATAAAAAAAGGTATTGGATCTATTTTTCAAGTAAGTTTATTAGAATTAGAGTTTTTTTGGAGTTTTTAGGCTTTTCCCATATGTATTTTTTGATTATTTTATGACATGTACATGATATTTGGGTTATGGGAATAGATATGATGGATTTTTTTTCTCTTTTATTTATATGGAGTTGGATTGGTGGTTGTTTATATATTTTTTCTGGGGAATTAATAGGTTAATTCCTACCATATTATAATTTTATACCCTTAGTGTTAGTGTCCAAATTGGGGCCTACTAGAGTCAGGACTCATGGTTCACTCATTCTCTTCATTTCCAGCTTAGGAGGGGTGCTGATAGAGGGGGGTTGTGAAAGATAAGACTTCTAATATCACAAAAAACTTATCTTTATTTGATTATTTGAGTTTATTTTAACTTCCTATCACATTATCTTAAATATTAGGATTATTTCATGACACTTTATCATGAAAGTGATTTTATATTATTTTGAAGTTAATGGTTCTTACATGGGTGCCACTCCCCTCACTTATAAAAGGGAACATCCTATCCTCACTTATCTACACACTTTGAGAACCTCAGATTGACAAATATATACCTAAATCACTTAAACAATATCCTCATTACATCCCAAATGTTATAATATCACCAAAATACCAACCTAATAAGGATTAATGTATAATCCAAAGGAGGATACCTAAATAAGAGGTAATTATCTTAACCTAGTACTTTTAAGTTTATTTCTTCTTAAAACACCTCCAAATATATTATATCCATCCTCATATTATGGAATAAATATCATCAATATAATGAAATGTTATTATGTTTATGTAATAACCATTATTTACTTATCAACCATCTAATGGAAAATGAAAGCGTTGCTTACGCATACATGTGGACGATCACCTATATGAAGTGAGGTATTTAATTTTTCATCATTATAACTCATGGATAGTTATATAAATGGATTTAATGAATAAATATGATATTTATAACATAATTATGATTTTTATAAGATAAATTATTATTTATTTTACTTTCTTTCCATCCATTGAAAAATGAAAACATCACCCATACGTACATGCAGACTAATGCCTCCACAAAGTGATGCAATTTATTTTTCACAAAAATATTACATGAATGGTTATAAAATAATATATAATTAATAAATATGATATTTATAACATAATTATTATTCTAATTATGATGAAACCATGACCAAGGTTCTAGGGATAGAATTATAGAACCTAAACATACTTGAAAATAGAAAAGTTGACATCTAAATATTGATTTTTATAAAGAATGATTAATAAATGGATAATTAGAAATTATAAGTTAATGATATATAGTAATATATTTATGAATATAATTATGGTATAGATTTATAATAATTCTAAATCTATTATACAATAGGTTAGAGTGCGTACAAAGCAAGTCGAGACTTAATGTAAGGGTTTTTGTTACAATTTGACTTTTTATTGGGATTGTTTATATTTCAATTTCCATTGCATGAAATTTTATTTTATTTGTATTATAAAACTTATATATTTTATTATACTATAGATATTTTTAGTATTTTCATGTATTATTTCCAAATTTCCTCTCTTTGATACTCAAAATACCGAATGAATGTTTTTAAGAAAATCCAACCTGATTTCTCCTTTTTGGTCAGGAATATTTCTCTTCCATATCCATATTATTCAAAATTATTTTATGAAAATTAATATCTACCTTTAAATAAATTATAATGGTGTTTTTATACAATATTTTGTTTTATTTACAAATATTTTAAAGTAATATTCTATTTTTTTCCAAATGGGATATTTTAGACATTCTCTAAAAAAGCGTGAAACATTTTTTTATAAAAACATTTATGACATGAATGGATTTTATTACCATAATTTCCTTTATTCATCATGAATATCCCTTTAAAAGTTTACATGGTTTTAAAAATAAAATACTTTTCCCATTTTTCTAATAATTTCTATCTTTAAAAGTTACCAAAGGAAAAATATGTTTTCTCTTATTTTTCAAAGTATAAATATAATGATTTTATTCAAGTATTTTTCATCCATTTCAACATAATTTAAGGAATATTATACTTCACCAAGGATATAGTCTAATGATTCTATCTACTTACTTTCTCTGGATTTCCTATGATTATGATGATGTTATAAGGAAGTTTTTATGAAACTCATTTCTTTCCCATGTGTTAATTAAGCTATGATGAAATGATGAATGTCTTTATGATCTTTTGGAACAAATATGTATGGTTTTCATTATGTTATGAGTTTTACTGAAATTATATATCTCTATAATTCATTAGATAAATCTTGATATCTAATGAGATAATATCTAAGGGAATGGGGAGTAAACCCAATCCAGTATGTGACTTTTTACACTATGTTTATGGGAATGAGGAGTAGAACAAATCCACTATGAGAATCTAACCACTGTGATAGTCTTGGAAGTGAAAATTTTTATAAGAAATAATTTTCAATTATTATGCATATACCAAAAACTTATGTATTATTCTTATGATATGATCTCATGGAACATGATTTATTGTTGATAATTCTACACTCTTATGAATGATGTATTTTGTTATGATAAAGCCTTATTCCATGACTCATGATTTAAGGTCTATAAATTATTCATTATGTTTTCATAAGATATTATCATGGTCTCATACCATTATTCTTATCTTATTATCACTTATGATCATTGATTGATATATCCCATGTCTACCCTTATTGTGCATCAAAGCTTTCCATTTCTAATATTTCCATTTCCCCAAGTTATGAAGAATGGGTTTATATTAGATATATCTAAGAAGAGTACTATATGAGAAGAACTTTTTTGGGAGGTTTTAAATATATTTCATGAAATAAGTTTATTATATATTTGGTATCCAAAGACAATAAACCTTTATGGTTATCAATCAAGTATTATTTTGAGATATAGTGAATATTCATCTAAAATGATGTAATATTTATGAAAGCGATGCTTGGGTTTCCTAATTTGGTATTAGAGTAGGGTTTAGTCAATTTCTGAAATTAGGTTATAATTAATGTCATGATAGAATATATTAAAACCTATGATAAACCAAACTGATATAGGATGAACCTAAAGTGTCATGGGTTGATGAGAAGGTGTCATAATTTAGGAAATCTTAGGAATGATTTTCATTATCACATGATTGATCACTTTGATTATTGATGGTTGATACTCAGGATAATATTTTTAGTTTTATTCAATGGACGGAACCATGAGGAATCATATTGAAAATGAATGTGATGGCCAATTATATGACCACCCTTTTGAGTAACCAAATGGAATAATAGATGGAATGTAAAATCTTATGGCTATGATCACCCAAATATCTCAAGATATGAATAATAACATGAATTATTCAGAAATTGAAAACATATAAAGAAAGGAACAACCCACCAATGAGTCTTTTATGTAGAAACACCCACCTTACTTTAGTAGGTCCTTTGATCCCCTTATTTCCAAGAAATGTATCAATGTTATAGAATATATATTTTCCATTCTATAGTTATTATACTATGAGAATTTTGTTCTATATAAGTATCATTTAGAAGGTGATCAAGATCAATAGTGGAATTTATTAAGAATATATAGAAAGAGTATGAAATGGTAAGAGTTTAAGAAGGTATTTCTCAATAGGTATTTTCCAAAAAACTCTTCACACTAAAATAGAGATGTAATTCTTATAATTGAAGCATAAGGATGATAAATCCATTATTACCTATGAAGAAAATTTCACAAGACTTGAAAGCCTAAGTGATGTGAAGAGATCAATCAATTAAATATATGGAGAGAAATTTTAACCGAATGTGACACCCACAATATAATACTATAATTGCAAGGAGTATATAAATTACACCCACCAGTGCTTGAATTTAAGGGTTAATAATAAAAATCATCATAAAAAATTTCCTAATACAAAGGGAAAATGAAGTTTTATGAAATAAAAACTGTTTAAGTGGGTCACAATAATGAATTAGTTAATGATACACTTATAATCTACTCTATAATTTTAAATGTATTATTTAACTCAGGTTACACCCACTATTTTATATATTAAGAATTTTATAAGAGTATCACATAACAACCTTATTAATTAGATATTTATTTATTTTTGAAAAATGAAAATGGTATGATGATTTCATGTCAATTATATATATCCTATCCAATAGAAGTTTGTAGGAATATTCTTCCTAAAAATATTGTTATTCTCCCTATAGTTGAATTTGATGTGATTTTAGGAATATACTAGCTCCCCCAATGTAGATACCATATTAATTTTTGAGGAAGAGAGGTCACATTTATTATTCCAAATTAACCTATGATCATCTAACTATGTGAGGATTGAATTGAACTCCTAATGGAAATTAATTCCATTAAATGAGTCTTAATACCTATTCATGAGGGTTATTTATCTCAATTGAAGATATTCATTTTATTTGGGAATATGTTGATGTATTTTTGGAAGAGTTGTCTAGTATTTCCTCAAATTGTGAAGTTGAGTTTTTAATAGAACTCATACCCAGTGATACACCTTTTTCAAAAACTTCTTATATAATGGCCTCAATTGATTATAGGAATTGAAGAAGAAAATCCAATAGAATTTGAAAAATAGATTCATATTCACTAGTGAATCACCATAGGGTGAACATATTCTATTTTTTAAGAATAAATATGGGTCAATGCATATTTTCATTGATTATAGAGAACTTAACTTGATCACTATCAAGAAAAACTATCATCTACCCCTTATTTATGACTTATTTGATCAAATTAATAGAGATAAATACTTATTAAATATTGAACTTGATCTGGATATCTTCAATTAGGGGTCAAAAGGGAGGATATACCCAAGAAAACCTTCTGTATGATGTTTAGACACTATGAATTTCTAGTGATTCCATTTGAACTTAAAAATTCCCACACTATATTCATGGAACTAATGAATAGATTCTTTATAGATTACCATGACCATTCTTAGGTCATATAATTACAAGCAAGGGTATATCAGTGGATCCTTGAAAGACAATAGTTACTGATCAATAGTCCAGACCCACCATTATAACTTAGATTCATAGTTTTCTTGGATTAGTTGTATACTATAGAAAATTTGTGTAATTTTTTTCATGAATATCAAATCCACTAACAAATTTGAAAAGGAATGGATCTAGGTTCCTTTGGATAAATGAATGTGATGAAAATTTTAAGGAGTTGAAGAAAAGGTTGGTATGCGAACCTATTCTCACACTACCTTATAGTGGAGAAGGGTTTTTTATATACAGTGAAGCATACAAGAAGGGGATAATATGTGTGACTCATTCCTATTATAGGGGATGAAAAAATAAAATTTATAAATTTTTTCCTAGTGTATCACAATGGTTGACCAGGTTTTTCTCACTTGAAGAGATTCACAATTGTATACTTAATAATTCTAATTCATGTAAACTCTTTATTTTAGTTGTTTTTATTATTTTATAAAAACAATTATATTTTTGTGTTCTATTATTTTATAAATAATAAAATAAAATAAAATTATAAATTACCATGAAATTCTAAACAAAATGAAATTAGAAAATAAAGGATGTTCTCTCGATAGAGTTTTCTAGGGAGCACCTTCATTGACCTGTTTCAAATCTAATTATTGAAACACTCAATCATATGTGTGAGCACCTTAATCTACCATAATTTTTAATTAAAAGTGTACTTAGAAACTACTAAGAAAACTTCACTTTCACCTCCTAAACTAAGGGATAATGGTTGCAGAATAATAATCCAACATATAGATAGCCACAACGAGGACTACACTCATTGTAAATCATCCTTAGATTAACTCTAAGTGTAATTAAAATATGATCTCTAGTTCAAGCATCAGATTACTCCATTGGGATATTACTTAGGTTAGTTACTCATTATCATGAGTATAAGAGTTCACGGTGGAAGAATTCACGATGTGAAATAGACTCACATCGTGAATTAAAGGAATAAGAGAAGAAAATAAAATAAAAAGAATAAGAATGAGAGAGGAGGAAAGATATAATAAAAAATAAAATAAAAGAAAATAAAATAAAGAAAATTAAATGGATAGAAGAAGAAGAAGAATAAGGTTCAGGTGAACCAATTTAATAAAAAAATGAATGGGTTATATTCATTAAAAGTAATTAAATGAAAACTATAAAAAATATTAAACTAAGAAGAAAACAAAAAATAAAAGAATGAGGAATAGAGAATGAAATAATGCCTGATATCTCCTCCTCATGGTTCTATAACTCTTTAAACAATGGTAAAATTCTTATTTTTATAGTAAAACCAAGGAGGAACCTTGGCCTTGGTTGGATAAAAATTTTAAAATATCCTTGAAGACCCCCATGATCAAGTTTGGAAGCACCAATATATTTTAGGTTTTTAAATTTATCATTGTGAACTAAAATCCATGGGAGTAGCCTCCATATTGGTGTAAATGGATTTCATGGGATGTTGGTCATTCATGATTTATTTGGAAGTGAATAGGTGTATGTTGAAGTGGTGGATTCATAGTAGGTGTGGCAGAAGACTTCATTAAGCCCTCTGAGATATCCGACCTCAAAGTGACCTGATAAAGCTTCATGGTGGTTGAATAAGGATATGGATATGATCCATGGTGTCTTGGAGTGGAAGAAGTGGTTCATAAGCTTGAAATTAATCTTCATGGAGGTTTCCCATGGTGTTTAACAATGGTTGAAGATATTGGCTAGCTGACATCAAAGGTGGATGGTAGTGAGGAATGGTAGAGCAGGGTGTCCGAGCATGGCTAAGGAGTGGGTGAAGAAAAATGAATTCATATTTGTAAAATATGAATAGTGTCATGGGATTCTTGTCCCACATTAGAAGTGGGGTAATGCATTGATCATGTTTATCAATAAAGGAATGTGGTAATGGGCTCATAATACCTCACCAAGGTGGGATCCTAGATACAGACACACACACACAATATTGGGTCAAGCTACATCGCTTGGCCCTCATGGGCTTTGGACCACCCCCACTCCCAGACTACTTCAACGGGATCACACGCATACCTACCACTCGACTAACTCTCCCTTAGGCCATTCTTGGCTAGCTGACCCACTCGATATGGCTATGTGGCTTCATAGCCCTTGAGGTTGAGGGTTGGCCAACTTGGCCCAATTTTTTTATAACATAAAATTATTAAAGAAGCATGAAGTAAAAATAAAAAATATATAAAATCAAATTCTAAAATTCAAAATAAAACATTTTAATTCATTTTAAACCACTTTTAATTATTTATTTTTACATTCCCACTTTTTAATAAAACATTAATTTTATGGGAATACACATTAAAATACTTTAAAAATCATATAAAGTTTCTAAAAAATATGCATTCAAACTAAGCCTATAAAATACCCCCACACTTAAACTATGATTTTACTCAAGCACACAAAATAAACATTTAAAATAAGAGGGAACCAATGTTAGAACTATTCAAATCTATAAATAATTAAATAAAATTATTATCAATGTCAAACCAAAATTTCAAATTTCACATAAAATATCAATTATATTTCACATTTTTCAAAGAAATAATCAATCCAAGCATTTTAATTCCTCTCTTTTGAAAATGATGGAACTCGTCATATCATCTATTCAAACTTCTTAATTAATTATTATTAAACATGTCATGTCATGATTTAACACACTTTTAAATTTTTTCTCTCATCACTCATGATATATTTCAAGTAGAGTTATACTCATATCATGAGAACATTTTCCTTTTCCATAGGAATTTAAAGGATCTAATTCTAAACTTTGTAAAAGAAAAAAGGCACATAAAATCATGAGGTTTTTAAATTAAGGTTCTAATGTCTCTAAGGCTTAAGGTTGGTAGAAATTTATGTTTAAAAATTCAGGCCAAAAGAGGAGGTTTATCTCTTAAATAATATAACATGATATCAAAAGTATAAGATCAAAGAAATTACCCCCTTAAAATTCGAAACTCCCACTTCCCCCAAAAATTAAATCAAATGTTATGATCAAAATAAAGCATAATTGATGATTTGTGAACCCTATTGAATATTTCCCTACTTCAATATTTTTTTTCATTTTGTTTAATTCAAATTAATTTTTTATTTTTTTTTATTTTTTTAAAAGTTATGCTTAGAATGAATCTTAAACCAACCACCTAACCAAACATGATAAAATAATCGACCTAGTAATGGTGTTTTTTATTCCTAAAAGTCACAAACCATTCCTATATTTTTTTCCAAGAAGGGGAAAAATAATGAAAAATTAATAAATCAAAAACCTTTCTTAATACCCACAATTAAGACCCAAATTTTTTCTTACAACGTATCTCATCCCTTTCACCATCACTTCCCTCACCCCCATACTTAAACCTTAAAATATCATGAAAATACTAAGAGGAGGGTAGGAATGGATAAAAATGGATTGAAACATGGCTCATTCCTAACAAGGGAATTCATGGTATCTATGGAATAAAAAAGGATTGATTTAAAGGTGGTATCAAGGAAAAGGGGTTTTAAAATGATGAATGGACCATTTTAAATGTGTTTTTCATAGTTATAGCTTTGAAAAGTTTAAATGAAAGTTCTTGTAGGCAGTATGTCCCAAGATCACTCAAGAAATATGATCAACATAAAATAGAAAATATTTAGCCTAGAAATCCTCTTAGGAATGATACATCTGATTTGGGACAATCACTAATCACATGAATAATAATAGTAAAGAATTTCACAAAAATTTAAGAAATTCAAAGCATGAAAATAAATGGCAGGAAAATTTCATTTACATTAATCAAATAATTCCCTCAAATCATGAGTTCTCATCTCAATATTCATGCTTCACTATAATAATTAAATTCTCCATTCACAACTACAAAACTGGCCTTTAACAGCACTGATATTTATCAGTTCTAGAAAAAATGCATTGAGAAAGTCCATCTTTATCAGTGCTAAAATAAGAACTGATAAATGGGGTACCATTATCAGTTCTAAATAAAATAATTGATAGAGGTTACCCTTTATTAGTTCATTTGGTTTAGTGTTAATAAAATTTCACCTTAATCAATGATTTATTTTAGCGTTGATAAAGCTTACCCTTTATCAGCGATTTATTTTTAGTGCAGATAAAAGTTAACCTTTATGAGCACTAACAATAAAGCACTGATAAATGGTAACCTTTATTAGTTATTTATTAGAGTTGATAAAGGTTCAGAAAATAAAATTATTTTTTTTAAATTTCATTTAATTAAATAATTATTTTTAAAAATTATTAAACACATATATAAATTTTAAAAATTAACAAATAATATATATTAAATATATAGATATGTAAAATGAATAAAATTAAATAATTAAACCAATAAAAATTTAAAATGATTAAATTAAGAAAAATATTAAACATTTTATTAAATAAATAATTTTTGAGAAAAATGAATAAATTTAATATATATATATATAGATTATAAATATTTATAAATAGTATATATTAAACGTAGATATATAAATGAATATATAATTAAATAAAAAAAATTAAAAATAAATAAATAAAAAATTTATTAATGAAACAATTATTAATAAAAATGAATAAGTATAATATATATATATTAATTATAAATAGTAATAAATAATATATATTAAATATAAATATATATAAAATTAATAAAATTTTAATTAAAAACATATTAATGACTTATTCATTTTTAATGTCGTTTGATTTTTCAATTCAACATATATAAAATTTAATGTGTTACATTGATTTCACATACAGATTGTAGAGCATAGTGTTTCATTTGTTGTTAGTAAGATGTTAATATGTGTATAGCAAGGTAGTGATGAAGTGACGATGATGATTGAAGTGGAGAAGTTTTTCCAAAGCTTATGTCACTTGGAGAATCAATATAAAATGAAATTGGATGTCATTATTGGAAATTTGGAGAATCGATATGAAATGACATTGGATTTCATGATCGGACATTCTCCATAACAATTCAGATGATTGTTGAACTGGTCCTAAGTTCCAAGACATGTGTCACCAAATGACACTTTGTCACGCCATTTGAAGAAGGCCATGCAATACTCTATTGCATGATGAAAGTGGAATATACATCCAATAAATTCTAATTGGATGAAGGTTGTAAATGAAATTAGAAGATTTCTTACGACGATCCTCAAAGTTCAAGACATGTGTTTAAAGAGAACACATCACTCATTACAACATCGAAGACCATGCATTATGTTTTAATGCATGAGGAATGAAGAAATGTTCCATACGTCATATATTATTGAATAAAGGAGGAATATTGAAGATCTTGGACTTGTTATTCCAAAAATAAAAGAAGGATGATGTTTCAAGATGAAGGAGAAAGGAAGCATGCATGGGTCTAGTATGTTTATTTAGAATAAACTAAGTGCATTTCCCATGCATAGTCATTGAATGAAGAAGGGTGGTTTGGAATATTAAGGATGAATTCATACTTAGTTTTTATACTAAGTACTTAGTATATGCCTTTACCAAAAAGGTGGGCCAACCATGCAGGCTAACTGAAGCCCTCACCCAAGGCATACACGGGACCCGAGGATCTGCCACATCTAAGGGGAAGGCCTTGAAGCCTGCCCGTAAGAGGCACAGAAGCACGAGCCATGTATAAGCCTGCAGGAACACACACGGTGGTGAACCCATGAAACAAATTCATGGTGGGTGCTAGGAGCGCGCCCAAGGAGATGGGAGTGGGTGTAGAAGCGTGCCCGTAGGGTGAACATGGTACATGGAAGTACCATGAGGGGAGGAGGAGTAATCTAGCACCTGGGTGGAAAGAGTTTATTGATGAACTGAACGCATCCCATGTGTTTGTTTCTATGTGGGATGACCAAAAATCCTTGGGAAGTGATCTCAACCATCTGATGTATCGCAGACATGCGGTCCACCGTCTGATTAATTACAAGATTGATCGCACGCATCCAGGACATCCATCTAATATTCGTGGTTTGGGATTGAAGTAGGGTCGTCCTATATTCTCCACCAAGGTTTTCATTAACCTTCGGCCGCCCCCACTGCACCCGCAAACCAGTAATCAAGTAGAACGATGATCTCGCCACTTTGATAATCATTTGGTCTCATTTAAATTCCATAGTGATTGTTAGGATGTAAGGAACATATGCATGAAATTTCATTTTCATTCATGCATCTAAATAGAGGAACTCAAAATCGGCCGAAGAAAACAATGTTGCGAGGCCACTTCAAGATGATCGACATGTTCGAGAGATGATTTGTATGCGTTCAAAAACACATGCACGTGATGATTGCACTGAGAAATAAGGAGTGTACGGTGAATAGAAATGAGCCGAGTTATGCACAAATATTTTAACGATTTTGAACAATTCAAAGCTTAGGATCTCAGCTTATTCAATGAAGAAATTTGAAAATCACATCTATCGGAGTTTTGAATGAGATTTGAACGCGAAGATACACGTTATTCCTTGCCTATAAAGAGATATACCTCGACTGAGGCTTGGTTGTTGAAGATATTGTGAAAATATATTGTTTTTAGAGAAACATAGAACTATATTCAAAGTTCTGAATAGCCTAGATATGCAAAGAAGAGGTTCCGCGCATCTATTGTGCGAAGGAGTCCCGTACATCCCTTTTACAGAGGAGAAGTGTGAACCACCCTGGTTCATGAAAGAATCCAAACACATGACAGGTTCCATCGATTCCTCATTGTGATTCGTGTGTGAAGTAGCTCCCGCAAGCACACAACTGGTGCTACGCACCCTTGTGATACTTTGTGAAGGCACCCGATTCATGATCCTCCTTTGTTTCACAAAGAGAAGAAGAGGAGTTCGTAAAGGGATAATGTACAAATACACTACTATTGGAGAATAAGAAGGGACCCAAGGCACTTTTTGTTCACATGAGGAAGAAATAAAGTGCATACATGATGCACATACATGTATATGAATGACTTGGGATACCCAAACAAGACAAAGGGTGGATCACACCCATTCGGGTTTGAACAAGACTTAAGCTTTAATACACACATAACATATAAAATAGAATGAAATAAATAAGATATTGTGTGTGTGCTTATGAAGAATAAAGAAGGAAGTGAGAAGAAAGGGAATGAGAAAAGGGAGAAGAGTGCATGCGTTTGTACATGCCCATGCACATGTAAAGACACTTAAATAAAGAATTTTTCTGTGTGAAAATTGAGTAAATAAAAAGAGAGAGACAATGCATGTTAATGAAACACAATCATTGAATCTAAAATATTCAGGATACTGTGTGTCTGGGTTTATAAGAAAGATAATATTCATGCATGAAATCATGAATAATCACATGTACGTGTGTCAATTCAGATGATGCCAAGTGAGATGATCCTCCGTGTTTGAATAATTACATAAGTGTATGTGATTCTTGCCAAGAAAATAAGGATAAGTTTTAGTGAATTCAGTTTTTATAGTAAAGAATAAGAAATTTAGATATCCAAATACAAGAGGTATTGGATCCCATGCAATCCATTCATGAAGTAGATGAAAATTGAGACTGAATCCAGATAGAGTTAATGAAGATCTTTCATATGAGTTTACAGTGTTTGAGAATACAATAAGGGAGAAAGTGATGATATTGTGCAAGATAATTTTTGTATATTATATTCTTTAAGAAGTTGTGTGCACCATTGGAACACATCTTAGTGAGGCCGGGTCTTCATCAGAAGAAGAAAGAATTTCCTGAGCATTGTTGAGATTGAGGGATGATCAGAAAAGTGATCAGAGTTATTGAGTAAGGCCAACAGACCTTACCAAATACTATTTAAGATTATTTAAGAGATTCATGAGCATGTGTGATTCAGAATTCTCGTGAGGGAAGATCATAAGATCCATCCACAGTGAATCAAGAAGTATTTCTTGTGAAATCCATGAGGAATAAGTCTTTAGTGGGACTCTGAAGCAGGCTAGTGGGACTCTAGTAACACTATGGGAAGTAGTATAAAGAACCTATTGTGGGATTCAGGATATATACAGTGTGAATTTGTATCGACCATTGTAATTACTCATCTGATTATAGTGGAGAATTTGTGTTGGGGAGAATAACCAACACAATAATGAGTATGTCTTTGAACCGAACCTTATAAATCCTTGTGTTCAGTGCCTTTACATTTACTGCACCATTCGAGGTAAGGTTGAGTGAAATAAGAAGAGTGGATCAAGGCTTTAACCAACCATATAGGTTTAATTGAAAAGAATCAAATAGAATTTTTTTTAAAGGGATCACTGATTCACCCCTCCCCCTCTCAGTGATTCACACTGATCTGGGCGCTTCAATTGGTATTAGAGCGAGGTTACCTCAAAAATATATTAGGGATTATTTATGAAGTGAAGATTTGAGGAGATGAGTGAGAAACATCAAATGGATATTTCTACCAAGACTCAAGAAAATTAGAAAGAAGAAAAAACAAGGAAGATGAAGAATAAGCTTACTGCTAATGGGGATACACCTTCTACTGAAGGTAATCTGAAAGGTACAACATGTGATAATTATTTTTATTATTATGATTCTTCTGATGAAGCCTGTTCATGCTGTGATGATGTTAGATCAATTAGTGATCTTAAGACTACACTCAAAGATAATTTGAAGAAAGTCCTTAGATAAATTGAAAGACACATTGCTACAAGCATTAGTGCTCTTGAAGATGAAAAATTACAACTGGAAGAAGAAGCTAATTCCAAGGAAGAAGCATTGTCTAAAAGGGTTGGAATATCCAACACTCTCACAAAACTAGTGAAGTAAAAGTAAGAAAAAATTTCTCTTTTAAATGAAATAATTAATGAAGTTACTAATTAATTAAAAGGAAGTATTTGTGAGAAGGAATTATTTGAGATTGTATTTGTATAATCTTTCCATTCATTTGAAAATTTTCACAAAGTTTATATGGTTTTCAAAGTTTCTCAAATGGAAGAGAATGCTAACAAGGTAAAGAAGCTTGACATCTCTTTTCAATAATTAAGAAATATGCTTGAAGATCAAATGTTAAATCTGAAGGAGAATCGGTAAAGTAAGCTGAGATCAGTTGAGAATGAGAATAACTCCCTTAACATGAAGTGTTTAGAGCTGGAGGTGAAATTGAAGAATCAACAATTACTCCAAGTTGGAACTTCCCAAACAACTGAAAGAAGAGATACTTCTACTCAAGTTTTTATTGAGGAATATGATTACAAGATGAATATGAAATCATCCTCTAATACAATGTAAAAATCCTCCAAGAAGAAGGTATCCCATAACCCATTTATTTTATTTTCTACTAATGCAGTTGTATCTTCAAGTACAAGTTCAAAACTAAAATATGGGAACATGTAGATTAATAAAAATGTTAGCACATCCATCAAAATTTCAAGGATGTATACTAGGATGATTAAGAAGAACAACTCCCAAATGGATGCTACAAATAAAGAAATAAAATTCTAGAAACAAAAAAGCAATAAATCTAGCTATAAAAATACTACAAGAAAAAGAAAGAGATTTATTGGATACTATTGGTGTTGTTGGAAGTTTGGGCATCAAGCCAATGATTTTTCGAATAATATGCAAGCATATGAAAATTATGGAAGGCCTACATTCAGGGAAATTATATGTGAAGAAATGAATCATCCTGAAAAGTAAAAGAAGAAAACACAGATGAAGAAGAATCTATCTATCAAGAACATATTTGAATATCTTGAAGACTTCTGTGATAATTTCAAAAGAAGTGGTCATAGTTATGATGAGTTCTATTTTAGTCCTACTATGCCTCATTTATATTCTAATAATAATTATAGACCACAAAAAAAGTAGGAGAAAGCAAAAATAGTTGAAAAGTCTTCCATTGGGAATATGCAAAACAATGAAGTCAAGAATCCAGTGAAAGAAATTATTGCCAAGAAGAAGATCAAGACGGATTCCAAGAATGTAATATCAACCAAGAAAATATTCTTCTACTTTATAAAGAAAGGTCATACCATGGATCACTGTAAACTATCCATGGAAATAAATAGAAGAAAGCTAGAAATAAAAGGAGAATCAATCCAGAAGAAGATGGGATTGATTGAAGACATTCCTAAAGATAATATTAATAGGTTTCCTAAGAAAGGAAACTTGAAGACAATGAAGAATCCATGTGGAAGCTTCAAATCATAAAATTTTAAGAAGGAGTGTTTAATTATTTTGCCTAATCAATTACAAATTTATAGGGAACTACAAATATATGAAGATGAAGTACTAGCTAAAGAAAAGACAAAGGGGAAACAAGTAATTCCACATGAAGGAAAATTATAATTTTATGATAGGTTTTCAGCACATGAAAATCCAAGTGTCTCAAAACTACTATGTGTAAGGTGAAATTAGGCTGCACATCATGAAAAAAAATGTATAACTGTTTTACTAGGTCAAATGGAGATGTTGAAAATTGAAAAAACATGCACCAGTGGAAGCTACTTCACTATTTACAAAAGTAAGAAAAAAAAATATAAACAAGTTAAAGGTGAATGGAAGTAAAGGTTCTATGATGAAAATGAAAGATAAAAATGATAAATTGAGAGGAGAAACCAACATGAAGAGTACGAGACACATTAGAGCTACAAGGAAAGTAGTTCTTCGGTTGAGAGAAAATTCTCAGCCCTGTTTCTCCCATTAAGAAGCTCACATGTGTTACATATTATTCCCTTATATTTTTATTGTATATGTATACTAACATTGAAAGGAATTTAAGAATAAGGTCATTCCCAAGATAACAGTTGAATGAGAAAAGTGGAGAACAACAAGTTGGACTCATTATTCATGATTTGATAATAACTTGAAGTGTTCCATAGTGGAATATTATCAAAATGAATATCTTGAATAATATGTGATGATATTTTCCACCATGATGAATCAAAGGGATTTCAGACCTTTAGGGGGAGAAAATATGAAGGAGATTATATCAAGGATTATTTCATGATAAATCATGAAATTCATATCATCTCAAGAAGTTGAAACTAAGGTATTCCAATCAAAATTTCATCCCTTGTTCTTAATTGTATTTATCATATCAATTAAGGGGGAGTTATTTATTGATGAAAACATAAGATTAAATGGGGATCATTATCTTTTCAATTGAAATTTTTAATATTTTTGGTGAAGTATGTGCATGATTTAGAATTTCATTGATAAATCTGACTATTTCCAACCCATGGGTTAAGAATTGATACATTCTGAGCATGATTTCACATGCATGGTTGTTTATGGACAACGTTGAAAACTTGGTCACATATCTCTTATTTTCTACACTGGGTTATCCCTATTAGACTTAGAGTTGATTAACTAAAGGCTCTTTGATAAGTGAACCATGTGACATTATCCCTCTCCCAGAAATGTTCAAGAAGATGTTCTTTAAAGGGAGGGGAATGTTTTTTTGAAAAGACCTCACTAAACCTTTTCATTTGGTTTCCAATAAGGGGGATAAAATATTGGAACACATATTGAACCTTATAAAAGCGTGACTAAGGGATATTGATAAAAAAATACAAAGGGGGACATTGTAGAGCATAGTGTTGCATTTGTTGACAATATGTGTATGGAAAGGTAGTGATGAAGTGATGATGATGATTGAAGATAAGAAGTTGTTCCAAATATTATGTCACTTGGAGAATCAAAATGAAATGAAATTGGATGTCATGCTTGAATATTTGGAGAATCAATATGAAATGACATTGGATGTCATGCTTGGAAATTCTCTATAACAATTCAGATGATTGTTGAACTGGTCCTAAGTTCCAAGACATGTGTCACTGAATGAAACTTTGTTACACAATTTGAATAAGGCCATGAAATAATCTATTTCATGATGAAAGTGGAAGATCCATCCAATAACATCTAATTGGATGAAGGTTGTGAATGAAATCAGATGATTGCTTGTGCCAATCCACAAAGTCCAAGACACGTGTTTAAAGAGAAAACATCACTCATTAAAACATTAAAGACCATGCATTGTGTTTTAATGCATGGGTAATGAATAAATGTTCCATGAATCATCTATTATTGAATAAAGGAGGAATATTGAAGATCTTGGATTTGTTATTCCAAAAAGAAAAGAAGGATGATGTTTGAAGATGAAGGAGAAAGGAAGCATGCATGGGCTTAGTATGTTTATTTGGAATCTACTAAGTGAATTTTCCATGCACAGGCTTTGAATGAAGAAGGGAGGTTTGGAATATTAAGTATGAATTCATACTTAGTATTTATACTAAGTACTTAGTATATGACTTTACCAAAAAGGTGGGCCAACCATGAAGGCCAGCTGGAGACCTCACCCAAGGAATATGCTGGACCCAAGGGTCTACTATGCCCAAGGGGAAGGCCTCTAAGCCTACCCTCAAGAGGCGTAGGAGCGTGGGCCATGTATAAGCCCGCAGGAGCACACACAGTGGTTTACCCGTGCAACAGATGCATAGTGGGTGCTCAGAGAACGCCCAAGGAGTAGAGAGTGGGTGTAGAAGCATGCCCATAGGGTGAACACGGTACATGGAGGTACTGTGAAGGGAGGAGGAGTAATTTGGCATTAGGGTGGCGAGAGTTGATTGATAAACCAAACACATCCTGTGTGTTCATTCGATGTTGGATGGACAAAAATCATCGAGAAGTGATCTCAACTATCCGATGCATCGCAGAAATACGGTCCACCATCTGATCAATTGTGGGATCGATCACGCGTATCTGGGCCATTCATATGATATCCATGGTTTGGGATTGAAGCAGGGATGTATGATCTTCTCCACTAAGGTTGTCATCAACCTCCATCCACCCCTACTACACCCACGAACCAGTAGTCGAGCTGAATGATGATCTCACCACTCCAGGCATCATTTGATATCATTTCAATCTCAAAGTGATCATTAGGATGTAACGAACACATGCATGCAATTTCATTTTCATACATGCATCTAAATAGAGGAACTTGAACGAGGAAAAAGAAAAAAGGTTGTGAGGACACATTAGGATGCTTGAAACATTCAGGAGATGATTTTCATGAATTTGAAAATGCATGCATGTGAGGATTGCACTGAGAAATAAGAATCCTATAGTGAATAGAAACGAGCTGAGATATGTGGAAAAAAATTGAATGGTTTTGAATAATTCAAAGTCGAGGATCTCAGATTATTCAATGAAGAAATTTTAAGATCACATATATCGGGGTTTTGAATGATATTTGAACACAGAGATATGCGTTATTCATCACCTATAAAGAGAGAGACCTCGAATGAGGCTCGGTTATTGAAGAGATTGTAAAAATTTCTTATTTTCTAAGAAACAAAGCACCATATACAAGGTTCCTCACAACCTAGCTATGTGAAGAAGAGGTTCCACACATGTCTTGCACAAAGGAGTCCCGCACATCCCTTGCCTGAAGGAGAAGCGTGAACCATCTTGGTTCACGAAAGAAACTGAACACGTGACAGGTTCCATCGAACCCTCATCGTGCTTCATGCGTGAAGAATATCCCACAAGAACACGACCAATACTATGCAACCTTATGATACTTTGTGAAGGCACTCGATCCATGAGCCTCCTTTGTTTCATGAAGAGAAGAAGAGGGGTTTGTAAAGGGACAATGTACAAATACACCACCCTTAGAGAAGAACAAAGGACCTAAGGCACTTTGTGTTCACTTGAGGAAGAAAGAAAGTTCATTCACGATGCACATGCATTCATATGCATGATTTTAGATACCATAACAAGCCAATGGGTGGATCACACCCATTCGGGTTTGAAAAAGACTTAATCTTTAACACACACATGACATATAAAATGGAATGAAATAAATAAGATATTGTGTGTGTTCTTGTGAAGAAGAAAGAAGGAAGTGAGAAGAAAGAGGAGGAGAAAAGGGAGAAGAGTGCATGAATTCATGCATTTCCATGCACACATAAATACACTTAAAGGAAGAATTTATGTGTGTGAAAATTGAGTAAAGAAAAAGAGAGAGACAATGCATGTGAATGAAACACACTCATTGAATCTAAAATATTCAGGATACTGTGTGTCTGGGTTTAAAAGAAAGATAATATGAATGCATTAAATCATGCATAATCACATTCACGTATGTCAATTCAGATGATGCCAAGTGAGATAATCCTTAGTGTTTGAATAATCACATAAGTGTGTTTGATTCTTACTAAGAAAATAATGAGAAGTTTTAGTGTATTCAGTTATTGCACTAAAGAAGAAGAAATTGAGATATCCAAATACAAGAAGTATTGGATCCCATGTAATCCATGCATGAAGTAGATGAGAATTGAGACTAAAGCCAGACAGAGTTAAAGAAGATCTTTCATTTGATTTTATAGTGTTTGAGAATACAAGAATATAGATAGTTATGATATTGTGCAAGATCATTCTTGCATATTATATTCTTGAATAAGTTGTGTGCACCATTGAAACACATCTTAGTGAGGCTGGGTCTTCATTAGAAGAAGAAAGAATTTCCCGAGTAGTATTGAGACTAAGGACTGATCAGAAAAGTGATCAGTGTTATTGAGAAAGGAAAAGAGACCTTACTAAAGGCTGTTGAAGATTCTTGGAGAGATTCAAAAGCAAGTGTGATTCAGAAATCTCGTGAGGGAAGATTAGAAGATCCATCCACAATGAATCAAGAATCATCTCTTGTGAAATCTAGGAGGAATAAGTCTTCAGTGGGACTCTGAAGCAGGCCAGTGGGACTCTGGTAACATTGTGGGAAGCAGTATAAAGAACCTCCTGTGGGACTCGGGAGAGATATAGTGTGACTCTGTATCGACCATTGTAATTACTCATCTGATTATAGTGGAGAATCTGTGTTGGGGAGAATAACCAACACAACAAGGAGTAGGTCTTTGAACCAAACCTTGTAAATACTTGTGTTCAGTACCTTTATATTTACTACACCATTTGAGGTACGACTAAGGGACACAATAAGAGTGGATCAAGGATTTAACCAACCATAGAGGTTTAATTCAAACTAATCAATTAGTAAAAATATTTAAAGGGATCACTGATTCACCCCCTCCCCCTTTCAGTGATTCACAATGATCTGGGCACTTCACATATATATATGTAATTAATGCAGTTTATATGCAAACACACACACAAATATATTTACCCAATATATAGAAACACATACACCTAATATTTATGTAATTTATTCAAATTTCAATATATTTTAGAATTTCATTGTTAACATGATACATTTAATATATAATGTTTTTAATTGGCCAATTTTTTATTTTATTTTTAATACTATTATAGTTAGGGCATTCATTTTTAATATTTTTTTATTTTTATTTTATTTTCGAATTTGATCATTTTCTATTATTTATTTATATATATTTATTTATTATGTTTTACTATTTTCTATACGTATTCATATTTAATTCAATATATATATATCCATATTTTTTTAAAAGTTTATATTTAACTAATAAAACTTATCCATTTTTTCAATATTTTTAAAGTGCACTCATTTTGAATTATTCAATTTCACTAATTTTTAAAATGCATGTATTTAAGATTATATATTTACTAATAATGTTACAAATATATTTGTAAATAAATATTTATAAATAAATATATTTATAAATGTATATTTACTATATTTATAAATTTATAAATTTATAAATATTATAAATAAATAATTATTATTTTCTAAATAAGTATTTATATAATTAAAAATAAATAATTATATATATTTAATAATTATAAAATTATAATAAATTTATTTAAATAAATCCTTTATCAAAACTAAAATTTTAGCACTGATAAAGATTGATATTTATCAGTGCTAAAAAAGCACTGATAAAGATTGATATTTATCAGTGCTAAAAAGAGTTGTTAAAAATAATTTTTATCTATGCTAAAATATTAGCACTGATAAAGATGTTTTTTATTAGTGATTTATGAGTGCTGATATATCTCGATATTTATCAGTGCATTTTTAGAATTAATAAATATTCCTTTTATCAGGGCTTATCAATTTAATGTTGATAAAAGGGATATTTATCACCTCTTTTCTGAAAGAGTTGTTAAAAGTGTTCCTAATCTATTTAAAAGAATCCTAACTAGTACTCACACATTGCAATTTTGATGCTCTTATAGAACTCCTCTGTTGTCGGATCGACTCAACTATGATCCATCAGGAAAATCAAGGATAGAATCCAATGTATGTTATTTTATACTTTTCTTATATCTTTGTTTGATCATTTGGGTTTTGAATTTTGTGTTTTTTGCTTCTTAACCTTGACGAACCCTAAATCTCATCTCTTTTCCGCTACCAGTGCAACTTCTATGTGAATTTTAATGGATTATTAACAAGATAAATATATTTATTTTAACTTCATGTGTAATGGTCCGAACCTATCTAGTCCATTCCTTGCTGAAATCTAGTGCTTGAGGTGTTCTGAGAGGTCAAGGTGACTTATACCCAACACTTTCCAAATTTCTAAACCGTTTCATGAAACTATGTCACTTTTACTTTTCCAAAATCCCAAACTTTTTCAAGAAACGGTGTCAAAGAAACGGTGTCACAAAAACAGTGTCATAGAAATGGTGTCACAGAAACGGTGTTAAAGAAATGGTGTCATAGAAATGGTGTCAAAAAAATGATGTCATAGAAATGGTGTCATAGAAACAGTGTCACAAAAAAGGTGTCACAGAAACGGTGTCACACAAATAGTGTCATAGAAACGGTGTTAGATAAATGGTGTCACAGAAACGATGTCAGAAAAACGGTGTCACAAAAATGGTGTCCTAGAAATGCTGTCGCAGAAACAGTGTCAGATAAACGGTGTCAGAGAAACGGAGTTAGAGAAATAGTGTTAGAGAAACGGTGTCACAGAAACAGTGTCACATAAACGGTGTCATAGAAACGGTGTCACAGAAACGGTGTCATAGAAATAGTTTCACAAAAATAGTGTCACAAAAACACTATCACATATACTATATCATAGTTACTGTCTCACAGTTACCATCTTACAGTTACTGTCTCATAGTTACTATCTCACAGATCCTATTTTATATTTCCTCTTCCAAATTTCCAGATTTTTCTAGTTTCACCAATTTAACATTTTCTTTGACAAAAAACGCATTAAAAGCCTTATTTTAAGAGATTTAAGGCCGATTCAAATCCCATAAATCTTATATTAATTTTCCTAAGGGCCAGGATTCCTTTACTTGGTCAAACCATGTGGTTTAATGCAATCCACTTCTAATGGAAAATCTAGCGTATCTTAAACCACTACTCCGTCAAATCTTCTAATGGGACGAGATATCTTCCTACCTTGTTCTTCCTCCTTGTTCTCTGGTGCAAGATGCTCGATCCTTTCCTTCCTTCTCATAGGAGTCATGTGATCAAACTTTCCTCCTTATATTGGTTTCCCTTTAAGTTCTTTTTGCTTCAAGTGCACCCCCTGTTTCGGTGCAACCAAGCAGTATCGATCAATCTTCGATATAAGGTATGATATATCGTCGTCCTTTTGGGTTCATCTCCTTCTATTTGTCCTTTCCCTATTATGTAATGTTATCTCTATGTTCCTAATGGACTTTTCTTAGGTGTTGGCCGGTGCGGTGGTGTCTCTTCATCCTTGGGTGGATGTAGTCCTCCAAGAGAGGTGATCGTGATATATTTTGTTAGTCTGTTCAAAGAGCATCAGAAACCTTTTGAGGGAGGTTATTTGTTGCTTCTATATTCTTCTACATGAAATTATAGAGTTATCATGTTTTATCCCACTAGATCACAATGTAATTGACATAATAAATATTTGAACTGAATAAATAAATTGGTATCGATCGTATGCTATTGCCACTTATTTTTATAGATAGTGTGATATCTATGATTTCCATGTTTATCATGTCATTCTTAATAGAAATTGGTAAATAACATAAACTGGGATTAATTGTAATTATTTTTGAAAGATAAAGAGGCATGTAAATGAATCTGGTTTTTGTTGTTGTTGTATTTTTATGTTAATTAAATTGTTGTAGTAATAATGTTTAATTATTTGTGATAGCTATGATAGTTTTCTGTTTAGGTTACCCATAGTTGGAACCTAAAAATAATAAATCAATTAATTATAAATAGATTAAAGAACTAGTTTTTCAATAAAAATATAATTCCTCACAGGGTTTTGAGTTTCCCTCTTGCTTGTAAAGGCCAAGAGCCTTATGCTTAGAGCTGCGAGAGATCATTGTGTGTGAAGAAAGAATGCATTATTTAGGGTCCAAGATCCCAATTGATATAATGTTTGTTTTTCATGCTTCTTGTGTTGTGTTGTGAGCCTAGGTGGATGTTGTGATATGTGGGGGCAGGTAGGCCCATTGTTTGTGGTAGAAATTGACGCCTAGAGTGGTGAAATGCAACAGTTTATTCATATGGGAGTCAGTGAGGACACCAAAGATGATAAAATGGGTTGGATGTGAATGTTTGGATTATCAATGAACCTTGTTTGTTGTTATCTTCTTTACTTTCCCCACTGATCAAGGAAACTGGTTTTTCTTACCCTCCTTCCAAAAGGGTCAAAAACACGTAGTGTATCCCACATGCTTTTCGTGTTTATATTCTTGAGGGAGGATGAGTATATGCTCTTTCTATAGGTGGAAAAGACTCTATGGGTAGTTCATCCACTCACCGTGTTGAGACCCTTTGTGTTTAGTAGATTAGAATGTTTTTCTAGAATGCATGAGAATATGGGAAAGTAATAATACTATTAATAAATTATTGAATAAATGATTTTAACCCATAGGGTTAGAGATTTATAGGATGCAATGCTAAGGTTTAAATTTAAAGGAACAATGGACTTTGGGTGTGATGCTAATGAAATGTAATGTGGAATTATTAACAGTTAATTAATATTTAAAGAATTAATTAATGTAAAGTGAAACTGATAAAAGAGGAATGAAGTAATGTAATAAAACTCTTTAAATGGTTGTGTGATTATAGGATACCTAGTCTTAGAAGTGGCAGTTGGGAGTTCGAGAGACGTTAACTACATTTGATTCTAAGACTAGGTTATACCCATAATGTGGTTGTGAGCTATAATATATTCTGTATTTTTTGTGTTTCTATACGCTAATCCACGCCGTCAGTTAGGGAAACTGACACCCCGAATATTCTGATCCCTGGGGGGTGTTTTCCCCAACATTCCGGTGGGAGGATGGATGGATGACTACCCCCTTTGACCCCGCTCTCTTCTCTTGGTAGTTACTTGTGCTGGTAGGCACATTGGTTAGTTTTTCCCATATATATGGGAAGAGGGATGTAATGGCTTGTGGTTATTCACACACATATATTCTGGATATAGTTTTCTATGGACTAATATAGGTGTAACGTGTATATAATGTAATGTCTTGAGGATCCTTACTCAGTGTATGGGTTGTAATTGCTTGAGGTATAATGCCTCACGTATGATACACATTATGCGAGCTATGGTGGTTCCCGGAAACTACCTAGTTACTTTGTTTTCCTGGACGTGGTGGTTGTACTGCATGAGGTGCATGTTTTAGTGCTTCACCTAGGTGTCTGTGGGCAAGAATTTTTGGAGAGAGATGCTTAGGACATACGATGTTGGGGAAAAGCAGCAAACCAATAGGGAAGTGGTAGCGGGGTACCCTTGATATTCTTTATTATATTATATACTCTTGTATGCAATACTTGGTGAGAGTAGCCATGGTAACACTAGGAAATTAGTATACCTGTTTAGGTGATGTGTTAGTTTCACTTGTTGTTCACTATGATTTAGAATGACTTATTTACTTTTGCACGAGAGGATCTGGGGAGGATCCTACTGAGTATACTGTTATACTCACCCTATGTATATATAAACTATTTTTTCAGGTCACTTAGAGCAGTTTTGAGATCAGGATGGTTACTACTAGATTGGAGTGCAAGATCTGTTCATTATTCGTGGTTGCTGCTGTTTTTACTTTACTTTGGTACTTGCAGTTTTTCCATTCAGTTGTAGTAGTTTTTCATGAAATTACATATGTGTACTTGGGTTTTCTTTTATATTGCAGTCTGATTTGGATTTGGTTGGTGTCAGTCTTATCTATCTCTTTCTCATGTGTTCACTTAGAGGGCAATGCCTCCCATTCACGTGTTTACTATACCCTCGGTGCTAGTCACCAACCTGGGTCCTACTGGAGGCGGGACTCGGGGGATCACTATCTCCCTTCTCACATTGCCGACCTAGGAGGGGTACAACTTTTGGGGATGGGGTTTTGACAGAGTGGTATCAAAAGACTAGTTGAGGAATAGTATGGAGTTTGGTGTGAGGCATAGGTGAGGTTTCATGGGTTGGTAGGGCAACAATGTCAGTTAAGTTTAGCAAGTGATGAAACACTAAATACCAGCTGAGACATAGGTGTTTAGGGCCCCCTGTGATATGATGCATGGACCTTTACATTTTTAGTGGATACTAAACGAGGTGATATTAGTTATAGGGTAGAGACCTAGGAAAGTATCATGCATCATTATTCTTTGTGACTATGTTTGAATGGGTAGACCTTGGGATAGGTTAACCAAAAATGAATAAAATAAAACAATTAATTAATTAATGTTGAGTCTTCCATATTCCAGGTTTAGTAACTCTAACTATTTTTTAATTTGTAGGTATGGCTCCAGGTCAATGTCCTTGTCAGGTTCGTGTAGAAGATGTACAGTAGGCTGCACCAAGAGATCGCTTCAGGGTAGAGGTTGACGATGAAGAAACTTAGAGGAGGACACTCTGAGAGTTTCAGCGCTCGAGTCTGCAGAAGTATGAGGGTTCCGTTTCAGATGTAGTCACTGAAGACTGGTTGGAGGAGGTTGAGATATGCCTTAGTTTGATCCATGCTTGAAAGGAGAACTAGGTGTCTTTGGTTATAAAGATGCTGTGTGGAGTAGTGAGGAAGTTGTGATTCTTGTTCCTCAAGGACTGTGAGGAGTTAGCGATCTCATGGGAGGAGTTACGAGACAAGTTTAAAGATGAGTTTCGTTCTTTGACCGTAAATGAGTCTATTCACCAGGAGCTTCTTACCCTTCAACAGGGGAGCTCTAGTGCGCGAGAGTTTGGAATCCATTTCAGGAACCTTTTACGATATTCTTTGGACCTGTTTCCAGATGAGGAGGCCAAGACGAGGCATTTTGAGGAGGCTTTGAGTCCAAAGATCCAGTTCCAGGTAACCCCGTTTATGCTGAAGACATATCTTGAGGTGCTGGAAAGAGAAGAGGTCATCGAGAGGAAATTTTCCAAAACCAGATCATCACAATAGGGGAGTCGTCATGATTCCTCACAAAGAAGAGATGTGGTTCCGGGTTCTTGATTTTTAGGGAAAAAGAGTTTCTATTCAGCCAGAGGTAGGTCCCAACCCTCAGTATCTCATTTCTCCAGGGGCGGTGGATCTCAAGCATATGACAAGGGATTAGGAACTTGTTCTTCTTATGGTGGTTGAGGTCATAAGCAACAAGAGTCCTTGACCTTTTAGAGCAGTAATTGTGCACCGGGTTTTCCACTCCAGGTTCCTCTGTTGAGGCAGTTCCATCCAAGGCAGCAGTAACAGGTTGCACTAGCTTTGGATCAGCAAAGGGTAGATGGGGCAGGTAGAGGACAACCCTGTAACACTCCTATTCCTTAGAGAGTAGATAACGACCATGGTGGTGGTATTAATCAGGGTTATAGAGGTCATGGAGGAGGTCGTGGTCAGCTTCATGCTTTAACATTGCCAGTGCCAAGCGAGCCAGATGTCATTCAATGTACCCTTTGCTTGTTTTATACTTGGGTGTATGACTTGTTTGATTCAGGAGAGACACAATCCTTCATATCAACTTACCTTGTCCATGCTTTGGGACTTGAGGTAGTGAGGATTCCAGTTCCCTTAGCATTGACTACGCTAGTTGGAGGTTGAGATGACTTGTTTGAAGTATGTAGAGACTGTGATCTAGTGTTGGGGTAGCACTGCTCTTGGTGAAATTTCTATGTTTACGGATAAAAAAATATGATTTCATCCTTAGCATGGATTGGTTGTATTTGGTGTAGGCTATCATGGATTACTTTAGGAGGCAAGTGGTGTTCTTCGACGCTGATGGAGATCCGACGGTGTTTTTGGGAGAGCGAGACCCTCAGATGGGTCAGAGGTGTGTTCCCTCCTTATCATCCTTGATGGATGAGTTGATGCTGAGTTCTTTAGAGGTTCAACAATTGGCGTTTACTAGGGTTGTAGAAGAGTATCCTGATGTCTTTCCAGAAGAGGTTTTAGCATTACCCCCTCGATGAGAGATCGATTTTGGGATCGAGCTATAACCAGGAGCATCTCCTATCTCTATGTCTCCATATAGGATGGCCCCTTCCGAGTTTTGAGAGATACGTATACAGCTTGATGGTCTGTTACAATATGGTTTTTTTCAGCCGAGTGTGTCACCATGGGGTGTTCCAGTTTTGTTTGTAAAGAAGGATGACGACATTTTGCGATTGTGTATTGATTATCATCACTTAAACAAAGTGACAGTGAAGAATTGCTATCCTCTTATGCATATTTATGATTTATTAGATCAACTAAAGGGTGCATGTTTGTTCTCAAAGATCAAATTATGGTCATGATATCATCAGATGCGTGTAAAGGATGGGGATATCTTGAAGACTTCTTTCCATTATCGTCATGGGAATTATGAGTTCATTGTAATGCTGTTTGGTGTGATGAATTCTCCAGATGTGTTCATGGGATTGATGAATGTTATGTTTTGTGAGTTCCTATATAAGTTTATGGTGGTTTTTATTGATGAAATCCTTGTGTAATCCATGTTTGAGGAGGATCATGCAGAGCATCTGCACGCTGTTTTGGGAGTTTTTTGTCAACAAAAGCTGTTTGGAAAGTTGTAAAAGTGTTATTTCTAGGCCCGAGAAGTTCATTTCTTGGGGAATGTGGTGTACCAGTAGAGATTATCTATGGATCCATCAAATATAAAAGTAGTTGTGTATTGGGAATCCCCAAATATAATGTCAGAGGTGCGAAGTTTCCTTGGTCTTGTAGGCGACTACAGGAGGTTTGTAGATGATTTATCTTAGGTTGAAAATCCTCTAATAACATTGACCAAGAAGTATTAGGCATTCGTGTGGACTGATTAGTGTTAGGAAGCTTTCGAGTATCTAAAGGAGAAGTTAGTAAGTGCTCCAGTTCTTTTTCTTCCAGCAGAGAGAGTTCAGTTTGATGTTTTCTGTGATGCTTTGCATCTGGGGTTAGGCTATGTTATGATGTAGTAGGGATCAATTGTTTCTTATGGGTCTCAGTAGTTGGGTCCCCATGAATTTAACTATGCGACCCATGATCTTGAGTTGGAAGCCATGACATTTGATCTAAATTTGTGGAGACATTACCTCATTGGCGAGCACTTTGTGGTTTTCACTGATCATAAGATCTAGAGGTATATTTTCTCCCAACATGACTTGAACTTGTGACAATGTTGGTGGATGGATTTCTTATAGGAATAAAAATTCAAAATATCATATACACCTGGGAAGGGGAATGTTGTAGCTGATGCGCTGAGCAGAAAGTTATGTAGTGATGTAGTGCATGAATTTGGTGATTCTCGGAGAGTTATTGAATAACTTTCAGCATTACATCTTGATATGGGAGAAGTTAGGGTTAGAGGTTGCCTTTTTCTGATGCCCGTGAAGCCATCTCTAGTGCAGCAGTTGGAAGAGTCCCAGTTGGGGGATCTAGAGGTGGAGGTCTGGAGAGACCAAGTTGTTTATGGAGAGGCCTCTGATTCTTGATCTGAGGATGAAAAACATCAGGTGTTGTATCAGGGAAGGATTTTCATTCCTTTTGTGATGCATGAGATAGTTTACAAAGAGTTCCATAGTTATCCTTTAGCGGTGCATCCTAGTGTGAAAAATATATACCAAGGCTTGAGGAGTCAGTTTTGGTGGCCTGGGCTGAAGCATGTAGTTTCAGAGTTTGTGTCTCGATGTTTGGTCTGCTAGAAGGTGAATTCTAAGCATCATGTCCCTGATGGTTTGCTCCAGCCATTAGATATTCCTCAGTGGAAGTGGTAGGACATCTCAATGGACTTTGTTACTAGTTTATCTCAAGCTCAGGGAGTACATGGTGCTATTTGGATGGTAGTGGATTGTTTAACAAAATCATCACACTTTATAGCAATCAAGGAGTTGATATCCATGGATTTTTTGTCGAGGAAGTATCTGGAGGAGGTGTTGAGACTCTATGGAGTCTCGAGGACGATCATTTCTGATTGATATCCTCATTTTAACTCTTGGGTGTGGAGAGGTCTCCATCAAGATTTAGGTTCTAATCTATGCCTTAGCATTTATTTTCATCCATCGATGGAAGGTCAGATATAGAAGACCATCTAGACTCTTGAAGATATGTTGTGCTCTTGTATCCTAGATTTTAGAGGTTCATGGATGAGGCACTGACCCTTGGTGGTGTTCGTTTACAACAATAGTTTTCACTCCACCATCGATATGGCGCCATTTGAAGCATTGTATAGAGACCTTTCCATTCTCCATTGTGCTGGACTGGGGTCAGAGAGTTAGCAATTCTCAGACTGAAACTAGCGTACAATACAATAGATATGGTTTAGGTAATTCTTGAGAGGATGAAGACAACACAAGATCATCATAAATCATATGCCGATCAAAGGAGGAGACCTTTTTAGTTTGATATTGGGGATCACATTTTTCTAAAGGTGACTCCCCGTCATGGGTAGTGAAGGTTTGTTCATGGTAGTAAGTTGTCTCCCTGGTTTTTTGGGCCTTTTGAGGTGTTAGCTCATGTTGGAGCTATGGTGTATCAAGTATAACTTCCCCCAAAGATGATCTGGATACACGATGTTTTTCATGTGTCACAGCTCCATTGTTATCTTCATGATGAATCTCAAATCATCGATTGGGGATAGATCAATGTTGACGATGATTCAACCTTTGAGGAGCAGCCTATGGATATTGAAGGCATCAAATAGAAGGTGTTTTAAAGGCATTCTATCCCCTTAGTTCGTGTCTTATAGCAACACGGTGGTATGAAAGAGAGTACCTAGGAACGTGAGTCGTAGATACATGCTCAGTACCCCGAGTTGTTTGATGCTTAACTATTTTCTTGTAAAAATGCCCGCTTTGTGGTTATAGACATTTTGTGTTTATAAGATGGATTTATTTTGTTGCTTCTCTTGGCTTTCTCTCTTTTGAGAGGTATCTAGATGGGTGGTTGTTTAGACCCCTTTGCTGTTTCCTTTTGGGTTGGTTTTGGATTCTCAAGGATGATAATGTTTTGAGAGGTATCTGATGTAATGTACTAGGCCTATCTGGTCTATTCCTTGTGAAAATCTGGTGCTTGAAGTGTTCTGGGAAGTCAAGGTGACTCATACCCACCACTTTTCAAAATTTACAAACTGTTTCATGAAATTGTGTCACTTTTGCTTTTACAAAATTAAAAACTGTTTCAAGAAACGGTATCATAGAAATGGAGTCGCAGAAACAGTGTCACAAAAATGGTGTCCTAGAAATGGTGTCACAGAAATGGTGTCCCAAATACGGTGTCACAGAAACGATATCATAGAAACAGACAGTGTCACGGAAAAGGTGTCACGAAAATGGTGTCACGGAAATGGTGTCACAGAAATGGTGTCACAGAAATGGTGTCATAGAAATGGTGTCATGGAAATGGTGTCACAGAAATGATGTCACAGATACTGTCTCATAGATACTGTTTCATATTTCCTTTTCTAAATTTCCAGATTTTTCTAGTTTCACCAATTTAACATCTTCTTTGACGAAAAACGCATTAAAATCATTATTTTAAGGGATTTAAGGCTGATTGGAAGCCCATAACTACTATATTAATTTTCTTAAGGGTTGGGATGCCTTTACATGGTCAAACCTTGTGGTTTAATTCAATCCTATTTTAATGGAAAATCCAGCATATATTAAACTGCTGCTCCGTTAAATCTTCCAATTGGATGAGATATCTTCCCCACTTGTTCTTCATCCTTGTTCTGTGGTGTAAGACACTCAAACCTTTACTTACGTCTTGTAGGAGTCATGAAATAAAACATAACTCCTTGGATTGGTTCCCCTTGAATTTATTCTTGCTGCAAGTGCACCCCCTATTTTGGTGCAACCAAGCAGTGTCAATCAATCTTCGATATAAGGTATGATCTATCATTGTTCTTTTGGGTTAATATCCTTCTATTTACCATTTCCCTATTATGGAATGATATCTTCATGTTCCTAATGGACTTTTCTTGGGTGTTGGCTGATGTGGTGGTGTCTATGCATCCTTGGGTGGATACAGTCCTCCAAGAGAGGTGATCGTGATCTGTTTTTTTAGTCTGTTCTAAGAGCATCAGAAACCTTTTGAGGTAAGGGATTCATTGCTTCACTATTATTTTACGTGAAACTAATAAAAATGGAATGGATTAATGTAATAAAACTCTTTAAATGGTTGTGTTCTTAAAGGATACCTAGTCTTAGAAGTACTAATGGGGAGTCCAAGAGACGTTATGCACAATTGTGTCTAAGACTAGGATATTCCCATAGTGTGGTTGTGAGATATAGTATATTCTATATGTTTTGTGTTTATATATGCTACTCCACCCAATCAGTTAGGGAAACTAAAACCCAAAGGATTTTGAGCCCTAGGGGTCTGTTTTCTCCAACATTCTGGTGGGAGGATGGATGGATGACTACCCCCTTTGACCCCGCTCTCTTCTCTTGGTAGTTACTTGTGCTGGTAGGCACAATGATTAGTTTTACCCATATATGTGTGTAGAGGGCTATAATTTCTTATGGTTATTCACACACATATATTTTGGATATAGTTTTCTATGGACTACTATAGGTGTAACGTGTATAGGCTGTAATGGCTTGAGGATCCTTACTCGGTGTATGGGCTGTAATGGCTTGAGGTATAATTCCCGATGTATGATACACATTATGAGAGATATGGTGGCTCTGGAAAAGTACCTAGTTACTTTGGTTTCATGGAAGTGGTGATTGTACTGCATGAGGTGAATGTTGTGGTGCTTTTTTCATGGTGTCTGCGAGTAATCCTTTTTGGAGAGAGATGCTTAGGACGTACAATGTTGGGGAAAATTAGCAAATCAGTGGGGAAGTGGTGGAAGGGTACCCTTGATATTATTTATTATATTATATACTCTTGTATGTGATACTTGGTGAGAGTATCCATAGTGATTCTAGGAACTTAGTATACCTGTTTAGGTGATGAGTTAGTTTCACTTGTTGTTCACTGTGCTTTAGCATGGTTTATTTAATTTTGCATGAGAGGATCTGGGGAGGATCAAACTGAGTATACTGTTATACTCACTCTATGTGTATATAAACTATTTTTAGTTCACTTGGAGCAGGTTGGAGATTAGGCTGCTTACTATTAGCTTGGGGTGAAGAAGTTGTTTAGGCTTCATGGTTACTGCCGTTTTTACTTTCCTTTGGTACTTGTAGTTTTTTCCATTCAGTTGTAGTAGTTCTGAAAGACATTACATATGTGTACTTGGGGTTTCTTTTATATTATAGTCTTATTTGGACTTGGTTGGTGTCTATATTATCTCTCTCTTTCATATGTTTTCTCTTAGATGGTAATGCTACCCATTTGTGTGTTTACTATACCCTCAATTCTAGTCGCCAACCTGAGGCCTACTGGAGGAGGGAATCGAGGGTCACTATCTCCCTTCTCACATTAATGGACCAGGAGGGGTACACCTTGTGGGGAGGGGGTCATGAAATCATGCAACCAGGATGAGAGACACTGTGCAATTCAACTTCCCACCACCAGGATGAATTTGTGCAGTTTAATGTCATGCAACCAAGATGAGAGATGCTGTGAAGTTTAACTTCTTTATTCTAGAATTAATTTGTTTAGTTTAATGTCTTATAACTAGAATGAGATACAATTTTTAGTTTAATACCTTGTTTCCAAAATGAATTTGTGCAGTTTAACATCATGAAAACAAGATGAGAGATGCTATACAGTTTAACATCTTTCTTATAGGATTAATTATTGCAATTTAACATCATGTAAGCATGATGAGAGATGATTTATGACCACTATAAAAATTATTTCATGATAAATATTGTATTAGTGTGGGTTTGGACTAGTTCCTAATCCATTGTGGCCAATGTGCGTGCTCTGTTTTGTGGATCATCTTGGCTTGGTTTTCCAAAAATGGTTTTTGGAGAGGGTAATAATGATTTCTGGAATTGGATTTACTTAAAAAATGTGGGTTATTATGTTTTCAAAAGTGGCCTTAGAAGAAGGTGGTTTGAAATTGAAAATGAAATTGTGGTTTCTGAAGAGATAATTCTTGTTTTGTTATAAAATTTGGCTTGTGAGGTTGTTGTTTTATCCTGAGATGTTATTTTTGGTCATGTTTCAAATTGATTTTGAACATGATTTTATGATTTTTGTGTTATTTAGAATATATCTCCTAGAAAGGTACCTGAAGTTTCTAGTGGTTCTCACCCTATTTCTGGTTCTCCTCAGTTTATTTCCATATTATATGGAAATTGAGGTTCGTTAGAGGCAGTGAAGTGTCTTGAGGAAGTTGATCATGTCTTCAGAGTGTTTGGAAATCCCAAAGTTGTTAGAGTTTGTACTGTTCTGGGTCTACTTAAGGGTCCAGCTTTGGAAGAATGGGAGTTGTTTTCCCCACCAATGATGAAATTTGGGATGACATTTGAAGATTTTAAGTCCCTATTTGTCCAATGATTTATACCCGAGGAGGTAAAGATGAAGAAAATGGAAGAGATCATGTGTGTCCAATAAGGTCAGCAGTTGGTGAAGGCTTATGTTGAGCACTTCAAAGAGCTGGTTTCCTTTTTTCTGGAGGTGGTGTTGTAGGATATAGTGAAATATTCTCTTTTAATTGGGGGTCTTCATCTAGAGATCAAGGAGCGACTCCTCTTCTCTAAAGATCTCCATTTTGAGAAGTTGGTGTAGGAATCGTTTTTGGCTGAGTTGTTGTGAAAGAAGCATAAAAACATTGAATCAATTGTTGTCTCTTATGTTGGGGTGAATATGTTCAGAGTTTCCTAATTTTTGTTTTGTAGCTGTTGTAAGTTCATCTTTCATTATAAAAGTCTGATGAAATTATAATTTCATAGTTCAAGTGGTTTTTTTGAATGTAAACCTTTAAATGGTTATCATTTCATGAATTAGTTCCCCTCTTTCTATCGTGCTTATTTAGAGATGTCCATTTTTTTTATAGAAATTGATCTTTATGCCTTGTGTGCGGGTTCATTTATATTCTGTATTTTGGTCATTTATGATGTTTTTTCTACTAATGTAGTGTGTTGGAAGAATATTGATGTATATTTGGCTCTATTTATCAATGAATCCAAAACATGGATTTACTGTACATCACTCACAAATTTAATAAGAAAACCAATGATTCTCTATGAAATTCACTACTATTGGTTAACTACCACTTAACATAGTAAATGATATGAACTTCTTTCTTGGCATCCCCATAATTATCCCATATCACACACAATCACCACCATCTATATCATATCACCATTAAACATTCACTTTTCCTTCTCTTCCTGCACCCATTTAACTTAAAGTTACCAAGTGATAAAGAAATTTTATAACTCAATTTATTTTCATTAGGTTATATTACTTATTAATTTTCATTGATACTCTATGATTATGTGTATAATGACTTTTTACTATCTATTTTTTAATTTACACTTGTTTTATGTGGATTTACATTTGATAAAAATAATATATTCATTGATTAATTCTCACTTTAATGATACGATCATTTTAAGGGTTTATTTCACAACATTATTCTAATTGAGACTCTTTATTCTTGAATTTACATTAAAGGAAATTGTATTATCATTTTTTAATAAAAAAATTAATTTTATTCTCCTATGGATATTCATGATATTTTTCATGTTTTAATACCATTTTACCACTCTTGGTACTTAAAATTATTAAGAAAATGTTTTAATAAAATCATTATTCATTTCTCTCTTTGGTTGGAAATCCATTTTCTTACAAAACTATGTTTTATAAAATTATTTTAATAAATTTTTTATTTAACCTTCTCAAAATTATTTATTAAAATAAAATTTTACCCATTTATTATTTTACAAAATGTTTTAAAAGGAATATTCTTAATGATTTTTGAACAAGGAACTTTTTTAACCTTTTTACCATGAAAAAAGAATGTTCTTCATGACATGTTTGAAATTAACCACCGATATGACCATCATTTATTTGAATCTTCATTTAAAATTTTATGAGGATATTTTTAAAGAATTTATTTGAATGTGATTTTCAAAGAAATTTATTTTCAATTTTTTAAAAATGAAAAGTATATTTTCCTCAAGATCATTTTAAAGATATTTTTATGGAAATTATATTTATCAATGACCACAACCCTTTTTTCTTACCATAATGGGTATACATTGTATTGATACCATCTTAATTATTTTTATGGATGGTTTATGATCATTATAACTAAGGAAAGTATTAACATTCACTTCCTTAATTCATTTTTATACTCAACAACTTTCCCTTTGAATTTTCACTTTCCTATGATCATTAGACCTTAAATTTACTGTAAATATCCATATCATTTATCATAGATATAATTATTTCCTAAACCATATTCTATTTTACATATGGTGTTTCCTTGGAAAGATATTTGATTAAATAGGGAAATATTGATAAATGCATATCCTTTACTCAATAAAGATATTTTATAAGGCACATTTTTTATGAATTAAATTGATTATTTTATATATGAGAAATGTTTTGGACATGAAATACATGGGTTAGGGATCAGTTAATGTATACCCCTCAATGAATTGATAGTCTCATGGGATGAATTAGGTGGATAGACTTAGCTAAATATCTTTTCACCTAATATTTTTTAAACTATCTTGTGGATAAATCTTGATGGAAAAGGTATCATGTTACTAGGAAACATGAAGCATGACAATTAAGAATTTCCTCCTTTAAAAGTTATTATTATCTAGGAGATTTTAACTATGATATTATCTCTAGATACATTTCATTTTCTTGTTATTTATTAAATGTAATTAGTTCTAGGTATTTACCTTTTCATATTGATTATTCCTTATATATTCAAGCAATCAAGTTATTTAAATGGAGTGTATTATTAGTTATTTACCTTTACATATTGGTCATTACTTATTTATGATGCTTTATTTATTCATTATTTCTTCCATCATACTTAACCCTTAATAATAAATTTAGATTAGCCTTGTTTTTTTATTTACTGAGGATTCCATGAGTTTTACTCTGATTGATATGTAGGGATATTCTAGATGGAATAAATTTATTCACTAAAGAAAAAAATTATGTTTTAATTTTTGTATTCAAATGTAATATGCGAATCATTTATGTATATAGTTTAACAAGACTACCAAACTATTTGGTCCCTTGGGATGTTATTATATGTATCTTATGCCAATTTAGTGGTAACAAACACTGTTTTTGGGCTGTTGGGGTTGGGGCCTCTGTGGTTGGTATTAGAGAAAGTTTAGTATAAAATTTGTAAAATAGAGTTTGGAAAACATATATTAGGGAAAATAACACTAGGATATAATTTAAGGATAAGTATAGAAGAACATACTAAATATTTGGTAAGATGGAGATTATGTGGTTTTTCCTTACAATACATCCCTTTCTAGATACTACAAGTAGATGTGGTTATGGAATATATGTACCTATAAGTAATAACTCCAAAACGTATGGATGGGATTGACTCGAGTGTTACCTAGTACATGATAATGGGTCTTATTACACACCTATTTTAACACTCTCGAGGGATATGCTTATGATAATTCACATTTTATTTATAAACCATTTGAATTATTGAATAACTGATAACAATGATTGACCTTGGTTGAATATAAGGTGTATTAGATTGAAAATAAGGTTTCATAATTTATAAATCCTATAAATGATTATATGGTTTTCTCATTATGATTAATGTTGTTCACACTATGCTTTCTGGTTTTAGTCAATGGTTGGAACCCAATGGAATAATGTTAATACTGATTATGAAAAACAAGGTGGTGACTATGAAAAACCAAATGAGATGAATTTTAGAGTGAAATATATTATGATTATTCCTAATATATTCTCTTGAAATATTATTAACAACATATACCTTACCCAACTCCCAAACTCACCAATGAATAGAAGGATTGAGTTTTCTAAGAGATCAAGTGGTGAAGACCATGTAGAAAAGAAGCTTTGATTCCCATTATGTCAGTTATGTGGAAATATACACCCATGAAATTGCCTTGAAGGATTGGGCAAATGCTTTATGTGTGAAAAATAAGATATAAAGAAAATAATGACCAAGGAAAAATGAAGAGTGTGATTGAAGGAAATAAATCCCATCCTAAGGATCTATTTGTAGTTTATTATCTTAAATGTCGGGAACTTGGGTATTACCCAAGTCAATATTCACTTCTAAAGGGTAACCCCTAGACCATGGAAGGACCTAATTAAAAATAAAATTAATGAAGTATTTATGCATTGTGAATTAATAATTAAATTTTTGAAGCATTTTACCAATAGTATTTTGGTTACAAGAATCACGAAACATCTAAGGATTCTGTTAATTTTTTGAAGTAATTATGTATTCATTAAATTAAGAGTCAGGGATAACATCATGGATTAATGATTTTAATATTTATTATAAGTTCAAATTCTTAAAAACCTCTTTTTTTGGTCTTATGTGGTAGGAATGTCACAACATTAAGGATATTTTGGGAGAAATTTATGGCAATACAACCCATTGGTTTAGTATATGTTTTTGTGAAAATGTTATTTGTGGAATAATGAATTTACATTTTATAGACACGAGTTTAAAGGTATTGATAACCATTAAGGTTTATATAATCGTTAATTACATTTTAATAATAGTCAAATAATATTATATGACTTTGTAAAAAAAGATAAATTGTTTTGAAAACATTAGTAAAAAGTTTGTTTAATGATTAAATTTATTTCAAGGATATCCATCATGTTTTTGGGAACTTTATAAAAATTATATTAATATAATTTATAAAAAGGACAACCTGAATTTTGGGTGACAACCTATCACATTCGGCAAGGCAGTGGATCTTGAACCCATGACCAAAAGATGATAAGGGTTTCACACCCACCACTAACCTACGTGATGTCCTGGTTAATATGTCATTGTTTTTAGTTAAACAATTTGATAAATAAATATTAATGATTATCTAGTAGTATTACTTTTTAGGTTTAGAGATTAATGTATTAACCATATTGGTTTTGGAAAATATTGAGAGACAAAAGGAAAGACTTGTCACTCTTTATAGATCTTACGATCCATTAAAAGTGAATTTTAGTGTTTCAGGCATAAAAAAATTCATTTTTGGATATTCATTTATTGAAGTAAAGGGATAAATTGGAAATTGATCAAAGCACAACCAAAGGTTAAAATTTTATTTTTGAAATATAAATATATCAAGTAATTATATTTCCTTATATTCTTAGGTAATAAAATAATTACTCAACATTAGGAAAAGGATCTTGGAACAAAAATTTCATCTTATTAACTTCATATCATATGAATAAAATTGCCTTTTAAATCATCATATATTCCTTAATTTGAGTCCATTAACTTTCCATTCATAATTTAGTTTCTTGTGACCAATGAGCTCAATCACTCTCTATAAATATTTATGCTCTTCCTCTATGTCCATATCTAAACTTTCCACCAATGTTCTGATGATTAGAAACCTAGATATGTTTTATTCCATATGACCTTTGTACTCATGTTTCTATCTTAATAATGAGATATTTTATTAACTCTTTTATGATGTGGTATTTCAATAAAGGCATTTTAAATTATAAAACCCTTTATTACCAAGATCAAATTTAAATTGTGAGGATGCAATTTATTTAAGGTGAGGAGAATATAACACCCCAAAAATTATAAAATAACAAATTTTATTTGATAGAATAATTTACATGAAATACTGAGTTATATTTAATTACAAAAAATTCTAATTTTAGCTTGTGTTATGCATACCAATGAGTTCCTTCGATAACTTTCATTACACGCAAAATCGAGTTTTACTGAACAATAATATACTAATATTATTATTATTTAATTTGATAGTTATCACCTAGAAATTTGAATGGTGGGAATGAATAGGATTAACTAAATCATGAATATATATATTTTTTACATGTTTATTTATATCTATTTATTATAAATAAAATAATAATAATTTAACATAAAAAGAAATGTTTTCTGAAAAAACAATATTTTTTCTAAAGGCTATTTAATTGTGCTTTGAATACATAATTTAAAATTAAATTTGAACACTTTCAGAAAATTTATTTGAAAAAATAAACTTTATTTTTGAAATAATAGTATCAAAATTATCTTAGGGTGATTTTTTGGGATTTTTATGAGAATTTTCATTTTCTGATAAATAGTAAAAAATATTGGATTTTAATTGAAAACTTCCTTTTAGTCTAATTTTTTTAATGTTAAATTATATTATTATTTTTTTAAAGTAAAAAAAGTCCAATTATACATTTATTAATTCATTTTAAGTCTTTGGAATAATTTTCATATTGAATATATATATATATATATAAACTTTGTAAACTTTTGAACATTTTATCTTTAAAAATCAGCTTTCTCGTCCCATCTATGGGATTAATTTTAAATTAAATTTTGCTAATTATATGAATTGAATTTAGAAAAATGTATTTGTTATTTGGAATCAGAATAATTTATAATTTACAATTAGTTAATCATAATCTGTTTACCAAATTATTAGTGAAAATAGTTAAAATTAATTATAACGATTAAGGAGAAAATGAGTTAACTTAGTGGTTAAACATAGAATATAAGGTGTAAAAATGACCTAAAACTTTTCAAAAACCCATTTTATGTCTATATTTAGACCTTATAACTTATATTATTGATAATGTATCATTATTGGGTCCTAGTGACATGAAAAAATGTGCGTATAATTCACTCTTTCAAAAAAATTACAAGTATGCCACTCACCCCACTTATAAAAGGCCTCACCATATCCCCTCTTATTTACCCATTTGAACCACTTTTTTCTTGAAAAAACTTATAAAATTAATATAAAAATTTACTCTCCTCATCATAGAATTATTATATTGGTCATAAATCCAACCTATGAAGGGTTTAGTGCAAACCAAAGGAAGATGCCCAAAGAAGAGGTAATGTTCTTCAATGAGTTTATTTATTTTAATTATTTCTCCACCAAATTAAATTTATATTAAACCATGATGATATAATAATATAAGTATTTTAAATATATTTTAATGTTTTTATAATAAGGTCATGATTTAAAACCATCTACACTTACATAAAATGGGTTACAAAATTATTATTCGTGTGTACCTTAGACTACTACCTCACGAACTGATGTTGTTTGTTTTTCCACTTCCAACTATAAATATTGGTTATGATGATGGATCTGAAGAATATATATAATATATATAATATATTTATAACACTATATTCATTATAACACATATAAATTTTTACCTTCCATTCTATAGGATATGTGATAACGTCGCTCATGTGAACAACAGACTACTGCCTTGCGAAATGATGTGATTCATATTTCACTAATGATTCACATTGAAGGTGATAAAGATAATATTAATGGTTATATGTGATATAAATTAAATAATTATTACATTCATTTCATATTTATCATTATGTAAAATGATATATATTTATTTCCTTTTCAATCACGTAAAGATGATAACATCTTTCGTGTACGTGTGGACTACCACCTTCATGAAGTGATGTGAATATATTAGCATAAACACAAAAAAATAGATGATATATATAACTATATAATATTATATTATGATATTATTATAATTATTTAAATGAAAAATTTTACTTACCTTTTTTCCATAATGATCAGTGAAAAATGGAAACGTTACTCATGTGTACGTACAACCTACCATCTCTATGGTCGTAACATACTTCATTTTTTATAACCATCATTTATGATTGGTTTTAAAATAAATATTGATTTAAAAATATGATAATTATATAATTATTATTATTCTGAACATAATATAACTATATAATATATTCAAGAATTAGATATTTTATGATTAAACATGCATAAGAAAAAGAATACAATTAACATCCAAAACGATGAAAATAATGAAATATTATAGACGAATAGATGAAGAGATGTTATAAAAGGATAATATATGATATCATAAATATTAATATGTTTTTGGAATAAGTTAATAAAATGTTTAAAACCACTATAAAAAAGGTTAAATTACATTCAACCAAAAGGAAGCGCAAGGTAAGGGGTTTAATCTCAATTTCATTCCATTAAGGCATATTGTAATGTTATGGACATAATTACTTTTATATGGTGTATATAATACAAATTTGACATGTAATATCATGAATAATTCATTATTATATTAAGTATTAATTTTAATCATTTCATCTAAGGGGATTTGAACTTAAAGTTACCTAGTGATAAAGAATTTTCATAACTCGATTTATTTTCATTAGATTATATAATTTTTTTCATTGTCATTGATACTCTATGATTATGTGTATAATTAATTTTGACTACATATTTTTGTATTTACACTTTTTTATGTGGATTTATAGTTGATACACATAATCTATTCATTGATTAATTCTCACTTTAACAATATGATCATTTTAAAGATTTATTTCACAATCTCATTCTAATTGAGGTTGTTTATTATTGAATTTACATTAAAGAATATTATATTATAATTGTTTAAAAAACCCATTAATTTTATTGCAATATGGTTATTAATGATATTTTTCATGTGATAGTACTATTTTTAAACTCTTTTGTACTTAAAATTATTGAGAAAATGTTTTAATAAAATCTGACTACATTTCCCTCTTCGATCGAAAATCCATTTTCTTTGAAAACCATGTTTTATAAAATTGTTTTATAAAATTGTTTTATTTTTTTATTTAAAAATTTGAAAATCCATTTGATATATGAGGGATCAGTTAATGAAATCCCCTTTATGTATCGGTAGTCTTATAGGATGAATCAGTTTGCTAGCCTCAGATGAATGGGTTTTCACCCAGTATTTTTTAAACTGTCTTAAGGATTGATCTAGATGGTAAATATATCATGTGACTAGAAAACATGACATACAATAATTAAGCATTGTATTAATTAAGATTTATTATTATTCAGGAGATTTTCACTATTATATTTTCTCTGGATGCATTTCATTTTCAATTTATTTTCTTATCTATCCATACAATCAAGTTATTTAAATGGAATGTGTGATCAGTTATTTACCTTTCCATACTGTTCATTCTTTATTGATGATTCTTAATTTATTCACGATTTATTCCATTTTACTTAACCCATACTGAGAATTTTATTTCACCCTTATTTTGTTTCCTTTCCCCAAGATTCTATAAAGTTTACTATGAATGATATGTAGAGATATGCTAGATAGTATAAAGTTATTATTGAAATAAAAAAAATTATATTATAATTTGTGTATTCAAATGTAATATTTGAATCATTTATATATCTAGTTTACCAAGACTAAAAAACTATTTGGTCTTTTGGGATGTGATTCCATGTATCTTATTCCAATTTAATGGTAGCGAGCACTGGATTTAGGCTGCTAGGGTCTGGGTTGCTACAATAAATATTAAAGGAGTTTAAAATATAAACATTTAAAAGTGAAATAACTTTTGAAATGAAGCTTTAAATCCTCATCTATCACTATTTGGGGGATTACTTGTTCCATAATGGTCCTAAAAAAGTAAATTAATAAATTAAGCACAAGTATAATATAATTTAACTCAAAATTAATAGAGGGAGTGAGTTTTCATGATAAACTAGACCTAATAATGAAATTTAAATATAAATTCCTAGAAATAAAGTAAAAAGATAAATATTGGTATGATCCTGCAAGCTGGCCGTGGATTTTTAATACTCCCATAGGGTAATACTAACTATCATCCATAGTCAGTTGGTGGGTGGATATTCTTGGATTTGAACCACCACTGCGGATCTTCCTAGATTTTACTTCTTCCTTATTAGTGAGGAATAATCCATGGATAGAGTATACCAGATCCATACCCTTCATAATTAGGTATATATTTCATAGCAGGGGTAGTATGAAGTATGGATAATCCCCCTTCTTAGTTTCTACATGTACAACATCCTCCATTTTCTTGTCTAGTGCTAGCTCAGTGTGGGCTATAGGGATTGAATGATCAAATTGAAAGTAAGAATTTAATTTCACTTGAAAAAAATTTAAATTGTAATTGAAATTATACCTTTCAAATTTAGTATCCTGTGAATTTTTTTCCTTAGTATTGACCACTTGTAATTCTTCATGGGTTTACTCAAATGTATTCTCATCAAAATTAGGGATCTACATGTGTTCTTCAACAGGTGCATGCTCTTCTTTATTATCTTCCTGTACAGCATAAAAAAAATTGTCTGAATCTGAAAATTAAAAGCAGTAGGAATTAATAATCAATTCAGATCAAATAAAATCAAATAAAATAGTGTTTTAGATAATATAAACTAACTTAGTTAGTTTAAATTCAATTTATTATTCAATGGATATTTTCTATTGAAGTTTGATGGTGGAAAGTGGAGGTAGGTAGTTGTGCTCCACCATCTTTTATTCAAATTCTACTAGTTGGGTGGTGTCTTATTCCATGGATAGAGAGGCATGAAATGGTACTGGATCTTCTAATTTATAAGGAATAGGTATATTAATTTGTAGCTCACACTCATTTTAGAAGTCATCCAGATCTTGTTAATCTCTCACACATAGCTTAGTAGGTAAGTCTTCCTCATTAATAATACACTCCATCTCATCATGGTCATCTTAGATATGATATTTTTGATGGTTGGGCTATGAATACTCTTCAATCATACAGGTAAGACTAATGGTTCATCTCCTGGTTGAGTTTAGGTTGCTCGAGGGTTGCATTAAAATACTCAGTTAGTGAGTCCATTTTTCCCTACAGATCCTGTACCATCTCTTAGATATATTTTATCTCATTTTTGAGATTTTTGTTATCCACTTTTTCCTGAAATTACACATGGGGGAGTTATTAAAAAAATCCTATAGAAAGTAAGGATGACTCTACTTGTGTCTTGTCCACTTCTTGATAAATCTCTAGGAAGTAATAATAGAGTTAAGTTAGTTCTCTGACTAATGGTTTCTCAAGGGTATCTTTAAGTTCTTGGATGAGGTTCTTGAATTTATCCTCTATAATGATTTGTCTATGGGATCCTCTTATATATCTATAAAATAAAGCAACACTATGTTCTATAAAATAATTTGATTCAAATACTGATTCTTTCACCTTTTATTTTTTAGTCCATACTGAATAATAATCATTTAAATACATAATTAATTTTTTTATGATTTTTTAAAGTAATGGAAACTATCAACTATGTGAAAAATAAAAAGAAAATAAATATTTGATTGGATCCCCATCAATGATTTTGGATTTGATGTATGCCTATCATGGGGCATGTAAAAATAAAATTTCTATATTGTTTCCTAGTGCAACACAGTGGCTGACCAGAGTCATCTCACTTGTGGATCTTCACAATTTTCTACACACTAATTATAATTCACCTAAACTATTTATTTTTACTATTTTTATTATTTTATGAAAATAATGATATATTTTTTTGTTTTAATTATTTTATAAATAATGAAATAAAATTTAATTCTAAATTACCATGCAATTCTAAAAAGAATAAAATTAGAAAAGAAAGAAATTTCTCCCAATATAGTTTTATAGGGATCACCTTCATTGACCCATTTCAAATATACTTAGTGAACACACTCCACCATATGTGTTCACACATTAATCTACTCCAATTCTGAATAAAAACTATACTTATCAATCGCCAAGAATGCTCCACTTATACCTCCTCAACCAAGGGATGATGGTTTTAGAATAATAATCTAACCTATAAATAACCACAATGAGGATTATACCCACTATAAATCAGTATTAGATTAACCCAAAGAGGAATTAAAACATATCCTCAAGTTCAAGCACCAGATTACTCCCCTATAATATTCATTGGGTTAGTTACTCATTATCATGAGTATAAGTGTTCACAGTGGAATAATTCATGATGTGAAATGGTTCACATCATTAATTGAAGTAATACAAGAATAAAATAAAAATAAAAATAATAATAATGATAGAGGAAGAAAGGTATAATAAAAATAAAATAATAAAAATTAAATAGATAGAGGAAGAAGAATAAGAAGAAGGTTCGAGTGAAAAAATTTAATAAAACAATTTATGGGTCATAATAATTAAATGGAATTAAATTAAAACTATATAAAACATTAAACTAATAAGAAAAATAAAATAAAATAATGAGTAATAGAGAATACAATAGCTCCCAAGATCTCCTTATTACGGTTCTCGAAATCCTTTGAAAATGGGAAAGTCTTTATTTTTATAGTAAAACCAAGGAGAAACCTTAGCCTCAGTAGAATCAATTCTTCAAAATATCCCCTAATACCCACACATTTAATTTTGAAAATACATGAACACTTTAGTTTTTTGAATTTAGAATCATAGATTTAAATCCATGGGGGAAACCTCCAAATTGGTGTGAATGGATTTCATGGGATCTTGGTCATGCATAGAAGACATGGTAGTGGATGGGGTTTATGTGGTAGAGAAGTCTTTTTAGTAGGTGTGTAAGTGGACTTCACGAAGACCTCTAAGACATTAAACCTTCTAAGTGGACGGATGAAGCCTCAATGGTGGTTGAATGAGTCTCTAGAGAGTATCCATGTTGGCTTGGAGTGGCGGTAGTGGTTTATCATCTTGATATCGAGCTTCCCATAGGTATCCCTTGTCATTTATTAGTGGGTTGCAAATGGTGGCTAGCCAGTGTTGAAGGAAGAAATTGGCGAGGAATGGAAGAGTGGGGTGTCCAAGTGTGATTGTGTCCTGAGTGAAACAAAACAACATAATATTTGTAAAATATAAACAGTGCCATGAAATTATTGTCCCATATCAAAAGCAAGGTCATGCACTGCTCTTCTTTATCAATCAAGGCATGTGGTACAAATCTCAAAATCCTACACTGAGGTGGGATCCAATAAAAACACACACATACATAATATTGGGCTGAGTCACACCGCACGTCCCTCTTGGGAATTGGCACACCCCCACTCATGGGATGCTCCCATGGGCTCATGAGCACACCCGCCACTTGGCCGGTTCTCCCTCAGAACATGCTTGGCTGGTTGGCCCACTCAGGCTATCTATGTGGCTTCATGGACCTTGAGGTTGAGGGATAGCCATGTTATCCCAATTTTTTTATAACTTAAAATTATTAAATATACATGAATTAAAATTCAACATCATATATAATAAAATCCCAAATTTTAAAATAAAAATTTTTATTTCATTTTAAAAATATTTTAATTATTTGTTTTGAAATTCACAATTTTGAATAAAAAATTTAATTTTATGGGAATACATATTGAAATTATTTAAAAATCATATAAAGTTACTAAAAAATATACATTCAAATTAATCCTATCAATGTATTATCATGAATAATTACATGGTAGTAGTGTATGCCTCACAATAATTGATGGTTCATGAGAAAAATTTTCTGAATCCCGATTTAGAGCTAGTAGTGGTAATTTATACTTTAAAAATATGATGGAATTATCTTTATGATGAAAGGTGTGACATATATACTAATAATAAAAGTTTGAAGTATATATCCACACAGAAATAATTTAATATATTCTAGAAGAGATGGTTAGAGTTGATTAAATATTACAACTTCTCAATACATTACCACCCTAGTAAGGTGAACAATGTGGCTAATTCTCTAAGTCAGAAGGAACATACTATTTTTTCCATGATGAGGACTTAAAGAGATCCAATACTTATGTATTTGAAGAGGATGGACCTTGAAATCATTAGGTAAAGGTAGAAATCATATATTGTCAAATTAATGTTCAACCATCCATCTATGTGAAGACTAAATAGGCATAAAAGTTAGATTTGGAGCTATAAAAGAAGGTAATGACTGTTTCAATGTTCAATATTGAACTTAATGAGATGATAATTTTTAGGAACTAGATATGTGTCCCTTAAATTCCAAAATTGAAGAAGGTTCTACTGGATGAAGCACATAGATTATCATTCTCTATCCATCGTAGAAGTACAAAATATGTATAGAGATTTTAAAGATTATTTATGGTGGGATAATACAAGGAGGGATAATAGAGAGTATGTATCTCAATGTTTCATATTTCTTTAAGTTAAGTCTAAATGTCATAAGTCTAAATGGATGATTCCACCATTACCCATACCTATATGGAAATGTGAAAAAATTACCATGTATTTTGTTATAGGACTCCCCAAGACATCTAAAAATTATAATTTTATTTTGATGTAGTTGAAATCTTTATAAAATCTGTTTATTTCATTACTATCAAGGGATATTTCTCACTTGGTCAACTTTACAGGATATACATTAAGGAATTTCTAAGGTAATATAGAGTACTAATGTCAATTGTATCTAATAAATATATGGTTGTTACCTCAATGTTCTGGAGAATTCACTAGTAAGAAATGAATTAAAAGATAATATTTTACACTGCATATCATCCTTAGACAGATGGCTAGTCTTATAGGACTATTCACACCCTATAAGATATGATATGAGTTTTCTCTACGTATTTCAATTATGGTTGGGATCAACACCTTCCTCTAGTAAATTTTTCTTACAATACTAGATTTTAGTTGAGAATTAATATGGTTCCTTATGAAGCTATATATGAGATGAAGTGAATAACTACAACATGCTTGGATGAATTTGGAGAATGAAAACTATTAGAGCCCAAGATAGTTGAGGAAGAAGAAGAGAATATTAGAGTTATTTTGAATAATATTAAATTATATTAGAGTGGGAAAAAATATTTGTTGAAAATTTATGGATATATCTAGAGTTAAAATCTGTTAAAGAGGAATTCTTTTGAATATCTCCTAGAAAGAAAGTTATAATATTTGGAAATAAGGAGAGGCTAATCCCTAGATATATTAGTCCTTATGAGATTCTTGATCATATCAGGATGGTAGTTTATCACTTTTCCTACCATTAAACCTCTCCCAAGTTCAAGATATGTTCCACTTATAACTTTTAGGGAATTAAATTTTTGATCATTCACATGTACTGAACTCATAGGCTATATATATGAAGCATGATCTTTCATATGAGGAACAATCAGTGGAGATTCTGGATCAAAGATATAAAGTGATGTAGAATAATAGAACTCACCTAGTCAAATATTTGTGTGGAAATAAAAAATTTGAGAAGGCTACATGGGAGTTTGAGGATGTAATTGGGTATAAGTATCATCATCTATTTCCATTAGAATAATGGAATTTCAAGGGTGAATTTTTTTTAAGGGGGTAGAATATAACACTCCTATATTTCATAATATATTATATTTAATGGATTTGTTAAATTTTATACCAAAATTAAGTGAATAATTATTTATTAATATATAAAATAAAATAAATTATTGGATAGTTAAATGAAATTTATAAAATAAATGAAATTTTAAAAAGGGTCAAACTCACTTAAAGAAATCAATTTAATTCTTGAGAAACTACTTTGAACTATTTTGTTGAATATTTTTTTTTTAAAATTTAATACTATTAAAGAATGATATTAATAAAATTTATTAACTAAATTAAATTAATAATTCATAAAATCAATTAAAGGTACCCATGAAATGGTTAGGTAATGATAATGAGAACTAGTGTAATAATTCTTAGTTAAATGAAAAGGTTTTGTTTACAAACATTATTTTTTTATATATCTTTTTATTTAAAAGAAAATTACTCTTATTTAGAGTATTAAAATTATGAAAAAGTATTATTTAAACATTTATACAAATTAATTATCATTCATACATTGAGTATATATTTGTTAGAAATGAATATAAAATCATTTGAAGGTAAACAATGATATTTTTGTTTAAACTATTTTTTATATACAAAATGTATTTTATCTTAATAAATCGAATTAATCACTATTAATAAATTATTTTAATGAAAATTTTAGATAATTTATTCACTAAAATAAATTTAAATTCATATAATGGTTGTTACTAGAAAAGGAATGTGAATAAAATCATTTTTATTCTTAAAGATACATTAATTTTTATGAAAATGATTTTATGCGTTTTATGTGTGGATATTTGAATTTTTTTTTTCAACCTTTAGAAATTGAATATCATAAAATGAATTACATATATGTAACCATCATGTTAATTTTTTTTATAAGTTAAATTTCATTTTATGTTATAAAAATAAGTTACCATGATAAAAAAGTTAAGTTATCAATGTAATGGTTAAAATGGGTTAAACTAGGGGATAAGGCTTCCAATATCAGAAAACCTTATATTTATTAGATTAGTTGAGTGTGTTTTGAATTAAAATCACATTAACCTTAAAATTGGGAATATTTTGTTCCACTTTATCATGAAATTTACTTAGTATTATTTTAAAGTTATGGGTATTTATAGTGGTGCAACTCCCCTCACTTATAAAAGGGAACCTCCTTTCGTCACTCATCTACAAAACTTTATAACCTTATATAAACAGATATTTTTCTAAATAACTTCCCAAATATCCTCCCCACATCTTATAGGTTTTGGTATTCACAAAATACTAACATAATAAGGCTTATGGTGTGAGATAAAGGAGGATACCTGAAGAATAGGTAATTTTCTTAATCAAGTTATTTCAGGTTTATTTATTCTTCCAAATTATCAAAATATATTATAACCAACCTAATATGATTAAATAAGTAACATAAAAATACTTAAATTTTATTATTTTTATGTAATAACCAATATCTACTTCTCATCTATCAAATGGAAAATGAAAGCGTCGCTCATGCGTACGTGCGAACTACTGCCTCCATGAAGCAATGTATTTCATTTTTCATCACCATATCTTATGAATGGGTTTATAGATGAGTTTAATGAATATAAATTATATTCATAAGATAACTATAATTCTAGTTATTTAACTTATTTTCTTTCTATCCATTGAAAAATTAATACATCAACCATGTGTATGTGACAACTACTACCTCCACAAAGTGAATCTCTTAACTGAAACATATACGGAAGACAGAACAGTTGACACTCAAGTATTGATTTTAATGAATAATTGTTAATAAATTGAAAATTTAAAACTATAATATAATTATTTATAGTAATATAATTATGAATATTGTTATTGTATATATTTTTAATAAGTCTAAATTTATTTTACAGAAGGTTGTAGTGTGTACAAAGAAAATAAGGACTTGAGGTAAGTTTTTATGTTACAATATAACATTATATTAAGATTGTTTATGTTTAAATTTTTATTGCATGAAATTTTATGTTATTTTTATTATAAAAACCATACATTTTATTTTAATCTAGTTATTTATTATTACAATATTTCCCCTCTTTGATACTCAAAAAAATTAAAGATTTTTTTTAAGAAAAGCCAACTTTATTTATTTATTTTGGTCGGGAATATTTCTCTTTCATATCAATGTTCTTAAAAATTATTTCATGGACTTTATTATATAATTTTAAATTATTTATAATGTTATTTATCAATTATGTTTTATTATATTTATAATTTTTTTAAAGTAATCTTCTTGTCAAACAGTTCATTTTTTATTTTCTTTACAAAAGTGTGAAAATAACATTTTTGTAAAATGTTTACGCTATGAATGGATTTTCTTGACACCATGTAATTTATTTTTAATGAGTATTCCTTTATATGTTTCAATGGTTTTTTTAAAGAAAATCAAATTCCCATTTTTATTGTAATTTTTAGTCTTTAATTTTTTTTCAAAGTATATTTCTAATTCTTTTATAAAAGTATTTTTCATCTATGTCAACATCCTTTAAGATATCTTTTACTTCACCAGGGATATGATCTAATGATTAAATCTAATTTATTTATATATATGGACTATAATTATAATATAATCTAAATAAGTTTTTATGAAAACTATTTCTTCCCAAAGGTTAATTAAGTTATGATGAAATAATGAATGTTTTTTTGATCATATGACACACATATGTATGATTTTCATTATTAAATGGCTAGGTTCAGAATTATATATCCCTTCAATACATTAGGTAAATTTTGATATAACATAAGATAATATTAAAGGTAATGATCAGTGAACTCAATACACTATGGGACTCTATCCACTATGTTTATGGGAATAAGGAGTGAATCAAATGCACTATGGGACTCTTTCCTCTTTAATAATATTGGGAGTGATACCTGACTAAGGAAAAGATTTTATATGATTTTACATATGAAAAAAACTTATGTATTATTATTATGATATGATACCATGGTTCATGATTGATTATTGGTGATTTTATATGCTTATGACTCATGTATTTTGTTATGACATAACCTTATTCCATGACTCATTATTTATGGTCTAGGTTTTGTTAGTTTTGTTTTCATAAGTTTTGATAATTTTATCATACCTTTATCTTACTATAAATTATGATCATTGATTTATATCTCCAATATTTACCCTTACTAATCACTTAAGATCATCCTTTATTATGTTTCAATTTCCCCAAGTTATAAAGAAAGGTTTTAAGTGGGTTATATCTAAGAATGGTTATATGTAAGAATAATTATGTGGGTGATATTGTATATCTTTCATGAAATAATTTGATTATATATATATTATTAAAAGAAACTAAATAATTATGTTTATTGGGTATGTATTATTATGAGATGTATTGAATATTCATCTAAAATGATGTAATATTTATATTACTGATTCTCATCTCACCTCAATATTGAACTCATTTATATAAAGATACATATTTTTCCCAATGATTTTATGCTATATTGAGGAGAATATTCAAAAAAATAGGTGTGAAAAAGATATTTTAATTATATATAGAAGTCAATAAATCATGATGTCAATTTAAATCAACACACTACCATTAAGATATAGTAAAAGTAATATCCTATGAAGGTTTTATTTTATTTTCTATAAAAAAATGATGTAAATGAATGTTTATGCCATTTAATATCACTAAGAATATATAGTGACGTGATATGGATAACAATAATGACGATTTCATGTGGAATAAAAGATATTAAAAATCATGGACTACCTTCGATTCATGATATGAAAATTTATCCTCTAACCTTAGAAATGTGCAATTAGGATTGGAAAGTGATGGATTAAAACATTTTGGAACTTCAAGAAGTTGTTATATCATATGTAAAGTTGTTTTAATAATTTATAATATACCTTCTTAGATGTTCATTGTAAATGTTTTTACCATATAAATAATTATTCTCGGACAACAGATGCATGGAAATGATATTGAAGTATACCTACAACATATTATCCTAGAATTAAAGGAATTAAAGAATAATAGAATAGGAACATATGATGCATTAAATGTAAATTTTTTCAAAATATATAATACCCTAATATAGAACATTAGTGACTAAAATTTTCTAGGAAATTTGATTTTTTAGAACACATAATCACTAATTTGGGTTATCCAATTTATTATTTTGATTTTGAACCTCAATGTATAACTTACTATATAAAGTGGTGTTTCATGTTTCATCTTTTATTAATTGATACATCAAATAAATTTTGGTATAATAAGTCAAGGTTTAATGGAAAAATAGTTTTGAGGCTTCCATTAATATTTTTATCAGGATCATAGATTCAAAAAAATTATAATTTTTTTTTATAGAGTTTGGAAAATAATTTTAGTTTAATGAATACATGAAAAGAGTATGAATCATATTAGATGCACAACAATGTATTAAAAAGATAATATTTTCAAACTTTAATATTATGAATTTTAGTTTTTATATCATAATCTTGACATTGTGCACATTGAGAAGAATACATGTGATAATGTACTTTTTTAAATTGCTTAATGTTCTTGAAAAATCAAAATACCATCTAAATTATCATAAGGACTTATAAGTATTTAATATTAATTATTTCATTTGGTAAAACTATAATGGATATTATTTAAAAAAAATATTAACTAAAAATTAGTAAAAATATTTTTCCCTTTAAAGTTTAAAAAACATGTAAGTACCAGATAGATATTCGAGTAATATTTCAATATGTCAAGATTTTAATCATCATAAATCGGTTGAATTTAACATTCATGAATCACATATATTATTGAAGTATTTTTTACCTTTGGAAATCCACAATTTTTTACCTAATAAAATAACTTCAGTTTGGATTAAGTTTTACACATTCTCTATACAACTTTGGGAAAAAATACTTAACATAATTAAATTAGATAAACTTCAAGAAGGAATTTTACAAATTATTTATCATTTAGTGATGATCCACCCCCATATTTTTTCATTTTTATGATTCATTTAACCATTAATTTGGATAAGGAAGATAAAATTGGAAGGCCAATACATTATTAATATATGTATCCTATTGGGATATATTTAATTCGAGTTTTTTATCAACTTATTATAACTTTACAATTCAATACCTATTAAGTTTATTTATTAATTTCATACTCTTTTTCATAAGTCATCTTATTCATTTGATGTTTTATGTGAAAAATAAAGGTAAATTATAAGGTTATGTTATTAAAGGTTTCCTAGATAAATAGTGGATAAACTTATATTCAAGTTATTTAGATTTTTTTGAGACAAAATTCAATTGGGATGTGCTAATGATAATAAAAGTTATTCTCAGGTCAATAATAAATCATAAATATTTCCAACTTCATGTTTATAAGTTAGAAAAGCCTCCTCATTTACATTGACTAATTTATAATTAAGATAATTAGATAAATATTTGATACTCAATAATTATTTTTTGAACCATATATCAAATAATTTTTGGAAAAAAAGAAATGAAACCTTTGGTTTTGGACTCAAAATGAGGCATAAATAAAAAAAGTCATTAACAAAGAGATTATTGAATGGTTTAAAATATTTTTAAGTTATATTCTAAAACATATTTTGATTTTTTTATTAAATATTTATTTAATATAACAATTTTTTATATCATTTTTTATAGATAATAAATTCTAATAATCAAGTTGAAATATTATAATATTTTAAGTATTTAACTTGAAATCCTACTACGAATTATAAAATATTCAATGCATACAATATTAGTGGTTTCAAGTTTTATATTTTGATTGCAAAGAGGGTTTAAAAAGAAAAAAAATAGTGTATTTATTATTGTTTATCCGGTCAACTATAGAAATTTGGTTGATACTATCAAGTTAAATTATCATGAAAAATCTTCAGTTCGATTATTCAAATAAAATAAGGTTAATACTAATAGGGATGTAAATAAAGATTCAATATAATTTAATTATATAAACTTTTATCAATTGATCATTACAGGAGAGCATGAGGAATATGATCCCTAAATTTGTCAAACCTAATAAAAAATGGTATATTATATTAATGATATAGTTTATTATGAGTGGAGTGTTGTTGTCTTCATGAAACCAAGGGGCATTTTTGATATGGGTGATTAAGGTGAATTAACTTGTTATAGTGAATGACAGAAAAAACACATTGGATTGTTCCCTCCTGATGATAATGAAAATATTAGTCTTGTGAGAGAGGGTGAAGAAGATGAAGAGTAAGTAATATTAATGATATAAGGTGATAACAATATAACCAACCATTTAGAAAATTATTGTAAGGTACATAATTTTTTTTAAGATTTAATTATATAAATATAAATATTATTAATTGTAACTATTTATATTGTTTTTATAAAAATGGAATATGATTTACAAGTTTAAATTTTTATAATATAGGTGAGGGGTATTTTTTTCATGTGAATTGAATAAATATAAATGTCATGATTTGTAATTTGAAATGAAAGTTTGATTGAATTACTTGTTTTCTTGATATTTTTTTGTAGGAATGGTGGGATCGAAGAGGTTTAGTGATTACAACTACACTATAATATTATATTACTATTTTATCCCTACTATATAGGGTTCACTTTTTCAAATACCTCTCATATTTATTTTTGTAGTATTTTGAGTTATTTTAGTACGCTTTCATTTAAAAGTGAGTTAGCTATAGTGCACCCCCTTAACATCTAGACCATGAATCGGTTACCATTGAGAGGATTTTGGTGTGTTACCATTATTGGTATGTCCTTTAATGAGATAACATTAATTATTAAAATATTTTACAAATTTCTTAATTAATATGGAAAATAGATAAAAATAATAATAGAAAGGAGAAAAAATACTAGTTACAATGGTTAGTTTGGTGATTTATAATAAGTATTTTCAACAAGCTACCATTATTTATTTTTTAATACAACATAAATGTTTATTCAGTTTATAATAAATGATGTCAAAACTAACTTAAAGAGTTTTATTTTTTATCTTAGTTGAAATGGTTGGTTTAATGTTTTTTTAATTAGTTACAAAATTTCATGTCTCTATTTATATAATTAACTGAATTTTATTTAGTATTTTTTTGGATATGTTCATTACTAATACGAAGTTTTAATTTTAAATTCACATACTAGAGATGGTAAGTAGGCAGGAAGTTGATGATTAGAAACTTCCATCTGGTGGGATCAAAGGGGTTCCGTGGTAGTAGAGCTTCTAATGTGTTTGTAGAAATTTTATGTCATATAATTTTAATGAACATGTAAACTATGTACATTTTGTAACTTAAAAAATTAGATAGTATTATTATATATACTACTTTTTTTATATTTCTAGTAGAAATAAATTCTTATCATATTATATTGGTTGAATATATTATATATGTATTAGATATATTTTATGATGTATGGAATGAGATAAAAAGGTATGAATATGAAATGTTTTCTACTACCGTACCATAATTCATATTTTTTAATCACTTATAATTCTTTGTAATTGGTTCTAACAGCTGCTAGTTTATTTGAGGTGGTTTTCACTAATGCTAAATATGGTAATTCCAAAATATATGGCCATTTTAGTGATAGTTCTGGGAATCACCACAAAAATATCTACCTACTCAATTAGTGGTAGTTTTATAACCTATATTAAAATTTGAGAAGTCTATTAAATATATGATGAAAAAATAGTCAGTAGTTAGATCATTATTTAGTAATGATTTCAAAAACCATCACTAATTGATGGAAACTGATACCAAATATAGGTTTCATGAAAAACTTAAAAAAAATAAAAAATAAAAAAACACCAAAAATTTGACATCAAAATATAAATATAAAATGATTAAAATAAAACATTGTAAAAAAATATAGCAGTGGTTAAAACCACCTCCAATCATAAAAAAACCCACTTCTAAAGTTTCTATTTACTATAGTGACTTTATATGCTGATTAAAACTAAGAAGATAAACATATTGTATTATTTTATTATGTACAAAGTATAATTTTAACTCAAATCCCCCCTTGTGAATATTAAATATATTCAGGAATGGTATATGATTAGTAATCTCCTCATTTAAAAATTTCTCTCCATAAGTTTGGTAGTGCCAACTATACTACCCTTCTGTGAATGGAAAAGGTGAGAAGTAAAAAATTACTTGTCCTCATATAAAAAACATTATTCTAACAAGTTGGTAAAAGTTAAATATATCACTTTTTTATAGTGAAATAATCATTAAAATTTGGATAATTATTGATCCACATTCAAATAAAATGATTTTAATAGAATTTAAAAGGATAAAATTTGATAAAATAGATACCCACAACTGAAAGGATAAATGACTATCAATGATTTTCATGTAATTAAAAGTGATGAAACCTACAAAAGTATAAAATTATATAGAATTTGACATATTTATTAATGATGGGACTTAAGCATTAATATACCCCTTATTTATTTTATATGTATATTGGACAAATTTTTTTTTCCAGAAAAAATGAAGTTGAGTACTAGTGTATACTAGATTTATTTGATATAACTTTGTGATATTTAGTTTATGATTTTTTGGATAATTTTAAATGTATAATTTATCATTTTGAAATAATTATTTCGGATGATAAATCATTATTAATACATGTATAAATTTATTTAGTCACTTGAATTTATGGGTCCTTATTATTAGTAAAAAATAATATAAAGAAAAAATATATAAATATATAAAAACTTTTATATTAAAATTAAATATATGATGATAAAGTAAATGATATATTTATTAAAAAAATAATAAAATTTTAAAATACTATTATTCTTATCCATCTATATGACTCATTTCCTCACTTTTCCTTTCATACATTTATTTTTTTGGGAAACTTCCCTAGAATATTCTATAAAACCAAAAACTTCCCTTATTCTTACATCATCCCTGCACTCCTCTTAGCTATAAGGAATGATATATGAGGTGAATAAGGTTTATACAAACATATAAATATAAAAATATTTAAACCTCTAATCCTATTATTCATTTTCCTTAATAAGAAATGTCATTCTAAAATAAAAAATGACTTTGTTAGGATGGAGATTAAGACAAGATTCTAAGAGAATATTGGTTCACATACTTGAGAAACAAATCACTTTTTACTGTGTATTAGGTTGAATATCTATGTCATACTCATAAATTTGTGTTTCCAACACATTTATAGAGTGTCAAAAGGAGAATCAATAAAGGATGTGGAGAGGAAGGAAATCCCATTAGAAATGGAACAAGTAGAAATATCATCCATGAAAGGATTTGAATTAAAGTTTTTGAGAGAGACATTTATTTTAATAAAATTAAATAACATACATAGAAAAAATATCTCATGGAGTGCATTCAAATTAATATGAATTAATCTTATTTATAGGATTGAAATGGAAGCATGAATGTCATTAAGAAATAAATGCATGTATAAGAAAATAAAAAAAATGCATGATATCTAACCATGGAATTCAATCTTTAAATATCTGATGGTGAATATAAAAATTCATCATTGATGTGTGTTTTTGAAAAAAAAAATCTACTCTTGAAGATGAAATTTAATGTAAAATACAAGAATCTCAATACTTCCTCATTAATTTTTGAGTTTTAGTAAAATTAAATATAATTTAAATGCTAATATTTACAATATTTTTTCACTAGGAAAGAGTTAATTTATATGTCCTATTAGACATTATTATGCATGCCAGATAAGATGGATTTTACAATCTATATTTTCTTTGATTTTAATTTTTAACACACATTACCTTTAGAATCTATATTTTATTTTTTTTATCTTAACTCACCATTCTTCTCTACTTCCTTTTAATTTTTTCAAGGCATATTGTTGTCCTGGATAGATTTCCTTCCATTGTTTTTGGAGTATCAAATTCTATATCAGTACTTTATAGGATTCTTATTTTCCAAGTATTTCTTTAAATATTTCCTTCCCTCCATAATTTTTAGAGTATTATTTTTATGTTTCCTTTTAGACTTCAAGATTTATGGTCTCTTTTCTTTGAAAAACTTTTGGAAGGATGTATATTTGAATGTATCCTATCCAGATGTTGAATATTGATCATCAGATAGATAACTAATTTGATAAGATAATGATTTTATTTTCTCATGTTTTGATTCAAAATATTTCAAAATATCAGTATTTATTTTCATAAATTTTCAAGATATGGATATAATCCTTGTATACACCTATTTGGATTTGTGAACTTGTAATAGTATATTTTTTATTCTTTTTAAAAGGGTGAATCTTGTGTAAATGAATTTTATAGTTTATAGGAATATATAAAATTTGTGGAAATAATAATCTTCATATTCAAATTTGATTCTTCAGTGTATTTATAAAAGGATAAACATTTCATTAATATCAATGAATTGATCAGTAGATCATATCTTTTTTATTTATTGATCAATAACCTTTTTTAAGGTTATGTTGATAAAATTTTTTAAAGAAAAGAAAACTCATCTCACATATTCCTTTGATTAATGAGCATGCATTATAATTTCTATAGAGTTCATCCAATCTTTATCTTTTGTGTTTAAATATTGAGATGTTGAATATCATATTATTTGATCATCCATCTCTTCAGTATATTTATTTGTATTTTGTTTTATATACATTATTGTTACAATATTCAAAAAATAATTTTTTAATTTAAGATAATGTGATGTCTCATATCCACACTCCTAGATCTAGTTCCCATGGACACATACATTACATATATTACATAGTTGATTTAATACCAGATGTAGAATCATAGATATAATTATCCATAATTAAAAAATAAAAAATGATCATTTCATAACCTACATTATGAAGAATTTTTTAGGATTAGGGATTTACTGAAATACGAAACATCATAAACTAATAAATCTCATGTATTTCTTAATTAATGGACATTTTTTAAACTTGGTATATAATAAAATACTTAATTAATGATAATTATTCAACATATTCCCCAAATTATTCCACACATACTATCCTTATAAACATATAATATGTACTAATTTTATTCATAACCTATAGAATGAAAACATAATAAATTTGTGAGATTAACCACTTAGTAAGGTAAACATATAAATGAATAAATCATGACGTAAACATGAAATTAATATTAAGGTAGGAATAAATAGACAACATGAAGCCACAATTAACCTAAAATTGGGAAAATGTTATATCCATGAAAATGAATGATAGTATTGATATAAATAATATATACCTTATTCTGATAGAATTCATAATGTGGAACGTAAGAAACATGATTTCAAGGACTTTTTCCAAGACACTTGTAAAGACCCCACCTCTAGTATCCTAGAGTAAGTGTCTACTTTATTACATTGTAACTAGATACAAGTGATCACATCCCAAAGGACCAAATAGTTTAATAGTCTTCGTAAAATAGATACATACTTGAATCAAACATTACATTTGAAAACATAAAATATAACACATTAGTTTTTTTGAGTAAATAATTATATCATTTTATATCATTCATAGTAAATATATTTAGATCATGGGGAAAAGGGAAACATATGAAAGGGGTAATCTCAGATGATCAATAAGTGAACACATACAGTTGAAGCTATCATAGAATAAGAAGGCATGGATAATATGGTAGGAATAAAATATGATCAAATAATTCCATATAAATAATTACATGAGATTTAAACTAATCCATAGGTGACATAAATTTTCAAATAATCTCATAGACATAGATAATTTATTTCATAATGATGGAATGAATAATACAAGACATCAAAAATTTAACATTGAGCCCTCATGAAAAGACATTTTACATAAATGGGTAAGGTCTTGGCCAAAATACCCAAACTATTTTGTCTTAAGAGACCTACTAATGCATTGAGGTTCTATACAATTATAGGCCCCACCCATTACTTAATAAGTAAAATGCATTCATTATATAAATAAACAATAAAAGTTAATCAACATGTCTTAACAATCAATAACTATCCACATTGGAAGAACTATCATATGCAATTTCAATACTCTCTCTAATAAAAATAATCATAAACCATCTAGAGAAATATGTTGGATGGTATCATCAGATTATATCCTCATTAAAGCATAATATTCATCAAAGGATGTTAACATAAATGAAATTAGTTTTAAAATATCACAAGAATATTTCATGAGGAAATACCCTTTTCATTTTGAAATCACTTATTTAAAATTTAATAATTTAAAAAATATTATGAAAACCATTTTATTTGGAAATAACCATGGAAAATTGTAACGGGATCTTGAAATAACTGAGTGGACATGATGACATGAAATTTTGTTCATGTCTTGTATGTTAAATACAAATATTCCTTTCACATTTTTGTTATAAAGTAAAAAAATACCCCGTTGAAAAAACAATAAGAAGATTCCATTTAAAACTTTTTTTAAAATGTAAAACATGGGTAAAAATAATTTAAAAAATTCATTGTATATTAGTAAAAATATTCATGAAACCATTTTAGAAAGCATGGACAAGGAAGAACAATGATTTTTGACCAAAGAGAGAAATAAAGTCAGGTTTCCTTAAAAAAATTATTTTGGTCTATTGAGTTATTAACAAGAGTAAAATGAAATAAAAAATTGTAATCTATTGAAATAACCATATAAGAAGAAAATATTTTGGTTTTATTATATAAGTATCATATAATTCCCCCAATGGAGGCTTAGACATAAACAATCCCAAATAACTATGAGATTGCGAAATAAACACTTACCTCAGGTCTGACTTTATTCATTAGTGATTTTAACCACCTATATAATAAATATAAATTTATTGTAATTCTATACTTGAAAAATACACATAATAATAATATCATATATGATCCACTTATAATATCTCAACAACATTTTATTAAAAATTATTTTTTAAAATCACCGTTTTGAGTGTTAACTATCTCATTTTTCATGTAAACTTCGGTTCAATAGTTTCAGTGATTTTGTATTTCTCATGGTTCTATAATTTAAAAAATTATGATAATGATATAAATATCATATATATTCATTATATACAAATCTATAATCATCCATAAAAGGCAGAGATAGAAAAATAAATTATAGTGTTTATGGATATAGTAGGCCATACGTACGCTTGAACACTATTTTCAGTATTTGATGGATGAAAAAAAGGAAGGTAGATAATAATTCACTTTTATAGAATAATTAATATATCATATATATCATATATATTCATTAAATTCATCCTTATTACCATAATGTAAAGCATAAATGAAAAACGAATCACATCGCTTCGTTGAGGTGGTAGTCCAAATAGACGCACGAGTGACATTATCATTTTCCAACGGATGTAAAGGTAAGAAGGAATATATGATATTATAATTATATAAGAATAATTATATAATAAATATCATATATACATATTAAAACCATAATAACAACCATCCATGAAATATGGCGATGGAAAATAAATTGTATCGCTATGTGGAGGTAGTTGTCCACACGTACACACAAGAAATACTTTCACTTACCATTTGATTGAAATGAGGGTGAATAATTGTGGTTACATAATAATCATAAAATTTCAGTATATTTATGATACTTAATTACTATTTTAGGATGAATATCATTGATTTAGAGGTGGTAAAAGAAGAAATAATTTGAAAGAGTTCGGGTAGGATGACTACCTTTCCTTTGGTTGGACTATTTTAGATCCTTTCTTAAGGACCATTTGAATGGTATTTTAAGAATAAAACACCCATAATTAAAAGATAGAGAATTTTATAAGATAATTTTCAGGTTTTTTAAGCTATATGGCTCAAAGTGGTGTGAATAAGAGAGGTAGGGGTGTCCTTTTTTAAGTGAGGGGTGGAACACTTTTGGAAATTCATTAAAAAAAATGGGCCTGTAAAGGGCAACTCCTCACGGAAGCTCTTGTTTAGGGTTTTTTCACCGTCTTCCCCCTCCCTACCCCTCTCTTTCTCTACTGGGAACATCGTCAAGGGTTGTTCCATGTGGTGTGGTGAGATGGTGTCGATTTCACCATGGTTTTGTGGATCCAGAGATTTTCAACCTCCTTTGATGATCTGGTTTAAAGATCTACACCCCCCTCATGCGCCAACCTTGAAAAATTTCTCTATAATTTCCCCCATCCTCTTTTTGGTTGTGGTTATGCTTAGAGATTGGGTGTTCAGCTGGTTGGATTCAATGGAGTCAGAATGAGGAAGGGCCCTCGTCTCCTTCTCAGGTCACTACGAGGCCGCAGGTGGCGAACTCAGGAAATCCCAGATTTGGCGGCATCCCCTTCCCAGTTCTCCTCCCAATATTTTAGGTTTGCTTCATGATATTTGTGTTGGATTTTCGGGCCTATCAGCATGTGGCTTGCAGGTTTCTCGGTTTATTGGTTATGCATTAGTGGGGATCCGCGTTCTGGTTTATCCGCATCCCTGCTCCGGTGTTGTTCCTTCCCTTATGGCTTTCTCGGTGGTGCGACGGTTGGGTCTGTTCTCCAATTTTGGCTTGGTTTCAGATGATTTGTGATTCTTGAGTATTGCCGATGAAGATATTCCCATCGGTCATCCTACACCGTGGTTCTGGTGTGGTTTGGTGTTTTTTCTTTGTTTGCTCTGGTTCAATCTTTTCCTACTCGAATTTGATTTCATCTCTGGCGGTCCTCCTCTTGCTCCCGGAGTCGGCAGTCCAATGATCATTGATGGACGGTCCCTAGTGTGGTGGCTCTACGTTCAAGGAAAGATTAGGTGTGCACTGGATTCAATATGGATGCAGTGCAGGGAGGCGAGTGACTGACATGCTGCGTTCTGTTGGTTTTGTGCGGGTTGGTCCTCCTTGGGCGGACCGTTTTTGGTTTTCTTTCTGTTTTCGAGGGCTGTTTTGTGGTGTTTTTTAGGAGAGGCTGGTCCTAGATAGGGTTATTTTCCCAGCCTGCTAATGGATCCTTCTAATGGCATTGTATGTTTTCTGGTTCTCACTTCGACTCAAAGTGATTTATTTTATAAAATCAAAAAATTAGTGGTGGGTTGGAAATTCATTAAATATTTTAATATAGTATGTGTCTAACTAATGTAAAATTGTTCCAAAATGACATGGATTAACATATAATGAGGTTATTGTATTAATATAATCATATAATAAAATTTATTCAGGTTTATATATCATTTTAAAACTTATCTTTTCGTTTAACCCCTTTGTTAACCAATTTTAACATTAAATGTCACAATTATTTTTTCAATATTAAAGGGTTATAATTTTACTTATAAGGTAAAAATTAGAACATAAATAGAAAATAAAAGATTTTTTTTACTATTTAACATCATAATTTTTATATTTAATTTTTTTTTTATTTTTAAATAATTTAATAAAATATTATTTAATATAATACATCATTAGTGTCACTTTTTACACTATTTAGTTAATTCGACTTTAAAGACATGAATATTGTAACTAAATTAGAATATAATCCATTTAAAAATAAATAAAAAATTATTATTGAATATAATATTATTTTTGAACCATAACTCATCCCAAATAATTTACTTTTAATGTTTTTAAAATTATTTACTTTGAGTTTTCTATTCTATGTACAAGCACTGCATCAACATTGTATAAAAGTTTAAGGTAATTATACAATCCGTAAAAATTAGAAATAAATGAACTTCATGAAAATAATTTATTTTTTATAAAAATAAAGTAAAATATTTTTTCATAATTTTTTATCCCTATGTGAACATATAAGATAAATTTAAAAGCAAGTGAGTGATATTTTTGTATTTTTCTTTACTTAAAATATTATATAGGTCATTTTCATGGGAACGTGTCCCTTAAACAATTAAATATCAAGACTAAGGTGATAAAGGTAAAAATATATTCATCCAATAATAATTAATATGTAAAATTATGGTCTTATCACTTAGTTTTAGCCTAGGTTGACCCGATTTACCCTTTTACCGCGGTGATTTTTTTACCATTTGTATTATTCATTATGACAAAAAATTTAGTTGAACTTATTAAATAATATAAATTATTATTATTTAAAATATGGAATCAATTTTACCAAATTAAATATATATAATTAGTATAAATTCATTTTATAATAATCCCACAACGCATGACGAAAAAAGTTTTATGAAAAATACATTTTTATGTCTAAAAGTATTTTTATAACAAGATTAAGTATGGTGCTAATTACTATGTAATTAATTATATTTGATCTAATTAAAGGAGAATTATTTTAATTCATGATACAATTCAAAAAATAATTATAATTTTAAATTACTTGATTTAATGAAAATAAATGACTGTTTTACAAAAATCTGAATTTTCTATAGTCACTGAAAAATAAATATTTTTTTTGAAGAATAAAAAAAATTCACCCTAAGATAATATTTATAAATTTATTTAAAAAATTATATTCATTTAATAAAATATAATTTATATAGATGTTATATATTAATTACAATTTATTCACTTAAAAGGTAATAGAAACCATTTTTTTAAGAAAAAATATTTTTGAACCATAAAATGACTTGACTGAAAATTGAGTGATTATTTATTATTAATCAATACATTAAATAAAAAATTTATAATTTTTTTACACAATGTGATTATTCTTATTCATACTCTTCAATTCAATGTCTAGGTCATATTTAAATAATAGTATTTTTATAATATATCTTAATTTGTTTAAAACTCGATGTTACATGTTAAGAAAGATATCGAGCTTATTATTCTTTTAAACTAAATTTTCATGGTGTTAAATTATATATCCTTAAATAAATTTTACCGTCACAATTTTATTATGGTCATAAAAGGTTAAATATTTAAAAATACATTTATTAAAAACCTACATCATACATAGGGATAATTAAAATTATTTTAAAAAGGGGAAGTGGGAAGGGTACAACTTACCTAAAATAACACATAATTGGGTTCCCAAATATAGAGAACATTGGTGGAAAGTTAAAATAGATAAATATAGGTAAAAAATACAATAAAAGGACTAATAAAGAGTTATATATAAAATGTTTATGAGAAAGTTAATGACCACAAAACCATAAATCAGGGAAGGGTGAAAATACCATCAATTCATCAGAAATGAAGGTAAAAGAATAACATTTTTTTTCAAGATCCTTTTCATAAAGTTTGGTTATTCAATTAGTGCTAATATAGATAAAATTAAAAATGTACTTACTTTATTTATTTCCAAATATTTCTTTATTTGGTTATGATTCGATGAATTTACACTTAATCTCTTATATAATGAAATGAATATTCAAGATAAATTTTTCATGTATGAAGAACTAAAATTAACTTTTAATAGATCATAAGATCCATAAAATAATGATAATTCATTCCTTATTTCTCTAAATATTTACCAAAACTATAATGGTTAACACAATTTATCCAATATGGATAAATACAATACATTAATCTCTAAAACTGAATAATAGCACACAAAGTTTAACTTAACCCTTTTTATAAATAGTTAACCTTAAGAATCCTAAAAAATATTTCTGACCAAATTCAAAACCCAAAAATCTAAAATATTTGATCTCCAATTTTTTTTCATGATCAAATTTAACATTTTTCCCAGAAAAACATGATGTATCTCAGAATTTTACATACCAAACATGTGAATACCTTGATCATATATTCTTTTAAAACATGCCAATACATTCTGAAAATAACTTAAATCACCATAAAAACTCAATTAATATATAAATACTTCAAAAATTAACTCTATCATTATTCCATAAATAAAATCATATATTATCAAATATATTCCATAAATCCAAAAAAATGCAGTACACTCCATTAGAAATTACTTTTTCATCAAATCACTTATCATTTTCAAGGTCACCAGTACTATCCAATTTACTCTATCAATTTAAACCATCTCTTTAGCCCAAATAAAAATTATTAATTCAATATTAGGAACATGTTAAGGGTTATCAATCTCTGAATCATGTTTTTTCCAAAAAAAATCACATTACCCTTAAATCACATTTTTAAGTTATTAGTACTATTAAATATATTCTTGCAAATCCATAATGAAAGACTTCTATCAAAAAATCATTATATGTTTCATGATTCCTATAACCAAAATATCATAGTTCTTTAATCCAAATACATAAACACTTAAATCCTTTCACTTCAATGATTGAAATAACATAGGTTCTTCCTTGGTCTAAGAGTTAACCCTTGGCTTCAGAAATTGACTCGGATAATTTCCATGGTATCCACACATAAGACATTGAACTATAAATGGTACATTAGGATGAAATTCACATCCCTCAATAAAAATATTCATTTTCCTTTAAAATTACTTACTATATGTATTTCTTTTCCACACCGAAAACACCTTCTCATTCCTTTGAGACATTTCCCTGGGTACTTCTTCCCACATTCTTGGCATGTTGGAAGCTAAATCTTCTTTCTTCCATAGTCTTCATGAAACTTTATTTTTCTATTATTAGTTGTGTAAAAAAACTCATCAAATATGATATTGTGAATTATATAATGAGATATATGAGTAGGAAAAATCACAAGGTTTCGACTTATAGATTCTATTTTATTTGGTTTCTCATGAGTATAATCATTCCACTATGCATCTCATTCAGCATTAACTCAATTACTAATGGTTCAAACCTTTGACTAAAACAAAAAATCATAGTTTGAGAAAAAATAATCATATTGGAAAATCATATAATCATGAAAAACATTCATAGGATCTCTAAATCATGGAAACTTCTTTTCAATCTATGACACATTAATTTTAACCCTGGTTATCCATGATCATCATCTATTCAAGTCCTTCATAATGATTTGTAAATAAAATGCGAATTAACCCAAGCATATATCTTAGTACTATCAAAATAGGTGTGTTGCAAGTTAACAATCACTGTGCACCAGAGTGATGGTCGGGATATATCAAAAAAACTCTTTTCAAGTTTATTACCCCAATATTCATATATTACAAAACCATGTCCACTTATAGTATCCTGACATGGATGTGTTACTAGGAAAACTGATGGTTTTGGGAGAAGCAGAAGCTTCTTGATAGGATAATATCCATAAATTTTTTATCGATTCGATAGATCAGTAGAAAAATTATATAATATGTAAACTTCATGAACAATGATTTCCCCCATATATTGACATAAGAGAACCCAACAACTAAATAGGATTTTTCAAGTTAAATTTATAATTAGTTTATATCATAATGGAAGATACGATACCATATGTTAGGATATTTCATTATAAATGATGTTGATCATCTAAAAACTCCTTTTCATATTACCTTCATCATGATGTAAGTATCTAAGTGTAGAATCCGTCTAGTGGTGATCCAAACCCGATCCTTTGATCTCCGAGCAACATTGAAAAAACATCGAGTTCTAGCACGGTGGATTTATCATCTCATATAGATTGTGTTGATAGATTCTAGTTCCTTCATGTTTGAATGAATCTCTATATCACTTTTCATTCTTGAGAGTAAGTGAGTATGAGGAATAGAGAGAGAATTCTATTATACACAATGATTCTCAAGTCATGATTAACCCTACACAATAGATATAACCATCTATTTATAGAGAAAGGGTTTATGTTAAAATATTATTTAATTGCATACTATCCCTTAAATAATATAATAATCAATATCAAACCCCAATCCATATAATAAAAACAAAAATATTATTTTATTGAATCCACTAACTCATGCAATGATAAATATTATTTACCAACTTGTAAATAAATATTCATCATCGAACATGATCTTGGTCTGATCCAACTCTTCAATATTTATCAAATACAAAAATAAATATTTTATTAATAATTAAATACTTTATCCACAAACCAATAAATAAATATTTATAAAATATTCAATAAATATTTTTTATCAATAAAAAATGAATTAATTATTCCCCGATCTTGAGAATAATGTTTATTCCATTGATTAAATTCAAACATAATTTAATCTAGATCAATGGAAACACATAGTGTGTGGCCCTCTAAGATTATTTAACATTGGTATTAGGTAGAATTTCATAAAGTCCAATATTACTATCTATAAATGGGTAAAGTCACCCAAGAGAAAGAACTTAATATTTCAAAATTGACAACCACATATGAATACTCGTTGTGTAATATAATCCCATTAGCGCGATATCTCATCAAGCAGGCTGTATATCCGTGTCATCAATCTATATAATTGATATATATTTATTTGAATATATTAATTAAACATGTCATTTCATTTTAGACATGGAATTCAAGGTTATATTTCCATTCTAATCAAAGGCATGAGATATTAACTTCCAAAAATATGGAAGGGAAAAAATCCTTCCTTGACTTATCCATTAATAACATGTAATTCATGATGCACCCAACATACCATACTTTCTAAAAATATATAGCATCATAATATTGGTTGGTAAATCTATGTTCATGTGTCATGAAATTAATTAATGATAATTTTAAAGTCTAAGTACCATTAATCATGCTCACAGATGGGAATATCTGATGACATCAAAACATGCAGAATTTCTACTAGTGGGTTTGTTCTCATAATCTCCCATATTATAGATTACCAAGTGGGAACATAATGTGATGCATTATCATCCTATTATGAGTACTCATACATGATAGTCTACATTATATATTCCTTGTAATAGTATGTTATCTGACCATAAAACTATATTTAATAATATCATCATGGAACTTCAAGGTTCTCATCATAGTGGGGAACTTCCATGAACTTCTCAATGCAATAGATACACTATGAAATTATTACATTAAAGTCATGAATAATATTGAAAAATACATAATAAAATGTTTTATTAATATTTAAATATTTGAATATATACGTAATCCAAAGTATAAATAGTTGGTTCTAGAATATAATCTCTAACAAACTCCCACTTGAATTAGAGATAAATGTTTATGACTATCAGTTTTCTAGACCTCACATGATACTCATTTTTTTTATAAGTCAAGGATTTAGTCAAAGGGTCCTCCTTATTGTCTTACATGGATATTATGATCACTCCAACTTCACCACTATAAGAAAAATCCCTCAATAGATGGCAATTTCGAATAATATGTTTCATCTGCTGATATAAAATTAGCTCGTTTACAAGATTCACCGATGTAGTATTATCATAATATAGTGTGATATGATCTTTACATCTAGGGACCCATCTATATTTTTGATGAATTTTATAATCTATAAGACATATTTAGCTACCTCAGAATCCAAAATATACTCAGACTCTATTATAGAATATATGAAGACAACCTTCTTTGAGATCTTCTAGCTCATAAAAACTCCATTTAGAGTGAAGATATATCCCATCTATTATTTTAGGTCATATTGATCTTTTTAGAAACTATAATATGAATATCCACTGATGACTAGTTCCTCATCTTCACCATATACCAAAAATATATCCTTTGTATACCTTAGATACTAAAGGATAGTCTTAACTACCATCCAATGGTAGTCACCTAGGTTATCTTGATATCTTCCTACCACACTCAAAGCACATGTGACATCTAGACTAGTGCATAACATAACATACATGACTGTACTAATAAATAACATGTATGGAATCCTTTCCATCCTATATCTTTGCTAACGTGTCTAGGGACACATTTTCCTGGAAAGATGAATTCTATGTGACATTAAGAACAATCCACTCTTGTATTATTCCATACCAAATCTCTTTAGTATCTTTTCAATATATATGCCTTGAATTTGTATGAGTGTACTACTAGATTTATCATAGTGGATCTTGATCCTAAGAATATATATTTCTTCACCTAAGTCCTTTATGGAGAAGCATTTTTTAACCAGGATTTAATAAATTATAAGATTTTTATTTCATTTCTAATAAGTAATATGTCATCGATATATACTATTAATAAAATGACTACACTCCTATTATATTTATTATAGACATAAGGATCACATTCATTATTTATAAAACCAAATTCCATCATGGTTTCATCAAACCAAATATTCCATTACTTGGATGGTTATTTTAATCCATAAATAGATCTTTTCAATTTGAATACTTTATTGGAATATTTTTATAGTCAATAACCATTAGGGTTGTGTCATATAGATATCTTCCTCAAGGTTCCCATTAATAAATGCTATTTTGACATCTATTTTTTCAAATCTCAAAGTCATGGAAGGATTTAATGTAAAGTATAATTCTAATGAATTTCATCATAGAGTTTGGTTAAAATGTTTCATTATAGTTAATTCCTTAATACCGTTTAATCCCTTTTGCAACCAGCCCATCCTTAGAAGTACTGACTTGTCCATCCATGCCCAATTTCTACTTGAATACATGTTTAAAACTAATGGGATTTATATACACTGTAGGATCTACCAAAATCTAGACTTGGTTTTGGTATATGAAATCAATTTTATAATTCTTTTCTTATTTTCCCTTGGAAACATATATTCCACATATTTCTTCCTTGTATTTTAGAGGATTATTATTATTAACTAATAATGAGTCAACATCCTTAGTCATAACAAAACTATATCATTTTGGTTATCTAACCTCTATTGTACTCCTATGCAGTATTTGTGTTGCAACAATATATTTTTTCATGAGGCTTTGTGGAATTTTTTCTTGTTCCAACTCCTATGTTCCTTGATCCTAGACTTCATTGAAATCCATTTCACTCCCACTATCTCTTTTAAAGATGCACTCCCTCTCAAGGATCATGACATGTTCTTTCCACTATTACCTTTTTGTATAAGGGGTTTTATAGGTAATATACCCTTATTTTCTTGAGGTATCCTATAAAGGTACACTTTGTGCCTTAGGGTGAAATTTTGTTACCTGAAGTGGCCTTAAAAAATTCTTGGAAACACCACATAGGTATGTATAAAAATGTGAGTTTCTTTCCATTCCAAAATTGGTATGGTATACCAACTACCACTTGATTTGGAACTTGGTTTAGTATTTTTGTTTTTGTTTGTAACATGTATCTCCAAAAGTATAATATGAGACTCACATGAATCATCATTGATCTCACCATATCCCACAAGGTGTAGTTTCTCATTTCACTTACACCATTCCACTAAGGTGTATAAGGATAAGTGGGTTGGGATATGATTCCAAAATCCCATAAATAATCAATAAAGTCTTGATTAATATATTATCCACCATGGTTTGAGAATAGTTTTTGTTAGTTCCACAAGGTTAGATACCCTGAGAGGGGGGTGAATCAGGGTATGACAGATTAAAACAACTACCACTATTGATCTTGTTTCACTATTAAGAAAAAATATATTCTCTCTTTCCTAGAAGAAAGTAAAAATAGAAAATAAATCATGAACATGACACAACGATTTTTACTTGGTTCACCCTCACTGGGCTACACCCAAGGAGAATACACCGACAATGTGACGATGTACCAAATTCACAAAAAGTGCACTGCTATTTAAAATATTGGAAGTGGACTCACTATCCCTTCTGGTTTACAACAAATATCAATATGAAAGCTCACTGTTCTCTCAACTCAAGTGTGCTCACTGCTTCTTCAGAAGATCTACTAATAGTTTATAGACCTTTAGGTATCTTCATTATCTCTAATGAATTCAACATCCTTAACTGTTGTTATATGCTCTATTGATGTCCAACTTTCACCCGCTGATGAATCTCACTTTGCACTAGGTGTACCAGGCAATCCCAAATTTTACGCGCATCCCTTACCATGCCTTGCGCGTAATTCTTCTTCCTTGTGCATAGAATATCCTTTTTTCACACAATACCAACTCCAATTTTCGCACAAACTCAATAATTCCTCCCAACCTTAATTTTACGCGCAATGTAAACTTTTACGCGCATCATCAACTTTTTATGCACAACACCAACTTTTACATACAACTTCAAATTTCATGTGCAACTACCTTTGCATATCTTTTACATGCACCAAAGCTCAGATATTCTCAAAGTCTTGAGCTATATCGAATGAGAGGTGTCACCTCATATTTATAGGAAAACTTGACCCCTGCACGAAAACCCTACTTGATCGCATAATCCTCTTCAATCACAGAAAACACATCTTCCACACAACACTGTTTTTCCTGCACTGCTCAAATATTTTGCGCACCTCATGCATTTGCCGATTTTTGAGCTTCTGATCTCGAAACACCTCTTGCGTGAAAAACTTCATTCCTTTATTTTGAAAACCACTTTATTTTTCACGCACCGCTCTAATTGTGCACACACCTCCCTTTTCCAAAAACATATCTCTCTATTTTATGATTTTCAGGCCCAAAAATTTGGAAAACACTAGAAAACGGTGCCACCTTATATCTGCTCTTTTTGTACCACCTCCAAATCATCCATTCCTTTATCGGGGTTCTTCTATCAAACATGGATATCCAACAACATCTCTTAAACCTGAAAAATCACCATGTAAACTCCATTTGTCAAAAAATTGGACATCGTGGTCTTTTTTGTCAAAAAACAGAACATAGAGGCCCGCTTTGTCAATAAACACAATTAACTCAAAAATAATTCAATGATAACTTAATGGATTTTTTCCTAACAATATCCCTCTTTGGGTTTGTTGAAAACTCTTTTCACAAAATGATACTACTTTAATTTTTCATCCACCGTTCGCCTCTTGAAATTCTGATAGTGATCAAGGATTCACTCAACAAATACACTAAGTTCACATGAGAAATGCTTGGTGTGAGAAACAAGAGTAAATGAAAAGTTCATCAATGAATCACTTCATTTCTATCACCAATTTTTAATACCAAACTGATACCAATTGCTTATTGATGGAAACCTTCTGAAACTATTCCAACACCACTCTTCTACTTTTATCACAACCCTCAGTTGTCATGATATATATTCTTTGATCGATCACTTCTAGCATCGTCAGATTTTAAAAATCACCCTTTCTACTTAACACTTCAGCATTCAACTCCCCGTATCTTGCTACTCAACCTATCATCTTCTCTCCATATCTTTCATGATTTCTCAAATAGACACACTGTCTCCCCCTTAAACAATAATTGTTTTCTCCCCTTTTTTCAATGAACCCAAAGGTCACTCGTTTGTGGTCTGGAATAGGGTAAAAACACATATCAGTACATTAGGGAAAAACACATCAAACTTATGGGTGAGGGGGAAGGGCCCACATCTACACTTTTTTAATTAAGGGGAGTCGACTTGACTCCCAGAGCTAGCCAATTCCTCTCAAATGCATCCTTGGGTAAGACCTTTGTCAGAATGTCCACAACCTATAGCTCTATAGGCACATACTCCAACTTCACTAGCCCTTTCTCCACTTTCACCTTGATTAAATGATATTTTATCTCAATGTGATTTGTCATTGAGTGATGGATTGGATTTTTTCTAAGATTTATAGCATTTGATTTATCACACTGGATTCTGATTGGAGACTTCACTTCAACTCCCATATCATCAAGCTGTTTCTTCATCCATAATAATTGTGTGCATTCTTGAGTGGCCACAATGTACTAAACTTCCGTGGTGCTTAATGAAATGCAATATTTATTCTTTCTTAGCCAAGAAATACATATTCCACTAAGATAAAATGTACCTCATGACATTGATTTCCTATTATTCGCTGAACCGGCCCAATCTGCGTCATTATATCCTAATAACTTTGACTGAGATTTGTCATTATATATCAATATGAAATCTACCATGCCCTTGATATACCGAAGTATTCTTTTCACTACAATAATGTGGCTTTCCTTGGGATTTCTTTGATATCTCGCTGCTTGGCATGTATAAAATAAAATGTTAGGCCTTTTTGCGGTCAAATATAGTAAAATTCCAATAATTTGCCTATATTCTATGATATTAACCACCTTGCATTTATCATCCTTTGACAGTTTCATCTGGGAAGCAACCAGAGCCTTCATATCTTTGGAATCTTCCATTTAAAATATCCTCATAACATCCTTGGCATATTTGGATTGAGATATAAATGTTCCATTACTTTCTTATGTTACCTATAAACCAATGAAAAACATTTGCTCACCAATCATAGAAATTTCAAACTCATGTTTCATGAATTCAGAAAACTGTCTGCACTGTGCTTTATCTGATCCTCCAAATATTATGTCATCGACATAAAACAGAACCATCATCCTTTTATTACTATTGTTGTTGAAATAGAGATTATAATCAACTCCTCCATACTGAAAGCCAAGCTTTTTCAAATATTGATCAAGCCTAGAGTACCATGCTCTTAGTGCTTGTTTCATCCCATATAGATATTTATTCAATCGAAAAACTTTGTTCTCATCTTCATGAATGAGAAAACCATATGGATTATCAATATAAAATTATTCTTCTAAAACCCCATTCAAAAATGCAGATTTAACGTCCATATGGAACACTTTGGATTTCCATTGCACTGGAAAGGATAGGAATAGTCTGATTGTATCCAGCCTTGCAACCAGTGCGAATGTTTCATCGACATCAATACCCTCTATCTGGGAGTATCCTTTTCACACTAGCCATGATTTGTTTCAAATCACTATTACATCTTCATTTATCTTGTTACGATAGAACCATTTTGTCTTAATGACATTCTTATATGTTGGCCTCGAAAAAATCTCCCAAGTTTGATTCTTCTGAATTTGATACAGCTCTTCATTCATAGCCTGAAGTTTGTTTTCATCTTCGGCTGCATCAGCAAAGCATTTAGGCTCCACCTGAGATAAAAAAGATGTCTGATATAGTGATTTCATTCTTATTGTCTGAACTGGAGTTGATTGATCAGCAATGATATTATGCCTATCAATTTCAGCTCGAATTCTTGGATTATGTGAAGATACTGATTTTACTTCCTCGTGATAATCATCGATATCTTCTTCTGAATCAACATCATCCACTTCTTCTCCCCTTGTGGTGATTTCCTCCTCATCAATTTTATCAAGAAATGTTTTACTATGCTGTTGATTATTCTCCTCATTTTCCACAACAGTGACATCATCGCTCTTAACTACCTTTCCTAGCCCTTTATTAAATCATTTAAATGCTTTTAATTTTCCTACATAGCCAAGGAATATTCCATCATCTTTGAATGACTCAAATTTCCCATGTTTTTCTTTGTTTATTGTAAAGAAGTTACTTCTAAAGATTCAAAAGTACTTCACCATTGGATTCTTCCCGTACCACATCTCATACAGTGTCTTTCCTTCAGACACAACAGAGCCTTATTAGAAATGTAGACCGACATCAATACTACTTCCTTCCAAAATTTCTATGGTAGGTCTTTTTTTATAAGAATCATTCTAGACATATTGTTGATGATCCAATTTCTCCTTTCAACCACTCGATTCTATTGGGGAGTTATTACTGAATAAACTTGATGCCTTATACCATGTTTCTCTAGATATTTTTCCACTTGACTTTTTTTCAATTCTGTACCATTGTTAGTACGAAACTTCAGAATCTTCTTCCCAAGCATCCTTTCAGATTCCCTCTGATATTGTTTTAAGCAACTGAACACATCGAACTTATGGGAAATAAAGAATAACCATGCCATTCTACTATAGTCATCAATGAAAAGAACACAATAACTTTTTCTGTCAATGGATCTTGATGAAATAGGTCCACATACATCAACATGCACAAATTCAAGTACTCTTATTGACTTATTTTCCTTCGCTTTGTACGTATTTTTGATGATCTTCCCTTGTTGGTAGGCATTGCACGTATGTGTATGATCACGTGATAGCTTAGGGAGATATCTTTCTACTTAAAACTTTACTAGATATTCCAGATATGGTTTCCATAGATGACGAAGTCGTTTATTCCATAATTTTTTTCCTTTATCTCTGGATAAAAAGGACATATCTTCTTATCCACTTACCGGGTAAATATTACCCTTTGTTATTTTCCCTGTAGAATCACTGTACCATATTTTCCGTTGAAGACACATGTATTCTTGGTGAACCGTATAGAATGCCCTGAGTCAGACAGTTGATGATGCTGAGAAAATTGTGATCGAGACCTTCTACAACCAAGACATCATCATGTCTTATTTCTTTCCCCCCAAACATGGCCTTTCCTGATCCAATTATATTTAGTCCTTCATCATTTCCAAACTTTACAACTCCTTTTTGTCATATTTTATACCTATAACCAGATCCTTATTTCCTGTCATGTGAGATGTGCAACCACTATTAAGGATCCATACACCAGAACAGTCTGATGCTTTAAGTGAAATTTCAGCAACCATTTCCTTCTATGCTCTCTTATTCCTGGTCCATATTTTTTTCTTCACACTCGGTATATATTGAGTCTAATGATATTTCTTAGAGTATGATGGACCAAATTCATCTTGAAAAGCTGTAAATATATTTTTCATTTTCAACTCACTTGTTGGTTCATTGATTTGATGCTTGTGAACATTTTTATTCTGCTTTGGCACATTCCTCTATATGGTTGATGTACAATATATAGCCATGTGACCAAATCCTCCATACCAAAAACAATGTCCTTCTAAATATGTTCTAGAGAACCGTTCTTTGTTTGGATTGTACATCTATTCTTGTGGCCTTCAGTATCTTCTGGCTATAGAACACACATTTTATGAGTGCCCCATCTTTCCATAGAAATAACACGTAGTAGAAGGTGAATTATTGTGTGTCACTTATATACTACTATTTTTCCCTTGGGTTCTTTGAATTTTTTGATTCTTCTTTGTACCCACATCAATTTTCATTCTCGGAATAGGAACTTGCGGTCTGACTTCAACCTTTACTGATTTTGATTTCTTATCAAGCCCCAAATCAGCCTTAACATCTGTACTTGATTGCTACTTCTTTCCTGATGAACTACCAGGATGATCTTTCATCTTTTCAGTCTTATGAATGATCTGATTTCCTGATAATGTACTAGGAATCAAAAGTTTTTATTAGTCCTTAACTTTTTGTCACAGACTAACAACTTCCTCTTCAAGCTCTTCAATATGCTTGACGTGATCTTTAACTTCATTATTCAAGCCATCAATCTCCCTATTCTATTTTTCAACCTTGATTTTATACTCACTATTCAATTATGAGTCCTCTAATGTTGATGACTTGAGTTTCTCAATTTCTTCCATCAACTCAAACTTCTCTTCTTCTTGCTGCTGCATTTCGAGTTTGGTATCACAAAATACTTTGTTGGCTTTCTTTGTTTTGGATCTCCAAACATCTATCTCTTAAAGAGCATCCTCTAAATCAGCTTGTATATCAACTCTTCCTTCAACTTCTTCTTCTTTATCATTAATGTTGGTTTCTTTCTGTTTCTGAGTGTCACCGACAACTTCCAATATAGAATTTTCTCCACGATCTTTTTAGTTTTCAATTTCTTTATCCTCTTCAACCTCAGACTCATCTGAACTATCAAATTCTTATGAAATAAGATTCTTTTTCTTGAATAAATTTCTCTTGTACTATTTCTTCCCTTTCACAAATGTAGAAGACTTATTCTTGGTAATTTGAACTTCTTCATCATCATTATTGTTATCTTGAAACTTTTTAGGGGCACCTTTCCACAATATGACCAACCTTTCCACATCTAAAGTGTGCTAGTGGAAGTTTCCCTTTAAACTTTCATTTTCCTCTTTGGAGATTTGAAGAAAAAAATGACATCACCTCATCTGTATCTTCTTCTTGCTGAGCATATTCAATAGTGAGATTCTTCATGGCATTTAATGCCACCTCTTTGGATTTTCCCTTTTCCACAACATCATTATCATCATTTTGCATTTCATATGCTACATGGGTACTATGCAAGTTATCTAGTGTCAACTCTTCCGGATCCTTATCTTCCAATACTGAAATATTTGGATTGATGTGAGGTGGAAGTTTTCTCAGGATGCACTTACCAATATTTATGTCATCAATGACTTCACCCAGACCTCACATGTCTTCCACTACAAAATTTACCCTATCAAAAAATTCATCAATAGACTCATTCGAGTTCATTATAAGGTCTTCATACTTATTCCACAACATTTTCATCTTTGATTACCTGGACTTTAAATTTCTCTCATATATGTTCAAAAGTTTTTCCCACACGGAATGTGATGTTTTCATGACATCACCTTCATATAGATCGGATTGGATAGGGATCCCCCTAACGCATTGATACCCTTGGCGTCAATATCCGATTCTCTTCGCTCAGCTTTTGATAAAGCACCACTATTAATATCAACTGTTATACCATGCATTGCTACTGTGAACACATCTATTCCCAAAGATTGAAAGTAGTGTTGCATTCGTTTCTTCCATAGCTGAAAATTTTTCCCGTCAAAGATTGGAATCCCTTTATGATTGGTGACCTCCATTTGAGAGAGAAACTCTAAAAACAACCTTTCCCTCTGATACCAATTGTTAGTCCTACAAGGTTAGATACCCTGATAGGGGGTGAATCGGGGTATGGAATATTAAGACAACTACCCCTATTGATCTTGTTTATCTGTTAAGAATAACTCTATTCTATCTCTTTCCCATAGTAAAGTATAAATATAAAATAAATTATGCACATGACACATTGATTTTTACTTGGTTCAACCTCACTGGGATATTTCCAAGGACCATGTACCGATGATGTGCCGATGTACCAAATTCATTAAAATAAAAATTCTCTTTAAAATGTTCTAAGTGGACTCACTGTCCGTTCTGGTTTAGAACCAATCTCGACATGAAAGCTCACTGCTCTCTCAACTTAAGTGTGCTCACTACTTCTTCAGAAGATATACTCACAGTTTATAGACATGTAGGTCTCTTCATTATCTCTAATTAATTCTGTATCCTTAACTATTGGTAGATGCTCTGTTGACATCCAACTCTCACCCGTAGATGAATCTTACTTTTCACCGGGTGTACCGGGCAATCCCAAATTTTACGCGCAACCCTTACTGCGCCTTTCACGTAATTCTCTTGACTTGTGCACAAAATATGATTTTTGTGCTCAATCCCAACTCCAATTTTTGCACAACCTTAATAATTCTATGCAAACTTTATTTTACACGCAATGTAAACTTTTACACACATCATCTACTTTTTACGTGCAACACCAACTTTTACGCGCAACTCTAAATTTTACGCAAAAATCCCTTTACATATGTTTTACACACACCAAATCTCAGATCTTCTCAAAGTATTAAGCTATATCGAATAAGATGGTTCACGTCATATTTATAGGCAAACTTGACCCCTACATGAAAAACCCTACTTGAGCACGTAGTCCTCTTCGAGTGTGGAAAACACATCTTCCGCGCAACACTTTTTTTCGCACATTGCTCCAATATTTTGTGCACCTCATACCTTTTCCAATTTTTGAGCTTCTGATCTCTAAATACCTCTTGTGCAAAAAAATTCATTCCTCTATTTCGTGCACCGCTTTAATTTTTCACACACCTCCCTTTTCCAAAAACACATCTCTCTATTTTCTGATTTTCAGGCCCAAAAATTTGGCTAACACTAGAAAACAGTGCCACCATGTATCTGCTCTTTTTGTACCACCTCCAAATTGTCCATTACTTTTTTTGCAGTTCTTATGTCAAACATGGATCACCAACAACATCTCTTGAGCCATAAAAATCACCATGTAAACCCCCTTTGTCAACAAATTGGACATCATGGTATACTTTTTCAACAAACACAACATGGAGTCCCACTTTGTCAACAAACACAATTACCTCAAAAATACTTCAATGATACCTTAAGGGATTTTTTCCCAACAATTTCTTAATGTTATTACCAAGTAGGTTCTCAACTTCATTATTTTATTTCTTAAATATCTTTGAGGAATTAGACTAATACTTCATTATGTATACACATCCATATCTACTAAAATAACCAGTACAAGTTTTAATGTTTGAGTTCCCACCCATTTCTTCAACTCAAAATGGTCCACACACAATGGTATGAACTAGTTAAATAATAGATTTGTCCCTTTCACCCTTTAAACTAAATGGAAATTTAGACATTTTTCCTTGAAAATATGCATGGTATACACCAAGTGGTTTTAGTTTAAAAGAATCTAAATATCCTTCTTGGTATAATGTAGTAAAATGTTTTTTGTTTACATGACCTATCCAATTATTCCATAGTTAGGTGTGATATTATTCATCTAAAGTATTTTTGTTATCGATTTCCTTTACTTGGTTCCTGTAATAGAAAACATAAAAAATGTTATTTAAATGTTCTTTATGATAAATTTTTTATCTTTATAAAAAATAAACATTTATTCCTAGACATGAAAATAAATCCCTCCATATCAAGTCTAGATACATAAATAATTTTTTGGATAACAGATAGAAAAAATAACAATCCATTAAAACTAATATCATTCCTATTAGTAATGTGAGGTGTTTGTCTCCGATAGCAACATCAAGTAGTTTGTCTCAATTGGATTCTTATAGATCTACCTCCCCTCATTAAATATTTATAAATCTACTTATTTTATGTATTTTAATACATATGTGATTAATAAAATTTGTATCTAAAACCTAATTTTTAGAAATAGATAAATTTCACTCGATAAAAAATACACTTGAATCATTCCCTTAATTCTTTTATAAGGTTAATTTTTTTATAGATACCCTTCTTTCCACATGAAAAATAGACAATATCCTTGTACTTTTCTTGAACCTTGATCTTTCTCTTCTTGGAAGGGCGTTGTGAAGAATCTTTGGGATTAAATCTCTTCACCTGGACTTTAGGGTTATTCACCATAAGGAAGAAAGTTTTTTCATTCTTTATATCCTTATCAAATTATTAAAGAAGAGTTAGAATATATAGGAGAGACTTATCAATGTTATTTATATTGAAATTAACAAAAAAACTAGAGAATCTTTGAGGGAGTGATGTAATAATGAAATCTCTACGCATTTTATAAGGTAATTTAAACACTTGAACCTCTAAGTATTCATTATTTCCAATGAGTTTGACTACATGAGGCCCAGTCATCACACCACCTCAAAACTTACTCTAAAAGAAAACCTTGGATATCTCAAACTATTTCTATCTTTATCTCTCATAGTAATGAACATAAAGATGCTCGATCATGATATAAACATCCATGTTTTCATGAAACCTCATGAGTTCACTATACATAGATGAAATAATTAAGCATTGAACATTGAAAACACAGTTAAAGTGTTTTTCATTGATAGTGAAATTTTCATCACTTGCCTCCTTAGCATGAAGATCAGGTAATGAGGATTCTAGAATGTAATATTTCTGTTCACGGCACAACAGAACCTGAAGGAATCTAAACTATTCCTAAAAGTTAATGCCTGTAAGGAGTTGGTATTGCTATAATATTGGTCACATGGATAATGTAGATGAATAAATTTCCATTATTCCAAAATTATAAAAGAGCATATTATTAGTAATTTTCTTGATTATAGATTACGTGAGAAATAAAAATAAATAATAATAATAATTTTTATAAAGTATCCCACTATTTATAGTTTCTAGAATATTCTAGTGTCAAGGATCTATATGCCCTTTCATATAACCCCACTGAGGGTTGGTCAGGATACTTGAATGTATTTAGGTAGGTAGGTATTTTACAACTATAGGCTTAAAACTCCTTGATCTATTGATCAGACTCCCCAATCCTAAAATCATGACTTGGATTTCCTCAAAACTTGCCTCCATGTTACATCAAGTCTAGTGAGGGATGCTTCTCTTGATGTAATATGGTTAATTAAACCCATAAATTTCTTAATAACTCTATGGTAAAAGTAATTGTCCTAATGAGGGTTGTTTAAACACTTAGTTCTATGGATTTCATTCTTAATCAAGTAATGGAAGGAAAAGTCTGACTTAATATTTAGTTTAGTGGTTTTTTTATTATGTGTAAAATTATCTTGTTTTATCTTCTATATGGCTTATTAATATTAAGTGTATTTTACATAAGTTATTAACTATGTTTTGATAAAACATTTACGCATAATCTATTTATTTAAATTCTTTCTTTTCCTTTTAGTTCATTTATTTATTTGATCATGATCTTTCATCTATAAAATTAATAATTCATAGGACATAAATAAATAAATAAATAAATAAATAACTCAAGTATGATATTATATAATGATTGATTTATTAAGAAACTAAAAAATCAACCTATGAAATAGGGGAAAACTCCCTTTTCTGATATTGGTGGAAGTTCTAACATTCCACATGTCTATCTATGTATCACCTGGGCTAGTATCATCTCAGTTCTAACTTGAAATGCTTCCACGTACCTTAAGATACTCCTTTTATTAAAAGTATTTAAAACTCACTCATAGGAGAGGGGAACCAATTAATTTGTTAAGAGGAATTACATAAATCACATTGGACATTTAGGTCCAACATAATAAGGAGGGATGGATGAATTGTAAGCCATCATCTTAATTTAATAATTAATAATTTCCAAAACCATGAAATAAATTAAATTTAATAAAACCAACACATATATAGGTCTTGGTCAAACTCATGATTGGTAACACACATGCAATAATTACACAAAAGTATATTATCTAATATTCATTTCTATTCATTATTTATTATTTAGATAAATGAAATTTAATTAATTAATTAATTAATTAATTACCTTTTATCTTAATGACTATAAAAATTATCTTACATATACCCATAATAAATACATTCATGGTAAATAAAATGTAGAACCATTAATCATATATAATTATAACAAATTAACTGAGAATTTAATAATTCTTTAAAACCTTTATTAAATTGTCAAACACATCATCTGCCAATCAATATAACAAGGTTTTAATGGTGAAATCATAAATTTAATGTAATTTAATTATATCCTTTATTAGTATACTATATGGTGTATACTTATGAGCTACACGCCTTATACCTTAATTGTTGTGTACCCGATGTAAATGCCTGAGGCTTAGATGGAATATAAAATTTATAATAGCTAGATAAATTATGTTTATTTCACTTTATGTGTGTCTTCAAAACCTACCGAAGGAATCATCATGTTATTCAAATATTGGAAGACATGATTTTTATTCCAGCTACACTCTATGTGTTCTACTTTTCATGAATTTTTGAGAATTTTCAAAGAGCTCGGTGTGTACTTCAGATGTGGGAAATAATGAACTATACACCATGTATACTAGCTACAAGTCATGTATATCATTAATTATATAGGATTTTAGTTTCACATGGTTTTGACCGTATATTTTACCATATTGTTAGTGAGAATTTAACCACTAAATCATGTAGACTACACAACATGTATTCTAGATACACAACTTTTAATACGATAAGACACATTCTAGATTGGACCAATCTACATGAGGTTTGAAATAAATGCACTATGTGTAGTTACTTTTTGGCATGATGTGTATTTATTGGAATGTATAGGTGGATTTCACATGAGAACATAATGTTTACTCCAACTATACTCCTTGTAACCTAGTCTTACTGGCCAAAATTATTGTCACTTACCAATGAAATCTCTAGTATTTCTTCATCTATTCTCATTCCTTTAAGGAAATGAAACTCTGAATGATGTAAATTAAAATATCAAAAGTATGTTAATTAAAAGTGGATTAAATAATGAATATTCTTGAAATGAAATATCTAACTAATATTTCTCATAATAGATCAAAAATAAATTAAATAATTATAAATTTTAAACTTGACTACTTTGATACAACTTTAAGGCTCTAGGTGTAGTGGAAACACCTTGATGAGAGAATAACTATAAAGATTTTTTTCTATTCGATGGATCATTTAAAAAATTATATAATATTTAAATGTCATGTACAATAAAAATCTTCCATTGAATATTGATATAAGAGAACCTATAACCCAGAGAGGATCTTTCCACATTAAATTTATAATTAATTTATATTATAATAAAGGAAATGATACCTTGTATTATGATATTTATTCATAGATGATGTGGATCATCTAAAAATACTTTTCAAGATTATATTATTTTATTTTAAGAATCCAAGTATATAATTCCTCTAGTGGTGATCCACATATGCTCATTTGATCTCCAAGAAACACCGAAATAACATCGGGTGCTAGCGTGCTGAATCTATTATCTTTTTCTGATCATGTTGATCACTTATAGTTCCTCCAAGTTTGAAGGAATCTCTCCAACACTTCTTGTTCCCGAGAGGAAGAGTGGATGAGGAATGGAGAGAGAATTATATTGTGCACAATGATACTCAAGTCTTGATTAACCATACATAATAGACATAACCATATATTTATAGATATAGGGTTTAGGTTAAAATACTATTTAATTGAATACAACACCTTAAATAATATAATAATTACTATCAAAACACATTCCATATATTATTATTATTATTATTATTATTATTATTATTATTATTGTCACGAACCATCCCCAAGGTCCCTAGGGACACAAATCACCAAGACCAAAGATCAACTGTTAGATCCACATCCAAGATATCCCTTCCCTTTACTCAAGCTTGGAAGAATAAAGTCTACAAACATCCAAAGGAAAAAGTAGGGTGTGACCCTAATCCTAGTAGGATACCACCAAAGATTTGATAAAAAATTCCAATTATAGATTATCCAAAGAAAATCTTTCAATTTTTCAGAATAAATGGGTTTGGAAATTTAAAAGTATATTTAAACAAAACATGATATACATTTTCAAAATGATGGAAAATACATTAAAAGAAAAGGGTTTACTTTACAAGAGATGGAATATTTATAAAACAATTTATTAAGTAAAACATTTATATAAAATAGTTTATATAAATTCAGAAAACATATAATGTAATTCAAACAAATATTGACATACATTTATATCTCTAATATAAATAAACAAGCAAGAAACATGGTCATCTGCTAAAAGGTACGATAGTATTAACTAGCTATAGGATTCCTCGCTCACTATGTGAACTCCAAAAAATGTGTATACACATGTACCTATGACACTGGACAAAGGAGACTCATCACCAACTCATCGGGGATGTGACCTTCTACATGTATGTTTTAGAATGTTGTAATAGCATAGAGTGTATCCAAATAACTCACTAACTACCTAAGGCTTGTATGCACTATTACATGATGGGTGAACTATTTTAAGACTGCTAAAAAATATGATTAATCCCATTCTTCCATTTCAAAAATACCAATTTCTTTCCATTTAAAACCAAAATAGGTTTTATTCAAAATCATGCCTTTTTCACAAGATAAAACCACTGAGTTTCTATCAAATCATTTTAATCCATTTGAAAGTTTAAAATTCATTCAAAACCAATTCCATCTTTTTCAAAATTTATTTTCCTAATTAAATTACACAATTTAATTGAAAATATTTCCATCAAATTTATAATTTAAATTAAATAATTTAAATCAGAAAATTTCCATAAATCCACCCCAATTCAATGAAATTGTGGGTTTTCTAAATTTCCATGCTAAAACCATTTCAAATTCTCCAATTAATTGGAATTGGATTTTATCAAAGAAATTGAAATAAATATTGAACATTTGATTTTAAATTATCAATTGAAATAAAGAAAGAAAATCAAAGTTAACCAATTTAGAAAATCAGAATAGAACCACCTACCTCTTTCCCAAAGAACGATACTCACAACGACACCCATCAAAGATAACAACGATGAAGAAGATCTTGAAAATAAACCTAGAAGAAATATCCAACACCACATGGAATATATCCATTAATACCTAGATGATCCATTGAAAAACCAAGAGAAGATAAGGATAGGAACTTGAAGAAAAAGGGAGAACCCTTACCCAGGAATCACACTGCAGATGTAACGAAGATCCAAAGCTGATTGGATTGAACCAGAAGGTGGGGCGACTCTGAAAACTACCTAGGGAGAGTATAGGGTTTAGATACAAGAGTTTTGGTAATAATAGACTGAAAGGAACTTCCAAACACATTAATTAAGGATGGGTACAGACCGAGTCATGACGTGTACCCAAGGGTCATGATATGTAGGCCATGCTGGATAAGTACACCAAAAACCCATTGCCTCGGTTTAAAAAACCACTATTTAACCCCTACAAGACATGTACCTTAGTTACACGGTGTGTACTAGCTCACAAAATGATCACTCCATTCACGACATTATCTCCCATTCTACGACATGCAACTAACACCAAGCACATGACATGTACTTCAGGTACATGGTGTGTGCCTGTTCTGCTATCTGTAGTAAATCCAGAAAAAACACATAAAAGGATTTTTAACTAAAAGTAAACTTAGAAAAAGGAAATATTACCTGATCAAGGTAATTATTTGTTAAAACCTCCCCACCATAAAAACTTTCTCCCCCTAGGAAGCCTATGAAGAAGCTTCCATGCCAAAAATATGAGGCCACTACCCTCTTATGAGTGCCTCCCTCACCCACATATCATGAGAATCATAACCAGGTGTCCATAGCACAAGGACCAAAGGTATTTCCCTCCTAAAACGTAAATTGGTATTAGAATCAACTATCCTGAATAGTCGCTCAGTCAAAGATAAATTAGGATCGATCTCAAGATCACTCTAGATCAAAACATGAGATGGACCAGATAGATATTTTCTCAACTGTGATAAATGGAACACGTTATGTATCAACACCATCTCCAGTGGAAGTTCCAAATGGTACGCAAACTTACCCACCAACTCAATAACCTCGAAAGGTCCCACAAAGTGGGGGGAAAGCTTCCCTTTCTTCCCAAGCCGTTGATGACCCAATCGGGGTGAAACTTTCAAGAAAACCTGGTCACCAATTGAAAACTTCAAAGTTCTACGAAGTCAATCAGTATAAGAATTATATTGGATCTGTGTTGTCAATATCCTATGATGAATTATCTGAATATTTTTTATTGTCTCCTGTATGAAGCTTGGTCCAACCAAAGAACATTCACTAACCTACGATATACACAACAGATATTTACAAGGATGGCCATATAGGGCCTCAAAAGGTTCCATTCCGATAGTGAACTGGTAAATATTGTTATAAGAGAACTTAACTAGCCCCAAGTGATCATCCCAAGCCCTGATGAAGTTGAGAACATAGGCACAAAGCATATCCTCAAGAATTTGTATAGATCTTTCTGTCTGGCCATCCGACTACAGATGGTAGTCCGTGCTCAAACTAATCTGAGATCCTAGTACCCCCTAAAGGCCTCTCCAAAAGAGAAAAGTGAACTGAGGATACCTATTAGATAATATAGAAGATATAACTCTATGCAAGAGAACAATCTCTTTCACGTAGAGACTGCAAAACTCCTCAACTTTGGCTATATCACGAATGGGTATAAAGTGAGCCAACTTGGTTAGCCTATTGATCATAACCCATATCGTATTGTTATTTATCTGGGTACAAGGAAACCCAACCAAAAAGTCCATATAGATATAGTCCCACTTCCAAGTAGGGACTAAGAGTGGATGAAAAAACCCCGAAGGTTTCTGTTTCTCGACTCTCACATGTTGGAACGTATAGCAAAGAGAGACAAACTCAGCAATGTCCTGTCTCAAAACTGGCCACCAAAACTGCTGCCTCATGTCATAAAACATCTTAGTGGTTCCTATGTGCACATCCCACTAAGAATTATGTAAATTCACCATCACTTCCTTTCTTGCATCTAACATCACAACGAAGTGGTTCTGATAGCATAGAACACCCTCTTTGGAGAATGACCACTAGGAAACTGTCTCCCCACCATAAATGGATTTTCTAATTCTACAAAACTCATCATCAAGATCTTGACCTTGAAGAATAATCTCAATAAGAGTAGAATTCAATTGAACATTGGATAAAGAAACATCATCCCCTTCCTCATAAACTCCAATATGAAACCATGTAAATAGAGCCATCAAATTACACTCTTCTAAAGACTCTTTCTCTTCATGGGTTGGAAGTTTCCTGATCAAAGCATCAACAACAACATTCCCCTTCCCTGGGGTATAGGTGATGTAAAATTCAAAATACTGCAGGTACTCCACCCAACGCCTCTGTTGAATATTCAAACCTTTTTGAGAGAAGATATAAATCAGGATTTTGAGGTCTGGATACATAGTAAACCTTTCACTAAAAGGTTGTGTTTCCAACTTTTAAGTGCGTGAATCACAACTGAAAGTTCCAAATCATGGGTAGGATAATTCTTCTTGTGTGGTCTAAGACGATGATATCCACATGCTACTACATGATCACCCTACATAAGAACATAGACTAATCCTGAACTTGATGCATCAAAAAATACAACATATCCCTTCCCGTCTTTTGGAAGAGTTAACACCGGCACAGTAGTCAACATACGCTTCTACTCGAAGGTCAATCTTTGAAAACCACTTCCCCCATTTTATCTGATAAAATAGTTCATAAATCCATGGAAATAGATATTTTTTCATTATCTTAACTCAATTGAGCTTTAGATAATCAACACACAAGAGAAGGGAACCATCAACCTTCTTAGAAAAGAGAATTGACATTGCCCAAGGCGACACACTTGGACGAATAAATCCTTTCTCAAGAAGATCATCCAACTTATATTTCATCTCTTTCGGCTCAGCTGGTGCCATGTGGTAAAAGGGTATAGAGACTAGTTGAGTACTAGGAATTAATTCAATAGAAAACTCAACCTCTCTCACCGGTGGAAAAGTAGATAAATTCTAAGGTATCACATCAGAAAACCCGGTGACAAATGGAGGAAGATCACCACCCATTGAATCTTGATCTAGGTCAAAAGAAAACAATGATATCACTTTCCCCAAATATAGACAATAAGGTCCGACTCTGCTCGAACTTGGGTCCCATTTTCCTTGAAAAACAAGAGGCACACCACTGGGTGTAGTAAAGTAGATCCGTCAGAGATAACAATCAATTCAGGATTTTTTGGAAATGAGCCAATCCATCCCAAATATTATATCAAGAGATTTCATATCAAGAACCATAAAACTCCAAGCTAGCTCGACCTCTAATAGAGATAAGACACAAGTAGGACTATGGTGACCCTGCCCTCTCTTCGTATTAAGGGATGTAGTAATATCTATTTCAAAAGACAACTGCTTCATAGAAAGATTTAATAGATTAACGATACAGGTTGTAATAAAAGAGTGAGATTCACCAGTATCAAAAAGAGTTGTCAATAATGATAAAGCAATGGTAATGGTACCTCTCACAGTCACTAGACCAGTGTCTACTTCCTCTAGAGACTCTTCCACTGCATGAAGAATCTTTGTTCTAAATACCTATGGTTGGAACCCTTTTGTCATTGAAGAATTTGATTGACCTATAGTTTTAGGAGGATTTGATGATCCTGTCCCACTATGTGGAGTAGAGAAGTGATGACAGAACCTCTGTAAGTTCCTTGAATATCTGCAAGATCTACCGTTCTTAGGTTCCTTGGTGCAAACCCTCCTAGAATGTCTTGGCTTTCCACACTATTATCAAGTAAAATAATTCTCTCTTAGATATTTAAGTGTTCTAGAATGACTCGGCCATTGAGAAATTCCATGGGGATCATCATGCTTCCTTTTTTCCTTTGATGGAACCAACACTTATACTGGGAGAAACAAAGACTACCGTCAACCCTGAATTTCCAGCCAAGTCCATCTCAACCATCACTACCCTACCCAACACATCAACATAAGTGGTTAGATTTACTAAGAAAACATGAGAATGGATATCTAACTGAATTCCCAACTCAAACTGTCAAGCATTCATCCTCTCATTAGATATAATCTCAGGAGAAAACTGCACCAGCTCAGAAAAGTGATTTGAATACCCAATCATAGTTTTTTGGCATTCTTAAGATTGAAAAAATCTATAGCCTTAGAAAACACTATCGGCTCTAGATATAACTGATTGGTGAGAAGAACCTTGAAGTCTTTCCACTGTAATCCCTAATGTTTACCTGTCATCACCATTATGTCCAACTATCTCCTACTCAGTCCCTCCAACACGAAGGTGGAACACTTCACCCTGATCAATTATGTCATCTCCAAGAACTTTAACAAATGTTCTATCTTCCCCAACCATTAATCATCATGTTTATGATTAGTGGAGACTTTGAATAATGATATATTCTGGAAAAGGAACTCTTGAGAACGATTCCAAAGAAAATCCCCCTGAGGATCCACAGTTGGAGCCTGAGTGGGAACTATAGGTAGTTCCTGTCCCATATCTTGGATAGTGTGCACAATCACCTCAATCAGATTCGGATCAATAACATGATTTTCTTACTGAATTTCAACAACAACATTTTCCTGTATCTTATTTTCACATCTTCTCGGAGGCAAGATACTACAAAACATCTATAGATAAAAGACATACATTAGATTAACACTCAAACTAAGTAGAAAGAGAAAATATTCTCAACATAAGGGACAAACAAGATTTTTATTTCATCCTATAAAAATATCTATAGTGAAAATACTAGAACTAAACCACAATACGTCTTTCCCCAACCACCCCTGGTGACTTAAGGTTCATCACGGTGAGAGCTGGCCAGGAACTCAATCGCAACTACCTCCTAAGACCCAACAAGATTTCAAAAATGAATAATAATTTTAAGAAAAAAGAATATCAATATCCTTATCAGATAAATTTTTTTAATGAACCAACCCCAAATTCCCTAAGGACACAACACACCAAGACAAAATCTCAACTCCTGGATCCACCTCTAAGAGATCCATTTCCTTTTCTCAATCATGGAAGAAGAAAGTCTAAAAATACCCAAAGGAAAAAGTAGGGTGTGAGCCTAATCCCAGTAGGATACCACCAAAGATTCCATAGAATATTCCAAATATATATTATCCAATGTAAGGATTTCAATATTTCAGAACAAATGGGTTTGGAAATTTCAAAAGAATATTTAAATAATACATGATATACATTTTAAAAAGGATGGAAAATACATTCATAGCATAGTCTTTAATTTAAAAGAGATGGAATATTTATAAAACAATGGTTTACGTAAAACATTTATATAAGGCAGTTTATATATATATCTAGCAGGAATTTAAAGTAGTTCAAACAAACATTGGCATACATTGATATCTCCGATATAAATAAACAAGCGAGCAACATGGTCATCTACCAAAATGTATGATAGTATTAACCAGCTATAGGATTCTACACTCTCTATGTGAAATCAGAAAAATGTGTATACATATGTCCCTATGACACTGGACAAAGGAGACTCATAACCAACCCATTAGGGATGTGATCCGCTGCATGTATGTTTTAGAACGTTGTAATAGCATAGAATGTATCCAAATATCTCACTAACTACCTAAGGATTGCATGCACTCTTACATGATGGGTGAACTATTTTAATACTTCTCAAAAATATGATCAATCCCATTATTCCATTTCAAAAATTCAAATTTATTTCCATTTAAAACCAAAATAGGTTTTATTAAAAAACATTACTTTTTCACAAGATAAAACCACTAAGTTTCTATCAAATCATTTTAATCCATTTGCAAGTATGAAATTTTTTCAAAACCAATTCCATATTTTTAACCATTTATTTTACAAATTAAATTCAACCATTAAATTTAAAACATTTCCATAAAATCCATAATTTAAATTCAACAATTTAAATTAGAAATTTTCTATAAACCCACCCTAATTCAATGGAATTGAGGGTTTTCCAAATTTCCATGCCAAAACAATTTCAAATCCTCCAATTCATTGGAATTTGGTTTTATCAAATAAATTGAAAGAAAGATTGAGCATTTGATTTTAAATCATCAATTGAAATAAACCAAGCAAATCAAATTTAACCAATTTGGAAAATTGGAATGGAACCACCTACCTCTTTCCTGAAGAACTACACTCTCAATGACACCTTTCAATGAGAACGAAGGTGAAGAAGATCTTGGAACTCAACCTAAAAGCAAGATCGAAAACCACATAGAATAGATCCCTAAATCCCTAGATGATCAATTGAAAAACCAAGAGGAGAGAAGGATAGAAACTTGAAGAACAAGGGAGAACCATTACCCGAGAATCACATCACATATGTAATTAAGATCTGAAGCCGATTGGATTATACTGGAAGGTGGGGCACCTCTAAAAACTAACTAGGGAGAGTCTAGGGTTGAGAGACAAGAGGTTTGAGAATAATATACTGAACAAAACTTCAAAATGTATTACTTAAGGCTAGGGATGGGTCAAGTCATAAGTTTACCCAAGGGTCACGATATGTAGGCCACGCTAGATAAGTATGCCAAAAAACCCACCACCTCAGGTTGAAAACCACTATTTAACCCATACACGACATGCACCTTAGGTACAAGGTGTGTAGAAGCTCATGACATGATCTGACCATTCATGACATGATCTCTTAATCCACGACATGCAACCCACACCAAGTACATGACGTGTACTTCAGGTAAATGGTGTGTACCTATTCTGCAATCTGTAATAAACCCAGAAAAAAGCACATAAAAGCATTTTTAACTAAAAGGGAACTTAGAAAAAGGAAAACTTACCTGATCAATGTAACAAGATGTTAAAATTATTATTATTATTATTTTATGTTATTCACTAACTCACAAAATGATAAATATTATTTATCGACCATCAAATAAATATTCATCACCAGACATGATCTTAGCCCACTCCAACTACGCATCATTTATTGAATAATTGAATAAATATTTTATCCACAAAACAGTGAATAAATCTTCATTAAATATTCAATAAATATTTTTGATTAATAAAACATGAATAAATTATTCCCCAACCTTGAGAATAATATTGATTCCATTAATTAAATTCAAATAAAATTTAATCAAGATTAATGGAAACACTTAGTGTGTGACCCTATAGGATTATTTATTGTAGACATTAGGGAGGATTTCCTAAAGTACAAGATTATAATCTAGCACTGAGTCAAGGAGCCTAAGAGAAATAACTTAATGTCCCAACATCGATAACCACATACGAATGCTCTTTGTGTAATATAATACCTTTGGCGAAATATCTCATCAAGGAGGTTGTACATCCCTGCCATCAAACTATATGATTGATACATATTCCTTAACTATCATAAATAAACATGTAGTTATACTATGGGCATGAAATTTAACACCAAAATTCCATTCCAATCAAAGGAAAAAGATATAAACTTATATAAATATGGAAGGGATAAAGATTTCCTTGATTTATCCATTAAAAACATGTCATTCATGATGCACCCAATATACCCTATTTTCCAAGAACATATGATGATATGGTTTTGGCTAGTAAATCTAAGTGCATGAGTCATAAAATGCATTAATGAAAATATTACAGTCTCTATACCATTATAAATTCTCACAGATATGAATATAAGATGACATTGAAACATAGATAATTCTTATTGGTGGGTTTGTTCTTATAATCTCCCTTCTTGGAGAATACTAAGTGCGAACTTCATGAGATAAATCCTCATATTCTTACGAGTACTCACATCTAAAATCCTATATACTACGTGCCCTATCATAGTACATTATCCAACCATAGAACTATATTTAATAATATAATCATGGCACTTCAAGGCTCTCATCATAGAGGGGAACTACTATGACCTTATCAATGAAAAAGATACCCTAGGACATTATTAAATTAAAGTAATGAAAAAAATGAACAATATATAATAACATATTTTATTAATATTAAAATATTTTAAAATATATATAATCTAAAGTAAAAATAATTGGTTCTAGAACACCAAATCCAAAAAATCACATAATCTCCACCTTAAAAAACATTCATGTTGTTTTCCTATAATTATATATATCCTCAAATTATATCATAGGGTTACATTCCCTATACTGTGTTTTGATATATCTAGTTCCCAAGATTTCTACTATATTTCCTCTAAAACTGACTATAAAGACCCGAACCTAGTAGACCAAATTCTGTGGTTACTTTATTACATTGTCACTATATACAAGTGATCGTATCCCAAAGCACTGAATAGTTTAAAAGCCTTAGGAAACTAGATACATACTATAATATCACATTAAATTTGAAAATGTAAAATAAAATATTAAGATTTCTTTGATAAAATCATTATATCCTTGCATATCATTCATAGTTACTACCTGTAATCTTATGGAAAAGGGAAACATAAGAAATGGGAAAGCTCATATTATTAGTAAGGGAATATATACAATGAAAGCTATTATATAATAAATAATTCATGAATAATATATAAGGAATAAATGATGATAAAATAATTCCATATAAATAATCACACGAAGTTGAAACTTATCCATGGATGACGTAAGTGTTTGAATAATCTCATGGACACCAAAAATTTATTTCAAAATGATGTAATGCTTAATGCGGGATATCTGAAACTTTCCATTGAGGACTCATTCCAAGACATCTTACATAAATGGGTAAGGACTTGGCTAAAATACCCAACCTATTTTGTCTTATGAGACATACTAATGCATAGATGGGATATTTAAGTACAAGACCCACCCACCACTTAATAAGTCTAATGAATTTGTCATATTAATAAATAATATAACTCAATAAACATGCCTCAACTATCAATAACTATCCATATTGAAGAACCAACATATAAAATTTCAATAATTTCCCCATTTAAACTGATCATAAAATATCCAGAGAAAAGTATTGAATAATATCACTAGATTATATCCTCAATAAATCACAATATTCATCAAATCTTGTTGATATAGATGAAAATCAATTGAAAATATCACTAAAATATTTCTTAAGGAAAATAACATTTTTATTTTGAAATCAATTATTTAAAATCTAAGAATTTAAAAATTATTAAGAAAATTATTTATTTGAAAATAAAAATGGAAGATTATAAATGAATATGAAAATCATTGAGTGGTCATGATGGCATGAAATTCTGTTCATGTCATGTATGTTAAAAACAAATATTCCTTTCACATTTCCAGTAAAAATCCAAAATTACTTTGTTTGGAAAATGAAAAAAAGATTCAATTTAAACCATTTTTTAAAATTTAAAACATGGGTAAAAATTTATTCAAACAATCATTGGATATTATTTAAAAAATTATTGAAAACATTTTATAAAACATGGATAATGAAGAAAAATTATTTTAAACAAAAGAGAGAAATAAAGTCGATTTTCCTTAAAAATATTCTTTCAGTATATTAGGTTCTTAAAGAGATGAAAATGAAAGTAGAAAATTTAATCTCCAAAAAAACTAGATTATAATAATATATATTATTTTCAATATATAAATATCATATAATTCCCTCTACAAAGACTTAAACAGAAGAAATCCCAAGTAATGAAGAGATTGTGAAATAAACCCTTACCAAAGGTCATAATTTCTTTGTAAGTGATTTTAATATCATATATAATAAATTTAAAATTACTATAATTCTATAATAGAACCATATTATTACTTATAATATCATATATTATCCACTTATAATATTTCAACACTCATTTATTAATTTTTTTTATTAAAATAATCATTTCTGAGTGTTAATTGTCTCATTTTTCATGTAAGCTTAGATTCTATATTTTTCATCACTTTCATATTTTTCTTGGTTAGATAATTAAAATAAATATAATAATGATATAAATATTATATATATTAAATATATATATATATATATATATATATATATATATATATAGAATCATGCATGAAAGGTATAGATGAAAAAATGGATTATATTGTTAATGGAGATGGTTGGTCGTACGTATGAATGGGCACTTTTTTCACTTTTTGATGGATGGAAAAAGGAAGGTAAATAATAATTCACCTTAAAAAAATTATTATTATATCATATATATCATATATATTAATTAAATATATAATTATTACCATATATATAAAGAATAAATGAAAAACGAATCACATCGCTTCATGGTGGTGGTAGTCCACACACACGCACAGACGATGTAATCATTTTTCAACAGATGTTGAGGTAAGAAGTTAGATATTATATTATAATTATATAAGAATAATTGTATCATAAATAACATATATAAATATTAAACATATCATAAAAACTATCCATGAATGATGGTGATGGAAAATGAATTATATTACTATGTGGAGGCAGTACTCCATACATATGAACATGCAATACTTTCACTTCCCATTGGATAAAAAATAGGGTTAATAATGATGGTTACATAATCATAATAAAATTTATATATATTTAGGATACTAAATTTATTATTTTATTATTAATACCATATATTTATAAGAGGTATAAGAAGAAATAATTTGAAAGCAGTAGGGTAGGATAATTACCTTTCCTTCAATTGGCCACCTTTAAGTCCTTTCTTAAAGCTCCTTGGAATGATATTTTAAGAAAAAAACTCTAATTAATGAATATATAAGTTTGAAATATAATTATGTAGGTTTTAGGTAATATATATGGCTCAAATATGTGTATAGAAGAGAGGGGAGGGCTGTCCTTTTATAAGTGAGTGGATGGGCACTTTTAGAAATTCATTAAATATTATAATATAATATGTGTCCAAATCATGTAAAATGGTTACAAAGTGACATGGATTCGAATATAATGTGTATAGGGTCTTAATATAATAATAAAATAAAATTTATATAAGTTTATATATCATTTTAAACCTTATATTTTGGTTTAATCTTTTGGTTAACCAATTTTAACCTTAACCGTGGTAATAGATTTTTCAAAATGAAAGGGTTTTAATTTTACTTATAAAGTGAAAATAGTTTATAAATGTCAATGAGATTAAAATTTATACCATTTATAATTCCAATTGTTATATTTAAATATTTTTATGATTTTTAAATAATTTAATAAAATTTAATTTAAAATAAAAAATCATTAATGTCAATTTAGACACTATTAATTTAATTTGAATTCAAAGACATGAAGATAGTAATTTAATTAGAATATAATACATTTAAAAATAAATAATACATTATTTTTAATTATAAAATTATTTTATAACTATAACACATCCCAAATACATTACTTTTAATGTTTTTAAAATTATTTACTTTGTGTTTTTCACTTCTTATACAAGCACTGTGTCAGCATTGTATAAGCATTTAAGATAATTATATAATCACTAAAAATTAGAAATATATTACCATAATGTAATTAATTTCATTATTATGATTATATTATTTAATATTTGTTCACAACTTGTTTTTATACTCATGAGAAAATATTAGATAAATTTAAAATCAAGAGATTGGTATTTTGTATTTTTCTTTACTTAAAATATTATATGGGTCATTTTCATATAAAAGTGTCCCATAATCAATTAAATATAAATCTTAATTCGATAATTTTAGAAATAAATTCATATAATAATAATTAATAGGAAAAATGGAGGCCTTATAACTTAATTTTAACCTATGTTAACTCGATTTACCCTTTTACCATGGTGACAAATTTTTAGTGTTTTTACTATTCATTAAGGCCAAAAATTAAGTTTACCTTATTAGATAATATATATTATTCTGATTAATAATAATTAATCTATTTTAATAATTTCAATTTATATGATTGGTATAAATTCGTTTTATAATAATCCTGTAAAACGCGATGAAAAACGGTTTTAAAAAAAATGCCTTATTAAGGCTAAAATTATTTTTACACCAAGATCAAGTATAATGATAATTTATATATAATTAATTATATTATATCTAATTATAGTAGAATTATTTCAATTTAATATTAAATTTAAAACAAAATGATACTTTTAAATTACTTGATTTAATGAAAATAAATAACAGTTTTTTCAAAAATAGGAATTTTCACTATTCATTGAAAAATAAATATTTTTAGAAAAGTCCTAAAAATTTACCCTAATATAATATTGACATGATGATTTAAAAAATTACATTCATTACTTAAAATAAAATTTATAAAAATTTTATAAACTAAATATAATTTTTGTGCACAAAGGGTAAAAGAAACCGATTTTTGAAGAAAAAATATTTTTGAATCCTAAAATATATTGACTAAAAATTTAGTACTTATTTATTATTAATCAATACATTATATAAAAAATTTATAAATATTTTTCAAAATGAGGTTATTACTATTCATAATTTCCAATTCAACCACTTGTTTATATTTAAAATTAATATATTTATAATATATCTCAATTCACTTAAATCTTGGAGTTGTGTGTTAAGAAGTATATCATGCTTATTATTCTTTTAAACTAAACTTTCAGGGTGTTACAACACTTTAATTATCATCGATACTACTTTTAAGACATATTTATGAATTGGGTAGGCACATAACAAATACCAAGACATGTTTTGTCTCATGAGACCTGTCGATGCATCGAGGGATTATATAATTCCAGCCCCCACCTATCACCTGATTAAGTCTAATGCATTCAACATAAGAGTAAAAAATACCTTTTAAACCATTCCCTAAGGAACCTTTGGCTAAATAAAAAAAAGATATCTGTATAATTAAGAATATTGAATATCAATACATAATAAATCTATGTTATTATCCAATAATCGCCAAGTATTTCAACACTTTTCCCCATGTAAATAAAAGGATAACATGATCATAATACATCCTCATAAAGAAGGTGGATGGTCAAACAATATATAGTCAACTTTCCAATAACCATTCGTATTGGAATAATAATATACGGTACACCAATACTTTTCCCCATATCAAGAGAATATCATATATTCTAGGTAAACATCATCCAATATGAGTTATAAAAAAATTTATGTTCATACCATATATAGAATAATTAATATACAAACATGAAAATACCATAATAACATGATCATAATCCATCTAGAGAAAGATGGTGGATGATTTTAAAAGAATATATCCTAAGAAGTGAGAAAAATTTGTCAAATAATTTATGTCATAAGTATTTATATCCTAAGATAAAAATAGTAGAATACTATATAATATAATTAAATTGTATAATACACCCAAATTATATTAAATAAGTTCAAAGAACTATCACTACTCAATGAATGAAAATCGAGTTACCAAAAATAATCACTATCAGGGAAGCAACTCAACCAGTAGCCTTGTGAATAAGGAACAACAATTTTTATAGTAAATCCCATGAAATAAAAGGAAATAAATTATAAAAAAATCATGGTATATTAAATAAATATAACATCACACAAAGGGAACATGGTTTATAATATTTAATATTTCTTAAAGAATCAAAATCATGAAAAAGAAAACCCATGTAGCTTTAGTAACAATATAATTAAAACCCCTTAAAATAGAGGGATTGTACTTGAACTTAAAATACCATTATTAAAATATAATTCATGATATGATATGTCAACTTGGTAGTATATACACCTCATAAATGAAATTAGGTGCATAATGCCAAACATGTTTCAAAGAGAGGAATTTGAGATGGAAAGCCTTACTTCATGTCCTGACCTCCATAAAAATAATTTAACCTCATCTATCATAAAAATAGTTATATTAATCACTTAAGTAAGAACCTTAATCATACCCCTTTCCATTCATACTCAACATAAATAGTCGTTCTCTACATGAATTCTTCAGATTTTTCACACTGGGTGTTTATAGTTTTGGACGTCTGTACTAGTTTCATAATAGCGGTGTCAGTATTAATTATTATTACAAATTTAATCATTACTAGGTAATTAAATTTAATATTAGGGATGATTTATAATTTTTTTATTATGTTTCAAATTCTATTCATTAGTGATTTAGTCTTTATCTTTGAATATGAAATTGATATTATGCATGTTTCAGTGATTCTTGAAAATCAAAGGGTGTTTAATTAATTAATGAATTAAATATTGATATAACATCTCTAGAACCAAAAAAATAATTATCTAAAAATTTATATCATATTATACCAGTAATTTTTTTTCTATAGTCATTCATGATATAAATTCATTGTATTGTTCAAGTAGGTGGTTAAACTGACCCAAACATGAACATACCTTGATTTAATGAATGATTATGAGATGGTTTTGTTATAATATCGTTATAAAAGGGCAATAATGACATTATTTAGTCTTTATAAACGTGATATATAAAAATTGGAAGGGATTTTATGTAACGGTCCGTGCCTTCTTGGTATGTTACTTTACTAGTTTTGGTGGCTGGAGGTGTTTGGGGGAGGTTCCATGAGTTTTAGGTGGATGTTGGAGCTATAGTAGAGATGCTACAATAAATACACACCATGTATTGTATAAAATATGTGTAATGGTCGTTCATGGATTATGTAGCTTAGTGGTTCATGGCTTGTACACGACTAATTGGTAGCCCATTAAAAGTGTACACATTGTGTCCTAGGGATTCATGATGTGTAATAAATTCAGGTGTTAAATCCTTCGAGGTGAAGCATTTTTCAATGAAAGATGAAAATTTTTAAAAACCTGAGGATTTCACACTATGTAATGGTTACACAACATATAAATGCCCGGATCAAAGGTTTTAAGATCCTTTTTTTGGATGAATTTGCATTCATTCATCTTCCTCCCTTATCTCTCAATTTTGAAGAGCCCTAGACACCCCAAGGAGTTATTATATCCCTCTTACATATACTTTGATACATTGGTTTTGGTGGATCAACAGTCACAATTTGTGGTCGGTTCTCCACTCTTTCTTGGATATTTTTCTTCTGTTCTTCTTCTGGGGATTCGCTGTAGCGATGTAGTTTTGGTTTGGGGTGTGTGTTGGGTTGCGTTTTGATGATATTTGGGTGAATTTTAGGTTTATATATGGAATCTCATGTCAAGGTTGTTGTTTGTAGGTGTTTCTTCTTTTTCCTGTGGTGTACAATGAGTTGGAAAGATTCTTTGAGGTAGGGAATGGCTCGTTTCTTTTTATTGTGTATGATGTAGGAGGATTTTTATCATATTTTTCTATGGGATATGTTTTTGTTGGGTTAATATAAGATAAATAATTGATAAATTGAAATTAAAGGGTAAAGGGGTTTGATTCACATGTTTTTAATACCTTATTATTATTATTGATATTGTGATTGTACAGGCTTAATGCCCTACTAAATATTGTGGTCAATGGGAGCTTTGTTTGCACTAGATGATTTGTGCTGTGACTACTGATTTTGTTGTGATTTCTATGATATAACCCTAAAATTTAAATTGCTTAACCACTTATATTTGGGTAATTAAATGGTTTCTCTAAGATTATGGTTTTTTATAACTCCCCTAAAATAATGCAGAATGTGAAAAATCCCCCCTTTTAAAATATGTAAAATGATCCTGATGTGTTGTGATGTGTAGTTGTGCTTTTGGGATTATAATGTGTGTTTACGATATGATGTGGGGTGACACCACCCAGTTATGGAGTGTAGAAAAATCTATTTGTTTCCCCCTAAGGGTGTAGTAGTAGGTATGACCTATGTCGTCTCCCAAGAGTGGTTTTTTGAATCAATATTTCATGAATGAAAAAGTCAATTAAAGAAAAAGAAATTGAATGACTTGGCACTAGGGGACTTGGTTTATGAATATCATTTTAGAGAAAAGTGATTGGGTTTTAGGTTTAAACCCCTATTTGTAATTATATCCTGTTCTTTTTTAAATCAAGTATTTTGTTTTGATTAATTAGTTTAATGAATGGACTAATAAACATTTTTACTTTTCCACCCTTTATTAAGATTCATTAATAGTGAGAATAATCCTCCAAATTTCCTTGGTTGGATTATTCTCCTTCCAATTGTGAAAGGCATAGTGATCTCCCATGGATCACTAGGAAATTAGATATATGGAACAAAGTACCCTAAGTGTTCAGATTATCCCACTATGTCTGCCCCAAGTTCTCAACAATCACTAAGCACTTCTCACCCTGAAAATGGATTACCCGATCAATGTGATCCAATACCAATAATAGGTAGAATAAAATTCCTTAATTAAGGAAATATAAGAATATTTAGTTTTGAAACAAAACACAATCGCATCCCATTAAAACTCTAATTTTATAAATTGAAAACCATTTAACAAATCAAAAGGGATAGAATAATTTTATTAAAACTATGACTCAAACATTAGAAAAAGTGACCTCCCCTTCACCCCATCACAGAAATGGTCTACCACTTCATTACAAAATAGACAATGGAGGTAGATGAGGTAGATAACATAATTAAAGTAGAAGGAAAATAAAGTAGTAAAAACAGAGTATCCATAGTAGTAGTATGTTTTTCTTACTGTGAGTATTGACTTCTATCCTTTTAAGTTGGATTCCTACACTTTTTATATTCAGTGAGGACTACCTTCAAATCTCCTACATATCTTCCTCCTCCTTGGTATATCTTCCTTTAAATTTGTATCTTTAAGATCTGTGAGGCTCGGGGTGTTATTTTGGAAACACCAAAATTGCTTGGATAATTTAAAATCTCCCAGTGGATGTGGATTTTAGTACGATTCTCCCCTTATCAAGTTCATGGAATGCATGGAAGGAATTTGATTCCATGGAAATGGAGTGCAGGGCTTGGTGATGTAGAAGTGGCATGGTGGGGGTGTAAAGGGTGCATGAAGGATGAGGAAACAACCATCAGACACTATCCAAACTTTTTAGTGAAAAAATGAGTTTAAAACTTCATCCTAGTGAACCATAAGTGGGGTCGTGGTGACACGGTAACCACAAGAAGCTGTAGATTCCATCAAACCTCATCCATCCTTCACAGTGTCTAGATGAGTTGAGTAGTTCAAATAGGATTGAAGTGCATCAGGGAAGCTGATCCCCTACTTAACAACAATGGTGGAAGACGACCCTTCATTGGTGGAAGGTGATCTTGGACCAAGCTCCTTTGGTGGCTCCATAGTGGTTTTATATAGTAGAGATAAATTGTGTGGATGATAATAGAAACTATTTAATGGTGGATTGTTAGTCATCGTAGACTCAATGATGGATCATGAATCACTATTAGATCCAATGGTGGATAATAAGTCACCATTAGCTCTGATGGTGGCTCACGAGTCACCATTGGTTCCAAAGGTGGCTTATGAGATATCGTTCATTCTAATGGTGGATCAGAAGTCACCAATGGCTTCAATGGTGGCTCATGAGGCATTGGGGGGAAAAATATCAAGAGACAGATCAGGCGGATAGGTGGAGTTGAGTGGTGGGATGAAAATTTATGGTGCGGTGGTTAAAGTGTTAAAACGGGACAATAGAGGTTTTTACTTCTCATCCGGCCTTAACAGTGGTTGGATGAGCCTTGAGATGGATCATCGAGGTCACAAATGGTGCATGAGATGATCTATGTCATCTAGGTACTTTAGTAGTGTCAATTAGCTTGAGATTAAGCTTCACTGTGGGTGTCATTAGTATTTTTAGTATATAGTAGCAGCATCCAGTGGCATTAGGTGGTGGAGTTTTGGTGGATCAGGCTATGTGTGGGTGTCTGAGCCTGAAAAGTGGGATTTTTTAAAAGTATAAATTGTAACCACATATTTTATTCCCACATAAAAACCATGGTGTGAGGGCGCACTCATTTATAATAAAATCTACAGGGATCCCACTGTAATGAATTCACGTAGGAGATAGAGTAATACCACCCTTTTCCATGCACAACCCTATACCGATAATGTTGTCCCCCCCATCCCTATGTAGATTTCACCACCAAAGGATGGTGCTATAAGGCTATGGCCCAACTGTGTTATTGGCCATAGAATTCATCCTCCTAGGACACCTATGGGCCTGACTCCCCCTTGTAACCTATCCTGCCTTCAAGAAGACCTCCTCTCAGTGGCTGTATGGCTATAAGGGTCATATGGGCATGGCTATGTGGCGTGTGGTCTTGAGGTTGAGAGATAACTTGGATAACCACCCTTTTTTTGAAAAATATAAACACTTAGATATGTTTCAAAAAAAATATAGAAGATAAATTCTAAATTCTATATCCTAAGAAATTCATTCTTTTTAGACCACTTTTATTCCATTTTTAAAATTACCCAAAATTCAATAAACATAATAAAAATCATGAGTTTATTCCCTAAAAAACATTTAAAATCAATGGATTGTATCAACAAATATGTATGAAAATATCCATGTGTCAAATACCCCCACACTTATACCATGCTTATCCTCAAGCATTAAAATTTCTCATTAAGAATTAGAGGCCACCAATTATACCAATATTCAAATATCAAAGTAATTAAAATTAAACAATTATCAATGTTTAATGAAATTTTTAAAAATCCACATAAAATATCAATTCAATTTCTTATTTTTTAAATAAATAATCAAGTAAAGTATTTTAATTTTCCCCATTTAAAAATTATGGAACCTCTATTATCATTCACATAAGTTATTTAATTCATTATTATTAAGCATAAAAAATCATAAATTACCTTAATTTTGAATATTTTCACTCACCTATGATGATACAATTCAAGTGGAGTTATGCTCATATCATGAGAACATGCTTCTTATCCATACACTTATAAAGGAACTCTTTTCTCCACTTTGTAAATAAAAAAGACAAATTAAATCATGAGGACTTTGAATAAAGGTTCTAATTACTCTAAGATCTTAGGTTGGAATGAAGTGATGTTTAAAAATTAAAGCTCAAAGAGGAGTCTTATCTCTTAAGTATAGTTCATGATATCAAAATTAAAAGTGTAACGACATTCCCACCTTTAAATTGTATCAACACCCATTTCTCATGCTCAAAGTAAGGTCATGATCAAAACAAATCATAATGAATGATAAGTGCACCCTATTGAAATTTTTTCTACTTTTATACCCCTTGTTTTTAAAAGTTATTCTTAGAATAAAACTCAAAACCACCACTTAACCACATATGATAAAAATCATAGGTCTAGTAATGATTATTTTTGGTTTTCACAAATCAAAACCAATTTTTTTCTTTATTTTTGGGTTTTTTTTCTCATTTTTTATTCAATAGGAAAAAATAATAAAGAGTATAATGAATGAATCAACAATATTTCTCATTACCCAAAGTAGAACCCCCACATTTTTTCATTATAATGAATTTCATCCCATACACCATGATTCACTTCACCCACACACTTCAACTTAAGAATATCATGAAAATAATTAATAGGAGGTTAGAAATAGATAAAAATGGCTTGAAACATGTCTCTTCACTAATAAAGTCATTCATAGTTTCTATAGTTTAAATAGGGGTTTATGTAAAGGTGATATTTTAAGGGTAATTTTTTTTTCAAAATACATCTCAATCTTTTTAAAAGTTGTTTTTTTACAGTCATAGATTTTATAAGTTCAAATGTATTTTATGGTTGGTGACATATCCCAAGATCACTCAAGAAATGTACTTAAGAATAAATATGAAATACTTAACCTATAAATACTCTCAGGAATGAGACATTTTATATTGGACAATCACTCAAGGAATGAATAATAATAATAAATAATTTCACATTAATTTAAAAAATTTAAAGCATGAAAAATGATAGGGAAATTGCATTTACATGAATCAACAATTCCCTTAATTCATGAGTCTGTATTTCAATATTCATGCTTCAAATTATTCACCAAATTATCCATTTTACTCATTAAATCTCATTAACATTGAAATCTAAAACATGATATCATAGGTTTCCTAAGAAATCATTTCTCTTAGATAATTTAAATATAGCATAATTTCAAGTGTGGTAATAAAATATTCATTTAAACACAACTACTATAATTTCTAGTTTAAAAAATATTTTCAGAAACATGCAATTAGTTGTAAATATATAGAATGATAGAATAAAATTGTTGTACCCATTCATCTTTTCCACCACTTTATTCCCAATTCATTCTTAGTTCATGGGGTTTCCTATTGAGTTCCTTCCTTATGTCCCTAGAAAAAAACATATACCCGGGTAATAAGGGAATATGTGATCAAATCCTAAATCCTAAGAAAACAGTAAAAGATGGGGTGCCTCTTAGAAGTGACTTTAGTTATTATCATTGGATTGAACTAACTTCTTGGTAAAAATTAGTATATGGGTTAGATATGTTTGAGCTCCTCTGACAGTTCTTCAGGTATATCCTAATAGAATTTTTTTCAGATTCTTCCCATTGACATTGAATGGTTTTCCTTCCTCTTCTCTATTAATCTAAATTTCACCAAAGGTATATAAATTAGAAATAATAAAATATCCTTCCCACCTAGAATGAAGATTACCTGTAATTAACTTCAATATAAAGTTATAGAGTAGGAATTGGTCTCTAGGTTGCAAGGTATTTTTTTGGATCAGTTTGTCACATGCCACTTTGGTTCTCTCATTATAAATTCATGAGGTTTTGAAATCCTCTCCTTTGATTTCCTTCAATTATTACTATTGTAGATTTATTTCTTTTCCCGTGCTTACCAAATCCAAATTCATCTTATTTATAGCCCAATATAATTGGTTCTCTATTTACACTAACATATGATAACTTTTCCCATGAACTATATTATAGGGGATCATACCTATAAGTGTCTTATAAGCTGTCTAGTATTCCCATAAGGTGTGTTAAATTTTTCTTTCTCTAATACTTCTAGTTAGGTTTAACCATTTTCTACAAATTTTCTTTGATCTCCTGAATGGACACTTCGACTTGGCCATGTGTTTGCGGATGCTAAGGTATAGATGTTTTGTGGTTCACCCCATACTTTTTAAGAATAGTCACTATATTTATATTGGATAAATGGGTTCCTTGATCATTTATGATAGCCCTTGGATCTCCAAACCTAAAAAATATGTTAGTCCTAAAAAAATCACAAATAACATTAGAATCATCAGTTTTGGTGGCCTTATCTTCTACCCATTAAGAGAAATAATCCACTACAAGAAAAATGTAAGAATTATCAAAATAAATGGGAAGTGTTCCCATAAAATTAATACCCCATGCTTTGAAGAATTCATAAAAAATTATGTCTTTTTGAGGAATCTCCTATCTTTCTAAAATATTTTGAGAACGTAGACACTTATCACATTTTTTTATAAAATTCACGAGCATATTTAAATAAGTTTATCCAATAAATTCTAGACTCCAACACTTTATTATCCATTATTTGAGGTACATATTTTCCTCCAAAATAAAATTTATGACAAAATTAATTGCATATTATATTTAAATTTCTAGCTAGAACCTATTTATGACTTGATCATTATATATTTTCCAAAGGAAAGGATATTCCCAAATATAAAATCTAGATTTAGCCTTAAGTTTTTTCTTTTTATTATAGTTGAGGTGAGAAGGTACCTTATAGGTGTCCAAATAATTTACTAAATCATCATACAATGGTACTTTAACTTCCACTATGTAGATTTTCACTCCAGGTATGTGATCATTGAGAGGGGTCAATTCTATAATTTCTATTTTTGCAGTGTTTGTGATTCTACTAAGGTGATCTGATAATTTGTTTTCATCCCCCTTTTATCATTTATCTCTATGTTTAATTATTATAAGAGCAGTATCCATCTCACCAGCCTTGGTTTGGCATCTTCCTTCTTTACCAACTACCAATGTGTTGCGTGATCAAAAAATACAATCACTTTTGTTTCAAGAAAATTTTATATAAAAATTTCAAATGAAAATAAAATATCAAGGAATTGTTTTTTAGTGGTTTTGTAATTGGGATGAGTTGAATCCAATATTCTCAATGAATATGTTATGAATTTTGGTCTCACTTAAATTATTTGAGAGAGGAAAACCCCTTCATCTTGGTTTGAAGCATCAAACAGTAACTCAAATGGGTGCTCCTAATCTGGGGGTTGCATAATTAGTGGGGTAACCAAATTTTCATTCATCTCATCAAATGAATTTATTCAATCATAATAAAATCAAAGTTGAATTCTTTTAAAGTAACCTAGAAAGGGGTAGATAAATATTACTAATGTTCTGGATGAATCTCCTGTAAAATCCCACATGGCCCAAAAATGATCTTATGTGTCTCACATAGGTGGGATATGGAAAAGAATTAATTACTTAGAATTTAGACTTATCTATATCAAAGACTTATTATGAATTTATATGACCCAACACTATCTCTTTTCTACCATAAAGTGACACTTATCAAAGTTTAAAACAATATTTTTCTCCACAATAGTTTTAAATACTTTTCTAGGTTCCCAAAGTAGTGATAAAAAGTGTTTCTATCCAAGAAACAATAAATTTTCCTTCTTTACAACATTTCTAGAATTTGGTCTATGAATGGGATGAGAAAGTGATCTTTTTGGGTGACTTGATTCAGTTTCTATAGTCAATTCATATTTTCTAACTATTTTATAATCTCATAGGGATTAATTCATTATTTTCATTGTTACAATTTTCAATCCAGACTTCTTTGGAACCACATAAATGTGGCTAACCCACTGTGAGTCATAAATTTGGTATATTATGTCTACTGCCAATAATTTTCAATATCTTTCTTAAAAAATTCCATAATGGTAAGGTTTTTTCTCCTTTGGGGTTTCCTAATAGGTCTAGAGTCTCTATACAAAAAAATTATATGGGAACATACCTTGTGGTTTATTCCAGTGATGTATCTAAGGGCCCATCCTAAGGATTGAATGTTTATTTACAAAAGGTCAATCAAAATTTTCTCTTAGTATTGGGATAGGTTTTTAGATTTTATCACTATAAAATTCCATCCTTCCCAAGGATATACATATTTTAAGTCACATGGGAGAGGTATTAGTTCTAGTAGTGGGGTTTGTTTTAGATATGATATTGAATTCAAATTTCCTATTTCAAAATCATGTTTTTCCTTAGAAAAGGTTATCATATCAGGTTCCTCTAGAAAATTATAAAATAATTTAGATTTTTATTATTATTGAGTATAACTTCTAGATTTTAGAGTATTTAATTACTACTTAGTGTTTTTATTTGAAAGATTATATCCTAAGGCTAAAAATTCTCTAAGTATACCTAAGTCTTCCATGGGATCAATAACTTATTCTTAGAAAATTTTAAAGAGTGAATGTTTGTATGAAGGGTTCCTCTTGGAGTTAAGAACACTAAAATACACCTTAATATCTCTTAGATCCATTGGGAGGGTTCTTTCATGTTCATTAATGATTTTATTGTCCATATTTAGGAATAGTCTTCCTCAATTTATAGGTGAATTCCCCAGTGCTTTATCTTCCTTTATTGTTAGCACATAGAAATCTGCAAGAAAAACCAGGCCTTCCAATCCCACTAGAAAATCTTCTAAAACTCCAGATGGTAAGATAATGGGCCTATTTTCTGGTTGTAAAACCACTATATTGGTATTTTTTTTACCTATTTTCAAGTATTAAAAGATAGTTTTAGATATGAAATTAATGGAAGCACAAATATTACACAATAAATCAACAAACTTTAAAGAAAAAATTGTACAGGGAATAGATAATGTCCCTATAAATTGAAATTTTTTGGGTAATAGTGATGTGATAATAGCTAGAAAACTTCTCTTGAGGTTTATTATTTCATTCCCATACAAAATATTTTTCTTAGTGAAAATATCCTTGAAGAATTTGGCATATTTGGGAATTTTCATTATGTTGTCTAAGAAGGGTATATTGATTTTAACCTTTTTAAATGTCTCTTGGATTTATTTTTGACATTTATATTCCTCAATATTATTTGATTCTATAAATATGGAAGTTAATGGAAGGGGGATGCATTTCTTCTCCCTTTTCTGTCTTTACAATGGAGTTTTTAGCCTTTCTTTCAAAAATATTGTCTTGGATTATTTTTATTCCTTTTTCCTCTTATGAAGGATGGGTGGTTTTTTCTTTTAGAATCTATCTAGGATCTACATAATTTATAGGTTCACCTTATTCTAAGTTATCTTGGTCTTCCATATGTTCTGGTGCTTGGATCTCCTTGGGAATCTTTGTGATGATCATGCTCACACTTTCCATTGGTTTTAGGAATTTCTGAGTTGGGAGTTTTTCTGGGTTTTTTGATAGTATGTACATGAGATTCTCAAATTTATTTGACAAATCTTTTACTCTATTTTTCAGCTCCTCCACATCTATTCCTTTATTTATTTCAATTGGTGGTGCACTAGATAAGGGTTATCCATGATATTTTTATTGAAAATGTGGTGGTTGGTAGGCTTGTTTTTGGTAATACTGCTTGTATAATTTTTGGAAAGGGGATGGATTCTATAATTTTTTCTAGAAATTGGTCCTAGTTTGATTTTTTAACCCCTATATCCGTTTTGGTCTTTCCTTTCCCTCTATGGTTGGTTATATTGAAACTATCATGGTTGGAATGTGGCTATAAACTTATCCATACTCTATATCTCTACACATTGATCATTTAAGTGATGGGGTGGTGAACATAAACCACATAACCGAGGTAGGGTAGGTTGTTCACTTGTTTTACTGCCATTGATCTCACAACCCTTGTTAATTCTTCCAGTTTGGTTACAAGCAATGGTGATGAGTCATATGTTTTTACCTCATAGATGCCTCTGGTTCTTATACCTCTTATTATATTTTTTTGGAATTATGAACAATCATATAAATTAGGTTCCTAGCTTCCACAAGTGATTTATTAATCAAGTATCCTCTAGATGATGCATCTGATAGGTTCCCCTCATTTTCCAATAGCCCTTGGTATAAGAAGGATATGAAGTGATGATCTTCCACTACTTGGTGAGGAAGTCTTTCACATATATTTTTGAATCATTCTTTGTATTTATAGAGGTTCACTCGAGTATATTTTCTGATGGAATAGATATCCTTTCTTATTTCATTGCTTTAGGAGTCTAAGAAGAATCTCTACATGAAACTCCATTGGAGTCATCCCAGTCATGGATCTCTCCAGGTTGTAGGCTGTAAAACCATTCTTTATAAGATTCTTCTAGTAAAATGGGGAACTCCCTCCATTTTACTTGTTCCCTCACCACTCCTCTTATATTGAAGCTCTAGAAAATATATATAAACTCCTAGATGTGTCTGTTCGAGTATTCTCCTACAAGGCCATGAAACTTAGGTATCACAACAATCTTATTGACTTGAAATTCAATATCATTTTTTTGTACATGCATGGTTAATTTATTTTTTTTATTTGAAAATTTTGGGGCATAAATGTTCCTTAAGGTCTATTGTGGGTTAATTTCCATGGCAGTTAGATCCGAATGAGCACTTGATGTTTCACTTTAGTTTTATAACTTGATTTGTTTAGAGTGGTTTTCATTTTTAAGAGTATAAATCCAACCCACTAAGGTTATCTCTATATCTTGGTCAATATATAATATTTTCTCATTAGAGGTACAAGTCATGCAAGTAATGGATTTTATTTAATACCTACCCTCAGAAACAACACCAAGTTGTGAAACCACCAACTTTCAGGGTGTGTAAAAAGCTATTTTTCCCCTATGGGTGTAGTAGTAGGTATGTCCAAATTCATATCCCAAGAGTGGTGTTTTGAATCAATATGTCATGAATGAAAAAGTAAATTAATGAATAATGAATTGAATGGTTAGGAAGCAAGGGACTTGGTTGGTAAAGATTTGTTTATAGAAATGTGACTTGGTTTTAGGTTTGACTCCATGTTTGTATTTCTATAATGGTCCTTTTGAAATCAAGTCTTTTGTTTTGATTAATTATTTTAATGAATAGATTAATAATCTTTTGTACTTGTACACCCTTGATTAATATTTTGTGATAGTGAGAATAATCCTCCTAATTTACTTGGTTTTATTTTTCTCATTCCAATTATAAAAGGAATGGTGATCTCCTATGGATCACTTAGTCAATTCTAAATTAGAAATTGAGTACCCTAAGTGTTTAAATTAGTCCAGTGTTTCTTCCCCAAGTGTTCATCAATCACTGAATACTTATCTCCCTGAAAATGGATCATCCAATCAGTGTGATCCAATAATATAAAGAGGGAGAATAACATTATTTAATAAAGGAAATATAATAATATTCAGTTTAAAAAAAATAAAATTCCATTAAAACTCTGAATTCATAAATTGAAAACCAAGTAATAATTATAAAGAGACTGAAGAAATTTATTAAAACTAATACTCCAGAATTATAATGAGTCACCTACCCTTCACCCCATCAGAAAAAGTGTATACCCCTCCATTAAAATGTATACAATGGAGGTAGACTAGGAGGAAAACATAAGGAAATAATAAAGAAAATAAATTAGGAAAAAACTATTCTATATATCCATAGTTGGTGTTTATTTCTTTGAGTCATGACCGATCTATTTAGTGGGAATCTTCCTCTTTTTATAGGAAATATGGAATACCTTAAAATCTCCCTCAAATCTTCCTCCCTACCGATATATATTAATTTAAAATGTAATATTTATGATCTGTGAGACATGGGGTGTTAATTTGTAAATAATATAATTTCTTTAATGACTTAAAATACCCCAGAAGACATGGATTTTAGAATGTTCCTCCCCTTAGCACATGCATGGTATGTATGGAGGGGAAACTGATGTTGTGGAAATTTAGTGTAGGGATTTGCGATGTGACAGCGGAAAGGTGGGAGTGCAAGGTGTGCATTAAGGATGAGGTAGTAGCCATCAGAAGTCATCCGACCTTTTTAGTGGTCAGATGAGTCAAACACTTCATCATAATTAATCGGTAGTGGAGTCTTAGTGATGGTGAGAATCCATGACTTCCATAAAACTTCATTTATATTTCACAGTTTCCAGATGAGATGATCAGTTCAAACAGGGCTGAAGGTCATCAGGGAAGTTGATCCCCTACTCAGCTACAATGGTGGAAGATGACCCTTTAGTGGTGGAAGGTGATCTTGACCTGAGCTCCACTAGTGGCTTCCATGGTGTTTGTCCATTGGTTTTCAGGAGAATGAGAAAGATGATGTGAACAGTTGTTGAAACCACTCAACAGTGACTCATGAGTCACCTTCAGCTCCAAAGGTGGATCATGAGTCACCATCGGCTCCAACAGTGGCTCATGATTTACCATTTATTCCAATAATGTCTCATAAGAAACCGTTGGTTCCAAAAATGGATCATAAGGCACTGTTTATTCCAACAGTGGATCATGAGTCACTGTTGGCATCAATGGAAGATCATGAGTCACCATTGGGATGTATATCCAATAGTGGATTAGGATTCACTGTTGCATTCAATGGTGGATCATGAGTCATCGTTGAGAAAAATCTTAAATGATGGATCTGGTGGACAGGAGTCAAGCGATAATGCACAACTTTCTAGTGCGGCGGTTGAAGTGTGACATATAACAACCCTCAATTTTCATACATATACACTACATAACTTTTACGAAATACTTAAAACAATATAAAAACAGATTCCCAAAGACAGTATTAGTTTACTGCCTTTGGAAATATGGAGACATAAACACTGGTACATGGGTGAGCTATATTATCTCCCACTAGGTTCTCCAAGACTATAACCCCTCTTAGACATGTCATACATAAAATATATCTTTATAAATAGAGGAAATAAACAAAATAATGGGTGATTTTAGATGCTCAGTAAGTGTAAATAATGAATATATGTAAGCATAAACATGAGCATAAGGTTATGATAACATGATTATAACATTAGAAGATCATACCATGCATATCAAAGATAATAAATATAAATCATGGAATAAAGATCAGTGGTTCATAAGACACAGATCATAAGGGGATAAAGATCATATTCTATGGAATCATAACATAGGAGTAATACATGTAATTGATTAATATATAAAAAAAAGAAAATCCTATGTCATGGATACCTACCAAGACCTTCATAACATGTTAGGCTTGGGCTACGACCCATGTACCAGCTTCAGGCATAGGCTACAACCCATGCACCTGATTATTTTTAGGATTGGGATATAACTCATGTACCCTTTTACTTTCTATCTTGGGCTACAATCCATGAACCTACTTATTTTTTGGCTTGGGCTACTACCAGAGCACCTGTTTACTTTTAGTCTTGGGCTATAACCTGTGTACCTTCTTTTTTTTTTGGTATTGTACTACAACCAATGTACCCTTGCAACTCATATTCAATTTCTCATTAACCAATTAATTGAAGGGATATATTTGTCTCACCCATCAAATAATAAAATCATACATTTATGTTCCACAAGATAATAAAACTTACATCATATCATGACCCATAAAAAGAGATGGGTTTCATAAACATATTATCATAACCCATGAAATGAAATGGGTATCATAAAAATTTCATCATATCATTAACTATATAAAATATACAGTTCATATAATAATTTTATAAAAGAATAACCCATGAAAATAAGTGGGTTTCAAGAGCATATAACCCGTGGAAGAGAAATGAGCTTCATAATCATTTTTCCATCAAAACATAAACCACTTAAGAAAGAATATAAATGGTGTTCGTGGATCATATCACTAGAAATTCATGAGTAACACAAAATGGTGTCATCTTAGATGGAAAATAATTTTGAAATATCTTTTAAAAACATTTATTGAGGAAAATAATCTTTCTTATTTGAAAAATTCTCTTTAAAACATAAAACCTTTTGAAAATTGTTTTCTAGAAAATAAACTTGAAAACTTATAAAGGAATCTTTGAATTTTTTCTGAAAACACTTTTAAGAAAATAGATATGAAATTTTATAAATAAATATTGAAATCATCAAAATCATTTTATTTGAAAATAACCTTTTGAAAACATATAAACAAAGATTTGAAAATCACCTAAAACACTTTTTAAATAAAAAATATTTCTGAAAACCTTTTTATTTGAAAACCACTTTAAATTCAAAAAATTTCTAGAATATTAGGAAAAAAATTTATTTAAAAACAACCTTTTAAAATTATAAAGTGAGTATCAAGGAAATGAAGATCATGATGGTGGGTAAGTTTGTACATACTGAACATTCCTTTTGTACCCTAATTTTTTAAAAAAGTTCCTTGATCGGAAAATGAAAACAAGATTCCTTTTTAAAACCATTTTGTAAAAGGTAAAACATGGGTAAAAATGTCCTGTAACATTATAGGATAATATTAAAGAATTTTTGAAAACACTTTTAGATATCATAGTTTTAAATGAACACATATTTTTTATTGAAAGGAGAAATGAAGTCAGACTTTCATAAAAATATTTTCTTAGTTATCTTAAGTATCGAAAAGTGAAAAAATGGTACTAATACATGAAGGTATCATGTAAAACTAGAGTATAAGATAATTTATGAGTGTTATTGGTAGATGTATAATAATATTTCAACAAAGGAATCATAATCATAAACAATATTGAAAAGATATGACACTTTTTCAATAAAATCTCATCACTTGGTAACTTTGAACCATACTCCCCGTGTAAGAAAATAAAATTACATGAATCATAAAATATCATGAAAATAATGATATTAATGATATAAAATTTTAAATGGAGGTATATAAACCTCAAAAAATAATATATGTGAATAAAAAAACATGTGTCTCAATGAAGGAAATTTGTTACAAAACTATCTTACCGATTTGGTAACTTTTGAAACATAATCCTCAATAAATAAATATCATATAATGGATATACAAATACCCATAAATTTAAGTATAATAAGCATAAAATACATTCATGGGAAGTATATACACCATAAAAAAGTGAGTAGTGAATAAGTTATATATCTGATAGAAATAAAAAGTGAGATGAAATTCCCTTACCTTATGTCTTGACTCTCGTTGTACTCATACAATCTTCCTCTTATTCAGGTAGCAACTTTTGGTTTGTATCAAAGGGATTCATTGGATGGATTTATTCCCAAGGAGAGGATTCTAGGATTATGGGAGGGATTTTTGGTAGCTATTTTGGAAGATCTTGGTTGAGCCAAAGTGTCTTCAGATGTGAGAGGAAGTAGGAGAATATGGGGCCTTTTTATAGTGGAGGATGAGTGGTACTCTAATAAATGTCGGGAAAGGGAATTAAATACATGTTTTCCCATGGAAGTGGCTTCAATAATGGATCAAATTAGATAAAAGGGAGTATATGGTCGAAATATATCCATACAATGGTTCTCTGATAGTTTTCTAGGTCATTTGGGCACATAAGATTAAGGTTTAGTCACTTATTAAGCTTAATTTTACCTTAATCGTTGTAATTAATTTTAATTACTTTCACTAATATTCATGGTTAAAAACTAAGATGATTTTGTTATAAATTATAAATTATTATGATTCCAATTATGGAATCCATTTTTCCATATTTAAATCATATAAGTGGCATAAATTAATTTAAATTTAATCCCACGGCGGGATAATAATTCTGGTTTTTGAAGTAAAAATGTCCAAAAGTTTGCTAAGTTTTTATAATCAATTTCAAAGTGAAATTGATTCCAATTACCTAAATTGGATTAATTGATAAAAATATGATCTAATTAAACTTTTTAACCAATTTAAAATATAATTTAACCTTATAAATAAATTAGATGAAAAATTATTTTTGAATTAAAATTCTGTATTGTTCACTATTCATCCAAAAATGAAGTATCTCAAAAAAAACCAAAACTTTCACCCTAAGATAATTTTTACATTCAAAATAAAAAAATGAGGTTTATTTTTTGAAAATAAATTTCTAAATTTTTCTAAAATTAATTTTATTTTTTTCACAGAAGGACATGAAAAGTAGTTCATTTGAGAAAATAGCATTTTTAAACATATAAAGACTTTAATAAAAATTATATTTTTCATAATAAATGTTTTTTATTTATATAAAAACATTATAGAAAATATTTTAAAAGTAGTTATTACTATTCATATTACTTATTTTAGCATCTAGGTTATAACTATCCCGTTTAAATAACTATATCAATAAAATGATGTTTCATAGAAACTCAATGTTGTGTGTAATGCATGCCAATTTGGTGTTGTGTGTAGCACAAGCCAAGTAGGTTCCATGTGAAAGAAATGTTTTAATTAGTGCAATAAAATACATCGATAAAAATTAATTCATCCGAGAAAAAAAGGTCCATAAAAACTTGGGGTGTTACATTCTACCCCCTTAAAATGAATTTGACCCTTGAATTTCCTTTGAGTAATTAATGTTTTAATACCTTAAAGTTATTTTAATAGAAGCCCACATCATAAAAATTAGTACTAAAACTTCATTTAAATAGGGAAAGTTGGAAACATAATAGTTACCCAAAGTAACATATAACTTGGTTTCCACATACGAGAACATAGGTGGGAAGTGAAAAGATGGATATAGAAGAGAAATATAACTATCATGTTCTGATAGAGAGTGATAGATAACATGGTTAAGATAAATTTAACAATCATAAATCCATAAATCATTGATAATCTAAGGGGACATTTTATTAATCAGAAAAAAGGTATTAGGATAATATTTTTGGTTTCAAGATCCTTATCTAGATGTTTAATAATTTTAATGAAAATATATACTTACATATTTTCAGAACAATATTACCTTTTTTTGTACCTTGATCAACTTCCACTTCATCTCTCATTCCAAGAAATGAGGGTCAATTTTTTTATTCCTAAAGCATTAACAGATAATGAGATCCATGATAATTTATCCCATTTGTCTTCATCTACCATCAAAACAAAGTGGTTAGAACATGTTATCTAATATATATGAATCCTCATGTGGTGAGATACTACTTTAATCTCACAAAATTCATCCTAAGTTTAACTTAAAATTTTCATAAATGGTTAACCTTATAACCCTTACAAAAAATGAAAATCCAAAACTTTAGAAAGAAGGTCATGAAATCAGCTTAACATTGATGCCCCATATATTAAGAAGTATCTTTTTTTTCTAACATTCCAAACATGTAAATACCTTCATCAATTATTCTCTTGAAACATGGTAATGAACTGAATTACCATAAATCCTAATTTAATGCATAAATTCTTCCAAAATATAATTCACCCTTTATTCCTTAAATATGATCTTATTTAAAAAAACTTTTCTATTTGAAGGTTGGGATCATCCTTGTAAATTTAGAAAATAAATGTGATTTCATTAATCCAAAATTCACGTAGAGGGAGATAATCATTTCTTAGAATCATATCAGGTTCCATTAAAGGGTAAAAAATAATATTTTCATAGATATTATTTTTACAAAATTCCATAAGAAATTTACCACTATAGAGTTCCCCAATTATCATGGTTCACTTCATCCATTGTGATTTCATAAGAGTTACATTTTTTACTTTATTCATAGGTAGTTGGATCTGATCACCATTATTAACCCTTGTATTTGGGAACTTTTTGGAAAAATTCCCAAACTCCCTACAATTGAAACATTGAAGTGTGGGAGGTGAATACTAAGGATTTTTCTCATTATTCACATCATTAAATAACTTTTTATAATAACTTTGTTATTCATCCGCTCGATGTACTTCCTTTATAAACTTAAAAACATTTACTATTACCATTAAAAAAATTACCTCCATTCTTCTTTCCACACTTAGATCACAAAGGAAGGCTCAACTTCTTATCTCCATGGTTTTTTGATTGTCCTTTGAAATCCATCTTCCTCTTATTTTTAAAACCATGAGACTGATACATAAATACAACCTTCATGTCAAATTTGATTAAAAAATGCACAATATCTTCGTTTCTAATAAAGTCTCTTATAGACAACACCCTTATGATACTTTACTTTAATCCACTAAAGAACATATTAACCTTTCTTTCTAGTTGGATGATTATTCCGGAAGCATACCTCAAAAGTATAGTGAAATTAGTCTCATAGGTACCGACAGATTTATCATCCTTTTGTTTCAACTCAAGAAACTCATTTTCCATATTTGCATGAATAACATGAGGAAATTACTTACGAAAGAATAATTTCTTGAACTCATCCCAATACATGGATTCAATTTCATCTTGCTTCCTCATATTCTTGATTAGAGTCCACCATTGGTCTGATTCACCTTCTAACCAATAAATTGACACAATAACTTTCTCATGATCCAAACACTGGAGAATAGAGAATATATTTTTAGTGGTACTGATCCAGTGTTTAGAAACAATTAGATCAGAAGAACCACTAAAAGAAGGTGGACGTTTCCTCATGAAGGACTCAGTAGAAAATTTTTCATTCCTTTGTTTGTTTGGAAGCTCACCATGATTCATATCTTGAGAAATCTTTGTGAGCATAGAAATAATTTTTTTGATTCTAGATCCTATATAATTTATATGCTCAAGAGTATAATAATTGAATTTTACATCATAGTAACCATCAATATGGTTCCTTTGGGTTCTATCCATTGACTAAAACCAAAAAGTATAGAGTAAGAAACATTTTTCACAGTGAGGAATTACATATTCATGAAAAACCACTCACAGAATGTCTAAAATATGATGCCTTCCTTAATCTATGACACCCTAGGATTATAATAGGTTATTTATAGTCATATTATACTCATATATTTCATGATGGTTTGTAACGAGTTTATGAATTTCCAAAGAATATCCACCAGGAGTGTCAAACTAGGTGCACAAAAAGGTCCGTTTTCATATACTAGGTTATGAAAAGTCAGGCCCAGAACAACTTGTTGGAGTTATTACCCCTAGGTATATCTGTTCCACATCCAAATCCACTTATATTATCCAAATAGTGATGTATTTCTAGGAAACTACTTGCTCTATCCTTTACTAAAATTCCAAGAAATTTTCCTAAACATTAACTCATCCTTATACTTATCCTTAGAGACATCCCTAGACATATACTTATAAATATTCTTAGGGATATCACTAACATTTTATCATAATATTTTCCAAAGGTTTAATAAACCTTCACTCTAACACCAAATATAGAAATCCTCACTTTTAATACACAGTCATTACATAACTTTTGTGGAATACTTATAACAATAAACAAACATAAGACCAAAGGCCATATTTGTTTAGTGACTTTGGAAACATAAAAAAATAAACACTAGTATATGGGTGAGATACATTATCTCCCACTAGGTTCTCCAATACAATATTTTGGACCCTTTGTGAGATAGTTGTTTTCATAATCACAAATCATGCCAATCTACAAATCCTATTAATTAATATATTAAGTTATAAATCAAGTCAATCATGTCAATGAATATTTATACGTGAATAAATTATGTCACATAGTATAATAAATTTCAATGAGTCAATATATTTTGGATATTTGTGTCTTAATATATTTATAAGTGTATATTTACATGTATTTATGAATTTCACTTAATCTGATATTGTTCTGTATAAGACAAAAACTTTTTAAGTTATTCAGAGTCCTTGACAACAATAGTTCAAAAGAGTCACTGATGGATGACTCGCTAGTGAGAACTAACCAATCAATGAACTCACCGATCAAAAGAGTCACCGATTATGGAAGTCACCAATCGAAGAATACACTGATGGAGGACTCACTAATAGAACAAATGACACACCGATAGACAAGTCACCGATGATCAGTCACACTGATAGTTCAAGCGACTCACCAATGAATGACTCATCAATGGGAGAAGCACTATTAGTTCAAAGGAATTATTGATGGATGAGTCACTAATGGGAGTCAAATAAAAAAATGAGTCACTGATGACAACTCACCGATGCCTGGATATACCGATAACACAAATGACTCACCGATGCCCAGAGTCACCGATACCAATGGAAATGACTCACTAATACAAAGAGTCACCGATGATGACTGACCGATGCTGACAGACCGATAATGATAGAATGATGATGACAGACCGATGCCAATGAGTCATCGATACTTATGAATCATCGATAGTCATAAAAACTATTGTTAATTTTTTAATTCAAATTTATATCTAAGAGTCATATTTAGACAAATTAATTTTTCTGAAATCATTTAATGTTGTTTGTAGGACATTTAGTAGATAGTAAGAGGCACATGAATGTGGTGAGATCTTCATGTTTGTTGGACCTCAAAGTATAAAATAATTATAAACTAGATTATGTACATAAACATGAGAGTATCAAATAAAGAAAAACCTATAACCCTTGAAGCATTTTTCAAGAACCTAAGAACTCAAAAGGAAGAACTTACGAGGAGATCAATAAGACAATCTAAACCTACTGACCTGACCTGAACATCCTAATAACAAGAAGCTGAACACTACATACTCCTGGAAGCCAGAGCATAAGAGACTACGATACTCTGTTTTGGAACCAACTTCCAAAAGAGGACTTAAACTTAATTTCTACTACATCAAAAGAGTCCATAGCTACATTGTATAACACACAGAGACTTCTGAACTTTATTCTACTTCATTAGATCTATTGTGTTCTTTTATTTACATTTTTGAGCATTGTGTATATCTTTCTATCACACACACACTGACTCCTATGCATAACTGGAGGATACTTAATATCCTCAAACTCACTCTCATTATTATTCTTTCATATCCCTCGTAGAATAGTGGAAGAGGTCAATTGTTAACTGTTTGTTGTTTTCCCCATGAATAACTATGTTAGAGGTCAAGTATAACCTATAAAGCCTTGTGTGCTATTGTGAACTCTGATCCAAGGTGTGGATAAAACTTTTTATTAATTTTAACTTCTTAGTGTCAGGTGATCACCAAGTGGAGAGGACTAAGTATCATCTTGAGATTGAACCTGTTGTTTATATCCACTGTGTTTTTACCATTTATACTTACTCTGTGTTTATTACAATTTTCATAAAACTAAATTGAAATTCGATAGTTATTTTATCAGTTTTTTATAATTATTTTGAACCATTAGATTAGTTTCAAAATTTATATTAATATTTATATTAGTATAGCTGATAAGTAATCAATCTTTTGAGAAATTAATTGAACATTCACGACTCTTATAAATTCACTACAAACTGAATTGTATTATATTTTTAATTAGTGGAAATTTCAAAGAACCAATTTTAACAGGAATTTTTATAGATACTCAATTCACCCCTCTCTTGAGTAATCTACTCCAACCAACATTTGGTATCAAAGGTTTTTGGAATTTTTATTTTTCAAATATTTTTCAAATCGGTTTCAACTGTGATTTTATTTGGATTTCAAAGATATTAAAATTTATGTTATTTATAAATTTTTATCTATTTGAAATCTTTTCAAACTTATAATTATGGACAATATATTGAAGGATCTACTACTAACAGACCACATTTTTTTAATGGAACAAATTATGATTTGTGGAAGCTTAAGATGAAAATACATCTAGAAACCATGAGATTTAAAATCTGAACTACTATGGAAAGTAAATATGCAATTCCTAAAATTTTTATAAATACTTGGGATAAACCTACCAAGACTACCTATAAAAATAACTATAAATAAATTAATTCTATATATTGTGAACTAGTAGATGAAGAGTTTAATCGCATTTATTCTTGTAAAAATACCCATGAAATTTAGGAAACTTTGTCTATTTCCCATTAGGGAATATCTAATGTGAAAGTGATGAGACTAAATAATTATACTATTAAATATGGAAATTTTAGAATAAAGAATGATGAATCTATTTCTGATATGTATCTCAGGTTCAATGAAATTGTGAATACCATGATTTATTTAGAAAGAGATGTTACTGCCAAATAATAGATGATGAGGATTCTGTGATGCTTATCAGAGAGATGGCGAGTGAAATCAGTGTCCATAAGAGAATCATACTACATTGATAAGATGCCAGTGGAGGAATTTATTGGAAAATTAATGATATATAAAGTGGAACTCAAAGTAAATCCAAAGGAGGAGGATCCAAAAATAAAACATGTAGCCTTCATGACTACCACCTCTTATAGGAAAGAAAAATAGAAAGGTCATGCTGCTGTTGAGAGCACAAGTAGTAAAGGACCAACTTCAGACAGTGATGAGGAAATGGCTTAGTTGGCCAAGAGATATATAAAATTTTATATAAAGAAAAATTTCTTCAAGAGATAAAACTTTAAAGGAAAATATGACAATAAGGGAAATTGGAAAAAGTATTGGAAGAAACTTGAAAAATCAGAAGAGATAGTTTTATATTAATGAAAAAGAAGAGGGCATGTCAAAGCTGACTATCCTAAATTAACATATAAGAAGAAGTATTAAAAAAATGATAGGAAATATAAGAAAGTTATGAAGGCCACCTAGAGTGCATCTGAGGATATCTTCAGTGAATCTTCTTCTTCTTAGAATTAGAAAGAAGATATGGAAAACATGTGCTTTATGACAAATACCTTAGAGGTACTCTTAAACTCTCCGATAACTAATGACTATTATTATAGAGATGAATCTGAATCAGAGAATATGAAAAATGATGAATTGTTTGAGTATTGAAATATTCAAGAAGAAACCTATAATGAATTAAAGGATATGTATAAATCATTAAATAAATATCATGTACTCTCTACAAATATTAAATATGAACTTAATGTTGAGAGAGAAAAAAAATTCTCAATTGCTAAAGGAAAATAATGATATAAAGTTATCTAATAATCAATTAAAGAATGATCTTGAAAAGTTTACCAATGGGAACAATACTCTTTCTCAAATTATTGGTAAGAAGATAGCCTATAAGTACACTTCTGGTATTAAATATCAGTAATGACAAAGAAATTTATCAAAAACACATATTGTGACTAAATCTGGAAAATCTGCTTCTTTGAAAAAAAATCATGATTTTAATGCAAGTCCCAGTTCTAAAAATTCTTTTACTGCATCAAGTTTTTATGGACCAAAAAAATTTTATTTTTCAAATACTCTATATTCTACATATAGGAAACTCATAGGACAAGTGTGGGTTCTAAGAGCTTTTATTACTAATGTTTTTAGACCAAGACAAATATGGGTACAAAAATCTTTTCTTGTATGAATTATTTTGTAGGTAAATTGCCTTAAGAGTTCTTGTAGAAAACCTTGGTACTTGGATAGTGTCTATTCAAGACACATGACAAGAGACTACTCAAGCTTCAAGAATATCATCAAAATTGATGAAGGACATGTCCCATTTGGTGACAATGGTAAAGGAAAAATCATTGACTTAGGAAATATTGGTAACCCTAAATCTATTTCAATTTATAAAGTACTTTATGTTGATGGATTGAAGTATAAATTTATTATAATATCTCAACTGTGTGATGATGAATTAAATTTTAAATTTAAAAATTATTCATGCCATGTTTTTTATGCCAAAAATAACTTAGTATTTACCACTCTTAGAAATGTTAATGTATATGTTTTAAACTTAGAAAAACTAGCATCACAAAATGTTTTTTGTCTATGTAACTTTCACAAAGAGTCTTGGATATAGAAAATAAGACTAGGAAATTGTAATGCACACTCCCTTAAGAAGTTAACCAAAAATTTTTTAGTTAAAGACCTTCCCAAACTAGAGTTTCCAGACAATAAAGTGTTCAATCCTTGTCAAAAGGGAAAGAAACATAAAATCTCTCTCAGAAAAAATAAAGAAGTTACTACTTATCAACATCTCAAGTTGGTTCACATGGATTTGTTTAGACCATCTAGAGTTTCAAGTTTCAATGGAAAAAACTATGTTTATTTTCTTTTATATGACTTCTCTAGGTATACTTAGACCTTTTTCTTAGCTCACAAAAGTGAATCTTGCTCTCTCTTTACTAAGTATGCTAGGAATGTAGAAAATCTTAGTGGAATTAAAATTAAATCTCTAAGAAGTTACCATGGACGTGAGTTTGAAAATCAAGAATTTGAATATTTTTTCTCACAAAAATGGCTATAGGAACAACTTTTATACCCCTAGGAAACCTAAAAAAAATGGATTTATGGAGAGAAGGAGTATAACCTTATAATAGATTGCGTGAACTATTCTTAATGAATATGACCTACCAATTTATTTTTGGGCTGAAGCTATTAATATATCTTGTTACATAATAAATAAAGTCTTAATTAAACCTATCCTTAAGAAAAATCCTTATGAGTTGTGGAATAATAGGAAACCCAAGGTAAATTATTTTAAAGTGTTCAGATGGAAAGTTTATATATTGAACATTAAGGAAAATGAAGATAAATTTTCATCTAATATTGATGAATGAATATTCCTTGGATATTCAACATCAAGAAAATCTTATAGAGTCTTTAATAAAAGAACCAAATGTATGGAGAAATTTGTAAATGTCATGTTTGATGAAACAGATCCACATGAACCTAAGACCTCATTAGGAAATCTTGAAGAGGATATATAAAATATGGACATTAATGCTAAGCCTTCAGACCATCCTATAAAGTAATCTGTAAAAACTTCTAGTTCTAAAAATTCTCTAGAATCTGGCCATATTGAATCAGAACAAGATGACAAACTTGAAATAACTAGTCCTAATTTTACTAGACTAATTAAGAACCTTAAAAACCATCCCTTAGACGCTGTATTTGGAGATTTAGATAGAGGAACATAAACTAGAGCTTCTTTGAGAAATCAGGTTGAACATCAAGAATTATTATCACAACTTTAACTTAAAAATGTCTATGATGTAATCAATAATGAATTTTGGGTGATGGATATTCAAGAAGATCTTAACTAGTTTGAGAGAAATAAATTCTGGAAGCTTGTTGATTGACCAAAATATACTTTGACCATAGGAACTAAATAGGTGTTTAGAAATAAAGTGGATAAATTTGGAAATATAATTAGAGACAAATCTAGATGGGTTGCACAAGGATATAATCAAGAATAAGGAATTGATTATGAGGAAAAACTTTGCAATAGTATCTAGGCTTCAATCCATTATAATATTACTTTCCTATGAAACACACTTGTATTTCAAAATTTATCAATTGGATGTCAAAAGTGAATTCTGAAATGGTTATATAATTGAGTATTTTTTTGTTGAACAACTCCCAGGTTTTACAGATCCACATTTTCCAAATCATGTTTACAAATTATCTAAAGATTTATATGGTTTGAAACAAGCTCCAAGAGCTTGGTATAAAAGGTTAAGTAAATTTATTATTTATAAAGGTTTTAAAAAAGGAGTTGTAGATCCTACTTTATTTATAAAAATAATTTCTAAAGAAGTTTTAATATCTCAAATATATATAGATGATATTATCTTTAGATCTTCTAAAAATTCTTTATGTAATGATTTTTCTAAAATGATACAAGGTGAATTTGAAATGAGTTTGATGGGTGAACTTAAATATTTTCTTGGATTTAAAATATTTTATAAAAAAGAAGGTATTTTTATAAATCAAAGTAAGTATACTAAAGATCTCTTGAAAAGATATGTCTTTGATAGCATTAAGAGTAGTGAAACTCCTATGAGTTCTACATGTAAGTTAGATCTTGATGAAAATGGGAAATATGTTGATCAAACTACTTACAAAGAAATGATTGGGAGTTTGCTTTACTTAACTACTCGTAGGCCAGATATAATATTTAGTGTGTGTATGTGTGAAAGATTTCCAGCTAACCCAAAAGAGTCGCATTTAAATGCTGTTAAAAGAGTCTTTAAATACCTTAAATATACAACTGATTTAGGATTGTTCTACCTGAGAGGACAAAAATTTGATGTGGTCAGTTATTATGATGCTGAATTTGGTGGATGTAAGTTATATATAAAAAGAACATCTGGAACAAGTCGCTTTTTGGGAAAGTCTCTAATTTCATGGTGTATTAAAAGAAAAATTCAGTTGCATTGTCAACTTTTGAAGTAGAGTACATTGTTGCTGGTAGTTTCTATGCACAAATTTTGTGGATGAAACACACTTTATTAGACTGTGGATTTCAATTCAGACATATCCCCATAAACTATGACAATAAAAGTACTATTAACATTTCTAAAAATCTAATTTCTCATTCTAGAACAAATCATATTGATCTAAGACATAACTTTTTGAGAGATCACTATCAAAAAGGTGATATAACTCTTTAGTTTATTGGGACTGAGAATCAACTTGATGACATATTTAAAAAACCCTTAAACTATGAGAGAATAAGCTACATTATAAATAAAAAAGTAATGATAAATCGATAAAGACTATCCAATCTAATCCCCTGTGAAAAATCTGTTTATCTGTGACACTGATCACTATCAAACTGATCAGGTGAAACTGATCAAGTGAAACCGATCTGGTGAAACCGATCAGGTGAAACCAATATATGAATCTGATCTGTGAAACCATTCGACTGAGACCATTCACATAAAACCGATCTTGTGAAGCTGATTGAGTGATACCTATACCATTATTATGAAACTGATACTGATAATTTTTTTTAAATATAAATCTGTTTGTCTTAAATAAAACAAGAAAGTTTTGTTTCTTTTCTTTTTACCATTATTATATTTTCTATTTTATGAGTTTCAATCACTAAATGATAAATTTAATTCGATCCAAGACTCTTCATTACCCTCACTATCTTTGAAACTTCTACCCTTCAACACTCTACCTCTCTACCTCTGACCTTTCGACTTCATCCTTCGAAACCGAACCTTTAGAATGGAAAGTAAGAATTGCACGATGGAAGGACCGAGTGAATCACCATAAACTAAACGTCAGAAGGGTGAATCTAGTAGTGCCTCAGGTTCTATGAATCCAGTGTTGGGAAGCCACATAGTGACTACTCAAAAGGAAGTGTTTGCTGAGTGGCTTTTGTCTAGCAAGTTGCTCTTGCTGAGAGTGTTAGAATCACAATGATGGATCACCTGGTTTGAAAATAATGAGAGGGAATTATATCCTTAGCTGGTTCATCAGTTTTACCTTAACTTAAAAGTATCTTTGGAAAGAGTCGAGGAGTCTAAGATGATGTTTGTGGTGAAGGGAAAGGAAATTTATTTTTCTTCAATAGAATGTGCTGACTGCTTGGAGATGCCACATGAGGGAATTTATGATGATTACTGGGGTAACATTCCTTCAGTCTCATAATTATTTTCTTATGAATATGATTTAAATGATTTAACTATAAATAAGGAGTCGAGTAGAGCTACAGCCACTGAGTTGGATGGAGAGGGAAGATTTATTTTCAAGTTTATTCAACATCAAATCTGCCTAAGGAAGGGAGATTTTGCAGCTGTGAAGTATCAGGATGTCTTCCTGATTTACTTTCTGAAGAATGGGGTGAAGGTGAACCTATGTAGGTACCTCATGGTAGACATATATGATTTGATAAAACTATCCAACAAAAGAAACTTGTTTATACTACCCTAGGTTGATTTTAGTAATGCTAAAGAATATGGGTTGTGTAGATGATGTAGATGATGTAATCACTGCCTGTAGTGGATTCTTCCTACACAAGGAGATCTATAATAGGATGAAAATATTTTAGAATCAATGGAATATATGTTGGTAGAAGATGAAGAGAAGATATATGAATATTAAAATCCCATATATTATCCTAACAGACCAAGGGATCAAGAAGATCTAGGTCTTAAACCTGGCGAGGAGGCTGTTTATTCCGATGAGGAAGCTGAGCCTAAGATTCCAAGGGAAGAGGGGTCTACTATATATGACATGAGTGACCCTGATATAGCTGAAATCCCTAAGGAAATTTCATATGGATCTGCTCTTCCATCATTGGAGTTACACCCTTGAGAGCCTTTGTTAGGTGATGAATATGAGTAAGAGACTAAGGTCTCTAGAGTGGAAGGATATGTAAGCAAAAATGACGGTGATGATGAGGATGATGATGATGATGATGAGGATAATGATGATCATGTTTGTGACTCATTAAAAGCTAGACAAAATGGAGCCAGTTCTGGTGAGGAATCTATACATGGAGCTGATAATGAGGCTGATAGAAACGAGGATGCTGATCCTGATGGATAGGATGCTGCTGGTCATGATGGTGATGGAGATGTAGGAGATAAGGACATGAATGACTATCCTAATGATGATTCTCAAGGAATCATTCAAGATCTTAATGAAATTATGGATGGAGGCCAAGAAGAAGAGGCTATAGATCAAATTTCACCTATGCCTAAGATTGAGGAAGAGCCTAGAGTAACTAGAGTGGATAGAGTTCAAGTAGAACCTAAAGTTAAAATTGTTCCAGTGCATCAAAATGTTTTTTTGGATAGAGGATAGAAAGAAGAAGAATATTAAGCTGAGATTGTACCTAAGCCTTAGGGAGGAAGAGTAAATATTGATGCAGCAGAGCCTAGAGACTGGACCTGTTCTTGGGAGTGGAATAGAAATCCAAGTTTCATTCTGTTTGGTTTGGATTATGATTATGATGAGGATATGATAGATCCTCATCCTACTCCACAAGATGTTGTGGAATTGATTACTCCAACTTCACCTATAATACCTTATGCTCATGAGCCTATTATACAGCCAGTACCTAGTGACTATGTCACCACGGCTGATCTAGAGATTTTAAAGAGTGATATATTTGAGTCAGTGATATCTGCTATTGGATTTATAAATGAATCCTATACTTGAATGAGTATTTCAGAGGCCGATGCTGCTAATATTTCAAGAATGTTCATTTAGAAGATTCATAATAACTTAATCACTATAGCCGAGACCATTATTATAAATAATACAATGCTGATAGAATAAGTAAAGAGGATGAGTAATGAGTTGGAATATTTGACCACTTATTTTAGTACCACAAATGGGGGTGTTATGGAGTTTCTTAGGAACCTGGTTACACATCTACTAAGTACATATTTGAAGAAGTTAAAGGAGTATATTGGAAAAATGATTCCTGTTGCCTTGATTTCTAAAAGTACCAGAACTGCTTCTGTTGATATGGAGTCCCCTATGACTGTGTTAAAAGAAGATATCAATGGTATTAAAAGTTATTATGATAAGGATACTCTTTCCAAAGTACATAGGAACACTGGCCTTGTATATAACATGGTTAGATAGTGTACCAATGAAGCATCTGCTGCTCAGAAGGAAATCAGAGAAAAGGTGGATAAATATTTCTCAAAAATCTATACCAAGTATGATCTTATTAACAACTTCAAGTATTTGGATTAAAATATTAATATACCACTTGTGAATGAGGCCTTTAAGAGGAAAATGGGTCAGTTGAGGGAGTTTACACCAACATTAGAAAAGTTCATAGAGGACAAGGAAGAATTTGAGAAGGAAATTAAATATAGAGGTGAAATCATCAATGATTTCATTAAGATGTTAAAGAATTAATTACATATATTGGATGAGGAATTAGTGGTCCTAGCCACTACTTCTATTGGAACTAGTTCTATGCCTTTTACTTTGATGTTAATGCCTCAAGAATTATCTCAGATTCAGCCAGTGATTGAGGAGAAACCTCCAAATCGCATTCTATCATAAAGGAGACCAAGCCTTATAGGAAATGTTCCTAAAAGTGTTTCTTTACTTGGTGTAACTCTTCGATCATACCTTCCTACAAAAATCAAAACCCTCTCCAGAACTTACAATTGACCATTCATACAAAGGGAAATCCCCTAAAAATACCCATCCTTAAGCTATGGATCAACTTTTGATAGGGCTTTGTATATATATCTTTAATTAATGTATTTTTATGGTTGTACTCTTTGTACTTTAATGACTATTAATTTTTCCTTCACTCTGTTTCCACTTTTCTTTGTGTTATTTTTCTTTAGTATTTTTCTTTTTACCTTTTTTCTAATCCCAAAAGGGGGAGAAAGATATGGATTGCCTATAAAGATTTGGATGGAATCAATTATTAATCCATGGGAGAGAAATATGGCATAGGAAATATGACATGTAATCAAAAGTATATATATATCCCACCTTTGATACAAATCACTCAGACTGTTCTAATACAAATGGGGAGGAGAATAACAATGATCTGATATAAAGGAACCTTATATATCTTTTCTCTGATATAATAATTGAGGGGAATATTTAAAAGGAAAGACCTTATTTATATTTAGAATTCACATTCACTACTGGTATGCTAAGTCAAATAATTTTTATTCTTTAACATTTTTTATAACTGATTAATGCCATGATTTGTGATTATCAAAAATGGGGATATTGTTGGACCCTTTGTGAGATAGTTGTTTTCATAATCACAAATCATACCAATATACAAATCCTATTAAGTCATATATCAAGTTATAGCTCAAGTCAATCATGTCAATGAATATTTATAAGTGAATAAATTATGTCACATAGTATAATACATTTTAATGAGTCAATATATTTTGGATATTTGTGTCTTAATATATTTACAAGTGTATATTTACATGTATTTATGAATTTCACTTAATCTGATACTGTTCTATATAAGACATACACTTTGTAAGGTTTTTAGAGTCCTTGACACTGATATTTCAAAAGAGTCACCAATGGATGACTCACCGATGATGAATCACTAATCAATGAACTCACTGATCAAAGGATTCACCAATTGTGGAAGTCGCTGATCGAAGAATACACCGATGCAGAACTCACCGATAGAACAGATGACACAACGATGAACAATTCACTGGTGATTGGTCACACTGATAGTTCAAGAAACTCACCAATGAATGACTCACCGATGGAAAAAACACAATTAGTTCAAAGGACTTAACCAATGGAAAAGTCACAAATGGGTGTCACACCAATAAATGAGTCACCGATGATGACTCACCAGTGCCCGGATAGACTAATAACACAAATGACTCACCAATTCCTAGATTCACTGATAACGATGGGCTACAACTTGTGTACCCACTTACTTTCAGGTTGGGCTATAACCTGTGCTCCTGCTTACCTTCAGGCTTAGACTACAACCCGTGTACCTTCTTATTTTTAGCCTTGGGATACAACCCCTTTACCCTTTGATATAATATACCATTTATCATTACCCGATTAATTAGAGGTATATATAGGTCCCACCTATCACATAATAAAATCATACATTCATGTGCCACAATATAATAAAACTTGCATCATATCATGAACCATAAAAAGAGATGGGTTTCATAAACATCCTATCATAACCCATGAAATGAAATGGGTATTATAAACATTTCATTATATAATTACCTATGGAAAATATATAGGTATCATAAAATTTTTATCAAATAATAAACTGTGAAAGGAAGTGGGTTTCAACAACATCTAACAAGTGGAAGAGAAATGAGTTTCATAAACATTATTCCATAAAAACATAAACCACTCAAGAAATAATGTGAATGGTTTTCTTGGATCATATCATTATAAACACATTAATAACACCAAATGGGGTCATATTATATGTAAAATAATTTTAAAATATCTTTTAAAAACATCTCTTGTGGAAAATATCCTTTCTTCTTTGAAAAATTCACTTCAAAACATAAAACCTTTTGAAAATCATTTTTTTGAAAATAAAATTGAAAACATATATAGGAAGATTTAATTTTTTTGGAAAACCTGTAATATAAAATAGATTTTAAAATGTATATAAAATACTAATATCATTGAAATCATTTTCTTTGAAACTAACATTTTAAAAACATATGAAGGAAGCTTTGAAAATAACCTAGAACACATTTGGAACATAATACATTTTTAAAAACCTTTTTCTTGAAAAACACTTTAAATTCAAAAAAATTACATAATATTAGGAAAAAATATTTCTATTAAAAGAAAATTATAAATTTATAAATTAAGAACCAAGGAAATGAAAATCCTGAGGGCGGGCAAGTCCATACATGTTGAACATTCCTTTTCTACCTTAAAATTTCTGAAAAGTGACTTTATCAAAAAATAAAAAGAAGATTACTTTTTAAAACAATTTTATAAAAGATAAAATAGGGGTGAAAATTTAATTTAACATCATAGGATAGTAGTAAAATATTTTTGAAAGAAATTTTATAAATTATGGTTTTGAATAAACAAATATTTTTGACTGAAAGGAGAAATAAAGTTGGAATTTCATAAAAACAATTTCTTAATTATATTATATACCAAAGAGTGGGAAAGTGGTACTAATACGTGAAGATATCATAAAAAACCATAGTAGAAGATAAGTCCATGAGTTTTTCTTGAGATATAGATCATAATATTTCAATAAAGGAAGTATAATAATAAATAATCTCTAAAAGCAATGAGATTATTTCAATAAACTCTTTTCACTTGGTAACATTGAACCATACTCCCCATGTAAGAAAATAAAATTAAATGAAGCTCAAAATATCATGAAAATAAGAATATTTATGATATAAAATTTCAAATTGAAGTATATACACCTTTAAAAAGAACATAGGTTCATAAAAAAAATGTGTTTCTCAAAGAAGGAAAATTGAGACAAAACTATCTTACCAATTTGGAAACTTTTGAATCATAATCCCCATGAAAGAAAGATCATAGAATTGATTTGTAAATACCCAAAAATTTAAGTATAAGATGCATATAATACATTAATGGGAAGTATATACACCACAAAAAATAATTTAGTGGTGAATAAGTCATGTATCTCACAAAAATAAAAAGTGATATGAAATTCTCTTACCTTATGTCTTGACTCTAATCGTACTCAGACAAGTTTCCTCCTGTTTGGGTAACTCCTTTTGGTTTGCATCAAAGGGATTACATGAATATGTTTATTCCCATGGGGAGGATTCTAGGATGAGGGGAGGGATTTTTAGGATCTATTTGGGTAGGTCCTATTCAATCCAAAGTGGTTTGAGAGGTTTGAGGAAGTGGGAGGAGAGGAGGCCTTTTTATAGTGGAGGAGCAGTGTCACTCTTGTAAATTTTGGGGAATGGAATTCCAAACACATTATTCCAATGGAAAGTGGATCCCATAATGGTAAAAATTATATAAAAGGGATTATAGATTCAAAATATGGTCAGCTAATGGATCTTGGAAAACTATCTAGGCCTTTTGGGCCCTTAAGATTAAGGTTTAGTCCCATTTAAGCTTAATTTTACCTTAATCATTATAATTAATTTTAATTACTTTCACAAATATTTTTGGTCAAAAACTAAGTTAACCATATTAGAAATTATAAATTATACTAATTCCAAATATGTAATCCATTTTTCCAAATTCAAATCACATAATTTTCATAAATTAATTTAAATTTAATCCCATAGGGGGGACAATGATGCATGTTTTTAAAGTAAAAACACCCAAAAGTTTGCTAAGTTTTTATACTCAATTTCAAAGTTAAATTGATTAAAATGACCTAAATTGTATTAATTTATAAATATATTATCTAATTGAACATTTAAATCAAATAAAAATATAATTTTATTTTACAAATAAATTAGATTAAAAAACGGTTTTGAATTAAAATTCAGTATTTGTTACTATCCATCCAAAAATGAAGTTGCTCAGAAAGATCCCAAAATTTCACCATAAGATAATTTATAAATTATAAATTAAAAAATGAAGTTTAATTTATCAAATTAAATTTATAAAAGTTTTTAAAATTAATTTTATTTCTTTTTATATATGGACACGAAAAGAAGTTCATTTCAGAAAATACTATTTTTAAACATATATAGAATTTACCATATATTTTTCATAATTAATATGTTTTGTTTATATAAAACCATTATAAAAAATATTTTAAAAATATTTATTTGTATTCATATTACTATGTTTAATGTCTATGTTATAACTATCTCATTTAAATAATTATAATAATAAAACGATGTTTTATAGAAACTTGATATTGCGTGTAACATACTTCAAGTCGGTGTCACATGTAGTGAAATCCAAGTTTGTGTCATGTAAAATGAATGTTTTAATTATTAAAATTGAATACATAAATTAAAATTAATTCATTCAAGAAAAAATTTATATAAAAACTCGAGGTGTTACACGACAGCTGGACAATTAAGATTCCTCTTTCTCATCTGGATTTAACAGTAGTCACATGATCCTTGAGATAACTCATCAAGGTTATTGAGGGTGTAGGAGATGATCCATGGAATCTGGGTGCTTTGGTAGTGATGATATGATTTATCTTTATTGAGGTATTCAATGGTTTTTTCTGACGTATAGTAGTGGCGGACGTTGAGGTCAGGTGGAAGAGCCACGAAAAAGTATGCGATGCACAGGTGTCTGAGCATGGAAAGCATGATTTTTTAAAGAGTATTAATAGTAACTGTATATTTTCATCCCACATTGAAACTATGGTGTGGGTCAATGCTTTTTTATAATAAAATACATAGTACTCCCACCATAATGAAGTCATGTGGATGGTGGAGGGCTCCCACCCGCCACTATACACCGCCCTGTTCCAGCAATGCTCTCCTCCCATCACTCTGTGGGTTTCAACACCAAGGGGAATTACTCCAAGGCTATATAACAACTATGTAATTACCCATAAAATTCATCCCCATGTTCCACCCATGATCCTTATGCCCTTATACAGGTTCTACTACCTTTAAACATGCCTTTCCTTAGTGGTTTTATGGACAGATAGGCCCCATGGGCCTGGCTAAGTGGCATGTGGTCTTGAGGTTGATGACCATATTGAATGGACACATTTTTTACCTAAAAAATATAAACACATAGTTAATTTTTTGAACATAATGTATAAAATAAATTCTAAATTTAATATCCTAAGTAATTCATTCTTTTTTGACCACTTTTATTCCATATTTAAAATTCCCCATCATTTAATAAATATAATGAAAATAATGAGTTTATTCACTGAAAGACATTGAAAATAAATGGATCTTATAACTAAATATGTATGAAAATATTCACGTGTCATGGTTCTGAGGGTTTTATGTCCATTATTTTGTAGCAATGAGTTACTGATGCGGGGTTTGTTCATACTGAATATCCACTCTGGTGATGGTCTGATGTTCAGTTTGCTGATGTTGGCCAGCTATGGTTGTCGATGCTATTGAAGAGGGTTAGTGTTGATGATTCTAGTTCTCTATTGATTAGGACAACTCTGTGGCAGGTCTTGCAGGTGGTGTCTAGCGGCAATCTCGTGGCCTGAGGGGTGATTATGACGGGATGTGATTTTCCTTTTATTTGAATTTTGAACTTTGAATGGAGGTTTGTGGCCCAAGGCGTTTGTATTGGGGAGGGATCAAGGCAACTTCAAGGTGCAACTATGATCGGTTTGAATTTTTTTTTGAATTTTGGATCCTGATTAGTGTTTTGTGGCACGCCTTATATTTTTGATTTTGAAATTTTTGGTTTGTGGTTTGGATGTGTTGGATTCTATCATCTGGAGGTATTACTCTTGACAGGTTCCCACTAAACCAAAAAGTGATTTATTTATAAAATAAAAAAATGGATTAGGAGTAGAAGTAGTTATTGTTTGGATGTGCTATTGGGTCGGATAATTAGTTTTTGTTTGGAAGTACTTTTTGGGTCGAGAGGTGGCTATTGTTTAGACGTGATTTTGCAGTGGTGAGGTGGTTGTTTGGTAGTGATTTTGGGGTAATGAGGTGGTGGTATGATGTGGATGCTGATCTGTGTGTGATATATGGTTGTGTTGTGATAGATTCCTAGGTACTGATAAACTAAATGATTATTTAATAATGATTGAAATGGCATGGTTTGGTTTGATTAATTGGATGAAAATGAATGATAAATAATTAAATGGTGATTTGTGTGGTTAAATATGATTGATACTTAATAATTAAATGAATGAGGTGGATAATAGAATTGGTTGGTGGTGTGATGGGGATTGTGGATTTTTGTGTGGTGTTATGAATTTAGAGGTGGTAATGAAAGTGTTGATGTTGTGAGTTGGTTAATGTTTGGTTGTGAACCCATAGCTTGGTATAATGTTTTTGTTTATATATATATACTTTTATATTTGTTTTTATTTCTATATGCACCCATCCCATTTCGAGAACTATGTGTTAACACCCACATAGTCACACATGGTGTGTTTTTTCCAACATTTAGTGAGGAGGATGGATGTTTGGGTACCCACTCTTTACCACTCTCTATTCCAATTGAGGTAGGTATTATATAGGATGCACTGGTCAGAGGTCATTTAGTTCATTATATAGTGGTTTTGGTAGCCTTAGTGCTTTTGGGTGATATATGATGGCCATAGTATTTCCAAGATAGATGTGATATGACCGTACTTGTGGGGTGGATATAGTGGGGGTCGTGCATGGTTGGAGGAGGGAATGAGGTTGACATACTACATGTTCACGATACCCTACTACTATGGTTATGGTAGTGGTTGTGATGTGATATACCAAGTTTATATGGGTGTGATGTGATGAGACTGTTCTTATAGGGCGGTGTAGTACACAAAAGAGATGAGAACACCTGGACATATGACGTTGGGGTGTGAGAGAAACATACCAATAGGAAAGTGGTGATGGTTACCCTTATCGATGTGTTTCTTGTTATATTATATTACTTGGCTTGCATTATTTGGTGAACATGCCTCGGTGAGGTTGGGATAGATATTTTAAAAGTTTAGGTGTTGTTGGTTATTCTATTTGCTCATGGGTGCATTAGTATGCTCTTTTTGAATGTGTATGAGAGACTTTGGTTTTCCTAATGAATATAAATGTATGATCAACCTACATATATAAACTATTTTCAGGTTTATATAAGGATTATATGGACCATTCTATACATTAATATATCCGATATTTAAATAACTAATATGTTGCTAATTTATCTTTTCTTTTGTGTATTTAATTTGAAGAATTTTATCTGTATTATTTTTATTTATACATGCATGTGGAATAGTTTTGGTTTCTTTCTATATTATTTCATGGAGTTGTTTGTGTATTATTCATATTATCTCCTAATCTTGTATTATTATAGAGTGTAATTCCTACCGTTTCATGAGATTTTTATACCCTAAAATCTGGTCACTAAACCTAGGAATACTAGAGGCAGAATTCAGGGGGTCATTATATCTCTCCCCTCATTGCGGTATCTTTGGAGGGAGGGGGTCATTCCCGAGTGGTATCAAAGGTGATGGTTGATAGATTTGATATATTTTTGAGTTAGGTATAGTGAGTGTTGAATGAGTTGGTATGGAAACATTTCTAGTTAACCTTGGTTCATGACATTGGCTGGGGAGATTGGCTAGGACATGAGATTTAAGGGATCCCCATGACTAGTGCATGAACTCTGAGGTTATTGAATGACCAAGTAAGGTTGATTGTTTTGTAGGGTATAGACCTGGTAGAGGTACATTTATAACGATGACTTGTGTTCTTGTTTGAAATGGGGGTTTTGGGAAGGTTAAAATGAATAAAATGAATTAAAATGAACCTTAAAAAAAATTACATAATACCTGAGATTTAATTTTTAGCTATGGATCTTGTTTGTCATCCGCATGTGGCTTAGAAAGTTGAGGTTCAGTAGGATGATCCAATTGATCACCGTAGGGTTGATCCGACAGAGGATGATGAGGCTTAGCAGAGGTAATTATTCTCTTTTTAGTGGTAGGTTTTGGGTAAGTATTAGATAAGTGTTTTAAATGTGGAGATATAGAGATGGATGGAGGATCACAAGATATCTTTCAGTATGATCTAGGTATCAATAGGGACTGGGTTCCTTTGCTGGTCATTAATATGTAAGGATCTATACATTAGTGGTTGATGCTCTATCTAGGTGAGTGGAAAGAGGTAGATGTTTTGTGGGTTGAATTTTAGAAAGAGTTCCAGGCAAAGTTCCTTTCATCAACCATGAAGGTAGTGAAGAGGCAAGATATTATTTCTATTTAGTAGTGGAGTATGTCAGTGATAGAGCTATTGATCATGTTCAGGGAAATTTTGTGATTTTCCCTAGATCATTTTCTATATGAGGAGTCTCATGTGAGATGTATTGAAGAGGCACTCTATCCTCCTTTACAGTATGTAGTTACTTCTTTTACGTTACTAACATATCTAGAGGTTTAGAGGTAGGAGGATGTGATTGAGCAGATGCAATCATGAGGAGGTTTACTATGAGAGGGGAACCTATATTTACCCTCAAGGAGAATATTTGTCAAGGGTAGGTCTCAAGCATCGGGACCTTTGATGTTTCTACCAGTAGGGATTCTACCTGAAGATATTTTTTTCTGGCCTTATGGATCCAGTGGTTTCCATGCTTTTATTAGGGGTTTTATGACATTGTTTTTTGGTTGTGGGGTTCATGGAAATTTCAAGAACCATTACCAGTAGTTCTAAGAGTTTAATTTGGTGGAGGTGGATAGGTTCTGTGTCATCCTCAGTAGCAGTTTTTAGCAAGGCCATTTTAGCAGAAGAGTCATCAGGATTATGCTTCACTAAAGGGAGATAAAGTAGGTAGAGTGTGACCCTATGATGTTCCTCATGTCTAGGGACCACAATCTGAGCATGGTTTTGGAGATGTTCCCCTATATATAGGTAGAGGATGTGTGCATGGTCAGTTGCACGTATTAGAGGAGGCATTTCCAGATGGGAAAAATATTGTTAGAGGTACGATAAGTTTGTTTAGTACCCTTGTTTGTTCCATGTTTTATATAGGAGTTATCTTTTGTTTCACCCACTGTAGACCATTCTATGGTAATAGTCATAAAGAGGATCCCCATTCCCCTAGTGTTGACTACACTAGATGAAGGCTTGAACAACTTGTTTGATAAGTACTGGGGATGTAGTCTGATAATGGGGCCACATCAGTCCCATGGGGATATTTTCTTACTATAGATGAAGCCATATGATGTTATCCATTACATAAACTAATTTTATTCCATATGTGCTATTATAGACTTCTTATAAAGGATATTCATGTTCTCAAATGTGGATGTCCAATAAGTAGATTTTGGGGGAGAGTAGAGAATTTGTCATGTGGAGTCCATTTTTTATTTTATGGGTGATTTTTTGATGTAATTAGTGGAATATAGGATAGTGTGGGTCCCTTGAGTCATTGGGGATCTCCTATATGTTTTTTCTCAAGGATGTTGGGATACTGCCCCCTCAACGTGATGTTGAGTTTGGGATATAATTGTAGCATGATGCTTCTCTGATTTCAATGGATCCTAATCAGATGCCACCTTTTGTTTTATAGGAGTTGATGATTCATATTGACGATCTGATACATAAGGGTTTTATCTATTCTAGTGTGTCCCCATGGGGTGCTCTAGTGTTGTTGACTAAGAAGGTGGGTGATATTTTGAGGTTGTGTATAGACTACCATAGGTTGAATCAGGTGAAAGTCAAGAATTGTTACCCTCTTCCAAGGATAAATGATCTTTTCGACCAACTAAGAGGAATGAGTTTGTTTTCTAAGATCAATTTGTAGTTTGGATATCACTGGTTGAGCGTGAAGGAGGGAGATATCCCAAATACTACCTTCAGATATAGGTAAGGGAACTTTGAGTTTGTATTCATGTCATTATGTTTTTTGAATGCACTATCTGTGTTCTTGGGGATTATGAACTCTTTGATCTATGATTTCCTAGACCTGTTCTTCATCATATTAATTGATGATATATTGATCTACTCAAAGTTATAAGAGAAGCATGTTAATCATCTCATAGCTATATTTCATGTTCTTTGATGGCATCATATATATAGAAATTTCCACAACTATAAGTTATGGACATGATAGGTTCATTTCCTTGGGCATGTGGTGTCCCAGTAGGGTTTGGAAGTAGACCCATCAAAGGTTGAGGCAGTTTTTTTCTTGGGATTCACCCAAGAATATGATATAGGTTTGTAATTTACTTAGTTTTTGAGGTTATTATCAGAGGTTTTTTCACAATTTATCTCAAATTTCAGCTCCATTTAAAGCTTTTAAATGGAAAGACCATGATTGTGTGTAGACTAATCAATGGCAAGAAGCATTCGGTTACCTAAAGAAGTTATTTAGTGCTATAGTGCTTCAGTTTCCTTAGGAGGGTGTTATGTTTGAGGTGTTTTGTGAAGATTACCATATGGGCTAGGTATGCATGCTATTATAACAGAGGTCAATAATCTCTTATGGATCTTGATAGTTACATCCCTAAAAGTGTAACTATTCCATCCTTGATCTGAATCTAGTAGCAGTTGTGTTTGTACAGAAGTTGCGGTGGTATTAACTCATTGGGGAGAAATTTATGGCCATCATAGATCAGATGATTTCGAGGTATATCTTTTCTCAATATGATTTGAACTTTTAGAAGTGGAGGTGGATGTAGTTTCTTCAGGATTATGATTTGATATCTCATACACCTTAGGAAATGGGAATGTTGTGGCTGATTATTTGAGTAGAAATTTGTGTAAAGGTATTTTTAGGAGTACGAGGATTCTTGTATAGATTTGTAGGATTTATAATCCTCACACTTAGATGAAATGGTGGATGATGGTAGGGGCTTTTTTATTAGAATGATGGTGCAATATTATCTGATGCAGTAGGTGGAGGAGTCTCAGTGGAGATACTTATAGGTGGAGGTGTTGCATGATCATATTGGATTTGGTAACACTTTGAAGGGATGGTCGGAATATGGCCAGAACCAGATGTTGTTTCTTGGGAGTTTTTTTATGGTAGTGATGCATGAGGTATTTCTACATGAGTTTTATAGATCCAATTTTGTGGTATACCTAGGAGTTTCTAATATGTACCACAACTTGAGGATGTAGTTTTGGTGGCCCAGGATCAAATAGATAGTGGTAGAGTTTATGGAAAGGTGCTTGGTTTGCAGTAAGTAAAGGAAAATCATTGTGTTCCTGGAGGTATATTGCAACACTTGTATTTTCCCAAGTATAAATGGGATGACGTATCAATGGATTTCACCATAGGGTTACCCCAATCTCTAGGAGGCAATTATGCTATCTGGGTGATCATGGATTGGTTGATGAAATCAGCCTAATTCTTAGCGATCAAGGATTAAAGCATAGTGAATGCTTAAAATAATATGTATGGGGATGATGTGATGATGTTTCGTGGAGTTATGTGGTCCATTGTATTTGATTGAGACACACATTTTACCTTACAATTCTGGAGGGGATTACGACATAATTTTGGCACTTAGTTGTGCCTCATCACTACTTTCCACCCTCAGATGGACGGGTAGGTAGATCAAACCATCTGAATGCTAGAGGATATGTTATTAGTGTGCATCTTGTGCTTTAGTGGATCTTGGGTATGAGAATTGTCATTGTTTTTATTTTATTATAATAATTGACATCACTGTTCTATTGGCATGGCTCTGTTTGAGGCTTTGTATGGGAGACCATGTTATTCTCCATTATGTTGGAAGGAGGTTGGGGAGGAAGAACTTATTTGACTTGATGTGGTGAAGATACTGAAAGAGAATGTTAAAATTTTTCATGATAGTGTTAAAGCAGCATTGGAATATCATAAGTCTAATTCAGATATTAGGAGGGGGCCCTTGTAATTTGAGGTTGGTGACAATATGTTCTTGAGGGTTTCCCCTCAACATGTGTAGAAGAGGTTTTGAAGGTGGTGTATGTTTTCTTATAGGTTTTTTGGACCTTTTTATGTGTTGGGGTGAGTTAGAGAGGTGGAATATTGGTTAGCATTGACAACATGATGATATAGGATCAAAAATTTCTTCCACATCTCTCAGTTTTTTCAGTATCTTCATGATGAATCCCATAATATTGACTGGAGAGTGTTGGATATCAAAGATGATATGATGTTTTTAGAGAGGCTATTAGATATGTGGGATCTCTAAGAGAAGGTGTTATGGGGAAGAACCATTCCTTTGGTTCATGTGTTGTGGAGGTATGATGACTTGGAATAGAGTAATTGAGAGTGAGAGATGCAGATGAGTGCCTAGTACCTAGAGTTGTTTTGAGATTTGATTTCTCTATTTTTCTTTGTGATGTGATGTTTAGATCCTTATTTTTTATGAGACCTATAGGTTTCCCTTAATGTGATGTGTGTGGTGTTATATGTGATAAATTCATGACATATAAAAAGGGGAGGAACTGATTTTGAATCGAGATGCATTAACTGCGATGTGATTAAACCCATGCAGGTGAGTCAGTGCCACCAAGAGTGGATTGTATCTTGACATGAAGGAAGAAATTACCAGATTCATGTGTTTGGGGAGGTGTGTTTAGTTGGTTATGACATTTTTTGGTTTGGTTCATATAGATGTTAGATGGTTGTGGTGGTGTGGATGTGTAGTGATGAGGTTGTAAGAGATATTCTGTGGCTGTTTGGGTTTGACATATTTAGTTAGTGGTAGGTTTTGAGGTGCAAATAGATCCTTGAGAGGTATCTTACAGTGAAGTTTTTTAGACCCATTTCATTATGGGTTTGGTTTTGGATTCTTGTGTGAGACAATCATTTTATAGGTATCCTATGTAACAATCCATGCATTCCCAGTTTATTACTTTGAAGGTTTTGGTGGTTTGAAGTGTTTGGGAGATGTTTTGGGATTTTTTTGTAGAGTTTGGAGATGTAGCAGAGATGATGTAGGAAATACATATTTTTTATTGTATACATGATGTGTAATGGTGGTTCAAGACTTGTGTAGTTAGGTGGTTCATGACTTGTATTCGGTTAAGGGGTTTCCCATGAAAAGGGTACACATCGTGTATGGGGGATTCATGACATGTAATAAATTTGGGTTTTAAATCCTTATAGGTTACACATTTCTTGATAAAATTTGTAAGTTTTCAAAAACCTGAGGATTTTATGCCATATAATGGTTACTCAACATGTAAACAAAAGGATCCAAGGTTTTAAGTTTCTTTCTGACTGAATTTTAATTCATTTTTTTGCCTCCCTTATCTCTTATTTTAGTATATCCCTAGGCACCCTGACGAGTTCCTCAATCCATCTTCCTTTCTCTTAAATCCTTTGGTTCTAGTAGGTCACCTTTAGAAATCCATGATAGGTTATTATCCCTTTCTTGGTTGGTTTTATTCCATTCTTCTTTCAAGTATTTATTACGGTGATATTTTTTTTGGTTTGGGGTGTGTGTTGGGTTGTGTTTTGATGATCTTTGGGTGTGGTGTAGGTTTATCTATGGTATCTCATGGTGAAGTTGTGTTTTTTGGGCATTTTTTCTTTTCCATACAATGTTCAAAAAATTGGAAATATTATTTAAGGCAGGGAATCCCTTGTTTCTCTTTATTATGTATTATGCAGGAAGGGTTTTCTCATGTTTATCCATGGGAGGTGGTTTTTCTAGATTAATCAATGGTAAATAATTAGTTAAAATAAAATTGAAGGGTAAAAGTATTTTATTCTATTATTTTTTATCCATATTATTATTTGTGATATTGTGAATTTATAGGCTTGATGCCCCACTGAATATTGTGTCTTTTGGGGGATTTTCATGCATTGGATAATTTGTGGCGTGAGTGTTGATTTTTTTATGATTGTTGTGATATAACCCTAAAATTGAAATTGGATAACCAATTATATTTGGATAATTAAATTCTTGACCCAGGATTATGGTTTTTGTGATAACTCCCCTAAAATAATGGGGAATGTGATAAAATCCCCCTTTTTAAAATCTATAAAATGATATTGATGTGTTGTGATGTGTGGATGTGTTTTTGGGATGAAAATTTGTTTTTGTGATTCAATGTGGGGATGATGGTTTCATGGATGTGATTTTGGGGTGATGTGGTGGTTTTTTGATCATGATTTTGGGGTGGTGAAGTGGTTGTTGTTTGGATGTGCTTTTGGGGCAGAGAAGTGGTTTTTGTTTGTCCATGCTTTTGGGGAATTGTGGTGGTTGTTTTTTGTTCATGATTTTGGGAAAACTAGGTGGTTTTATAGCCATGATTTTAGGGCAGCGAGGTGGTGGTATGATGGGGATGTTGAACTATGTGTGATATGTGGTTGTGTTGTGCTATATGCCTAGGTAGTGATGGAATAAATTATTTTTTTAAGAATAAATGAAATGGAATGGGTTGGATTGATTAATTGTATGGAAAAGACTAATAAATAATTAAATGGTGGGTTGTGTAGTTAAATTTGGTTGAATCTTAATAATAAAATGAATGGGTTAGATAATGGAATTGATTGGTGGTTTGATGGGGCTTGTGGATTGTTGTGTGGTGTTTTTCATTTATAGGTGGTAGTGAAAGTGTAAATTTTGTGATTTGGTTAGTGTTTGGTTGTGAACCCATGGGTTGGGATTGTTTGTATGGAAATATTTATATACTTTTATAATCTTTTTTTATCTCTATATGAACCTGACCCACAGTGATAACTATGTGCCGACACCCACATAGTTACACGAGTGGTGTTTTTTACGACATCTAGCGAGGATGACAAATGGATGGGTACCTGATCATTCCCAATCTATCTTCTAGGCAAGGTAGGTATTTCATTGGCTATAATGGAAGAAGGTATATTAGTTCATTAAATGGTGGTTGTGATGGCCCATGTGTTTTTAGTTGAGATGTGCTGGACCAGGTGTTTTCAGGTGAGATGTGATATAAACGTGCTTGTGCGAAAACTATAGTGGGGGTCATGCATAGTAGGAGGAGGGCATGAAGTTGATGTCTTACATGTTCATGATTCCCTACTACTCTGGTTATAGTAGTGGTTTTGATGTGATTTCCTAGGTGTCTGTGTGCGTAATGTGATAAGACCTCATTTTCAAGTCAGTGTGGTATATGGAAGAGATGGGAGCACCATGATGTAGGATGTTGGGGTGTGAGAGAATCATACTGGCAAGAAAGAAGTGTTGGGTACCTTTATCGATGTGATTATTATTTTATTATATTATTTTTCTTGCGTTATTTGGTGAGCATGACTTGGTATGGTTGGGATGAATAATTTTCCAGTTTAGGTGTTGTTGGTTCTTCTGTTTACTCACGGGTTCATTAATATGCTATTTTCGAATGTACATGAGATAATTTGTTTTTAATTATGATTATACCTATATTCTCACCCTATATATATAAAATATTTTCTAGTTTTCAGGAGAATTACATGGACCTTGATGGACATTACTAGCTTAGAACTTTGGATAGTTATTGTGTCACTTCTTTAGATTTAATTTTTGGTATTTACTTTAGAGAATTTTACCTATATTAGTTTTATTTATACATGCATGCAGGAGGGTTTTGGTTTCTTTTTAGATTATTTCATGGATTTTTTTGTAAGATTCATCTAATCTCCCAATCTTGTATTATTATAGAATGTAATGCCTCCTATTTTATGATATTTTTATACCCTCAATGATACTCACCAACCTAGGGCCTACTGGAGGCGGGAATCGAGGATCATTATCTGTCTCTCCTCATTGCGGTAACTTTTGATAGTGGGGGTTGTGACATTAGAAGAATAATTAATGGATATGAAAACATGACACATTTAGAATAAAATATTATCCTATTAGTAAACTTATTTTAAATGATTTAATTAACAATGATAATTTTTTGTTCATATCTTCAATAAGTTCTCAGATTTGTCATAAAATAATCTTGGTAAAATAAAAAAAATCATATTTATACTTTAATATAATCCTCATATCTATCCTTGTAATGTGGTTATGGAAAACAAATCAGGTTGCGTAGTGGAGGCAGTAGTCCACACAACACGTGGACAATGATTTTTTTCTTAATGGATAGGGAATATGAATAAACAATGTTAATAATCATAATATAGTAACATTAAAGTATATAAATTATACTAATATCATTATATTAGTGTTTCTAAAATAAATTTGAAAGATGATAATTAATGAGGAATGTTAAGTAGTTGATAATACTCACGTTGGGGGATTGAATTTCCCTTGAAATTCAGCTTGAAAATGAAGGCCTTATACTAACTAATGGTGACCAAAATATTTTTAACATGGGAGATTTTTATAGTAGAATAAAAATGTAATATTTTAAATATTAAATTATAATGACAATCCAGTCATAAATTAGTGAATATGTTACCCTTTTACAAGTGAATGGAAGGGTAGTTTTGGGAGTAAATTTTACATTTTCAATAATTCGGGGTTACTATTAAAGTGAAAAGGCCAAAAAATGAACAAAATTGGTTATAAAAATGATTTAGGGTCTAAAATCACAACATAAACTCCTTCTTTAGACAATTTTGAGTCTTTTATGGATTTTTTGTTTTAACTTTTTATATTTTACACAAATTTAATTTTACTTTGGTAATTAATTTCTATCCTTATTAATTAATTTTAATGAAAAAGATTAAGATTGAAAATTTTCAACTAATTTTATAATCATACTTTTAAATTTTAAAATATTTTTATCTATTAAAATTTAAATTTTTTTGAAATCGTAATTTTAAAATAAATACCTTTAATCGCCTAAAAATAGTTTTTAGGGAAATAATGTTCACCTTTTAAATTTATATATAAGATAAAATTATATTGGATACTAATTTTAATGAACTAAATTGAATTATTGTAAAAAAAATAAATTATATGAGGCTTCAAAGGAAATAAAAAATTGAATATTCTGTGAAAAATAATTAATTCAAAGAAAAGACTGAAAGCTATTTTTATATTAAAGAAACATTTTAATTAGTCATAAAAATTTTTACCATAGGTTTTTTATGTTTGAATAATATTTTAAAATGAAAAATTTTATTAGTAAAATTAATATTTTATTACTTAAAAAGTTTTATAAATTTCTAGGTCATTATTATATAACAGTATGTCATAAAAATTTCAAGTTTTGTGAAAACTGTGTTTTTCGACTAAAAATCGACCTTTTAAAAAAATATCAGAATTTCATACAAAGTGAATTAATAAATTTGGAATTAAAACATAAAGTTAACTTTTAATAATTTAAAATTATAAATTTTTAAATTTAATTTTTTTAATAAAATCATAAAATATAATGGAAAACCATTTTTATTGGAAAATAACATTTTCAAATATTAAATACTATTATTATTATTTCATATTATTTACTAACTAAAAATATATTAACCAATTATTTATATAAATCATATTTTATCATTATTAATCATATATTTCTTGAAATATAAATTCATATCATATAAAATAGGATTTTTATAAAAATACTTTTCTAAACATAAACTATCTTATTAGTTATTTTAGGTAAAATAATTGAATTTAATACATATTAAAGGTATCGTTTATTTTCTATATACATATAATTCATAAAGTGGTTACTTATATTTATTCTTGATTATTAAATGTTTATTTTTTTAATAGTCACACTTAAATATTTATATTTTATCCAAATATATCATGGTTTTTTTAAGTTCAATTTTGTGTGTTGAGAAAGCTATCAAACACATTAACATATATAAATGTAATCATAAATTAGAATTTTGGGGTGTTACATTCTCTCCCATTAAATAAATTTCTTCCTCATATTTTTAATTTTAATCTATAAAATATCTAATGGAATTTATAAGGTAGAAATAGGTTGAGTTTTCAACATTACTAACATAGGCACGGCTAGGAAACTCACCTATAGGCATATATCCATATTAAGTTTCCTTATAATCATTTGATAAGGATAAATCTCATAGTTAGGTGTTAAAACCTATTTTATTTCTCCTTGAGTCTATATTAAAACTTATAGTGATAGATTCTCAAATATTGGTATGAAATATAATTCTTTATTTTGGTAATTAGTATATATAAAAATGCATAAACATACCACAAATGTCCATATCTTATACCCCATGCTCATTTAACTTGGATGTTTCGATGGGAATTTGAGGTCAAATAATGAATTCAATGAAGAATGATCCTCCCAATCATAAGGTTTTTTAAGATCCACATTTGGGCATCTTCCAGTCCTTTCTGGAGTAGCTACATCTACCATACCAACCTATTCCATTTCCAAAATATCTCTTACCTATGTCGCTTGCTTCAACATATAACCACCACCACTTTATCTTCAAGTTGCATTGGTCCCTATGATACCCACACCGTGATGACCTCTCAGCTAAAAGTTGGCATGGGATATATTCCCCACCATGTCTTCTTTGGGTGGAAATTCATTTTCCCAAACATGGAATTCCAAGACCTGAACTATTTCCCATAGATGTTTCATGGGATTACATGATCTAGGGAATCAAAATTGATTCTATAACTACTCATAGCCTCAGGGTCAAAGGGCGGTCTCTCCCCTTTCTGCATAACTATTGCTTTCTATTACACTAGCAGTAGTAGATGGGGATAATATTCTACTTCCACAATTGGAATTGTGATTTTAACTTTCCTAGATACATAGAGAGGCTTGTACACAACAATGATGCATTGATGGATAATATGAAGATGATCCATTTTTGTATTCTACCATTGTAGTGGTGTTAATATCTATCAATTGTGGCGGTTGGTTTTTGTTTCCATCCTTATCCATTTTTAACAATGAATATTTTGTTGGTAATCTCACTATGATTCAATGAATTATGAGTCTATGCTGAAATAGTAAATCCATTACCAAAATCACATAAATTACATCTAATATAAGAACAACAAGATTTATATTTTTCTAAACTTAAACTTGTGATACAATAATATTGTTAATATAATCCTCTATTGATTATAAAATCATTAGTTTAGTGATTTAATATTCATTAAAAACATCCTAGATACACTAGGTTGTCTAGAATAAGAATCCAATAATGCATCCACAAATTTTGAGTAGAGGATAAGTGTACCTTCTTCCCTTATTTTTTCTAACGAACTCCCAATAGTATGAGTAACATAAGCCTTTCATTGTTTCCTTTATCTTAGAGGATACTGATGTTTATCACTCTTGTTATCCAACAATTCTTTTAGTTCAAACTATATCCCTGATAGTTTAGCATATATAATTCTTGGTTTAACCTAGGTAAATTTAAGTTAGTTTCTATCATACTTATTAAGGTAATCCTTAAACTAGAGATCCTAAATTATCATAAAATATTTTAAAATATTCCAAACCAATAATAATTAAAATCTATGCTCTCAAAATTCAACCTATCATTCCTCAAACAACATTAATTATTCATAAAATCATATACACAAGTATGTACATACCCTAATCATATACTCTCAATAACATATTTTCCCCAAAACTTATTTTAATATCCAAGTCATTAAACCACAATGAGATTATATATTCCTATAAAAATTAACCATATCTTTAACCCTCAAATGGAATTAACCACTTGTTCATAATGTCATACACTATATATCATAATCCTAAAAAATGAGATGAACTTCTCAAAAAATATCATGAACGAGTTATCAATCCCAAGGTTACCAATTAATATCTAACTTACTTATCTAAAATCAAACCACCCTTTATTATCTTATCATCATGTTTATATTAAACTTAAGAGTTATATATACCTGAATCATGTGTTCTCCAATAGTTATCTCCCAAATATAAACTTATCATAAAATAACTTTTAAAGGTCATTAATACCATTTAATATATTTTTACATAACCTTAAAGTAAAAATACTGAAGAATAATCCTTAAATGTTTTATATAATCCTCATAACTTTTAAAATATACTATAATATCATCAATAAATATCACTCACTAATGAGAACAACTAATATTTTAATGATTATTAAAATAACAATATGACTATCTTAGATAATACTAATAATGTCACCTTTTCGACTATGACCTGAAAATAATAAGGTTCTAAATCATTTAAGTATATTCCATTATTCTATTATAATACATAATGGTTCATAGAAACATACATTTCTCAGCTTCATTTTAATGATCCTTTTTCAACCAAATACTAAAAATGAAATGGTTATTATTATATCCCACACATGTATGTGAAAACTTCAATTAAAGTAGTTATTACCTTATGAAACCTTTTTTAAGATATGATAATTTTAGATCAACCTATAATCCTATTTGTTCAATCCCTTGTTATCCATGATCATTTTTCAATTAGGTTCTCTAACCAAATTAGTTAAAATAATTATTAAATACTTTATAATGGTTTGCAAAGATAATGTGATTAACTAAATAATATCACCTAGTAGTGTCTTTCTAGGTGTCAATTCTTAGACCCAATCATTATAAATTACAGTGATGATTAAGTCAATGCACAACCAACTATTTTTAGTGTGATTACCATTAGGTGCATCTATACCATATCCACACCCAATTTCAAGTATCTAGACATGGATTCATTACTAAATAAACTAAATAATCTCTAATTTACCAAAAAATAATGATTTTATACAACACTTAGACTTATTACTAGAGATTTTACTAAAGTTTTCTCATCCTAATCCCCAAATAAAATGTGCATTATTGCCTTAACATTAAATCATATACTTATCTAAAAAGGTTATATATTATGATCAACCTTAACTTATCAACCATTAAATTATCCTTAATAGATATCATAATCTATAATTTTATCTAAAACTTTCCTTTGATAACAACTTTGATGCTCCAGATTAGCACTCCCTGATTTGGTGCTTATAGACACATACATTACATGCTTTCTTTTATACCAGCTATAGAAGACTAGATATAATGATATATAATTACAAAATCAAAAACAATTATTTAATCTCATATATTCTAAGGATATTTTTTAGGTTTAGAGATTTAGATATTTAGGAAACATCATAAAATAATAAAACCCATGTCTTTCTCAACTAATGAACATTTTTTGACACTTTATATATAAGAAACTACTTAATTCATGATAAGTCTTCAACATCTCCCATAAATTCTTACACACATTATATACTTATAAACATTTCATGTGTATTAATTTTATTCATAACACAAGGAATAAAAACATAAGAAAGGGGTGAGATCAAATTCTCAGTAAGGGAAACATATAAATGAAGCAATCACGACATAAAATTTTTAGCAGGAATAGGTAAACAAGATGAATCCATTATCAACTTGATACTAGGAGCATTATTTATCCATGAAAATAAATGATAACATTTATATCGATAATACTGATCTCATACTGATGGAATTCATAATGTTGGATATTAAAAAACTACTTTTAAGACCTTGTTCCAAGACACTTTACTTGTCATAAAGACCACAATCAAGAAATATTGTTGAATTGGGAATGCAGACAACCAATTCCCATACCTATTTGTTCTCATGATACCTGTCAATGTATCAAGGGCATATATAATTATGATCTCCACCTACAACAATATTAAGTCTACTTCACTCACTATAGGAGTCAAAATTACCTTTCATACCATTCGATAAGGAACATTTGGTTGAATAAAAACATGGCTATCCATATAATAAAGAATATGAAATATTAATACATGATCAACCTTTATTATCATCCAATAATCATCAATAATTTTAATAATTTTCCGCTTATTAATAAAGTAGTAACATGATCATAATCAATCTTAAGAAAGAAGGTGGGTGGTCAAATAATGTATATTCATCTTTCTAATAATCATCTTTATATGAATAACAATATATGGTACATCAATATTTTCCCCATGTTAATAGAATATCATAAAATCTAGGTGAACATCATCCAATATGAGTTATGTAATATTTTATTTTAACACCATATAGAATAATGAGTAAATAGACAATATAATACAGAAATAACATTATCATAATCCATCCGAAGAAATAAAGTGGATGGTTGGAAAATAAAATATCGCATGAAGTGTGAAATATATTTCAAAGTATTTATGTGGTAGGAATATATATCCGAAGAGAAAAATGATATAATCCTACATAATAAAATCAAAGGTTATAATGTACCCAAATTATAGAAAATATGTTCAATTAATGATCATAAATCAATGAAAATAATTGATTTACTAAAAATCCTCATCATAGGGGAAATAACTGAATCAATAAACTTTTGAATACAGAAACCTAATTTGGATATTAAATCACATGAAATGTAACGACCCAATCCCTTATCAAATGAAATTAAATTGTTATAATTATTTCAATAGTATAAATCATATAAAATAATATAAATAATACAATACAAACTTTATAAATGAATAATGAATGAAATAAGAGTTATTTCTAGAATTTAAGGAACCAATACCAATAGAATAGTAAATTGACCTTTAGAATAATAATACGGAACTCGTGAATAGTAATCTTACCAATAGAATAGTAACATCACCCATGAAAGTATAAATAAAATTTAGGCATCTGACAAATGGTAATATGATATAGTTATATCATAGTATAAGTAAATAATTTTTTTTATAAATTATTAATTAAGGTTTGATATTTTTATAAAACATAAATGATTATTTTCAATTTTATAATTAATATAATTATTTAAAAGAAAATTATTTTCATAAAATTTATTCATAAATTAATATTTTCTTTTATTATTATTATAAGATAATTTTATGAGACCTTATTTAATTTTTCAAAGTGTTATAAAATCAGTTATAATTTTAAAATCAGTATTTTACAAGTAAATGATGATTTTAATTAAAAATTAAATTTATAATATTTATAAAATTATTTTCATAAAATTAAGTTCATTTCTTGATTCTATATATCAAAAAATGGTTTGGGTTAATTTTTGGTATTTTTATGAAATACTTGATTTTTTGGTGAATAGTGAAATACAGTAATTTAGTGTATATAGACATTATAAATTAAAAACAATATTACTTGAGTCATGGATGATGTAATAAATATAATCTAGAATTAACCTTCATTATTATAATATATTTTGTGACAATTCTCAAACTATTCATGGTCGTGAGCCAAAACAATAAACTAATGAATAAAATAAAGAGAAAACAACCCTCTCCTCCCCTATAAATACCACCCCTAACCACCTCTTCTCATGACACCTCTCAAGATTTAAGGCCTATCCAAATTATAATAAAATATATTCCCAAGAACCTCCATAATTTCCATGGGAAATTTTTTTCAACAAAATACCAAAACCAATCCCCCTAAGGAGGTTCTTAAAAAGAAGGATTCAAGAGGTAAAATCCTCTTTCTTTTCTATCAATTTCTTTTCAAGTTCTTTTATTTCCTTATTATTTAATCACCACCCATAATCCAAACAGTATGATAACTCCAGTACCTTAAATATACTATAATTTTATTATTCTAATGGAATAATCCATCATCATTTCTTTCCCCTCCCCTTTTTGTTCTAAAAATGAAAACATCAACCGTGATGTGTTAATTTATCACATTTATGGACAATGAGTTTTTAATTTTCATTACTTCCTTCAAGGCTAATCATAAAACCATTTTATGGTTAAAAAATATTATAATAATTCAAAAAACGTTTGTGATGATCGAAAAATCGTGAAAATAATCTAAACAATTATGACTAACATTTTATCTCATGATTCATCCTCACCCCAAATTAAAAAATGAATTATATAATAATTTAATATTATTTATGTCAATTAATAAAAGTTTACTTCAATTCTGGACAACCATTCCTATTTTACATGAACTTTCATACTCTTATACAGGTGAACCTATCATGAAAATCAAGAAAATTAAGACTTCCGAACAATGAAATTGAATTTCATAACCCATGAAAAAGAACATAAATGAAATTAATAAAATCATACTAAAAAAATAAATGTATAAAATGTTACAAATTAATTAATTAAATTATTTAATATTATTATTTAGTACATTAAGATCAAGTTCATAACCGTTTCATACATAAGGTAAGGGATTCTACCCAAACCTCCATTTTCCCTTCAGGTTACTCTTTATCTCATTTTAACCGAATGTAATTAATTATTTATTTTTGTTTAATTATTCAAAATTATTTTTATATGTTCTAAAATCATGTATTTATATCATATAATCTTTTTTATGGGGAAATAAATGTTTTAAAAATGTTCCCCTCTCAATTCTTTTCAGCAAGCAAGCCCGATTAAAGGGAATTTCCCAATTTCTCACTAGTTTTAAAGTGAACCACATAATCTATTTCAAGAGACAACTATTTTTCTAAAATAACTCATTTTATCATGAAAAAAATATCTTGGATCATTTCTGGTTTTATAAAAATAATTATGGATTTTACTTTTTAAAGAATCATTAACATTTTCCTAAAAAACTGCACTAAATTCTTTATCTATAAAGTTTATTAAACACTATTTTTACATGTTTTCAGATCAGTTTAAAATTTATTATCATGATCTATGACTATTTTTACTTATTAATTTCCTTTTATGATTTAAATCCTTTATTTCATGGACAAGATTTTGATATTCCCTTTTGTTATTCCTTTGGTATGATTATGATACCCAATTATTACCATGGGTAACCATTATATTTATGTTTGATTCCTTATATAGGATTATTCATGTGAAAAAATATTAATGAAAATGTTATGATGGGTAAACATAGATAGAACTACAATTCATTGGGTAATTTTTAGTCTCATGAGATGTCATGTTCAATGGTCTTGGAGGTTTGACTTGACTCATGCTTCTCTAGGTGAAATGATCCTTGAATCATGCTTATGTAAAGTTTTATGTTGCTTATATATTACTATGATTCCATGATTACATGATCCAATGTTATATATGTTATGCTTCTATATGTTTATTCATGTTTCATTCCTTTTTATATCATCATGTTATACATTCTAACCCATGTGTTGTAATTTATTCTTATGTTTATTCCCTTACTAGGATATTTAGCTTATCCCATTGTTCATGTATTCCCCAAGTTATCCTATACATATTTATGGGATCAAATATCTTTTAGAGATCATTATGAAGATTAAATAAAATATGTATTTATCTTGGTTTCATGATTTCTAATTATTTATATAATCTTACAAAGACACTAGAATTTATGATCCTTGACATGTAATTTTATGGTTAATTATGATTAAAATCATGTAATAATATGTTTAAAAGTATAGGCCCACCATAGATAGTATCAGAGCACAATCTTGTTATTTTTGAAGATTAGGACTGGAGAACTTTAGTAAAAACCCTAGGGATAATTCTATCACCATGTATAAACAAGATTAAAAATTAGGGTATCACATGTTAGGATATAATTATCATTTACAAGTGTATCCTTTTATGTTAATTTTTTATATTTATATTCTTATTAGCTAAGTATTCAATCCCCATAATTGTTCTTTATTTTTATTAGTTAATGGATGGAAATATAAGAACTCATGAAAACAATCAATGTAATAGGAAATGTGATTATTAGTCTAATAATATTACAAATATGATGGGAATGGGCACCCAAAACTTTATGACACTAGTTTCTCAATAGGCTCAAGTTATTAATAATAACTCGAATCATGTGTAATCCCTCCTCCAATGAAAGAGAATGTCTCTATCAAATCCTTTATGTGAAGAGGGCCACCCATGTTTAGTGGATCTTATGATCCCCTAATCACGAAACAATGAATTAGCTCTATTAAAACTATATTATATGTACTCTATTGCTCAGAAGAAGAAAAAAAATGTTCTAGCGGTCTATCATTTTGATGAGTAAGCTGATCAGTGGTGGACACTGATCAAGAACACAAAGTTCAAGGAGGAAATTGATTCCATGGAATGAGATAATTTTAAGAATTTTTTTTGAATAAATATTTTCCCCAAACCCTTTGTCTCAAGATGTAAAGATAATTCCCCAGACTAAAACATATTGAAGATGAGTCTATTGGGGTGTATAAGAAAAAATTTACAAGACTTTCAAGACACATCTCCATCTTTTTCATGAACACCGAAAGCAAGGTGGATCGCTTCTTTAGCAGGCTAAAGTTGAGTCTATGAAAAGCATTGCTCGAATGGCTAGATGGCCTTATTTTTTATTTTATTATGGATAATACCCCTTTTAAGGGTTGAAGGGGAACCCGTACATGACCCGTAGGCCCAAGGCACAAGGCCCGACTAACTCGCAATACATGAACTGAAGGCCTAGAGGCATACCATGCCCAATACATGACCCGTAGGCCCGACCCACTTGAACTGACCCTCCCCAGTTTCTGCTTCATTGATCACCTAGCTACCCACCTTGCATTGCTGATCGGCTAGCATTGCCCCGTAAAAAGCTGCACGGTGCTTGGTCCCGATGACGGCTACCATACCCTCTCATTCTTACAATCCGATTAGCTCTGCATCTGGTGGATGCTACTCTTATTGCTCTGATCCTCTACTGGGTTCTGTTCTATGTGAACTGGGCTACTCCATGGTCTTTGTGGCCCAAATCCCCTGTGGCCCGAAGGCTATTGATGACCTGAAGGCCCTTGAGGCCCATAGGCCCAAAGCGTTGGCCCGAAGGCCTAATGATAAAAAGCAGATAATACAGTCTAATATGGAAGGATCAATATATAAATCCCATGATGGAAAGAAAAACCAACATCCCATGTCTCAAAATTATGGTAAGAAGCATCCTGATAACTATCTAAAGGGAACTAGAAGATTCTTAAAATGTGGATGAGATGGGAATCTAGCTATTAACTAATGAAGAGATATGAAGAATCCTATAAATGTAGAAAAATAAAGGAAGGTTTAGATCAACACTTAGCCTGTAGTGTAGTGTTTCAACTCCAAGGGACATGATAATTATGTGAACCATTTCCCTAAGAAAAGGTTGATTTGAGGAAATCAACAAAAACCTCCAAGGTAGTAAGTAAGGGAATATGATATCACTACTACTGAGGTGGAGCTTGATAATTATGTGGTGATAGGTACAATGATTATTTATTCAAGAATAGAAAACATACTATTTGATTATGGTTCTATGTAATCTTTTATATATTGAAAGTTTATTATAACTATTCAAACAACTCCTAAAAATATGGAGGTTGAGTTATCTATGAGAAAAAAATGGGGAAGTTATTGCATCTAAAGTATATAACTCTTCCTTGGTTAATTTTTGTGGACTGAACCTCCCAAAAAATCTTGTCTTACTTTCTTTGGTGGAGTTTGATTCTATTTTTGGGCCTGGATTGACTATATTTATACAAATCTAACATCAACTGTCAGTAAAGGGAGATAAATTTTCACATCCCAAAGAATCATCCAATTCTTTTCAAGTGTAAGAAGGAAGATGAAACTCCTTCAAAATCACCGTCTCAACTATTTATATTTTTGCCTTAGGAGAAAGCATATCTTACTCAAATGATTGAGGCAAAGGAGAGAAACATATTAGATGAAATGCCCATTGTGAGGGACTGCACTGATGTGTTCCCCAAAGAGTTTATTATTTTTACTACTGAATGAGAGGTTGAGTTCTCAATTGAACTTATTCTTGGATCTCTACCTATATTAGAGACACCTTATAGAATGACCACCATTGAGCTGTAAGAACTGAAGAAGTAGTTACAAGAGAATTTGGAAAAGGGTTTTATATTCTTGAGTGCTTCACCATGGGGTGAACCAATCCTCTTTTTCAAGAATAAGGATGGATCAATGCACCTTTACATTAATTTTCATGATCCCAATAAAATAATTATAATGAAAAAGTATCCCCTTCCACGAATAGATGAATTATTTGATAAACTATGTGGGGCCAAATATTTATTTAAGGTGGACCTTTGGTTGGGATATCACCAATTAATGGTGAAGATAGAAGATATTCCCAATAAAACCTTTCTAACAATTTATGTATACTGTGAGTTCACAGTGATTCCTTTTGGAATCACTAATGCTCCAAAAAATTTCAAGGATTTAATAAATAGATTATTTTGAGATTACCTCGAAAAATTTATGTATGTTTTTATTAACGATATTATGATATACTCTAGATAAATTAGGAACATGAGGAGAATTTTAATACTATTATGAAGTATTTATGAAGGGATTGAATATATGAAAATCATAGTAAATTTTATTTTTAGATAGAGGAAGTATCATTATTGGGAAATGTTATCTCTAGAAAAGTAATATCTGTGGATCCTTCCAAGAAAAAGGCGATCAAGGACTAGCCTAGACAAAAATATGTAATATAGATTCATATTTTCCTTAATATAGATGGGTATTATAGGTTATTTGTGAAGAAATTCTCATGATTTTTAAACCCACTAACCAATTTTACTCGGAAGGTCATGAAGTTTTTCTAGACTAGTGAATGTGAAGATTACTTCAAAGAGTTAAAAAAGAGGCTTATCACTATGACAGTACTCACGCTACTGTCCTGTGGGTAACCCTTTGTGGTATATAGTGATAATTCAAAGAAGTACTTAGGATGTGTACGGATGAGAAATATTAAAGTGATAGTATATACCTTGAGTCAGCTGAAAAAACATGAGTAAAACTATCATACACATGATATAGAATTATCAGCTATGATCTTTGCATTGAAAATCTAACGACATTATCTCTATAGGGATAAGTGTGAGATATATAATAATAATAGGAGACTAAAATATATATTACCATAGAAGGATAATAATATATGCTAGTAAATATGGTTATATCTCATCAACTATTATGACTACTCAATCAACTACCATCCAGTAAAGAAAATAAGGTGGTGGATGATCTAAGTAAAAAGGGCCCTATATCTTTATCAATGATGATAATTGAAAAGGATCCAATATTATTAGATCTACAAAGTATGTACATGGGAATCATTAAATAAGGAACATCATCAATCCTTTCTCAAATTATTGATCAACTATCCCTTATGGATAAAATAAAGGATTCTCAAAGGAATAATGTGGAAATTTAGAAAAGGGTGGAAGCTATTAGAAATTGGAAATCATTCGAGTTCAAGATCAATGTGGATGGAGTCATAATATTTGGGTCATGATTATGTGTACCATTAAATTCAGAGATAAATAAAGAGCTTCTAAATGATTCACACAGCTCAACCTTCTCTATTCACCTAGAGAACACCAAAATGTATCGAGATCTCCAAGAAAACTATTAGTGGGAAAATTTGAGAAAGGATATCACTAAATATAAATCAAAGTGTCTGGTATGTCAGAAAGTGAAGGATGAAAGAAAAAGATATAAAGGGATGAATCAATCATTACCCATACCAACATGGAAATGGGAAAACATCACCACCGACTTTCTTATTGTACTTCTAAAGACATCAAAAGGAAATAATGTTTTATGGGTTGTTGTAGATTTTCTTAAAAAGATAGTTCACTTTATTGAAATTCAAGTGTAATTATCCCTAGATCAAATTTAATGGATATACATCAAATAAGTTGTAATCCTTCATGGAGTACCACTATCGATTGTATCTGATTGAGATCTGATATTCATCTCCAAGTTCTATAAAATTATCTAACATGCTATAAACATTGAGTTGAACTTCAGTACAACCTATCATCTGTAAAATGATGGAAAAACTAAGAAAACTATTTAGACACTAGAATACATATTGATAGTATGTTCCATGGACTTTAAGAGTGGATGGGACCAACATCTACCTCTGTTCAACAATAGTTTCCACTCAAGCTTCCAAATGGCCCCTTATGAAGTCATTTATGGGAAAAGGTGTAGAACACTGGTATACTGGGATGAATTTGGTGAACATAAGTTGGTAGGATTTGAAATGGTCAAAGAAATGGCAGAGAAGGTGAAAAAAATTCAGTAGCACATCAAGGTAGCCCATAGTCGATAGAAGTGCTACAAAGACAATCATCGACAACATGAAAAGTTTAAGGTTGTAGACATGTTATTCCTCTACATATCTCTATGAAAGAGGACCATGAGATTTGGAAAGAAGGGAAAGCTAAATACCAAGTACATTTGACACTTATAGATTCTTGAGGATGTTTGAGTCATGGCCTATCGACTAGCACTTCCACCAACCATGTCTCATGTAAACAATGTATTCCATGTATCCCTCTTGAGAAAGTACATACCAGATCCCTTACATGTACTAAATTCATAGGTGGTATAATTGAAAAATGACATCTCATATAAAGAGCATCCAATGAAGATCTTGGGTCGTGGTGATAAAGTTCTACACAATAATACCACTCACCCAGTTAATGTACTTTTATGGAACCATAAGTATGAAGAGGAAACATGGGAACTAGAGAAACTGATGAAGGAGAAGTACCCTCACCTATTTAGTTTGTAAAACAAAATTTCAATGGTGAAATTTCATAAGGGGGGAAGAATGTAACGAACCAAACTTTTATCAAATGAAATTCCATTCTTATAATTATTTCATATATTATAAATCACATAAAATAACATAACTAACACAATAAAAATTTTATAAATGAATAATTAACGGAATAAGAGAGTGAAGAAACCTATACTAATGGAATAGTAACTTGAGATTTCGAATAGTAATATGACCCTTATGAATATTAATCTTACGAAAATAATAGTAACATAATTGATGAAAGTATAAATAAAATTTAGTAATCTTATAAATGGTAAAATGAAATAATTATATCATAGTAAAAGTAAATAAATGTTTTCGAATTTATTAATTAAGTGTTGATATTTTTATAAAACATAAATTATTATTTTGAATTTCATAATTAATATAATGATTTAGGAGAAAAATTATTTTCATAAAATGTATTAATAAATTAATATTTTGTTTCTTATGATTATGAGATAATTTTATGACACCTTATACAGTTTTTTAAAGTGTCATAAAATTAGTTATAATTTTAAAATCAATATTTTCCACAAAAAATGATGATTTTAATTAAAAATTTAATTTTTCATATTTATAAAATTAGTTTTATAAAAATAATTTCATTTTTGGATTATATACATCAAAAAATGGTTTGGGTGAATTTTTGTGATTTTTATGAAATACTTGAATTTTTGGTGAATAGTAAAATACCTTAATTTAAGTGTATATATTATAAATTAAATACACTATTCCTTGAGTCATAGATGATTGAAGAACCATAATATATAACTTCCATTCATTATTTTATTAAATTTAGTGATAATCCTCAAACTATTGATAGTTTTGATCCAAAACAATAAACTAATGAATAAAATATTGAGAAAACACTACTCTCCTCCCCCATAAATACCACTCCTCACCATATCTTCTCCTCACACATATCAAGATTTGATACTCATCCAAATTCTACTAAAATATCTTACCAAGAACCTCCCCAATGTCTAGGATCCTTTAATATCAACAAAATACCAAATCCAATCCCCCTAAGGAGGTTCTTCAGAAGAAGGATTCAAGATGTGAAATCCTCTTTCTTTTCTTTTAATTTCTTTTCAAATTATTTTATTTTATTATTATCTCTACACCTAAGCCCTTATAAATGGTATGATAACTCCATTAACTTAATTATAATTGAACTTTATTATGCTAATGTAATTATCTATCATCATTTCTTCCCCCCCCCATTTTGTTCTAAAAATGAAAACATCGTCCGTGATGTGTTAATTTATCACATTCAAGGACGATGAGTTTTCAATTTACATTACTACCATCAAGGCTAGTCATAAAAAAATTTTATGGTTAAAAAATATTATAATATATTTATTACAACCCATTTAATGTTTTAGAACCATTTTATATACATAATATTAATTAATAAATTGAAACTAGTTTGTGATGATCAAAAAACCACCAAAATAATCTAAACAATTATCACTAACGTCTTATCTAATGATTCATCCTCACCCAAAATTACAAAATGACATATATAATAATTTAATATCATAGATATTAATTAATAAAATATAAATTAAATTTTATGAAACGTTTCCCATTTTAAATGAACATTCATACTCATATACAAGTGAACCAATCATGAAAATTAAGAAAATGATCACTCCCAAATTGATGTAATTGAATCTCATAACCCATCAAAAAGGTCATAAATGAAATTATTAAAATTATAATAAATAAAATAAATGTATAAATGTTTATTAATTAATTAATTAATTAATTTAATGTGATTATTCATGACATTAATATAAAGTGAAAAACTGTTTCAGACATAAGGTAAAAGATTCTACCAAAACCTCCATTTTTTCCTCCGGGTTACTCTTTCTCTCTCTTTACCCCAATGTAATGATTCATTATTTTTTTAATTATAAATTATATTTATATTTTCCAAAATCATGTATCCAAATAATATCATCCTTCTTTTATGGGGATATACATTTTTTAAAAAGGTTCCCTTCTCAATTCTTCCTGATAAGCAAGCCCGATTAAAGTAAAGTTCCTGATTTCTCGCCCATTTTCAAGTTAAATCCATAATATATTTCACGAAACCATTATTTTTATAAAATTATAAATTTTATCATGAAATATATCTTGGTTTATTTATAATTTTATACAAACAATTATTCCTTTTCTATTTTGAAAATCATTAATATTTTCCTTAAAACTGCACTAAAATGTTTTATTTATAAAGTTATTAAACACTATTTTTACACGTTTTCACATTATTTTGGCATCAATTATCATGATATATTTTAATTTTATATTATTAATGTCCATTTATGATTTAAATATTTTATTCCATAGACACTATTTTGATATTCCCTTTTGTTATGCTTTTAACATTATTATGATACTCAATTCTTTCCATGGGTAAACCTTATGTTTATGTTTGATTTATTATGTATGATTCTTAATGTGGCACACATATTAATGAACATGTTATGATGGGTGTGAACAGATAGCTCTCCGATTCATTTTTTAATTTTTAGTCTCCTAAGACGTCATGTGCAATGGTCTTTGTGGTTATCTTTGACTCATGCTCCATGTGAAACAGTCTTGGTGGTTATCCTTACCTCATGCTCCATGTGAAACAGCCTTGGTGTTTAGCCTTGACTCATGATCCTCCCTATTAATTGAACCTTGAATCATTATTATGACATATTTTATGTTGCTTCCACAGTACTATGATTCCATGATTACATGATACCATGTTATATTTTTTATGCCTTCATATGTCTATTCATTTTCCATGCCTTTTTTTGTAATAATTTTATGCCTTCTTTCCCATGTGTTGTACTCTATTCTTATATTTATTTCCTTACTGTGATTTTTGGATCATCCATTTTTTCATGTATCCCCCTGGTTATCATATTCATATTTAAGGTCTCAAAGGGTGTTAGGAGGTCCTTATGAAGATTAAATAAAAGATGTTTTTTTATTTTGGTTCCATGCTTTCTAATTATATATAAAAAATTCCAAAGAAACTAGACTTTACAATCCTTGGATTTTAATTGTATGGTTAATTATGATTAAAATCATGTTATAATATGTGTATAAGTCTAGGGAAACTATATAAAATATTATTAAATAAAATATAGATAATTCACGGGATATTAAATCAATGGGGCTCCATAAAAAGGGAACATGGTTCATAACATGAAACATGTTTTAAAGAATTAGAATTAAGAAAATGAAAACCCTTTCATATTTCATAACAATTTAATCAAAATAAATTGAAAGAGAGCACTTGAAATTTAACTTAAAAGAACAATGATTAAAAGACAACTCATGATACAATATGTAAAATAGGAAGTATATTCACATCATAAATTAAATTAGGTGCATAACACCCAACATGTATCAATGAGATGAATTTGTGATAGAAACCATTAACTCTTGTCTTGACTTCCATGAGCATAGTTTAACATCCTCTATCATAATCACAATTATCTAAATACCTTAATTAATAACCTTAATCATATCCATTTATTTTCATACTCATAAAAATAGTAATTCTCTACATTAATTCTTATAACTTTTCACATGATGTGTTTATAGTTTTGTTCGTTTGGACTAGTTTCATAATAACGGTGTCCATATTCATTATTATTCAAAATTTAATCATTAATAGGTCATTAAATTTACTATTAGGTATGTTATTTAATTATTTATGATGTTTTAAATCTTATTCAATATAATTTTAGTCTTTATCCTTAACGATGAAATTGATAATAAACATGTTTCAATGATTCTTGACAATCAGAAGATGTTTTATTAATTATCGAGTTAAATATTTATATAACATATCCAAAACAAACAAAATCATTATTTGAACATTTTTATAATATTATACTAGTAATTATGTTACCATAGTCATTCATGATATAAATTCAAAGTATTTATCAGGTAGTTTGTTAAACCAAACTAAACATGAACATACCTTAATTTATCGAATGATTATGATGTGATTTTGTTATAATATCATTATAATAGGATCATAATGATCTTATTTAGTGTTTATCAATAAGATATATCAAAATTTTAAGGAATTAGAAGAAGAATTAATGGATATGAATAAATGAAACAATTTTAATAAAAGAATATCCTCTTAGTATGCTTATTTTAAATGATTAAATTTAAAATTATAATTTGTTGTTCATATTATTTATAGGTTATAAATTTTTCATAAAATTAACTTAATTATATTCTAAAAAAATATTTATCTTTTAATACCATCCTTAGATCTGACATTGTAAGGTGGTGATGGAAATTGAAACATGTTTTGTTATGGACACTGTTGTCCACACAAGACATTAATAATGGTTTTGTTTTTCATACTGGATGGGGTATATGAATATAAATGATAATATTCATAATATAGTAACATTACATGCATTACCCTATTACCTAATTTTAGATACTTCTTGTCACTTTTTGATCATCCATTGTTTGGATCTTGTTCCGAGTTATTTCTCAGGACATTTAGAAAAATTTGGAGTTTTTTGGGGCTATACATGGTTGGATTATAGTTAGAGAAAACCATGTAGTTTGTCCTTGAAAAACATGAACCATATTGAGATTTTCTAGTGGGTGTATCATATTTGACACATGGTTAGTCCAAACCCTATGACTACCCCTCCAAACCGAATTGCCTTGGGTATTCAGGGTTTTCATGGTTGGAACACTATTAGACTAACTATGTGGGAAAAACATGAACCCTTTACAAAATCCCAATGAGGGCGCATGGTATGGAACATAGTCTGTAATCACCATATTTCCTAACACAAAAAACTATGTAATCATGTTTTTAATGCCATGAAAATTTGAATTAAAATATAAAGCCCCCTCATTTTCAATACTAATTATCTCCCATTATACCCAAATAAAATTCCTTGGATTTTGGAGGATCTTAAGAGGTATATTGGCTCATCTAACCTCTATTCTTATTGGATTGATGCATTGGTGGATACATTCAATCTCTATCTGGTAATTAATTTCTTCCTGGTTTAGAATCCCTCATATATTATCCTCTCTCTTACTTTGAGAGTGATGAATCCCCATCTCATTTATGGATTGGATCTTTGTTTTAATGAATTGAAATTTTAGGGATTCCTCTTTAATCTTACTCACCTTCAATTCTCTATTGGGTATTAATATGTTGGGTGATTGATCATGTGATAAAAAGGTAGGTGATTCCATAAGATTTTCCCCTAAAATTGAAACCAAGATTACTTTTATTTGAAATGTATTTTTAATTAATTTTAAACATTGAATTGAGAAAAGATTGATGATTGATTTCAATGGAATGATATTTGTGAAAGAAACCCCATTTTTAAAGGATTGATAAATTGGGGAAATTATATTAAATATTTCTTGAAATGATGATTGATTTGATGTTTATATTTGAGAAAATGTCTTAAAATGAAATATGATTTTGAAAGGCATGAATTTTAAAGAAAACCACTATTTTGGTTTTGAAATTGAAATGAAATAATGAACTTGAAATTTTAGATTTGAACTGTGAGTGTTAAATTTAATGGAAATGAATGATTTTCTAATGATTGATTGATTTATTTAAATAAAATGTGTGCCTATGTAGTTAGTGGGTGATTTAGATAAGAATTCTTGGACTCCGAGTCCCTTAAAAATGGATCGATGATGAAAAATAAAACTAATTCAAATTCAGTATGATTTCCCCGATGGGGTGTTGATAAATTATCTCTATTTCTTAAGCCTTAGGAATATATGGACACACTTAGATCCATGTTGATTGAATGAGTAGTGTGAGGATATTATATCCAAAAACTAACTTATCTCATGGATTACAAACATGTTTCCTGGTTTTGAATTTATTTTTACACACCAGTGATTATAGATTTTTTTACTCATTCCCTTTTATTTTATGAAAAAAAATTCATCTAAGAATTATATGATATACCTTCCATATATTTCATTTTAAAGGAATGTTTTATTGAAAATGAGAAATGATTTTCCTTGACTTGTATTTATTTTAATTAAAGTATAAAATGGTTATTTTTACTAAAACTACTTATGGAACACTTGGTAAGATCCTTTTAGTCCATTTAGATGACACTCTATGTTTTCCTTCTATAATTTGTAGATTTCTTTATATAAGGTCCTCGAAAATGGAAAATTCTACTCGAAGGTGGTGGGTTTGATTGATTTAGAGGACCCTAGAGTGATAGCAGTGACCAGTGGAGCTATGTTCTCCTTGGTACAAGGTATTTGTGTGATATTTTCTTGGTGGATGTTTTATCATCTTTTAGATGATGTATTATTTTTATTTTTTTTATATATGATCATTGTACCTTTGTCCTGGAGGATTTTGTTTGGAATACAAACTATTCATTATTTTTTCTTCCACTATTATATATTGAGGGTTTGTTCTTATCTAAAAATCATTATCTATGACCATTTTGTTGATGCAAGGTGCTAGTCTCAAACATTCAGAGATCAAGAAGACCCTTTAGGCAATGCCAGAGTTGACTCAGGTATTAGTGTACCAGGGTATCCATGTTGGTTCATAAACAAATAGTATCAAAGAGAGGTTAAGTAACTTTCCATGAAATTGGTATGTAATATGGGATATTATGGTAGATAAGAGGTAGTTGCGAGTGAGTTCCTAGACAACTCTCATCATAACTAGCCATAAGTTAGCATGGGTGTTTTGGAAAATAATATTTGATTAATAATTTGATATAATTATAATATTTTACCTAAATATGATCAAATTATTTTTGAAATACAAGAATATTGAAATTTGTTTGATGGAAATGATATTTTTTATCTCTTAATTGAGGTGATGAACTGTGTAAATTTACTTATAGTTTTTTATTTCTTGTTGATGTTGCATGGTACCATTCCCCTAAGAAGGTGTTTGAGAAATCTTCAGGTGGTAGCTGCTAATGATCCTTGGTGAGTGAACCCTCCAATTGATCATAATATCATTGAGATAGTGGTGTGTGCTGTCCAAGATTTGGAACATGTACCTACACCCATTCCTGTTTAGGTTCAGGTAGCGGAACCTCAAAGGGATGAAACCAAAGATCTTGATCATAAGTTTATTCATCGAAATTATTTAAATTTCAAAGCCTTTAATGATTCTCAAGAGGTGTAGGATTGGTTGAAAAATATTTTATTACCTTTTTAGTTTTTTGGAAATTCATGATTCAATAAAAGTGAAGCGTGCTACCTTCAAACTTTTAGAACCTAGTAGGAGGTCATTGGATTAGATGATTATAACAAAAACATGAAATATTAGAGTGAAAAGACTTAGTAACCCTATTTATAAATTATTTCTATCCATATATGATGACTTTGACAATATATATGAAGTTAATCATCCTCAAAAAAGGTGATAGGACTGTGAATCAGTTTGGAAACTGCTTTGCTGAACTCGTTCAATTTTCTCCTAAGGTAGTGATTAATGAGAAGTTGGAGGCTCAAATATTTGAGATGGGTCTTCAATATAATATTCAATTTAAGGTTTTCATGCTAAATCTCACTTATTTTATATATGTGTTAGATAAAGAATTGATGCTTGAGATTGACCTGGCTGGTAAGTTAGGGTTGAAAAGTGTTCCTCTTACTCAATATGGTAGTTATGTTAGTTATTATAAAGGGAAGAGGAAGCATGATGATTATCATGGTGGATAATGATATCATACATCATATATACCTCCTTTAGGGTTTATAAGAGGTCCATTGACATGATTATAGTGTGGAAAGTTAAGGCATTCAAAACAAGACTGTACTGAAGCACCAAATATATGTGGGATTTACAATTTCTTAGGCTACCTACAAAATTTTTGTCATGTATTTTTTACCCCGTGTAGTAGAACAGGTTCATCAACACCAAATGGTATTGTGTTACAACCATATTCTTAAATAAATATGGGATTCTAGTCTCAAGGATCTATAATAAAGCTTCTTCATGCATTGGAAGAGTCTTCAGAGGAAGCTGATGTAGGTCCAATGACCATTAGAGGTACCATCACTACAACTTTATCTTTAGTGACTAATTTATTTGATACTAATACATATCATTCATTAATAACATCTTGTGTTTTGTATTTATTAAAACTTTGTTTGGGGATTTTGTCTTATGTGATGGATATTTCAATGCCCCTCAGAAGTAATAAAGATAAAGGTTTCTAATTCCATTCTTATGCCTTCTCCTTACTAGACATTGAGATCACCTAGAATTTTTTGGTTATCAATATGAAACCTTTAGATGTAATTCCCAGAATGGATTGGATGATTTACTATAAATTCTATATTGAATATTATCTTTAGTGGGTCTCCTTTTCTACCCTTGATGGGGTGTATCGTGTTTCCCAAGGATAATGGGATCTGAGGTTGAGTAGATTCGTTCCACTTTATCCAGAGTTGGGTAGGGTAATATCTATTTTTTATTTTTTATCTAGAGTGAGAATATTTGATTTGAGATCATCCTACAATATACATTTAATTTCCTAATGTGTTTCAATATGATTTTATGATTTTACACCAATAAGGGAGGTAGAGTTCTCTATTAACTTGGTACTAGGTACCCGACCCATCTCAATTCCATCCTATCACATGAAGCCAGTTGAACCAAAATATTTAAATACTAAGTTGTATGATTTGTTGGATAAAGCGTTTATTTTAATAAGTGTGTCATCTTGGGTGGTACCTATTATTTTTACAAAGAAAGATTATGGGAAACTATTTATTTATATTTATTACTAAATACATAATTGAATTATGGTAAAGATAAAATATATTTTCCCTCTGATTGATGATTTTTAACCACTTGAAAGGGGTAAAGTGGTTCTTAAAGATCAATATTTATTCTGGTTACCACCAACATAGAATTGAGAAATTTTATATTTTTAGGACCACCTTGAGGAGTAGGTATAGAAATTACGAGTACCTGGTGATTCATTTTGGTTTAACAAATTCTCCTAAAGTGTTTATGGAATTGATGAACAAGATATTATATGAGTTCCTTGACTTGTTCATAGCCATCTTTATGGATGAATTTTTTAGTCAAAAAGTTAGGAAGACCATGTGAATCTTCTAAGAGTAATTCTAGAAATTTTGAGAGATCACCAACTCTATTCCAAGCTATCAAAATGTGATTTATTGATTCAAGAAGTTAAATTATTGGGAAACATGGTATTTTAATCTATCATAGTAAGGTGAAGGTTGTGATCACATGGGAACAACCACATAATATTTTTGAGATTTAGAGATATTTGGGATTAGAAGGATATTATTTTAGGTTTGTCAAATATTTATCAAAGTTGGCCTCACTGATGACCGCCTCACTTGAAATGGAGTAAAGTTATTTCGGGATTTAAAATTTCAGAATTATTTTTTTGATTTGAATCATATTTTTAATTATACACCAATTTTGACTTTTCCAGATGATGGAAAGAGATATGTGGTCTTTTGTGGTGAATTTATTTTGGGTTTGGGATGTATTATCATATAGGGTGATCATGTAGTGTCCTATGGTTCTCATAAGCTTAGACCACACGAGAAGAACTATCCTACTCATGATATTGAACTCATAATTGTGATGTAACATCTTATGACATGGAGAATTTATCTTTTTTGGAGAAAATTTACCATTTATTTAGAAAAAATATTGAGTTATATTCTCTCTAAAAACTATTTGAAAAAACAAAATAGGCATTGGGTAGAGTACCTACAGTCCTTTGATTTTGAAATTTCCTACACCCATGACAAATGAAATGTCATCCTTGATTCCTTGAGTAGGATAATTCCAAACCAGACCATGAAAGAATTATTATAAGAGTAGAATTTGATTGATCTCTTTGCTCGTATGCACTTGGGAGTCTGAGAGGATGATACATATATTGTTCTAAAAAGATTTTTATTGAGCTCATATCTTCTCAAGACAATTCTTTAGGATAAATAACATTATAGAGAATTACTTGGATTTTGGAGCTCTATTTATGGAAGGGATACCTTGAATAAGTGGTCTTTATATTTAGAGGGTATAACATGTTTTCATAACCAGTACGTCATAGATTTTCCCATGAGAAATTATATGATGGGGGATTTTAAGAACTACCAATGGGCACTGAACCATAGAACCATGATGATGTTCTATATATATTGTTTCGATTATAGTGGATAATAATGAGATGAGACATTATTGAGTTTTCCTATTACTATTATACATATGAACATGTCAAGGCTGAGAACTAGAAATCATAGGGTTTTTATAAACCCCTTCATACGATAACTTGGAAGTGGGATGTGATTTAGATGGACTTAGTGGTTGGGTTTCCTTAAACCCCTTAGAAGAATAATAATATACAGTTAGTGATTGATCAACTAACCAAATTATCTCAGTTTATACCCTTTTATAATACAACAAAATTTGAGGACCTGATAATTATATATGTTCATGAGAACATCAGATTGCATGAAGTTCCATGTATTTTATTTTTTGATAGGGATACCCATTTCACTTTTCTTTTTTAGAGAGGACTCCAGGAGGCAATGGGATCTTATGTTAGTTTGATAATGAAATATCATATACAAATAGATGACCATACAGAATGAGATATATGGATTCTTGAATACATTCTTTGTGGATATGTTCTTGAATTTTTTGGAGCATGAGATAACCTCTTAGGATTGGTTGAGTTTCCCTATAACAATATTTACCAGTTTCATATAGTATGACACCATTTGAAGCCTTTTATGGAAGACTACACAAATATCCATTTTTTTGTCATAGATTCATAAAAATTCCTTGACTAGTCCTAGTTTTTTCCAAGTGATGATGAAAAATATTTAGCTAATTAATTAGATAATGGTAATGGAATAAATTTAGTATAGATCTTATACTGATTATCATTGATTCACCTCAAATTTTTTAGTTGGTGATCTGGAATTTTTAAGAGTATGACCTAAATTGGGCCACTGATAACTTAGAAAATAGGGAAATTTAGCACCAAGATATGTGGGACCATTTTATGTTGTTGAGAAAATTAGAAAGGTGGATTACCTTTTGGAATTTTCACATTGTATGACATCGATTCATAACACGTTATATGTATCACAACTTAGAAATTATCTCTTTAACCTATATCATGTCTTGTGCTGGGAAGACCGTGATATGGAACCTGCTTTATGTGTGACTAACCAGCCAGTTGATATTTTTGATTTTAATATAATGGTTCTTTATGGGAAGTATATACCTTTAGTTCATGTGATTTGGTATCATGGATCAAATTCATATGAGACTTGGGATCATGAGGCACTAATGAGAGATTAGTATCCTTATCTTTTCAACATGGAGACTTCTTGGAAATATTTACGTGGATAGATTATATTTATGATGGGGAGATTGTAACACCATGTTACCCACTTTTAGGTACTTTTGGTCCATTGATCATTAATTATTTTGATATTACTTTGGGTAATTTATGGGCACTTTTGAAATTTTTTAGGAGGTTTTTAGGGTTGGGAATGGTAATGCATGGTTAAGGAAAACCATATGGTTAAACCTAGAAAAACATGAACCCTATTAAGAGGGTCTGGAGGATGGAAAAAAGTTTCCATAGAGTTAGTTCAAACTATACAACCGCCCCTAAAAACTATGTGACCTTTCGTAGTTAGGGTTTACATAGTTGGTGCATAGTTTGAAAAACTATGTGTATAAAACAAAAACCCTTTCCAAAATCCTGATTATGGTGCACAATTATGTGCATAGTTAGCACTAACCATGTGACTTAACCCAAAAAACCATGCGAGTAGGGTTTTAATGCCCTAAAATTTATAATTAAAATCCCAAAGCCCATTTTTTAATCCTGAACACCTCCCATTTTGACCCTAGTCAAATTCCTTGGCTTTTGAGGGCTCTTAGGAGGAAAATTAGATCATATAACCTATCTTCTTCTCAGATTGAAGCACTTATGGATGCATTATATCTCTCTCTGATAAAGGCTTTCTTCTTGATTTCGAATCCCTACCATATTATTTTTATCTTTATTTGTGAGTGATTAATCCTCATGTCATTAATGTATTGGATATTTTATTTTATGAATTTTAATTATAGGTATTCCTATTTGATCTTCCTTACCTTTAATTATCCAGTGGTGATTCTGGTTTTAGGTGATTTATTGATTGATAATGTGATAAAAATCTTGGTGGTTTCATAAGGATTTCCATACAATTGAAACCATGATTTATTTATTTATTTTAAACATATTTTTATTTGATTTGAAAATTTAATTGATACAATTTTAATGATTGATTTAAATTTCATGATATTTGTGAAAGAAAGCCCCTTTTCAAAAGGTTGATAAATTGAGAAACTTTTGAGAAATATGTATTGAAATGATGTTTTATTTTATGAAATTATTTGATTTGATATTTACGAAAATGGTTTAAAATGAAATATTATTTTTATATGCATGAATTTTATAATTTTTTTTTAAATTGAAATGGAATTTTGAAAATGAATTGGGAATTTGAAATACAAGCGATGAATTGAATGGAAATAAATTATTAAACATTGATTGATTTATTGGTATAAATAACATGTGATAATGGGTAGTTATTGGGTGATTTGGTTAAGCACTATAGGGTTTTAACTCCCAAGAAAATCGATTGATGATGAAAAATCTAACTAAAAAAATTCGGCATGATTTCCCCAATGGTGTGTTGATAGATTATCCTGATGGATTGAGCCTTAATTATACAAAAAAACACTTTGAACATAATGATTGAATGAGTTTTCAAGGATCTTATACCATAAAAATAACTTATCTATGGGATTATGAATATGTTTCTTGGTTTTTACTTTATCATTACATGATGCCTGGTTATAGAATTGTTTTACTCATTCCCTTATTTTTTATATAAAAAGTTCATCTAAGATCGTTTTTATATACCTACCATATCTTCCATTTTGAAATAATTTTTGAATGAGAAATTTGAATTTATTTTTGATGCCTTTTATTTATTTAAATTTAATCTTAAAATGGTTTTTAGTATTAGAAATACTTATGGAACACTTTGTGAGATCCAATTGGTATATTTAGCTCTCACCCTACCTTTTACTTCAGGTGTTTATAGATTTTGTTATGAAAGGTCTATGAAAAGGAAAATATCCACTAAGAGGTGGTGGGTATTCTTGATTTAGGGGACCCTAGGGTGATTATGATGACTAGTGTAACTATGGTATATTTTTCACATTACATTTGGGAGATCTTATCTTAATGGATGCTGTGTCATATTTTTTATAATGTATTATTTTGATAATATTTATATCTTATTATGGTATCTTTATCCTTGAAGAGTTTGTTTTGAAATACTAAATATTGATTTTTTATCTTATACTATTATACATTTATGGTTTGTTCTTGTGGAAAAATCATTCCCTCTAACCATTATTGATACCTGGAACTAGTCGCCAACTAGTGGGGATCAGGAACGCCCTCCAAGACATGTCATAGCTGACTCAGGTATCAGTATACCAGGGTCTCTAGGTTGGTTCATGACATTAAAGTATATAATTGATACTAATATCATTATATTAGTGTGTCTAGAATAAATTTTACGGAAGATAATTTAGGAGAATTGTTATGTAGTTGATAATACTCTTGTGGGGGTCTTGAATTTTCCTCAGAAGTTTCCTTAGAAATAAATTCATTATGATGAATAATGGTGACCAAAATATTTAGAAAGTGGGAGAGGTTTCTAGGAGGATAAAAATGGAATATTTTCAAGGGTAAATTCAAATGATAATCGAGTCTTGAAGTGGTGAATATGTTACCCTTTTATAAGTGTGGGAAGGGTAGTTTTGGGAGTAACCCTTACATTTTCCATAATGTAAGGTTATTATTCAAGTGAAAATGGCCAAAAAATGAAATAATAGGATAATAAAAGGAGTGTATATCTAAAATCACATCATAAAATCTTTTTTTAGAAAATATTGAGTCTTATATGGACTTTTTATTAACTTTTTTTCTATTACCAAAATTTAGTTTTACCTTGGTAATTAATTTAAATCCTTAGTAATTAATTTTAATGAAAAATATTAAGATTGAAAAATTTAACTAATTTGATAAATCTAAAATAAAATTTTAAAATAATTTTATAAAATGAAATTTATAAATGTGTGAAAAGTTAATTTTAAAACAAATACAATTAATCATGTAAAAATGGTTTCTAGTGAATTTTTTTTGATTTAAATTTATATATAAGATAAAATTATATTGGATTCTGATTTTAAGGACCTAAATTGAATTATTATAAAAAATAAAGTATATGAGTCTTATAAGTCAAGAAAAAATTGAATCCCACTTTAAAAATAATTGATTCAATGGAAATATTGAAAGTAATGTTTATATTAATGTAACATTTTAATTAGTTATAAAAATGTTTACCATTGGTTTTCTAAGTTCAAGAAATATTTTAAAATTAATATTTTTATTCCTAAAATTCATATTTTACTACTTAAAAGGTTTTATAAATTTATAGTTCCTTCTTATATAATGGTAAAATCATACAAATTACAAGTTTTGTGAAAAAATATTTTAATGACTAAAAACATACCTTTTTTGATAAATATCAAAAATGAATACTATGTAAATTTTGATATATAGAATTAAAAAATTTAATTTATTTTTATTTTTTATCCAATTAAAAAATTTATAAGTTTATTTTTTTAGTAAAATCATAAAATATAATGAAAAACCATTTTTATTGTAAAATTACATTTTGAAATATTAACTATTATTATTCTTATTTCATATCATTTAATAACTAAATTGGTGTTAATGAATTATTAATATAAAAAATAATTTATCATCAGTGTTAATATTTCTCTTCAAATATAGTTTCATATCTTGTAAAGAGAAATTTATAGAAAAATACTTCTCTAAATAATAAATTATATTATTAGTCAGTTTTGGTAAAGTAATTGAATTTAATTCATATTAAATGTAGACTATGTTATATATATATAATTAATAAAGGGATTACTCCTATTAATTATTGTTAATTAAATGGATATGTTTTTTCCATTCATACATAGATATTTATATTTTATTTAAATATATGATAGTTTCAGTTATGTTCAATGTTGTGTGTGGAGGAAACTCTCAAACACATTGAATTATTTAAGGTAATTATATATTAGAATCTTGGGGTGTTATAACTCAATAAATTTTTAGATATCATGAGCAGTATAAATGGGAGAAAGTCACTTATGTATGACACTGTGCATGAATGATGTTAAAATATTACACATGAAATAAGGTATTACATACAGTTTCTAAATAAGGTATAATTTAATATATAAAAAATGATTCCATGATATATTTTCTATAATCATAATCAATTAAATTAAAGACAAGAGTATGAAAAAGTTCCATTAAAAAATAATTTTAAGAGAGGGATCTTATATCAATTAAGTATCAAAGTGATGGGAAATGTTACTATGAATTTCTTTTCCAAATAAATCTTTTCTCTCTATCTTATTAGAGTTGAAAATGTAATTTACTTGAAAATATAGCTCTGATTCTAATTTTTATCCCCATAGAATGGAAAAGTAGATGGATTGGAGTACGAAACTTCAAAAGGGGGTGAATTTAAATGTTATGATAACAACATCCTATAAAAGTAATTTTTATGTTTAAAAAATACATATAATTAGAAAAATAGCGTGCAATTGAAAAAGATAAAGTGTGAAAATAATAATAAACGATGTATGGAATTTCAAATATTAAAGGGTTTCTAAGAATTTAGTTTTTTGGATAATTGAGAATGTTTATTTAGATTAGAGAATATATATTGATAGATAATGTTTAAAAGATGATAAATTAGTTAATCATAGTGAAAATTAAAGGTAAAATATGGTGGTTTATGAGTGAGGATGTTCAAAAACAGTTTATAATTTTTTTATGCTCATAAAGATACTCTAAATTAAAAAATAATACATACCAACAAGTAAAGGATAAAAAAATAAACCATGAAGTTTGGAGGGTTGAATTATAGAAAATGATAATGATATTTATGATAATAAACTTTCATGTATCGTATTTTATATTAAGTACAATTTCATATCCCTAGAATTTATTTTATTTTCACCTAATGTGGTAGGTGTATCTTTTTTTAGATCTAAAAATTACTGAGTATAAGTAGTTATCACTATTTTTTGAGATTAACAAGACTTTTTTCCTATAAATTATTAGATACATAATCAATGACAACTGGGTCCCTATCCCCAAGACTCATTTGATTAGAGATCGAAAAAGTATATGTCTCTATCCCAAATAATTATTCAATTAGAGATAATATATTGATAGAGTGGACACAATGTAGGGGTTCATGATTATTTTTTTAAGTGAATGAAAAACTATTTGAATATATGGAATGAATTAGGTGAAAAAAGATAATAAATACCAAAATAAATGATAATGATCTTAAAAAGACTTTAATAAAAACTAGAGGGGGAGGTATCATAATTTATAAGATATTATTCACTTTTAGATGCTACCTTGTACTATGGAATGGGTGGTCTCCAATATATTAGATCATTACACTTTGATTAGTAATCCTAGGGTGTTGATATTGAGTTAAAATTTTACCTTTTTGAAAAAATTGTTGTTGTAAATTTTTATTTGGAATCTAATATAACCATAACTTATATAACTATTGTATCTATCATAGATATTTCAAAGGCCATTTGTTAATTTAACCATTTTAGTTGATGTGGATTCATATTGATGTTTATTTTTGTGTATCTATTTGAGTTAAAATGGAAATCCTTTATCAAATTCTCAAAATTTTAAAAAATAGATCTTGAAATACTGAGATATAGATATAAAAAATACATTATACTAATATAATCTATAGAGTCCTGATGTCATATTGGTTATCATTGTCTTTAAATTCATCCATTTTCTAAAAAATGATACTAATGAACTTCTCGATAGAGGTCTTGGTTATCCTTAATGTTTATATTAAATGCATTGATATTCTTTAACTCTACTTTAATAACTTTAATCATGATCTTTCATATGGGTAAATGTTAGAGGATGATGAAGGTGATTCTAAGATTTTCACTTAACACTCAAATAATTCATTTTGTGTATCATTTATTTCATTTATTATTTTACTAGTAAATAAACATTAGATGATGAAATAAATTTTATAGGAGTCATTTTTTCGATTTTGTTTTATCTGGATTCTATTTTATATAGCTATAGAATAATTTTTTTCCATTTTTTATCCATGTTTGTTTAATTTTTTCTTATAGAATTCATTACTTTCCTTATGTATCATTTTGTAAAGGGTTCATTTTTTTATTTTGAGTTCCACTAGTATGTCAGTAGGTCTCGGTATGTTGATTCCCTCAATCATGTTTTTTTTATTTATATAATACTTCTATATGTCATTCTTTGATATTTTGTTTTAGAACATATCTACCATAAACTGATTCTAATATGAAATCACTTATGTAATTTTTTTAAAAAAAAATCATGAGTACTTTATAATCATTTAAATGAATAGGTTGAGTGTATGAAGAATGTAGTGTCTGTATGATGGAATAATATTAGTCTTGATCATATTGGAGGAAAAATCTCATTGATAATCTTTTTGAATTGATTAATCAATCCATAGTTAAAATTGGATAACAATTTAAGCTTTAATTTTCAATTTTTTATTTGTTATTCTTGTATTTATTCTTATTATTTATAAATTTTGTGTGTATTGTTTGGATCTTATCAAGTGGGGATTGTATATAATAATCTTAAATAATAAATGATATTTTATTCCTATCTTTCAAAAGACCCCAACATAGACTGATTACATATTTATTACTTCATCTATGATCACTTATTTTTATTTTTTATAATTAAGTTCTAATTTATCACCCCTATGATGCATGTTGGTAAAAATTGCATTAAAGTATATAAATCACAATATTCATCCTTTAACATTTTATTTATATCCAATTATAGTAATTCACAATTTATGCAATCATTATTGTTTTTTATTTTTTATATTACCTATCAATGTTTATGTTCGGTGATTATTTATGACTTATTTTAATTTCTATTTCTTGAATTTAAACACATAAAAATAAGTAAATTATTTTCATTACATTTTGTGATGCAATATTTTTCATTCATCATTTTATAACATAGTATAAAATATTTAATTATCCCATGTTATTATCTTATAGGTTTTTATCAAATTCATAATTATATATATTTTATCCATAATTAGTAGTTTTAGATAATATTTTAGGTTTCTAAAAATTTTATCAAGGTGGTGAATATATATATATATATATATATATGTTTGTGTGTGTGCATGTGTGTGTGTATAAACACACACACATGTGTGTGTAGACACATACATACTCTCTTACTCATATAAACACACACACACACACAAACTAACACCCAGACACACATGCACCAATACGTGAGTAAATATAGTTCATATATCTTCACAAACACACACATGATAGGTCAAAGATACAATTGAGGATGGTAAGTAAAAGGTAACAAATATGAGATCGATCATGTAGATGATATACTTGACCATGTGGGTGATGTATATGGTAAAATGGGAAAAATAAAAAAAATTAAAATTAAAATCCATTATATAAAGTGAAATTTTTGAGTTGGTAGGTGTGGAAAAATTAAATATTTATATAAAACTAGATGTTTAAGAAATAGAACCCACTTTGTTAGTGATAATGAAAATAAATAAAAAACTGACCATATTTATGGTAAAATAAAATTTTATGTGGTATACTAAAAATAATTATAAATGAAAATAGACCAGAATAGGATGATGTATAACCTTCCATCCATGTTTTACAATAATAGAGAGTGGATTCCGAGGGAATTTGAAAATATCTACAAGAAAAATTAATTAACTAATTTGACATTTTTTTCTATGTCTTGGAACTTAACCCTTTTTATTTTTAATTTCTAATAAATAATGGGTTATTTATTTAATCTATTTATGATTTATTATGTTTAATTTTGTGTATTTTTGTATGAGATATGGTTTAGAGTATACTGAAAAGATAAAAAAATATACTTTAGAGGGAAAGTAAAAATATCACCAGAATCCTAGTGGGAGTTCATTAAAATTATAGTGGGTCTATAATAGATATTTAATAGTGAAATCCTTACGTTGGAGTTCCAATGGCAGGAACCAAAAGCCTTGTGGATCACTAGAGTTCTGGTGAGGGACACTATAGTTCTATTAACACTCCCATTTTTCAACTTTAAAGAGGGATTTTTTTATTTTGGTTCCTAAAATTTATAAATATTGGTTTTTCTTCAGTCAAACAATACTATACAAACAATGCCTCTTCCTCCATTTTTATTCTACTCTTATACTTCAGATTGATCTAGAATTGTTTTCCATTGACAAAATCATGATCTGTTAGTGGTAATGGGTTCTTAATAGTAAGTCTAAGGTACTACTACCATTACTCATTAGTTTCACTAACTATTTATTAGAAACTCACTATAAATTATGTTTAATGTAATTTTGATAGGTTTCCTATGATTCAACCAATTTGAAAAATTTATAATAGTTCTTCCTGAAATAAGATTCATATAACACCGAGATAGGTGACCTCTAATATATTTGTTAATATTTTTTTTATGTGAATACATATGTGCAAGGGTTGGGAATAAAAGGTAGGGGACCATAAGTGAGGGACCCAGTGCATAAGAATTATTATGTAAATTAATATAGCTTCTTAGTTCAATGAACATTATTATAACAAGATCATGTTGATTTTTAGTTATACCCACAATGTAATTGAATGGGGAGGCATAAGGAAAATTTAAATATAAATTAGTGATTAACCTTTTGGGGTTTTATGATATTTTTTTTGTTATAAGAATTTTTTATATTTTAGTTTAACATTGAAAGTGATTCAAATAAGGTGTTACATTTTTATGTTATATTATTTGAATATTTATTTGAGAATATTCATGATATAGACTATTGGGGTCATCATGATATATACCATTAGGGTCATCCTGCATGCATACCATTGGGGTTATTTCGTATATTGACCGTTGGGGTCATCCTAATATAGATCATGTGAATCATCAAGATATAAATTATTAGGTTCATTTTGGATGCGGACTGTTGGGGTTAGTGAGTTTTTAAACCACTAGGATCATCATGAATTTTCCCATTAGGGTTATTGTGATATATACCATTGGAGTCATATTTATGTAAAATACTGAGTTCATCATGATATAAACCATTGGGGTCATCATGAAAAGGTCTACTAGGGTTGTTATGATGAAGATCATTCAGGTTATTGAGATATATACCATGGGGCCAGGTGCTGTAGAACATTTAGGTCATGGTGATGTATATTATTAGGGTGATTGTGACATAGACCATTTGTGTTATTGTGATCTATAACATTTAAGACTTTGTTTATATAGGATATTGGATTCAATGAGTGTGTGGACCATTATGATCCATGAATTTTTGGACTATTGGGGTTATCATGATGAAAACCATTAGATTTAATTTTATAATGGGACATTGGATCTTTTTTTTCATTTAATTAGGAAATTAATATGAAAGACATATTAACATTAGCTAAAGTAGACAAGGTCAAGTTTCATAGTGTCTTGGTAAGTATATCATGACCTAACTTGATTATTTAAATTCATCATGAGATATTTCATCATTTCATATGCATGGAATATATATTATATGATATTCTAGATGTCTAATGGTGATTCCCTACTGGGTATTTGTCCCTATACTTTAAATTTACACTTTTAATGTGTGTGTAAATTGTATAATTAATTATACAAGTAAAGTAAAAACACCAATTATAAGAGAAAATTTATATTGATGTTGATAATAGGGCATTGAGGCCATATTGTTCAGTATAAAACAAACCCCTTATATTTTTATTCATTTTTCTTTCTTTTGGTTTCCATGTATATATGACCATCCATAGTTTTATTATATATTATCATATTTTATGAATATTTTTTATATCATTAAATAACATGGTTATATATATTTATTATCTTTTGAAATTATTTTTTATAGATATTAAATTTACTTTTGTTGTGTACTATTTATGATTTATTGTTTATATTTATGATTTGCTATGATATTAATAGAATAGTCTCCCTAGTGTTTTAATTAAACCATTACCACTAGTTGATATCCATTAGTTTAATATAAGACATGCCTGAGCTGATATGGAACTTCAAACCAAGTACAAGTCCAGACACCTAGGTTGAGACATTACATTACATACTTAATGTTAAGAGAAAAGGTCAAGGAAACTTGGGGAGAGGGGGTACTAAGGAGAATGAAAAGAATAATAGTAAATAGAAATACTTTATAAAAGTTTTCATTTACAGAGAAAACAATTATGTAACAAAAATCATAATTTTATAATAGGTGAAATTTTGTTTTAAAATATCATGGTGGATTGTGGGGGTGGGTAGTTTTTGAATTTCAAGTTGGTTGGGTAGATTAAAATAATTTAAAATTTTAAAATTTACTCTGCTATTGTTTAATTTATATTTTTAATTCCTTTCTACGATTTACAAATTTTGTGTGTGTCATATAGATTTTTTCATACGGGGAATGAATTTCATACCCATAAATCATAATTAATCATTAATTCATGGCTTCTAAAGGACTCTAACTTGGATAAGTTTCTTATCAATTGATTTTAGTGTCTCATTTTTTTCTATTAATTTCCTTTAATTAAAAATATTTAAGTTAAATCATGGTGATATTTCTATAAATTTAGGTTCAAATTATACTATAGAGCATAAATTTATTTGTCCTTTCTTTTACTACTTTATTTGTTTTTGATAATTCTTAGTGATTATTTATGTCATCTATAACTCCTCAACCTAGATCACTCGAACATTAATAGAGTAAGGTATGCCACATGACCTCAGGTGAACCACCCTATTTTCAAGAGGTTAGTAACTAGTGGTGTGGGCCTAAAAATTTCATTGCGAGACTATTCCTTTGAATAAAAAGAACAAGGGTCATCCCCAACTCTACTAAAAAGTTTTTATGCCAAATCTATGTGGTAGACCAACCCAAAACCTATAGACAATAAAAAAGTTCCCTAAAAGCCCCCACAATCCATAATATAAAATTCATAAGCATTAAATATCAAATATGATGCATCATAACATAACAGAGAAACAACATATAAATAAAAATAACATGTTGTCTCACTGGTCGATAAATATTATCTTTAAATGATCATAAATGAGTAAATACAATGATTATGGTACCAACTCACATAGGTTACCAACAAACCATTGTATCCAAATACCCTAATCATCTAGAGCTATAAGTACCACTCCAAGATTATACCAGTCCTATAAATTAAACATAAAGGTTTACCCATGTACCTCAAACCCATGACATGTATATAGGAATGGGTGAGCACAATGGACATGTATGATTCCACCACTCAATTTAATACACTAAGTGCTTCTTTGATCAATTTTATGTGCATGAATATCACGGGAGAGTAAAAATTAGTTCTCTATATAACTCACCCAATGAAAAATATAAAAACATATACACATGAAAACAATACTTATGCCTATGTGGATAAAATACACATGAACCCTGAATAATCACACTGAAACTACCCATCTGTTCAGATAGAACCAACCTGCCTATAATCAATGATCTATATGACCTCATGAACCAATGAGGAAAACCATATTGACACTCCTTTTTAATAAAACTTCATATCATGTATGTAACACTATATCCTCAAGATTCTCTAAACTGAGTCCTTCCTGACCCATCGATTATCTCACTACCCGTAAGTAAATAATTTTATATGAAATATCATGGGAAAAAATAGTGGTATTAATAAATACAATAGTTTTAAATCAAATAGGTCATAACCACCAATGTGAATCAATAAATGAAAATGAAAACCAAAACAGGTAATAAAATTAGGCTTAAATAATCAGTAAAATCCAAGGATAAAACAAATAAGTAAAAAATTAATGGGTTATAACAACATGAAAAAAAACCGGGTGCTCATAGCCATCCCCATCTCATCTAATTGGTACTCTCTAAACTATTGGTAGAGAACCATTGGCTCAATACAATATATCACATGTCATAAAAGGGGTTAGGTCCCACTATACTATGGTAAAACACTATAGATACACCTTGATCACTTGAATCACACATCAAAACTGTCATAAAAAAATAAGAGCATGACATGATTATGGTATTACCTCAGTTGGAACCTTGGAAAGATGTAGGACAACTTTATTTAATTAATCCCTCTAATACCTCCCAAGGTCTAGTCACTATAAAAAATTAGGCCCCAAAAGCTATTTCTCATGTCTAAATGACTAAGTTGAAGAGAATATCTAGATTATATTTTATCTTAACTAGGAGAATCGATAACATACACAACTACAAAAACAACATACATTAATACTCCTCAATATGATCATCAGTTCCAATTTTCATCTCAAAAATCAAGTCCCATGGTTATTAATACTCTATTAGGAGTTCCATCTCATGAGTCTTATTTCATCACAGTTTCCATTCCTAGTTACTATTTTAGATAATGAAACAATCCAAAATTATCTAAGAGGAATCTTACACTCCTCCTATCAACAAAATAAAAGAGGCATTTACCATCTTCCAATCTTATTCCAAAATGTATCTGAATGATCTTCATGTCACATAGAACAAAACTCATAAAATGTTAGTAAGTCATAAATCGAATAACACATGTAATAAATCCCACACAACTATTTAGTCCAATCACGAGGCTCTCATACAAGAAACTAAGGTGGCTAAAAACATCTTATGGTAACCTAATGAACCTGTATACCTATGCTAAAAAAATCATGGCCAACTCACTAACCTAATAAAACCAACCCATCAACCAAAGGAATGTTTATCCTATAGTTTCTATTCTATAATGAATCATGATGTAATAATATATTACTTACTAGGAAACCATTATTAAAGAGCATATAGATAAGCACACAATCTCCATAAAATAGGGTGTATCCCTCAGAAGGTTAAAAAAATATGTATAAAAAACACTAATAGATTATATCATTAAAACCAAATCAAAGTCTCTTAAGAAAACCTCATATTTTCTTTGAAATACCAATTCAAAATTTTATTTAAATTATCATATTATTTAAAATTTCACTTTAAAACAAAACACATTTTAAAATTATATTTAAATATAAAGATCCCATTCTCTTTGTTGAATCTAGCTAATTCCACCAAATAACTATAAATTAGGATACCAACAATTTTTCAACAATGTTTCAATAAATGAAAAATTTATAAAGATATCAATCTTTATTGTTGGATCACTTTCTTTGAGGTATGTTTTTATTGTATGATGTTTATTTAAGTCATAGAATGTTTTGATACGACCAAAGGAAGTGTTTGGAGGAGGATATTGTTTTAAATACGGATTATAAGTGAAGGATATAGTTTAAAAAGGGAATAAGTATTCAAGATGACACATGAATTTGGTTTCAGATTTTAAAGTTGAGGAACTTTGAATTTTGGGAAATGTAGGATTACTAAATTTCACAGCATGAATCCCTATGTCACACCATGAATGATTTTTTTCAAGCCTGATTAATTTATTTTATTTCGCTTTCAGTTATCATTAACTATCCCTTATTCATCAAAAAAAACATGCATCCTTTAGGTGATTTTAGGGATTCATCCCTTTTAAAGTCCAATTCAATCAGATCCTCAAATTTTGAACCTTAGAAATATAAGGTTAGGGTTATTTTTATCTATATCCTTAATTACCTCCTAGTTTTCTCTTATAATGAACCCTTGAATAAGGATTTCATGAATGAATCTAGTGTATAGGGTATGATTTGATGTTGTTATGGTTGAAATGTATCGTAGGAGGATCATGAGAGCCTGAATCTATGGCGAAGTGGTGTGTTTTTCCTTGGAAACATTGTTTAAGGTATGCAACTTCTCTCCCTCTTTAGATTTACTAGAAATTTAAGGACTGGTCTTCAATGATAACCTAGTTGTGTTTCTTGATGGAAAAACCATGATTTCTCTCCCTATTTAACTTGTTTTTGAAACTATCAGATTTAGACTACGCCCACTATGTGTTAGATAAAATTTCTTAAATGAGGTTTTGTTTTAAAAACGATTTTCAGTATGATGAACATGGAATGAACATGGGTGTACGAGTTCATAATGTACATATAAAAAAAATTCAGATTAGATGTGGCTGAGGGATCAATTTAGACTCAATAGATTAACACCGTATGATGGATTGAGTTCAGAGGGACGATTTACACTCACAAGTATGGGCCATCCAGTGGACCCACATGGACAAGATGTTCATTGGGTGTTTGAGTTTCATGGATGTACATTCATGACATGAGAGACCTTCATTTGTGATTACGTTTCACTACTTATGTATTTGTATTTTGTTATCCCTATTATCTTATTTTAGTTTCTGATATATCTATATACTTTTTATAAGTTGACTTGTGATAGTATTAGTTGTATTTATGGGATTCTTCTGGTAGATTTCATACCGATTCATTATACCCACCACCTGTATAAGAACTTCAGTGCATATGAAAACCTTAGTTAACATGTTATAGGTAAGGGTATGCTTTATACTCTTCTAAAAGGATCATATTAATGTTGTAGTCTAGTTATTGGGAGTTGAATCTTGGAGATGTATTACCATGGAGTTGGTCATGGTGCTACTTTTGTGCCTTAGGTTCACTGGGTGTCTTTAGGTATGTTACTCTTATGCCTTGGGTATGTTACTATTGATATTGTATCCTGTCTATTTTGTGAATATCTGGTTGAGTTGTATTTTTCAGGTTGTATTATATGTATCTTAAAATCACTCCATGATATTTTTATGCCCTTGAAATTTATTACTAGCCTTTGACATCTGAGGGATGTTACCTAAGGTTAGTGAAACTCTGGATCTTCCCAAGACAATGGGTTGGGTCAGGGTGTTACAATTGGTATTGATTTGGTATAGTACATCAGTTGGGATGTTATCAAGGATGTAGGATTTTCAGAACTTTAAATATAATAATAAAATAAAGTAGCTAATCTTTTTATAATGAACATCAAGTTAACAGGGTGGTTCGAGTTTCAAAATCATGGTTAAGAATTTTTGGACTTTTCATCACCTCATTTTTGTGGGTTTATCCTATTGAAGTTGTGTGTCATATGTTATTAAAGAGTCTTCCCATTATGATTGAACCATCTATGATATATTTGGTTGATTATAATTTAGTAAATTAGAATAATATAACCTTAGTTTTTGAAATTGGTGATTATTCTTATGGTTAAAATTAATAGTTTCCAATAAATGGATTTATGAGTAAGGTAAAATATGGTTTAGATATAAGTTTTTTGTTAATCATTTCTAGTATTTATTTGCTGATTCATGTTTGAATTGATTGGTATTTATGATTCTTTTGTGTTTTATTGTTTAAATTAACATGATAATGGCATGTAACTGAAACCTAAATTAGTAATGACTCTAATTAGATGTAATTCATTGGGTTGTAATTAAAATCCATTCCATTTTAAGAGACTACTAACAATATTAGAATGAGTACTCAAAAGTACATTTATATCTTTATTTCCCTACCCACTTAATGATTTCTAATATTCCAATACTATAGAAATCCCTTTCACATGATTAAGTAATTTTTTTTAACCTTAATTTTTAATATTATCATGATATGATATGTGATGATTTGAATATAATGATTTTATGTTTTGTTGAAAATTACCTATGATTAAAAAAAACATGATATAACCTTGAGGTATGATTTTGATGGTTAATTTCATGATACGTTAAAAAGAATAACATGTGTTATACCTTGTTATGTATGTAGTTAGTGAAGTATGTTTAGTATAATGAGTAAAATTACATGTAAAATTAGGGATATTTTAACATTAATAGTCAACTAAAATGTTTAATATATATTGTAATTATTATAATTATTTAGTTATTGATCATTAAATCATACTGGCATTCTATAATATAATGATTTTAGTTGATACGTTTTTTTTTAAATTAACTAAGCATGCTTGATTGGTAACATAGTGATTTCTGTAGAATGATTAGCCTTATAACATAATGGTATATAATATTATAGTAATTTAGGAGTCACATGATATAACCTTCTATTTAGTTTGAAATAATTTTATATGGATAAAAATTGTTGGCACATGAAGTAATTGTTCTTTTTCTTAAAATAGTTTATTGATCATGATTTGATATGAAATTTAGTAACCTTTTCATGTATATGAAATTATCAGTGTACATTTTTTAGGTGTTTCTTATTGAAGATTTCATGATTTTTACTAGTTGTTTTGTGATATAATTTTGTGATCCATGTTTCTATGATAATATGTTTTCAAATTAAAGAATTTCATTAGAAATATTTTTTCCAACTTTTTTTAGATTTAAAGTTAGTTTTACATAAGGATTTTTAGGAATGTTTCATGAAAATTTTCTAGTGGTTTGAAAATAAAAAAATATATTTAAAGATTTTTATTTAAAAACTATTACTTAAATAGAATTTTAGGGAATCTAATTTCTCAAAGGAAACCTTTTACTATTTGAAATCTGAAATTTTCTAGTTTTTAGAAATCCTTTTCTACAAATGTAGCATTGTTACATGATGTGTTTTTTAAAGAAATTTCCTTAATATATTTAAAAATAATTTTATTTTTGTTCAAACAATAGAAATTATACAAAGTGTTTATTTTACTATATTTTTTGTAAAGGAAAAATTTTTCTTGGGAACTTGATAAATTTACATGTGTTTTTTGGAAATTTTATAACATGGTGAAAGGGTGAATGGGAACCTCATGGTCACATGATAGAACAGTCAGTATTGTCATAAAATGCCTAGAAAATATGTTTCTAGATACTCCCTTAGTGGAGTAGTGGGTTTGACTATATTTTTGAGCCTGTGTGATGATTCTTCTTATTATGCTAGTTACACTTTTGAGTTTTTATCTTTCATGTGTAGATTATTATCATTGATATGTGATAGACATAACACTTGTAAGAGAAATATATTTTTTTTTGGAAATTATGTCTCATGGGATGAGAATCACAACACCACATGGGTAGTGGGATATCCTAGGATCAAGATTGGTCACCATGCTCAATTATAATTGAAATGGACTAGCTTGGGTAGAATTCATTATCTTAGCGGTGTCTTTTCCATAACATGGGGAATACAAGGGTTCCTAACATTCAATGTCATATTTATTAATACAATTTTCAAGTCACTCTCACATATTCTAACATATATGTTCATCTTTTTAATAGATTTTGGACATAAATTAGGTAAGAGTAGCTGAGATAGGTTAGGTACCATCTCTCATCTATTGTCAACTGATCTTGGTAGAATGTTAGGGTTAAGTGTACATAATTGATATTAGTTTAGGATTGGTAACTTATTTGATTTTTTTGGGGTATGGGTACATGTATAGTATTATTATTGACTATAATAATTATTTTGATATTTATTTAGATACCTTGAGGACTCTTAATATCTGTTCTTAGTAGGTTATTTCTAGTTCCTTGATTGTGTCCTCTCATGTTTGATGTCACCTAAGACTTCTCTACTGAGGGTTAACATTTAATGATTGATAAGTTATTAAATATATCAATTGTAAATCCTTTTAGTATTGGGTTGGTTGAATGTTGTATTAAGAACAATTCAATGGATTAATCACTGTCATGCACTTAGGTCATACAGACTGAGATGATGTCATGGATTTCTATTGGTTAATTCCCATGTCTAATTTTTGTAATCAATTATAAGGAAGTTAAATGGTAAAATTTTCATTCTCTTACCATTAAATTAAACCATAATTACATGGAGTTACCAATAAATGGATAAAGGATGAAAATTGTCTCTTATATATCAGGTTCTAATTATGGTTCCTATGCCTGAACAGTCTCAATTGGATTTCCCATATAGATATTGGGAATGTGAAAAAGGTAGTGAATGATGAACACTGACCAATGGGCATGTTATAACTATTAAATACACTATTCTAGTAGGGTTATTGAATTCTATGGGACCTTGACACCATTTTTTGGAAATGCTTCAGAAGCATGATGTTATGGGGGCATGTATTGATCAACTCATTGAATAATAGCTTTTCATTCCGATCAGGGTAATATTTTATGAAAATATCATATAGCGGGGAATGATTAAGAAGTGATGATCTTGAATCATGTGCTAAATATCACCATATTTTACTGAGTCCTAGTTTGTTTTGTGAGTTTATGGTTAATGCAATTACCTTCAGATCTGTATTGGCTATGGGTAAAAGATAAAACCTTTTATCAAGAGGGGAAAATGTAGTAATATTTAGTGTAGGAGGTTGTTTACAATGAATTTTGTCATTTTGATAAGTCTCACTTATTGTTCACAAATATTTCATAGGCATCTATTTATATATTAATGCTTCATATGACTCTATTTAGAGCATTAGAACTTTTTCTGTATTGATTTCTAGATTTTTGAGTTAGTTTTGTTGTTCCAAGTTGAGTTTTATTGCATTTTTTGTCAATATATCAATATGTGTTTGTAGATAAATTTACTTGAGAAAGTTAATGAATTTTGAGAAAAGTGAGTAAGAAAATTTCCTTATGAAGGTTATAAAAGTTTCTTTAAAAAGGTTAATAATTTTTTCATACAAAGTGATATGATGTCATGATGATCTTTAAGTTCTTAACATTATGAAGGTAATCATGATTCAAGTAAAGTGAAAGAAGTAAAAAATGGGAGATGTACATAGTGGGAGAAGTCAAAGGTTGTCCAAATTTGAGTGTGTACATTGTTATCGAATAGAAAAACCTAATGTGATTGAACAAATATATATGTATTTGAACTTAAAATGATGCATGATGCAGCTATATAAAGTTTGAGATTCAAGAGGCCAAATAAAAAATGATCAGAAAGAGGATTTGAATACGTTATTATTGGATATATGAGTTGGAGAAGTTTATATCACATAGAGGAGTCAAACATGTGCTTATTGGAAAGGAGGTCAGAGTTGCAAGGGTTGATTTTTGGATGCGTGGAGTGTGATCAATGAAGTTTTGAATATAAAAAGTCATTAGATAGAGGATATTTTTTCAATAATATTAGATGGAGGAAAACCATATATAGAACCATATGGAGGTGTCTACGATGTTGCAATGGTTAAAGTTCCATTATACATACACTATGAAAATCCATCAAATAAAGAAATGTGAATATGTGTTACAAAGTACAGAGGCTATTTTTATAAAGATTAAGATAAATACTATACATGACATAGATAAAATATGTATCAGATAGAGGATAACATTTATATGCTATTAAACATAGATAATCAGTGTAGATCACCATATAGATAAATCTATGAGGTTTCATTGTATGTAGTTTCATCAGATAGAAAATAAAAAGATCTAATGAATAGAGTTTCATCATGACATCATACATGTAATTTCATGCTTTCAGATGGAGGTTATCCAGGAAGATAAGGGTTTATAAAGTTTGAGAAAAAATTTAGTGGTATCAGACAAAGACATGTTGAGCCCAATAGATAAAGGTTTATTAATAGAGTGAAATGTGGTGAAGAAATATCATATAGATAATTGGATTGTGAGTTAATCAAAAAAATAATGTTGAATATGCATTATTTGACCAAGGACCAATTTCAAAGTATACTAGATATACATATTGAATGAATATATAAGGAGATTTACATAAATTCTGTGAAGTCCTTAACAACGAATATGTTAAGTTATTAGTTCAATTTTTGATATATTCCCAAGGATAAGTAAGTTTGAAGAAGTTCCTTATAATTTTTTATATTAGTTTTAGGATGTTTTTTAACAACTCAAATATTCTTGGAAGACTAAAGAATATTCAATAATATTTGAAAAGGATCCAGTGATATTAAAATGTGTGGGATAATTTGAATTTGGAATTGGGATGAGTGGGAAAATAAATTTAGGTTCCTAAGATTATCCTAAGAAAAAAAATATATAAAATGGATTTATAATAATAGGAGATTACAATAATATTTTTACATGAAGAGTAGTATAATTATTTATGTATTTGTACAGTGAGAATCCAAAAAGGTTATTATTTGGTTAAAGAAGAGATCCATTGGACTGAGTCTCATTTGATGGAGTAGAAGTTTCATCAGATTGATAATATTTAGAGAAAGAAGAATTAGTTTTTGAGTTTATGATTAGAGTTCATGCTTGGTTGTAGAAGGTTTAATAGACTTATCTTGAATGATCATACATAGAATCATAAGATCTAGAAAATTGGATGAAGGTGAATTGAATAGTGCATTTTGTACTGATACGTAGTGAATTGAGGAGAATTGAAAAATCATCCATTAGATAGAGGCCCATCAGATATATAAAATAAAATATGGAGGTTAATGAGACAGATTATTGTAAAAAAAATTTAGAAAAGTTTTTGAAAAGTTGATAATGGTCATATCTACGCCTTCCTAAGACTAGAAGGAAGTTTCTAGACTAATAAAATCTTAAAAGAGTTTTTGAAGATATTAAATATTGTACATAGGTAAAGGAAATCCAAATTTCTTGTGAGAAAGATAAGATCTTTCTATAGTGGAACAAAAAAGAAGAAGGGAGATATTGTACCTGGGATGCAGAACTAGTTACAAAAAATGTTTATTGCTGGAGGGTATAACCATCTATGAAGAAAGTGGATACAAGAAGAGAAGTTGGTGGGTATAACTAAATTTGGTAGAAGAGTTGATTGTTTGGCAGTAGAAATAAGGTTAGCTGGAGGAATGATTACTATGTTATAGAACAATTTTCTTCCTATACCTTTATATTTCCAAAGTAAGTTAGTAAAATAATCTATTTGGGGGGATAACCAATATGAAAATGAGTATGTATTTTTACCAGACCTTGTAAATATAATGTGCTGATCTATCACTTTATATTACTATATATTTAGTGTAATTGATATATATATTTTAGTGGATAATATCTATAACAAGTTTTATAGGTTTAGTTCATAAGAATAATTCATAAAATAAAGTGATAACTAATTCATCCCACCCCCTCTTAGTGCTCTTACATTGATCAAGGAACTTAAATTGTTATTAGAGGAGATCTTCTCTAAAATATCCAACTATATATTGAGGATAAATAATATATATTTAGTGAAAAAAATGGTTGTTCCTATATTTTATTTTAGAAACTATAATATTTGGAGGAATACGATGTTACCCTCTCTTACATATCTTGGATTTGAAGTTAGAGATACTGCAATACTGAGCTTTCTTCCCAATAATGATGATGCGATGACAAATTCTGATAAGAAATTTTTTGATGTTGATGGAAAATATCATAATTTCACACTTATAGCTCTTATAGAGATTTTTTATAAAAATATTATTTGATTTCCAATGGTTAAACAAATTTGGGATAAGTTGAAAAGTAGCTGTGAAGAAAATGATAAAGTTAATAAAGCTAAGCTGAAAATGTAGATTAGTATATTTAAAGAAGATAATATTGGTGATGAAGAAATTATTGATAAATAATTTACAAGATTCATTGAGATTTTTTAAAATATCAGAGGTTTTGGTGAGAATTTGGAAGATTCTACTATCATTAAGAAACTCATGAGGAACATCCCAAATTGATTTGATTCCAAAGTGCTATCTTTAGAAGACTGTGAAGATTTATCTTTGGATGAACTTTAGAATATTATCATGCCACATTAAATGATAAAATCTACAGTCTTTAAGAAAAATTCTAAGGATGAAAAATATTTTAAAGATATATTAAAAAATAATCATAAAGATAAATAATATAAAGTGATTCATTCGTATAGAAAGAAGAACATGAATTCAACAAAACCATTTATCTTCTCTCTAAAGGATAAAAAAGGTAAACTGCAAGGGAAAGGTAAAATGTATCTTAAATGTTGTAATTATAATGATAAAACATAATTTTCAAGAGATTTTCCTAATAAAAAGTATGAATATTCTTTGTTATAAAAAGAATAAAAAAATTCTTATAAATATAAATGTAATAAACATAAGAAAAAGTTTCATAGTAACAAGAAGAAAAGTTTTTTGAGAAGAAGAGAGAATATTGATTCTTTATCCAATGATGAATATGATTGTCATGTAAACATCTTAGATCATGTTATAAGAATAAGTGCTTCATCAGATATTGATCATGATAGAGTAGAGATAATTGAACTTGAGTCAATTCTAAAATAAAATTTAGAATATTCACTTAAAAAAAATTTACATCTCAAGAAAGGAAAATTTAAAGAAAGATATTAATGAGATAAATTTTTAAAAGAGTGAGAAAATGAAAAAGGTGGAGATAACTATTAATGTGGTTATAGATCATAAAATTAAATTAACTGATATTTAAAGGAAACTAATTTTTTTTGAAGAAACACTATCTAGATAGATGAATATTAAAAAAAAAGAAACAACACTTTTTTAGAAAGGTATGTAGAATAGGTTGAAGTTAGATAAATTTAAAAATATGGTAAATGTTATAAATAAAATTTTTTCTGAGAAAGAAGAAGAGTTTTTAGAAAAAAAATCAATGTTTATTATAACACAAATTGAGTTAATACAGATGAAATAAAACTTCACCGAAGTAGTTGTGGCTAAAGGTGAATGTTCTCATGGTGGTGAAAATTTTGGTTTAAAGAAGTAGGTTTTTGTATTCCCAAATAGTCTCAATTTATATCTTCTTTTACAAACATTTCATGTCCAAAAGTTAATATTTTTTAGAAATCATCATCCAATAAAAAATAGTGGAATTCATCAAGAAAATATATCCCTAAATAAAGTCACCCACAATTTTTTAAAAGACCACATCAGTAAACTTTAGAGAAACTATACTATCAATCTAAAATATCAAGATTCTGAGGTCACTATTGGTGTTTTTAAGTTTTTTAGAATATTGAATATTCATTCTTGTATAATATTTATTCACTTGAAATAATTTATGAATCTAGGGGAGATCTATACTGAGTAGATAAAGAAAAAAATTTCAAGATATTTTTGGAATACAAAAAGAGAGTTGAAAATGTGAAGATTGTTAAAGCTTCAATAGTGAAAAATGAAAATATTAAGAAATTTGAGCAAGGAATGGATATTATGAAATTTGAGTAGGTTAAAATAGTTAATAAGGGAAATAAAGTGTGTTTATTTTTTTCAGATCAAATGGCAATGGATAAAAATATGGAGGAAGCAAAAAATTATACTATAGAAAAAGGGAAGAAACATGTTTCAAAAAATGAAAACAAATTTGATAACAAGTTATCAAGAGATAAAAATTTAAATATTCATAATAAATGTAGAATTTATGAGATAGATGGGAACATTAAAAAAATTGTATGAATATATTACCATCCTAAGAATAAAACATGAAAAGGATATTACAAACTCAAGGTAAAAAAGTAGTTATGAAATATAAAGAGAAAATGAAAGCTTCACCTAAATATTATATATATGAAAATAAATCCATTACCAAATCTATGAAGGATGATCATAAGGAAGAAAGTATAACCCATTCTAAATCTAAGAAGAATAATAATTCTAGAATGGGATAAGAATTTCAGCCCGATCATAATTTTAAGAAACATTGAACTTAATATTTATTCCAATATAATTTCTTATTTATACCAAATCTCAAGGAATTTAGGGAGAAGAAGTAGAAAAGTTGGATATGTGCTATAAAAGTTTTATAGTAATAAGATTCACTCGTCACAGAAATTTTTTGAACCATGGTGAGGAATGGAATGATGCCCTTAAGGTTGATAAAATCTAAATATGAAGTATGAGTATCATAATTTTATTAAATAATAAGTAATGATATTAATAAAACTAAGATATTGGGGAAGTTGTGTTTATACACTTGAACTATTTTGATATGTTTGTTAAGATAGGTGCTAAATTTTATGTTAACAATCATTCTCATATTTTCCTATATAGGAATAGATTATGAGAAATATGAGGAAAGTATTACATAAAAGAAATATTATAGAGATTATTGATCACCTTGATTATACACACTTATTTTATACATTAGGTTCACCTATATATACCTAGAGTTTTTTGATTAAAGGATCTTTCTTAGGAAACTCATGTGATACTATTTTTCTTGTGAGAAAGTTTTTTTTAATTTTTGAGATGAAGTAAGATGAGATGCAAAGATCATTATGTCACCCTTTTACTTTTATTTTCAATAAGGGGGAGAAATAAATTCGGGGATATGGGGAGAAAGTATTGAGCTGACATTTTGACTTCAAAGATGTTTGATGTTTTATATGGATATTCACAATAAACATACATGGAGTGATTGTTATTCCAAAGTTAGTTCAGTTTTATTTGTTTTCAATATTTCAATATGTTATTATAGAGAAATTTACTTAATAAAGTTGAATATGTATGAGAAAATAGGTGTAATAAATTTTCCTTATGAAGGTTATGAATGTTTTATTATAAAGGTTATGAAAGTTTCCATAAAAAACTTAGGTAATACTATACTGATCTTGAAGTTCCTGACATCAAGAACGTTATCATGATTCAAGAAAAGTGAAATAATTACATAGTGGGATAAGTACATATTGGGAGAAGTCAAAGGTTATCTAAAGTTGTGGGTGTACAATTTTATCATACACATATACCAATTGTGATTAGATGAATATGTATGTGGTCAAACTTATAAAGTTTCGATATGTGGTTGTATAAAGGCTGATCTTTGAGAGACCATATATAGAATGATTGGATAGAGGATTAAAATAAGTTATTATCAGGTATAGGAGTCAGATAAGTTATTATCACATGGAGGAGTCATAGATTCTCTTATCAGAAAGGGGGTATGAGTTACAAGGGTTGAGTTTCATCCATGTGGAGAGTAATCTATGAAGTTGTGGTTGTACAAATACTTAAGATGAATGATATATTTTCAATTCTATCAGATAGAGGAAACTCGTATAGATCATCATATGGTGATGTCTATGAAGTTTCAAGGGTTGAAGTTCCTTCAGTTAGAAGCTACAAAGATCCATCGAACAGAACTATATGAAGCTAATTTACAAAGTACATAGTATATTTATACGAATCTTAAGATGATGACTGTAAATGATATAATTAAAGGATGTACCATTTAATGTATCAAAATTTTAGTGTAATTTTTTTAATTACATCGAATTATTTCGAGACCACACTCTTTGATGACACATGATTCTGAGGCCCGATGAGCCTAGAATGGATTTTTGAACTTTTTTAAGGTACGTTCAGTAAACATGAGAGTGAGATTTTCTAACTTTTGAACCAATGATTTGATCAAAAATCTGAGGGCACCGTTGAACTCATAGCACTAAGATTTTCTTAGGATAAGCTTAACTTTTACCAGCAAAGGTTGTATAGAAAAGTTAATTTTTGGGCTTTTCAGAAAAATAATAAAATAAATTTTCTATGTTATTTTTATTTTTCATAAACTATTGAGTGGAAACACTATGGTGTAATGAGATGCTTTAATGAAGGTCTTTAAATGGTTCATTTTTTAAATGTAACCACTATATCGTTAATTAAATAGTTCACTTAATGAGGGTCATTAATGAGAATCATTAATGATGCAGCGTCATAGCGTAACTAAAACACTGCGACATTTTTCTTTTAATAATAATCTAATCCATTGGAGAGAAGAAGAGGAATCACTGGGAAATATCTAATAAACTGCTGGCAGTTTCCCACTCCAATGAAGAATGAAGAATGAACCAACAGACTTTAGAGGATCATATCCATAGGTTGACAAGCGGTGACGAACGCCAATGATTGCGGATCAACGATGACGCGACTCACATCCTTCGTCATCAGGGAATCCAATGATTCTAGGTTGGGGTCTTTGATTGCTGGCATTTTATTTCCCATTATTAAGTTTAACAATGAATGCAGATCAACCAACTAACGGGTTGATCTGTAATTCACTCGTTCATGCAAGTGGTTATAATGTGGGGATTTGAATTGGGGTTTTATTCGATATATTTTATGATTATTGTGTTTTCCCCATGATTAAACTCTAACGAGGAGGGCGTGGGACAACATGAACAAGGCTCAGTCCCTCCATCGTAGCTGTTCTTTGTGTGTTCTTTGAGGTTGGATGATCAACATGTCAGCAATGTATTTCCAAGGACTTCGCAGTTAAAGTGATATTCTACAGAGCCCGTAGAAGCAAGAGGTTCAAGAAATGGACCACTAGAGCGACTTCGATGGCCCATCTAAGGTACCGGCGGTGGCAGCGGCAACTGTGGGTGGCGGGTGGAAGCGCACTCGACGACATGCCGTGGTGGCATAAAGATGAAACAAGATAGCCGTGATGGTAAGGAGGCACGACGCCCATCGACGCCGCATGGAGGAGCGGCCCGCCTAGGATGGTTGGGTGAGCTGGAGGCATGGAGACGAGGGTCCGCATGCGCATATAACAGTCGACCACCTGCCGGCCGTTCTGGGTGAATGGGCGGCTCCAGTTGGAGCCATCAGGTGGAAAACAGATGCACCCGCTTCTATGCTGGAAAACCGGCCTTCACCTTGCGGGTCAGGCTTCTTCTAGTGGGTCGTGCCCCACCACGTGGGTTGGGCCACCCACAAGCTAGACCCGCACTGCTGGGATGGACCCACACTGCTGGGCCAGACCCGCGCCACCGGGCCAGACCCTCCACTGGGTTAGACCCACTCAACCAGTCCAGAACCAGAGTCCCAATGAGCCGGCTGGGCCGAACCCATGCCGTACCTACACCAAACCCCCAGATCGGGACGGGTCGGGTCGGTCCAGACCCATACCCGACCTGCCCCATTTCACTGAAACAATCATAACTTGCAGACCGAGCATCCTATTAACATGCCTTCTGTAGAACAATGACCCTTGAGATGAGGTGGTCATTTTGATATTCCCACTTGAGTTTTGTAGGAATTTGGAGTACGTTCGGGTTAGATCATACTCGAATCCAACCAAGACCTTTTTACTAAAAATCCTATAACTTACGGACCAAGCGTCTGATCGACGCACCGTCTATTGTATTAGAACCCTTACGACAGGGCAGTCCTTTGGTTTAATTTTAAGTGGTACTTAGTAGAGGTTTTGGTACGACCGATGACTTGGGGAGTAGATCCTCCTAGAATCAAGTGTTCTAAGTATGAGAATCTAGTGGCTGACTGTAACGTGAAGAATGAATAACGATCCTGTGTTGGTCAGCACCTAGTGATCCTATGTGGGTCGACACCTAGTGAGCCTATGTGGGTCACCAACTAGCGATCCTATGTGGGTCAACACCTAGAAATCCTATGGGGGTTAGCACCTAGAGATCCTGTGTGGGTCAGCACCTAGTGACCCTATGTGGATTAGCAGTAGAGCCTCTAGATAGAATAAGATGATATAGATTTACGAATAATCATCTTATCTTCTTTACTTAAGTTATACCTGGTGTAAGTTGCATATTTTAATTTTTTCTATGTGTCTGAGATCTTTCTTGGTGGTATTAGCTCTGTGGTTTTCCTTTTTGATGTTTTCCATCATGGATTACTGAGAGACCATTGGGGATCTCATGGTCCCTATTGAGTATTGTTATACTCACCCCTGCATGGGCTTCTCCCGCACCTATTGTGTCTTGTGCAGGAGACAAACAGCTTTGACGGGGACTTTGAGGAGCTGAGACTAGATAGTTCTCATAGGTAGATCGATAGATGTGGTGTGCTGCAGTGACATCCGATAGAGAGCTATACCTAACCTTCAAGTATGATCCTTGGTGGGTGACCTCTAGAGCTTCTAATTCTTTTGATGTACTTTCCTTTTAGTTGGGATTGTATTCTGGCCTTTTTTACTTTTGGTTTACACACTTTACTCTCATTGGTGGTACTCTGTGGTGATTGTATTACTTTTCTTTCCTTCATGGTTAGATTTGTATAGTTTTCCCTATTTGTGTGTGTATAGGTTTGAAGGCAATGCCTTCCCTTTTTGGGATATGCCTTTCCGGTGCGGGTCACCATCCCCTGACCTATGGAAGGATGGCTTGGGGTAGTCATGGCACTGACCCTAGGGTATGGGTCAGGACAAAGTGGTATCAGAGCGGTCAGTTCTACCAGAAGAACTAAGAGTATGTATTTTCAATGGGAGAAATAGTGTTAAGTGTCTTGAGTTCAGATTTCAATCATGGGTGTACGGTGTTGGTAGGGAGTCTAACATATCCATACACCAGGACCTTGAATTTTGTTTTCTGACTCAGTATATGAAAATACTAGTTTCATGTGTTTTGGAAATGTATTTATCTTGATCTCTTTTGAGTCAGATCACCATGTATAACTTATTGACCATGTAACATCTATTTCTATACAATATGCTTCCACAAAGACAGCCAGCCAAGATTCTAGTGAGAGATATTGACAATGGTTCACCAAGCGATAAGGAGTCAGTACAGGGACCAATTACAGCAATAGCACCTTCGGGTGGTGTACTCGTAGCACCACCACGCAAAGAGCAGTAGTTACTACTAGCCCAATCAACCGACAGTGCATGCTGACTGAGCATGCTACACGAGTTTCAGAGACAGAGGCCTCTTAGGTTCCGAGGAGAGATAGATCTTTAGGTAGATAAGGATTTTATAGTGGTAGTTACTCGGATTTTTCTCCTAGTAGAGACACCTACAGACCATATGGGGTTTCTAGACAATATCCTTTTTTAGGGAACAACAGAAAGATATTGGATCTTGATGCTCTAGACATATGAGGAGGTGACCCTTGTTTGGTCATACTTCAAGAGCCTCTTTAGGGTGGATTTTATACCAGAAACACCACACTCAGTGCGTATTCAGAAATTACTTCACCTATAGTAGGTAATCATGACTGTGGCCCATCACTCAACAAAGTTTACCAACCTCTCCTAATACTACACCGACATGGTACGAGACCCTTTCTTCAGGGCATGGACCTTTGATCAGGGGATCTGATGGGAGAATAGAGTGTCGATGATTTCTCTCAGCATCTCGATGCAGGATGGAGTGCTAGAGTGACCCCTACTAGTGGGGAGCTTCCTAGATGAGAAGGCACCGACAGTGAGAGATACCACCATATGATAGGTGGCTGAGTCGTCTGTAATAGGAAGTAGGTAGACAATGTAGAGGCCCAAACGGACCAGAACTTTTGGAGGACGACCCCAGGATGTAGGGTCGGAGGTTTGGAGCTTGCAAGTCATAGGATTACATCTAAGGGATAGATATTTTTTACTCTTGCGAAGGACAAGGGCATATGTCTTGTGACTATCTGACTCCCTGCATAGATAACTAGCAGGCAGTCAAGGGACCACCAAGACAATGATAGAGGTTTGAGCGAGGAGGTCCATAGGGTATCAGGCATGGTAGGGGAGCATGCTGAGTGGCATGCAATGTATGATGGATAGAGGTACTACCACCACCACCCCAGGAGGTCCACCATGAGTTCTGTGAGCAGGTGGACAAGGGTGGGGCTAGCTTTAGGTGATGATGGAATACAACCACGACACTCTAGAGATGATTAGAGGTAAAATCTATGTCTACTCCACCTTAGCTGTAGTTCTTATAGACACAAGTTCCTATATCTCTTTCCTTTTTATGAACCTTGTTCAAGGTTCAAAGATTCCGGTGGAGCTATTGGCTTGATCCTTACGATTAGAGACTCCTACGGGATGGGATTTGATGATTACACACTAGTTCCGGCAATGTGAGCTTACTATAGGAGGTGAGAGCTTCAAATGGGATATCCTAGTAGTAGTGTCGAGGCCTTATGACATCATCTTGGGTATGGACTGGTTATACACTGTCCATGCTCAGATCAAATGTTTTAGGCGCAAAGTGTGGTGTGTCTGCGAGGATGGGACCGGGGTTTACTTCATCGGCGAGAAGGGAACCTCTGTAGCACATGATGGACTTTCTCGGAGGATGGTGCATCCGATCACTCACAGGTTTGATATCCTCACCCTTGATATAGTGGATGAGAGGAGTCTGAACTTTCCTTTAGTGGTGGATGAGTATGAAGATGTATTTACAGAAGATTTCCTAGGACTACCTAATCACAGATAGGTAGAATTTTTCCCTAGCTTGTACCTAGGGGAGACACCGATGTATACACCTATATATCAGGTGGATCTTGCGGAGCTTCATGAGTTGAGGGTACAACTGGAGGACTTGCAGAGGAAGGGGTTTATAAGGACTAATGTTTTTCCATGGGCAGCCCTGATGTTGTTTTCCAAGAAGAAAGATTAAATCTTGTGGCTATGCATGGAATTATGGTGCCTGAACTAGGATACCATGAAGAACAAGTATCCACTGCCGAGGATTGATGAACATTTCAATCAGTTGAAGGGAGGGAGGTGGTTCTCGAAGATCGACCTCATATCAGGATATCATTAGCTTCAGGTACAGGATGAAGATGTACTGAAGACCACCTCTAGATTCCGGTACAATCACTATGAGTTTTTGGTGATGCCTTTTGGCATGACCAATTCCCCAGTAGTGTTTAGGGGACTCATGAACTAGATCTTCCAGCCCTTCCATGATTGTTTCATGGTAGTCTTCATTGATGAAATCTTGGGGTATGTCTTTGATGCTTTCACCGGGGTGTGCGTGTCTGTCTGTTCGGGGATGGCGACGCTGTTTGTTGACTCGCATTCCTAGTTTCCAAAGATGGGAAACATCAATTCCTTATTCAAGGACGTTTTCTCCTTGATTGAAACTGGATGATGGGATTTCTGTTATTCCTGCTGTGGATTCCTCCTCGAAACTCGTCACCTAGTCTGGTTATCCCTTATAGATTTAAGACGTTGATTGTGAAACTCTTCCCAATTCCATATATTCATGGATGATGGTTAATTACACTACTTTTGTCAAGACATTCCAAGGAGTCCATCCCGGGAAGAAACCATTGGTCAGGGGAATAGTTATGTTGGACATCACTGGTGTGTCTGGATGCTGGAACACTAACATGTCTATCTTATGTCCCTTATTATAGGGTTTCTTGAGTGCATGGAATCCTGAGGCATCTCACATAAAATGTGAGTAATTACATGATATAAGCTTATCTCTGAGGTTTTCCTTAGCTTCTCATGTTTAACACTGGGTATGTCGTGTGTTTAACATCTAGAAGAGGCGGATCGGGTTGATCAGAACACTAACTAGAGTGGATCAGATAGGCATCACCCCTTGTGGGAACACTGATGTCGGGATAATGCATGCTTAGTTACCCAGTTACTGGTAGGAGTAGTGAAGAGTTGAATTTGTATGATCTCACCGGAATGTGGTGTCCTGGGTAATAATCAGGATGGGTGATGGGTGGTTAAGTGAAGTGGATGGAGAATGGGATGGAGTTGACTTGAGGGTAATGATGATGGGGGGATTGATCCTCGAAGAGACTTCCTACATATCCCCATGGCATGGAATCAAAGTCCACGTAGTTTAGAAATGTGTATAGGATTGGGGTGTGCACATAGGATAGCGGCCGAACGATATATTAGGGCTTACATGTGGTTAGCAGCCCGAGGTTGATCTGACGCCACTTAGATGGACCAGAGATATGGGTCCCGAAAAAGGGGACGACAACGGCTTACCGCTGGGTTTAGGTTGACAACGGCTTACCACTGACTGAAGTTGACAATGTCTTAGCACTAATTAGGGATCACAATGGATTACCGCTGCGTGAGGGTCACAACAGCTTTCCATTGGGTAGGGGATCACATCATCTTACCACAGGATGGGGAATAAAAGGGGTATATATTTTAACGTCATGCAGGACGGGGGGTGGACCAACATAAATTAGTCGAGACCATTGGTTGTTGGGCTTGAACCTTAGGGAGGCTTCCTACGTAATTTTCCTTGGTGATGATAAAAGTCCGTGTAGTTCTATATGGTGTGGGAGAACTGATGCGAATGGGGGTCAGAACGAATGGGTGTTGGGGTTGAGCCTCAGGGAGGCTTCCTACGTACCTTTCCTTAGCAAGGATGAAAGTCAACATAGTTCAGAAGTGGGGGGGGGGGGGTCAGTGAACCGATGTGAAAAAAACCTAGGTTCCAGGTGGATAGTGGGCTTGAACCTCAGGGAGGATTCCTACGCACCCTGCCTTGGCAAGGATCAAATTCCATGTAGTTCGGGTGTGGGAGGTCAGTGAACCGACATGAATAAGGACCTGGGGTCTAGGTGGATGGTGGGATTTAACCATAGGGAGGCTTCCTATATACCCTACCTTGGCAAGGATCAAAGTCCACATAGTTCAGGTGTGTTGGGTGGGGCTTAAACTCTGGTTTTCCAAGAAAGGATGTCATGATCGATGCTTACTCTAAGACCACGTGAGTCGTGATCAGTGTGAGAAACAAGAGGCAGCAAAGACCTGATGATCACATCACAAAAGGTGAATCTGTGGGAAGTGGAATAGGGCTTACATGTGGTTAGCAGCCCAAAATGAAAACAGGGGCTTATGCGTGGTTAGTATCCCAAAGAGGAAACAAGGGTTTACACATGGAGCAGCCCCAGGGATATGGAGACTGAGACTTACTATAGGTTGGAGGCCCGGATGGTGAAAAAGCACAGAGAGAGAGGGAAGGGATGAAAAAATTCCTTTACCTATCTCTCCTCTTAGTCTTTGGCATGAAATAAGAGAGGAGTAGTAGTGGTGATGCATCCTACAAGAAAAACTTAGGGGCTTACACCAAGATGGTTGCCCTTTTCCCATAGACAGACGCCACTCGTATTAGGAGGATGTCATTCCTTTTGAAGAATGGTCACACTCCCATGGATACGAGTGGGCATAGAGAATGTCTAAGATGGGGTTCCCCGCATAGAGTGCATGGGGTGAGGTCACAGTTTAACGTCATCTGTGGAGGACGATGGCACATGGCAGTTTAACGTCCTGCAGCTCAGATGAGGTGGGTTCACTCCGAACCCCAAATACTTACATGATTGGTACCTCCCGCCCCTCAGGGAAGGGAATGCATCAATAATGCCATAGCTAGGGGGTGTTATAGAGTGATCCATTGGGGGGTCCACATTAGCATGGCTATGCGAAGAAGCAATAGCCATTACCGTGCCTATGAGAAGAAGCATGAGGTGATGCAACACAATAGAAAGCAGTGTCCAAGGGACTTTGAAATCACTTCGTGCAAACCTGGAAGGTCAGATGGGAAAAGGAATTGCAGAGGAGAGGGGTTCATAGGGAGGGGCCTTGTGAAGCTCTGGTGCTCCATGTAGTGGAGGGGCTTTGTGAAGGGGTATGCTTCGCAAATTTTAGCATCCCAACCTAAGCATAGAGCATAGGTGTATATGTAAGGTGCTTTGAAAAGTGGAAAGACATTCATGGAGAAATGCCTCGCGAAGAAATGGTGCTTCGAAAACTGTAGAATTGTGAAGTAAGGAGCTTTGCGATGCGCAGTGGCCCTGCCTTAGCATATGGGTCACATGTGTATGAGGGGTGATTCGTGAAGAGTAAACACTCTGTGATGACTTGGGTCCACTTGGGGATCCCCTTACTTCGCGGAGGCCCATGGGCTCCACAAAAGGCATCCCTCTCTAAAGATGGGATGAATTAAAGCAAGGAGGAGGCCCTTCGTGATGAAAAAGTACCTTGAGAAGATCATGGTTCACAGAGTAGGGAGTGCTTCACGATTCATGAGCTAGGATGTCGAATGGTCGTATGATCTATCCATTGGGCTCGAGTGGAGCCTTGTATTTATAAGAAAGAGGCACCACAAAGAAGAGCTCACTCGGCGCGAAGACGAAGCTTGCTCCATGGTGGGTTCGCGAACGTAAAATCGCCTCGTCAAGCCTCTCGCCTCCTTGCTTCATGGCAGGCTCATGAACATCAACTGGGTTTGTGGGGTATCCCAGCTCCTTGCTCTGTGATGGGATTGAGAATGTCAAATTGGATCGTGGAGCCTCCTACCTCCTGGCTCCATGATGGGTTCTTGAACGACAAATATTCTCACAGAGACTCCCACCTCCTTGCTCTGAGGCGGGATTGCGAATGTCAAATCCGCTCGCGAAGCCTCCCGCCTCCTTGCTCTGTGATGGGTTCATGAACGGAAAATCTGCTCACAGTGCCTCCTGAATCCTTGCTCTACGGCGATCGCAGGGCCGTGGGGGATCCACGAATGGTCTTCACGAGGCAGCCCTTGAGGCTTTCATTTGTTATTATTTGTCCCCAATTTTGGTGCTAACAAATGCCCCCCTCAGGCTTGGAGTTGAGGAGAAATCCAGGGTCAAAGCCTGAGGGCCAATCACCAAAATCCCTCGGCCATTTGTGAAGATGTCTCACGAAGGAGGCTCGCAAAGCGGGGAAGTGATGGGGTGGCTGAGCGTGCCGCATAGATCACTACGGTTTAGACGCACAGAAAAGATCCAAAGGTCATCACCTATAAATAGGGGAGTTTACATCTCTTTTATCCTTTCTCTCCTTTGCAATTTGGGCCTTTAGTGATCTCGATTTGCAAATCTCCACGTACTCCATGCTTAATCTCCATGAATCAGGCCTTCTGTTTTACGGCACACAGTGAGTCTTTGACTCCGCTACAGTGCTTAGTGATTTTTGTTTGAAGACCGGGATAGGGCTCCGTGAACAACCTCTACGAATGATCTCCAAAAATTTTCTCCATGAAATAGTTTCATGAACCGAACCTAGAAAAACACCGAAACTTAAAACTGAATGGCTCATCAAGAGGCTTCCAGGGGGTCCTCGCGGACGCTGCCTAAAGGGAGGAGATGAAGAATAGCTTGGGCCTAGGGTAGTTAATATGGAGCCACTCTGACCATGGTTAGTTGGTGAAACTGCTATCGGAGATCTAGAGGAACTATCCACTATGCAAGAGGCTGCCTTTGTAAGGGTTCGGGCTGAGGGACGATGTCTTCAATCCTGAAGAAAGTAGGAACGAGATAACTTACTAGTTCAGGAGTACGCCGTGTCAGCGCCAATGGTTCTGGGTGGCTGACGACCATGCCTGAGAAGACTCCACACCCATCAATGCTGACTGCCTATATAATCACCTTAAAAAAGTGGATGGGAAGGCATTGTATCCGGAGACCTCCCCCCCCTCTGTACTAGACAATCTTGAAGGCGGCCCGGAGGAACCCAAAGAAGGGATTGTTTGAGGAGTAGGACTTGCACCATGGCAGCAACTTCACAGATTATTGGGCCTATGCTTACTGGGTAGGTGCCTCATGTGAAGAGTTTGGGGATGTGTTTAGGAGAGTGGGCCTATATGAGGTGGCTTGGGTCTCCCAATTCCACATCTACCAGCTGAAACAATTTATGCCGGAATTGCTGAGTAGGTGGTCATCAAGGACCAACACCTTCCACCTACACCATAGAGAGGTTGGTATTAGCTTTTGGGAAATGCACCAGATCTCAGGGGTCCCAATATTGGGGGCGATGTATATTGAATTTCTCCCTATCATGAGTGCGTGGGAGGATCAGATAAAATTCCATAGCTGGTGATGGCTTTGATGGAGCTGGTACCAGAAGAGGACAAAGAAGCAGTTAGAGATTTCCACTTCAGGCGATGGTTCAAGTAATTTCTGAATTTTCCAGAAGAGAGGCAGTTTCTGGTGAGGCCTCAGACATTCCCAAAGGGGGATGAATGGGGCAAGGAGCACTCGTACTGGTGGCTCTTGGAGGACAACCAGTGGAAAACCTGGGGATTTAGCATCAGCACCGAGCAGCAGCCGATAGTCAGGCTGGCAGCATTCATTGTGGCTCTCATTAGTGGTTGGACCCTGTAGGTGAGGGATACAAACATGGGAATGTGACCAAACACATTTATCATGGCATCTATGTTGGATACAGGAGAGAGATTAAACCTCTGAATCCTGATGTTTGCTAAGTTATACAAGATTCTATGGCATATCAGTGAGGGGAAGAGGCCACAGAAGATAAGCGGACCATTCCACCCTCTATATGAATGGATATCAGCACATGTTATGGGGGTTTATAAACACCCGAACCCCATCTTGCCACAGGGATCGAACATCCACCCATCGATCCTGAATGTCATGGGAAGCTTTCCAGCCAAGCTGACAACACCGTTAATACTGAACTGGGTGTGGAAGGTGGAGGAATTCAACTTTCACCCATTTTCGTTGCCAACGGGTTCTTTACAGATGACGGTCAAGGTACAGAAGAGCACCAATCCTATCTCCTAGCCTTTTGGGGTGGATTCATGGTGGTAAGGGTGGACCGTGATCCCCTCTACGAGCTGTACACCCTGCATCGATTTGCCCAACAATTTTAGTTTATACAGAAACTGACCCCACGGGTCTATATTGGGGTGCACCATGAAGAACACTTGTGTGTGATGAGCCAGATGTGGTTGATGTTCACACGGGAAGACGGGAAGATGTAGAATGAGCTGCCTCCACCTACTACTATCTTTGGGTTGGTAAAGGAGTATTTCCAAAGCTGGGAGGTGGCCTACTAGGGGGAGATGCTGAAGCAACCAACCATTTAGGTTAGTGATTGTGAGCCTCCCCAACCTCAGGGCCGGGGCCAGAAGACAGCAAGGACATGTAGCGATGGCGAGGCTACTAGGGCGGTGAGACCCGCACCAGGTGAGGGTGTGGTAGCAACGATAGATCCAACAACGGTAGCGGACCCGACGGTTCTAGAAGAACATAGTCATCCAGAGGGGAGGACACCGAGAGGATTCCGTAGGATACCCACCCAAGATACGGGGAAGTGGCTGTGTCATATAGAAATTCTAGGGAATGCTGTCTTCCCGGAGGCCTGGGACATTTGGGAAGTCAATAGGAAATTTCTCAGCCTGTTTGAGATGTGGAAACACTTGAACCATCTTGGGATGGATTTTCCAGGGATAGGCCCTATTCGGGCTGGATTTGCAGTGTCCCAAGACGAGGGGGAACAATACCTGGCTGATATGGAGGACTTCGTGCATTCACAGGGTGCTACTCATCCAATGAAAGATCATGTCAAGGTGTTGTTAGATCATACCCCACCCCTGTGTGAAGTTGTTAGCTACTAATTTGAGAGAGCACTTCCCTCTACCAGAAGAACTAGACGAGTCCTCCTAGGGGGACAAGGATAGTAGAGGGAGCCCGTTGGAGGAGGGAAAGGTCGATGATCAATCCTCAGACTTTGAATATTTCACAGAGGACCTCAAGGTAAAGTCCTAATACCCTTCCTCAGAGTCTGCTTCCAGGTCATTCTGGGCTCCTTATTAACATCTTAACTGTGTAGGAGGACCTTGTACACAGAACTCGTTCTCCTCCCTTAGTGGATGTGGACGTAGGACCTTCGGGATCCATGCTTGTGGCTACATCAATTGCTACATCCAGCGGGGCAGGACACCTAAGATGAACCCTCCAGAGCTTTCAGAGCTTCCAATAATATATGGGGGACCATGCCTCAGGGTCCCGATGACATCAACCCAAGAATGAGACCAGGAATTAGATCTCTATAAGTTTCTTCTACAAAATTCATGGATGTCACCAATTGACCATGTAAAATAATGTCCATGATCCTTTTTGGTGTGTACAGTTATTTGATTGGAATGGGCTGCTACGGTGAGGTTGGTCAAGACTTCTGGCAGTGCCTTTCCCAGGGGAATGCTGGTGATCGTGGAGGTAGATATCCAGACTGACTGAACTGCGGTGCTCCTGATCAATGGTTTCACCGTCAGTGGGGTTGTTCCAGAGATTATTGAGGTGGTATCCAATGACGAGGATCGATTAGATAGACCAAGTCCTACCACACCTGATCAAACGCTAGATGAAAACCCTGCTGATGAGTTCCTGAGGGTGTTCCCCACATATGAGCCTGCCAACCACACTGACTGGGACGAGACGACCTCTGATGAAGAGGACAACAAAATAGTTCATCACGAATCATGGAATCTGATCAAGCGCTTCATTGATCACATCCCCCATGCACTATGGCTGGATGAGATGGACATACTTCACTTACGATTACGTGAATTGTGTGCTGGGGGAGTGTATGTCCAGCATCCTCACATGCTCATCTGAGATCTTATGGTGAATAAGATTCAAGAGTATGACCGTGGCCTCAGTGTGGACTGGCAGCGGAAGAAAGTGGTGAACATCAAGAAGCACTGGGAGGAAAAAAATGAAGTTCAGTGGATGTAGGTCCAAGCGGATGAGCACTCAACCTCCCTCCATGCGTAATAAGAGCTCATATTGCAATTGAAGACCCAGCTTGAAGAGGCCGAAGAGGGAATTAATCGAGTCTCTGAGGAGATGTCTGTGATTCAGACTGACGTAGAGCAATCCTAGATTGTGGCTGATGAATTGTGACCCATCGCTGCCAAGGAGGAGTAGGAACTGAACATGCGACATCAAATCCTAGACGCCACAAGCCAGAGGGTGGTGGAGCTGCAACTTTCTTTGGACATGAATAACCCGTCCATGGGAGGGATAGACCCTTAGGTGCTGTAAAGATTAAAAACCATCTAACATACTTTCATGCTTTGATTGTTTGATGCAATAGCATGCATGAGTCTCGTTATTAGTGTTGGTTTTACATGAATCTGTTATATTCGTGAAATGCCCAGTGATCAATCCCTAATCTCACACAGGTCGGGCCCATTGTGAGAAACAAGGGATTATCGTCATGTTATTCCATCCGAACATAAGAGTGTTGACCAAGCTTCAGGCATCCAGAGTTTGGAAAAATGATCCAAATTACTGGAAAGAAATGGGAGAGACCTGACTTGAGAATGAATCTCTCAGAATAGTCGAATTACCATTTTCCCAGTGTGCTCTTGTGCTCGAACGGGGTAACTCCAAGGGTGTTGGAATAAATCTGAATAGGGGGGAATGGAAGGTGTGAATCACAGTACCCAAGATTCAAAAAATTGTATTGATGGCGTGACAATTAAGAATGATTGTTGAACATGTTCGAAACATAGTATCCTTATTGTGTTAGACTGAAATGGGGATAACAAGTGAAGGCCGACCACTGACCATGTTCGAAACACGAGGCCTAACTTGAAATGTCATCCATTTGTCTTCCAGAACGTTGGCCCAGGACAGTAGGAGAGCCATAGGCTATGAATCCATGCTGTTAGGGGGTTCCTTTAGACATAAAAGAGGACGAGGATCCAAACAAAGGGCATAAAAAGTGTGGATTGGAGTGATGTTCCATTCAACTAGAGTCCAACACTCTTGAAATTATGCCACCGTGGTGGAAACACATTGGGTGGGAGCATCAGTCTGATCAGGTTTTAAACATAATTCTGAACATGACCTCTCTGATAAGGACCTATAATGATCATTAGTTATATTTCATACCAATAAAGATGATAGACATGTAGTTCAATGTCGTACAGTGAGGATGGTGCACATAGTTTAAAGGTCATACTTTCTGGACCAAGATCGAGGCTGAGGGGCCAGAAGGGTTAATGACCCAGGGGCTGGGCCCAAGGCGGAATTCATGGGCATCATTACATATCCCATAAGGATGATAATCAAGCCGAACATAGTTTTAAGAGCACATTTTAATGTCATGCAAGATGATGGAGGGCATGCATGGCATGGTTGTTCTAGTACACATCCTACCAAAACTACTAATCCCACATGAGTCGTGCTCTATGTGGGAAACAAGAAGTAGTAGAGGAACTTTCCCGACATAGTAAGGAACATGTTAGGGGTGAGAGAATGCTCGGTGAATGTCATCCCAATGATGCTAACCCATCCATGCAATGCACCTAGGTGCGCGAAGAGGTAAAGCTGAGTATGTCAGAATTCCAATTGAAAATAAGGAAGTGGAAATATGTGAATCATGATGATTGAGATCTAGACCACAATGATGGTGGAGTGATGATAGGGGATAGTTGCTGACCACGTTCAAAACACAGTATCCACATTGCATTAGCCTGATATGGGTATAGATAGATGAGGGTTGACTGCTGACCATGTTCAAAACATGGGACCTGTCGCAAATGTTGTGTGAGGTATACAGGGACGTTGGCCCAAGATGGTAGGTAAGCCAATGTGGCATGAGACCAGGCCGTGAAGGGGGGGGGGGGGTCCCTTCAGATATAGAAGAGGATGCAGATCCAAATAATGGGATCACGAAGCTTGGACATGGAACGAGGGGAATTTCCCCATGAAAATTCTACACTTTGGGCTATGTCAAGACACATCTGAGTACGACAATAAGACATATCAGATAGAGGTATTCAAGCCCCTTCCCAAGGATAAGGGTTATAGGGTCACACGTTTTCAACATAAGGACCGAGGGTGGACCATTAAGGGGGGACTTGATTTAATGGATTGTGAATGGGGTGGCGAAATAGCCAAGCACGACGTGCAGTTCCTATAGGGAGATCTTAGTTTAGGGTCATAGAATTCAGACCATGCTGGGAAAAGATATGGGAAACAAATGGTGCGGCTATTGAAAAACCCGACGTGAATGAGAAATTAAGAGGTACTCGCCACACCACATGTTTCCAAATGAGTTCAGGCCAATGGGCCAAAAAATATGGGACATGATTATAGATTCCTAGGGATGGACCCAGAAACAATATGCCTTGGTGTTCCTATATATCCCATGAGGATGGGAATCAAGCTAAACGTAGTTCTAGAAGATGTCATATAGTTTAACATCTTGCAGCAAGGACTTGGAGTGGTCTTAGTTTATGGTCATAGAGCTCGGACCATGGATGGTAGGAAATGAGAGGGACACATGGCGATGTAATTACAAAACCTGACATAAATGAGGACCTAGAGTCTGGATCACCGTTCATTTCTTGGGGGAGGTTTCAGGCCGAGGGACCGGAAATGAAGATTAGGCTAGGCCCGAGAGAAAGTGTACAGGCGTTCCTACGTATCCCATTAGGATGGGAATCAAGCCCCACGTAGTTATATAATATGGCATGGTAAGGTACCGGCACCTGGGATAATAAGGTTGTGCGGGTCTGGCCCATACACCAAAAAAAGCGGTATTTGATAGATCTTGTTTGTCCTTTAGGATGAATGGGGGGTTTTTTGTGAAGCGATGGATGTAGGATAGAAAGTTCGGGCATAACCATAAGAATCAAGCTGTATGAAGGCATTGAAAAATGGTATGGTGTGTGACCAACACCAAACATGATGTCCTCTAGAGTGAGGACACCACAATATAGTTCCGTTTTTCTTCATGCATCCAGGATTATAATGTCACAGTTTAGAGTCATGTGATGGGACCAGACGACATATTTTAATGCCATATGGCCTGAACGTATATAGGAGAGATGAGTTTCAAGAGGGGAATGAGCTCGGTTCGATAAATCATACCCGTCGTGAATGAGAACCTGGTCCACATCACACTGTGCACAATTTCATGAGAGAAACCTCAGGCCGAGGGGCCAGAAATGATTAGAGGATATGGGGCAGGAGAGGCTATCTCTAAATTGAGCTGGACCCGAGGACGAGATGTTTGGGTGCTCCTACGTATCCCATGAGGATGGTAATCAAGCCATACATAGTTCTTAAAGGTACCTTTTAACGTCATGTGGGATAGAGAGGTAGGAGGGGCTAATTCTTAGAATGGGTCACACATAGTGTGGTTATTGAAAACCCAATGTGAATGAGGGCATACGCTCACACGAGCCATGCCACACGGTCTTATAAGTGTCAGATCCCAAAAAAGGTAGACCATAAAATAGAAATCATAAAGAGATCTTAGTTTAAGGTCTTAGAGCTCAGACCATGGAGAAGCAAAATTCTTCTAAATAGGTGCAGACCTCTGTCCAATCCCTAAGCTTACGTGAGTTGATCTTAGTGTAAGAAATAAGGGTATAGAAGATCTTCTCAATACATGAACTGCATGTAAATGGGTATTCGGTGCGGAGCCATGAAAAACATCGTATCACAGCTTTGTCCTCCTAATGTGCTAATGTGCCCTGAGGGACAACACCAGGAATGTCTAGATTCCACTTAGACATGATGGGGTGGAAAATTATGTGAATCATGTGACCGATATTTTGGGATTAATGGGGTTGGAGTGATGATAGAGGATGATTTTTTACCATGTTCGAGACACAATATCTATATCATGTGACCTGAAATGTGAACAACAAATGAGTGTCGACCGCTGACCGTATTCGCAATGCAGGACTTGTATCGACTTGTTGTTCAAAACCCTCGAGGACGTTGGCCCGTAGTGGTAGGAGGGACCTTGGGCCGAGCATCCATGCCATTTGGGGGTCCCTTTGGATGTGAAAGATGATGTAAGCCCTAATGAAGGGGAACACGAGGCCTGAAAGGTGGGTAAGAACATGTCCGGATAGAATTTGAAACTCTAGGTGCTGGACCAGAGTACTCTTGGACACATTGAAAAATCACCGAAGAGGGTCTAGGGACCCGACTGAGAGCTAGTCGACTCAAAAATATGAGTACAGGGAATGAGAGAGAAGGCCAATCAGGAGAGATAGGTATAATGCATGGTTGTTGTAAACTCTTTGTGAATGGGGACATAAGCCTATACCACACCGTATATCCCTCTCCTGGAAAAACGCAGGCCAAGGGGCCAAAATGATTGGGAGATTTCTAAGAAGTGGGGATGGACCCAAAGATGAGACGTTTGGGAGATCCCACATATCCATAAGTATTGAAATCAAGACACACGTAGTTATATAGGATGTCGTGTAGTTTAACATCTTGAAGCAAGGAAGAAGATAGAGGCAAGGTATCTCAACGAGGGATGTGTACGGAAAGACAAGTAACCCGTCATGAATGAGGACATACCCCCATTTAACACTGTACAATCCTAATTGAGAACTTGGACTAGGGGGCCGAAAAGGCCATGGGACTTGAGGCTGGGCCACAAACAGAAGGTCACAACCAACTTGTAGTTTAACATCTTGAAGGGAGGAAGATAGTGATCTTAGTTTAAGGTCATAGAGCTCGGACCACAAATGCCTAGTTTAATTTCATATGCATGGGACAAGTGAATGAAAAGGGTGAATCATCATGCCTATGGAAAACCACAGAGTGACAATGATAACAGATGAAATTTGTTGACCATGTTTGTAACACAGTATCCCCCCCTTACATAACCGAGGCAAAAAATTGGGCGTCGACCATTGAATGAATTCGTAACATGGGACTTGTACCAATTTGTCTTTCAAAATCGTTGAGTTAGTTGGATCGAAATGGTAAGATAACCCTTAAGGCTAAGTATCTATGCCATTCGGGGGTCCTTTTGGATATGAAAGATAATGGAAACCCAAATGATGGGGATCAAAAAACATGGCGGGGCCTACGTTCATGGAAGGGACAATAAATGATGGGAGGAAAGTCTCATGGGGATGTGCGGGGAGTGGAAAAATAGCCCGACGTGAATAAGGATGTGAGTCCTCACCATACCACACACTTCCCAAATGAGGAGTACGACCAAGGGGCCAAAAGGGTCAGGGGACCAAAAGGGTCAAGGGACCCGAGGCCGGGAATCCTGGACAACTGTAACCATACGACCCCTCTTGCCGGCATTGCCTCATCATAGATCCTAAGCCTGCTGTGAATTAGAGGGGAAGCCAACACCATACCATGTGTTCTGACCCAGGGGGAGATTCTGAAGTTTGGGCTAGGCTGACAGAAAAAATTTCTAAGCGGTCCTACGTATCCCATGAGGATGGGAATTAAGACACACATAGTTCTAGAAATCAATGCAGTTTAGTGTCATGTAGTGAGGACATGGGAGAATAGAAGAACAAGAAGGGAGTGCATGGTGCGACCCTCATACTCATAACATGGGTGGATCTAAAGAAGCCTGCACTACACCATGGTCCTTGAAGAGAACTACACCCAAGGTGAATAGTTTAAGAAAAGAGTTTGGGGGCTGGACTCAAGACGTAATGTCTAAGAGTTCCTACATATCCCATGAGGATAGGAATCAAGCCATACATAGTTATAAGGGTGCTGTTTAACATCTTATAGGACGGTGTAAAATTTAATGTCATGCGGGACATGGTAGTTTGAGGTCTTGCGGGACCATGCAATTTAAGGTCATGCGTGACCGTACAGTTTAAGGTCATGTGGGACCATACAGTTTAAGGTCATGCGGGACCATACAGTTTAAGGTCATGCGGGACCGTACAGTTTAAGGTCATGCGGGACCGTACAGTTTAAGGTCATGCGAGACCATTGTATGCTTAAGAAAAGTATTGCTTGAGGAACTTGGTATTGGTGGGAGGAGTTATACACTCACTATCCATGGTGACTAGGGAGTACACACCATTGGAGTAAACCTTGTGAACAATATAAGGTCTTTCCTATTTTAGCTCCAACTTGGGTAGTTTCCAGCTAGGTATCATTGGTGTCCTGAGGACCAGTACCAGGTCACCCTGAAAGAAGCATAGGTGAACTTTCTTATTGAAAGCTCTAGCGATCTTATTCTGGTGCCTTCAAAGATTGTTCAGAGCACGAAGCCTATTCTCATCAAGTGCTTCCAATTAATCCAGACAAATTTCAGCTACCTTATCTGGCACTTGCTGATCATATAATGCTATGAGTAATGAAGGAAACTGAATCATAGATGGTTTGGACGACCTCCGTTCCATACACTAGGGAATATGGGGTCTCCTGGGTGGAATTACAAGTCGTTGTCTAATAAGCCCAGAGGTCATTGGGGAGCTTGTATGGCCAACTCTTCTTGTTCTGACCAACCATTTTCTGCAAAATTATAGAGAGGGTCTTGTTGAACACCTCGATCTATCCATTTGCTTGCACATGATAGAAGGAGGTATGTTTAGAATGGATGTTGTACTTAGCATACCATTTCTTTAGCTCAGCTTCTCAGAAGTTGGTGCTGTTATCAGTGAGGATGTCGTGAGGGAATCCAAATCGGTAGATGATATTGGATCTCACGAAGTCAATGATGGAACGAGCCCTGAAATCCTTGAGTGGAATCACTTATTCCCACTTGTAAAAGAAATCCATAGCGGTCAGGATGAACTGGCACTGGCGAGCTGTTGCTGGTGGATATGGTCCCACGACATAAAGTCCATAGACTACAAAGGGCCAAGAGTACTTGGTAGTGTGGAGAGGCTCTGGTAGAAAATGCACAAAGTTGGTATGAATTTGGAACATGTGGCACCTTTTGGAGAACTCAGTGCAGTCATGGATCGGGGAGGGCCAGAAGTACCCCGGTCTCTAAATCTTGTGAGATAGCGTCAGCCCGGTCTGATGAGCCCCGCAAGAACCAGCATGAACCTCTTTCATGACCTGAGAAATCTCAACTCCTTGAATTCAATGGAGGATAACACCATAGAAACTATATTTTTAGAGGATCTTCTCATGACCCAGGCCATCCTGGAGGGTGAACTACAATGCGTGACATCAGATTCGCTCGCACTCAGCCCAATCTACCAGGAGATAACTGTGTTGGAGGTATTCAACCAAGGGTATCCTCCAATTGGGAGTTACTTCAATCACTATGTCTGGGGGACTTGGGGGTCCTTACTTGGAGGCATCGGTGGTAAGGTGGATTACATGTGGGATTTCGTCATTATCTAGAGTGACGAGAGCTATGAATCTCCAGTGCGCCACATGGATAATCAGATCATCCTTCTCGGGCTCTGCAAGTGACACAGCTAGGCCTACCAAGGTGTCTGCTCTTCCATTCTGTGACTGAGGGACATGGGTAACCTCCGACCGAGATGGGAACTAGGCCATTAGCTAGAGAGTGCACTCCAAAAATGGTATGAGATCTAGATTTCTAATGATATAATCACCATTGATTATCTTGATGACTAATTCGGAGTCCCCTTTCACATGAAAATGGGGCATGTCAATCTCTAGGGCTAGCTCAAGGCTAGTAATGAGGGCCTGATACTCTACCTCATTTTGGTGCAGCCTTATGATAGTAGGAATTAGTATGGAATAATGACTTTCACTAGGGTAATGAAGATGATACCTAGGCCTATACTATTGAGTCTAGGGTCACTGAGCCTTCTACCAGTGGGGCTTTGGGAGGTGCCATCAAAGTGCATTTTCCAACACAGGATGACATGATCCACCGAGAGGATTGCCTCATCGGGAAAATCCAGGCCTAGAGACTGGTCCACGGGGGTTGGATGTGTAGTAAGGAAATATGTCAATGTCTTCACTTTGATAGACTTTTGAGGCACGAACCTAATGTCGAAATGATGAAGGATTACTTCCCACCAAGCTAGACAGCCTGTCAAAATGGGGCGATTCAAGATTTACTTCAGTGGATCTACCCGGGACACCAGCTATACCTCGTGGTGCTGCAGGTAATGTCGCAACTTCTGTACTGTGAATACCAGCATGAGGCAGCTCTTCTCGATAGGGGAGTATCTAGTCTCCGTATTGAGGAGCATGCGGCTGAGGTAGTAAAGGCTATTTTCCATCCCCTCATTGTTCTTCTGGGTGAGAAGGGCGCCGAGAGATCATTCCAGGGAGATCACATAAAGGACCAGAATATTTCCAGAAATGGCTGGCATCAAGACTGGAGGGTGGAGTAGATACTACTTGATCTCTTAGAACACACTATGGCACTCTTCATCCCACTCATAGGGTTTTACCTTCTTCATTATAAGAGAAAAGGGCTTACACTTACTGGCCAGATTAGTAATGAATCAGCGTATGTAGGATAAGTGGCCTTGGAAACATCTGAGATCCTAGATATTTCTTGGGGGAGACATATGGCTGATGGGCTTGATCTTCTCCAGGTCAACCTTGATGCCCTAGTATCTGGAAACGAAGCTGAGAAACTTGATAGAGGTGACTCCGAAAGCACACTTTAATGGGATCATCTTCAGGTGATGGGAACAGAGGTAGCCGGACAGTTTCTCAAGGTCTTTGATATGGTCCCGAAACAGGAGAGATTTGACCACAAGACCATCCATATAACATTCCACCAATGTCCTGAGGATTGGATTAAATATGCGATGCATGACCCGCTGATAGGTGGCACCTGCATTCTTTAAACTGAAGGGAATGACTTGGTAACAGAAAGTACCTTGTGGAACCCTGAAGTATATAGATTCCTCATCCTTAGGGGCCATGTAGATCTGATTATACCCGAAGTACCCATCCATGAATTAGAGGGCTTGAAACCCAGCTATGGCATTGATTAACAATTCCGTCATGGGGAGGGAAAAATCATCCTTCAGATAGTGATGATTGAGATCCCGGAAGTCGATGCAGACTCTGATTTGTCCATTCTTCTTCCTTACTAGTACAATGTTGGCCAGAAATTTGGGGTACTGGACCTCCTTAACAAAATTCGCCCTGATTATCTTGTCAACTTCAGCCTCGACCCTGGCACCATGGGAAGGGTGCATCTTTCTGGGGGGCTACTTGAACCCACGATGATTTGCCAGAAGACCTAGGCGGTGGATGGATACTTGAGGATCTATTCCTGGGATCTCATTATAACACCAGGAAAACATGTCACGATGCTGTTTAAGGAAGTATACATACCACTGTTGCTCCTCAGGGGACATGGAGGCACTGACCAACGCGGGTCGCTGGTCTGCCTCGCTACCGAGGTTCACCTGTACGAATTCGTTGACCGTGGCAGAGAAGCCCTCTTCAAAGGTGGGGAAATCATCCTTTAAATACTCTTCTCTACTTATGGATAAGGGATCCTCTATGGGAGGAGTTGATTCTAAGTTGGAAGATCACAATGGAAGGCTGGTACCAACCTGAGCGGTAATAGATACTGTATCAGAGGGCTCCTGTGCTACCACAACCATAGTGATGAAGGCTGTCGATCTGATCCCATATGGTCTTTGGCCCAAGGGGCTACACTTGATGATGTCAAACCAGTAATGGCATGTAGGATTAAACCGGTTAATCCCATCCCAGTGAAAAAAGCAAGTTTGATGTATTTCTATTACCATGGGGCGGACATCCCGATATCTTATGGGAGTAGGAGGCTCTAGGATCACCTGAGCCTGATATTTATAGAAGTAGGAGGTGATCTTCTGATGTCTCTTAGACTTGGGAATGTGTTTCCCCCTCGTTCCAGACACAATAAGGCATTTTCCCATATCCATGGTTGTAGCCTCCAATTGGTGGATTGGAAAGATGTAGGCATCATCTAGTTCTATCCACGAGTCTTTCATAGCCATGGCATGCTCGACCTCATTAGTCTAAATCTTCTTTTCCTTTCTCTTGTAGTATTCGACATCTAGATAGCAGGATTCACAAGAGGAAAAGGAAGATGCGTCACCTTGAAGCATGCCCACTCGACCATTTAAAGAGTACTTGAGGCACTGGTGATATGATGAGGGAACCGCCGCATGTAAATGGAGCCACGACTTGCCCATCAACACATTATAGGCCGTGTCTGGGGAGACAACCATAAATTTGGTGCTGGTGAATAGGCCACCAAACTGGGTCTTCAAGTGGATCTTGCTGAACAGGGCCTATTCTGTCCTATCATAACCCTAGATTCTTAGGTCAGAGGGGCTCAAATCATCTTCATACAATCCCAGTTTTTGTAGTGTCTGAGTCGGGATTAGGTTGATCCTAGAGCCCGTGTTAATAAGACAACGATGGACCTCCACGCCTTTAAACTGATTGGTGATGTACAGTGGGAGAATGTGCCTCAGTATGGGAGTGCCTTTATCTTCTCAATAGAATGAGATAATGGCCTGGAATTTAGCATTCTCAATAGCCTCTGCATGGAAGGCTTCTACGGATTCTAATTACATCTCAAACTGAAAGAGGCTTATTAAAGACATGGCGAGGGCCTCACACATGTTTGATGATAGGTGAAGAGCCTCAAGGATGGAGATCCTTGAGGGGATGCCGGTGAGGTTCTTGAGAACATCATACTTTTATGACGGGCATGAAATTATGCTTACAGAAAGTCGCTCTATGACAAGAGGTATGGTGGGTCCTTCCGGCTGGACCGGTGGCTGGCTAGTGCTAGGAATATCCCACTGCTCACTAGTCAAAGCATGTGGAGTGACTACCATATGAGGACCTGATGGATGTAACTGGTCCGTGGGGAAGCGCAACTAATCGTGGCGAGGTCTAGGTAGATCTGCCTGATCTTGTAGTACGAACGATAGCGAAGGTGGACCTGATGTCACCAGATGAGAAGGCTGCGCTTGCTGAGCTCTACGTTGAGCCTACTGCCTGGTTTCGATAGCATACAAAACCTGGATTGAAGTACTGACCGAAGCACTTAAATGACCTATATAGACACGACTCCGTCGACACGAACAACAATTGAAGACGTTGGGAGGGTTTTCATGGTGATCTTCATCGTTAGGAATCATGTATGGGTTTACCAGCTCTACGGTATTAACCGAGGCATACCCTTGACTATCACTTGAAGAGTCATCCAATTATGGGAAGATTCTAGGAGGAATCTCCATCTCTGGGGGCATGAAGTCTCCTAGAGTATGGGATGATGATGGCATCGACAGGGGACTTTGTTTTCCCTTAAGACGTCGACGCTTGCTATTTTGGGATGAGGATGACTGAGATGACAATGGAGAGGTAGTGGATATGGATTCTAAATACTCCGACCAATTCAGGAATGCACGGGTGACACCATGGGCATGGGAAACTATTTTACGAGCTACAAAGTTGTTTTACTTCTATGACCTGCAGTTAGAAACCTACTCTCACTCTCCCTCATTGTCACTGCTATTATCTGGCCTCACGAAGATGCATGCCACCTTTGCGGGGGCTAGGCCTAACCAGACTATGTTGTTATCCAAATGGTCTTGGTGATAGTCTTTGAACACATAGAAATGTATGAGAGTGTGCCCCAGGATCTAGTGATAAGGGCAGTAGTTAGGGCGATCAGTGATGTTCGCCTCTTCTGTCCTTCTGTGCTCAGGAAAATGTATGATACCCTACTCTAATGCTCTGCAGAAGTAACTGGGGACCTGGGCCTCGTTGAATGAGTAGGTCTAGTTTATCCTATCTGAAAAGGGGGCTGTTGGAGCCTAACCTTGATGAGGAGCTAGAGGAGCCTATCGAGGTGGTGGTGCCTGGTTATCTTGCCTAGGATATGGTGGCACATTACACGGGGGAACCTACCAATATTGAGGTGGAAGATCCTGGGCTGGAGGCTGTGCCTATTGTGGTGGGCCTCTACAAGGTTGTAGAGCCGGCTCCATTGGTAAGAATTCTAGTTGTCTAGGGGCCTCTATTTGGGTCAAAATGGCGGGCTCATCTCTGTCAGCTCTTCTCTTGGGAATTATGGGAGGCAATGGACATACCTAGCTATCCTATTGCAGGGCTTCCTCTAGGTGCTAGGCCTTATTAGAGAAGTCTTGGAATCCCTCAGGGTAGTTCTGGGTGATCAAGGAGGGGACCTGTTTAGTATTGACATTCCCTACACACATCTTCAGTAGTTTCTCCTGAGTCAACGACATGTCAAGAGAGTACATGAGCCCTTTCACCAGGTAAAAAAGTCTGCAACGAACTCATCAGGCCTCTGCTTTCACCTGAAGAGGTCAACGATACTCATCTTCCAGGTGATGGATCTGAACTGGTAGAAGAATTTCGTATAAAGGTCTTCCCAGCCGACTACTGATCCGATGGAGAGATGACTGTACCAGATGAACATTGTTCCTTCCAAAATTTACACAAAACATTGGAGTTTGGAGACTTCCTGCTGCGCTGGAGTCCCCAACATGGGCCCACACCTTGACATGAAGTGGGCCAAGTGCCGTGGTGGGTCCCTTGTCCCATTGAATGGGGAAAAGGTGGGATTACCAAAACCTGGGGGTGCTGGCATATTATCCACCCATGCTGGATATGGCTTGCCATTAGGTGGGAGTGCCACCTGTCATGTTTCCAAGGCCTCAAGGTGGGAAATTAGTGCCACCATTGGATCATCTAGGCAGGGGTTCCTATCTTGACGGGGATCCCTAACAACCAATGCATTGCTAGGTTCTTCAACATGATAAGGTGGGCCAGCAGCTCGTGGAGTGGCTGGAAGAATGACCCGTGGGGTAGCTTGGGGAGCCTGAGATGGGTTTCAAGGGTTGTTACTCCATTCAAGTGGATTCAGAGATATGTATCGTTCCCTCTTACTATAGGTCTCTGCCTCAACCATGTCTACGTGGGTAGGATGATTAGGGTCACCCGGGGGTAGCTCACCAAGGGGAAGTTGTGCCTGCCTCTACTGTCCTGGTTGATGATCACTATAGTCTGGCCATTGTTCCGTGGCGCATTCAGTTAGGAGGTTGTCGACCAAATTTTTCTTTTCGGAAAGTTGTTGATGCAACATGGTTTTTTCTGGGTTTTCTTCTGTCTTCTATATTGATCCAGATGAATCATAAGGTTTGGTAGCTCTGAGATGTTCTTTACCCTTACCGTGATTCCGGCTAAGGACTAATGCTTCGATGCACACAGGGAGACCCAATTGGTTTCTCTATTGGCAAGTAACCCTTCCCGATGGATCCAATAGTGGTGGCATGACCTCGGGGGGAAGTTCCCCATCGAGGAGTTCTAGATCATTATCCTCTTCCGATAGACTGGCCATGTTGACTACGACTCTTCCCGGGGGCATGTCCTCGATTTCACATGGTAGGTCGGGCTTCCGTCAGATAGAACTGAATAGGAAGGTAGCATATTTTCCCCCAAGCACAGATCAACACGTGGGGGGGAATCCTCCTTGATAATATTGCATATTACCTTGAAACTCTGGACAAATCTTTCCTGGAGGGCCTTATGATGACCTAGTGACTCAGGGCACTGGGCCATGGGGAGTGAGGCTAGATCAACCAGACGACATTGTTCACTGATGTCCTCAAAGTGCGCTTGGATCTTTGGATAAGCCACTCATTTTTGGAGAAGGCAGAAGTGCATCACCCAAAGGGTTTAACGGAAACACTTAACTTCCTTTGGGGTGAGGGATTCTGGCGCACAAAAATTTGGCGCTGCAACGGGCCAAAACATATCAGGGAAGCGGTCCACCACATGGATATTTTATAAGATCCTTGGCTCGGATTCAGGGTCTGGCCCTTCATTTCACCACTCATCAACCGAAGGTGGCTGAGGAAATGGTAGTGGTAACGAAGCTGACCATTGGGATGGTAGGCTGGCCGGTGGAGAATACGGCGAGCGGCCTGACAAACCGCTGCATCTCTTGTTATCCTCCAAAGAGTGTAGCAACTTAGCCACCACATCACAGTAGGTCAGACTGATGGTCGCAGTTCCTGGTGTAGGGACTTGGGATACTGGTGCTGGACCCCACCACTGCTCGTCCACCACTGGTCCCCAGAATAGCTCTCCGTGATCTCTAGTTGAGGTAGAGAGTGCTTTTAGTGACGATGGTGGTGATTTCATGTCTGTAACTTGAGGGGTTTCCAAATTTTCTTCCTCCTGGATATACCTACGGAGGATGGTGGGAATCTAGCAGACTTCTCATTTTGAGAGTATGAGGATGATGTACCTCATTCCTACCCTGAACCTTGACGTAGAGGATCGAGGGTAGGGTTCCATCGCTAAGTCTTACTCTGATTCAGAATATGAGAAGCGGATTGGTTTATCTTAGTCTGAATCTTCTCAGTGCTCTTTTTATAGTAGTGATGACCCAACCTCTTTCCCTAGGATGGTTCTTCAGGATAGGGTATATTTCTGGCATTAGGGGAACGTTCAGCCGTAATGGTGCTGGGGAAAAGAGGATTTCCGCCTGAGTAAACCGGGGTGCGAGGAGCACCAGGGCAGATATCGAAGGGGACACGGGGAGGACCTCTGTGCAAAGTGATGGAGCTGGTAGGACCTCCACTGGAGTTGATAGGAGCACGAGTAGGACCTCTATGATTATTTCCCCTGGTAACGTCAGTATGAGGAAGGTCCTCATACTAGTCGAGCTGAACACGAGTGGGACCTCCGTGATGGGTGTTGGTGAAGTGAAGCTGACCTCCACCTCTCTAATTCTAGGGCGTGGAAGAATTTCTTCTACTGTTACGAGAACATGGGGAGGACCCCCACGTTGGAGAGTGACTAGATGTGCAACGTCTCTACACTGGTGGTCCGTGGGAGGAGGAATGACTCCATACATGCTGTAATGAGCATGGGAAAGAATCCTGTACTGAGTGTTTCCATCATTGGGAAGACCCTCGTTTGGGTTGAAGGTGGTGCAGGGAGGACCTCCATGCCGAGCCTGGAAGCGGGGAGGACCCGCACTTTCCATGGTGGCGGTATAGGGAGGACCTTCGTACTGGGTGTTGTCACTACAAATTGGTTCGTGGTGGCCACTTCCTGTGCCAACGACCAAGAGAGTTGACCCAGCCTGCCCATGGGGCGGTTGGGGTCTTGATTTGGGTCTGGCGTATAAATTCCCCTACTCAACATACACATGGGTCTGGTGATATACTTCGGTGGTGGCTCAGGCCATAGTAGCTTCTGACATTGATGCCCCATTGGCGGGCATCCTATTCAGCTTGCACCCGACATTGGCGACGGGTCAGACATATCGGGGCCGACGGTGTAGGTACATAGCTTGACTAATCTTCAGCTCGGGGAACCGGGTGGTGGCACTGGTGCGGCCAGGTGGGGGCCCTCCGTGGAGGCCCCTGGAATGGGATTTCGACTGATCTGGCCCAGAAATCCCCTACCTCATTGGCGTAGGGGAGGGACCCGTCGAGGCCTTCTGGGGACAGGCTCTCGAAGTGATTATACGTAGGTGTGGGGAGCAATGGCTCCCTACGTGGCCCTTGGGGATGACGGTGGCGACAAGGAACAAATGCCTCTAGATCCTGGTAGGCCATATCCCTAGTCCGGATAATTCCCTCCTCATACTGGTGTATGAGGTCTTTGATCACCCTTCACAGGATTAATTCAGAAAGGAAGATAGGGTGTGAGCGCCCAACACCTATAGTTGTGGAGGTAATCACAAAATTGGTGGAGCCATGCTGGGTTTCCGCATTGGTATTGACCCTACCCCTATGTCGATGGGCAGGTGGTGATTGGGCTCCTGGTGTAGCATCATGGTTCTTGAGAAGTAGGAAGATTGGGCCATTAGCGCTGAAACAAAAAAATCGACACCCAATTCCCCAAAACCATTCTATATTCCATGTATTGTAAGAGGGATCAATGCTAACAATGTTGTAGACCGAGATGCCCAACGTTTTGACTACCCCAAGTCCTGATGAGTTTCACACCAGGCCCACTATTTTATTGGGGGGACCTAGCGCCAAATAACTGGATCTGGTGACGCACAATTCTACTGATGTATCGAACGCTACTAATCCCCACATTGAGAAGAAGATATTCATGTCAGGTTCACTATTTCTATCTCTGATGCTTTCACCGGGTCACGCGTGTCCGTCTGTTTAGGGATGACAGTGCTGTTTGTTGCTCCTCATTCCCTCTTTCCAAAGGTGGGTGGCATTTTTTCCTTATTCAGGGATGTTTTCTCCTTAATCTAAACGGTATGATGGGATGTCAGTTCATCCTTCCATGGATTCCTCCTCGAAACTCGTCACCTAGTCGGGGTTTCCATTATAGATTTAAGACATTGTTCGTGAAACTCATCCCAGTGCCATATCTTCATGGACGTCAGTTAATTACACTGCATCTTTTGGGACATTCCAAGGGGTCCAGCCAGGGCAGCCACCTTCGGTCAGGGGAGTAGTTATGTTGGACATCACTGGCATTTCTGGATGCTAGAACACTAACACGTCTGTCTTCTTTCCCCTAATTAGGGCTTCTCGAGGGCATGGAAGCCCGAGGCATCCCACGTAAAATGAGGGGAATTATATGCCATAGGTATGTCTCTAAGGTTTTCCTTAAATTCCCATGTTTAACATAGGGTATGCCGTGAGTTTAACATCTAGCAGAGATGAATCGGGATGATTGGAACACGGACTAGAGTGGATCAGATAGGTGTAACCACTTGAGAGAACACTGATGTCGGGGCTAACGTGTGGTTTGGTACCCAGTTACTGCTAGGAGAAGCGAAGAGGTGAATTGGCATGATTTCACTAGAATGTGGCGGTGTGGGTAAGAATCAGGATGGGTGATGGGTGGTTAAGTGAAATGGATGGAGAATCGTATGGAGTCGACTCGAGGGCGACGATGATTGTTGGCTTGAGCCTAGAAGATACTTCCTACGTATCCCCATGGTAGGGAATCAAATTACACGTAGTTCAGGAATGGGTATAGGATCAAGGTGTGTGTATAAGACAACGAATTGACGATATACTGGGGCTAACACGTGGTTAGTAGCCCGGGGTTGATCTGACGCCATTGGGATGAACCAGAGATATGGGTCTCGACAAAGGGAACAACAATGAATTACCACTAGGTTTAGGCTGACAATGGCTTACTGCTGACTGAAGTTGAAAATGGATTACCGCTAACTAGGGATCACAATGACTTAACACTATGTGAGGCTCACAACGGCTTGTCGTTGGGTAGGGGATAACATTGGCTTACCACTAGATGGGGCACAAAAGGGGTATACAGTTTAACGTCATGTAGGATAGGGAATGGACCAATGTAAAGTGGTTGGGACCATTGGTTGTTGGGCTTGAACCTCAGGGTGGGTTCCTACGTACCTTTACTTAGTGAGTATCAAAGTCCACATAGTTCCAGATGGTGTGGGTGAACCAACGTTAATGGGGGTCGGAACAACCGAGTGTTGGGCTTGAACCTCAAGAAGGCTTACTACATACCTTTCCCTATCAAGGATCAATGTCCACATAGTTTGGGAGTGGGGGGGGGGGGTGGGTTTAGTGAACCGACGTGAATAAGGACCTGGGGTCCAGGTTATCGGTGGGCTTGAACCTCAGAGAGTCTTCCTACATACCCCGCCTTAGAAAGGATCAAAGTCCACATAGTTCGGGTGTGGGGGGTTGGTGAACTGATGTGAATAAGGACCTGGGGTCCTGGTGGATGGGGGGCTTGAACCTCAGGGAGGCTTCCTATGTACCCTGCCTTGAGAAGGATCAAAGTCCACATAGTTCAGGTGTGTTGGGTGGGGCTTAAAGTCTTGGATTTCCAGAAAGGATGTCATGGTCGATGCTTACTCTAAGCCCATGTGAGTCATGTTCGGTGTGAGAAACAAGAGGCAACAAAGACTTGACTATCACGTCGTGAAAGGTGCATCCGTGGGAAGTGGAATGGGTCTTACACATGGTTAGTGACCCAAAATAGAAATAGGGGCTTACACGTGGTTAGTGGCCCAAATAGGAAACATGTGCTTATGCGTGGAGCGGCCCCGGGTAGATGGAGACTGAGACTTACTCCAGGGTGGAGTCCTAGATGGTGACAAAGCCCAGAGGGATAGGGAAGGGATAAAAAAATCCTTGTCCCCATCTCTCATCTTAGTCTTTAGCATTGAAGAAGATAGGAGGAGCAGGGGTGCTGCCTCCTGTAAGAAAAGCTAGGGGCTTACATCAAGATGGTTGCCCTTTTCCCACAGACAGACACCGCTCTGATTATGAGGATGTCATTCCTTGTTGGGAATGGTCACACTCCCTTGGAGACGAGCAGGCATAGAGAATGTTCTATATGGGGTTCCCCACATAGAGTGCATGGGGTGAGGTCATAGTTTAATGTTGTGTGTTGAGGACGATGGTGCTTGGCACTTTAACGTCCTGCAGCTCAGACGAGGTGGGTTCACTTCACACCCCTAGGACTTACATGATCGGTACCTCCCGCTCGTTGGGGAAGGGAAGGCATCAACAATTCCATGGTGAGGGGGTGTTATGGAGTGATCTGTTGGGGGGTCCACGTTAGTGTGGCTATGCGAAAAAGCAATATCCCTTAGCGTGCCTATGTGAATAAGAATGAGGCGAAGCAAAAAAGAGGAAAGCAGTGTCCAAAGGACTTTGAAATCACTTCATGCAAACCTGGAAGGTTTCATGGGAAACAGAATTGCAGAGAAGAGGGGTTTATAGGCAGGGGACTTGTGAAGCTCTGGTGATCCATGTAGTGGAGGGGCTTTGTGATGGGGTATTCTTTGCGAAGTGCAGCATCCCATCCTAAGAATATGGCATAGGTGCATATGGAGGGTTCTTCGCAAAGTGTAAAGGAATTCATAGAGCAATGCCTCGCAAATAAAGGGTGCCTCGCGAAGTGTAGAATTGTGAAGCAAGGTGTTTTGTGAGGCACAATGGCCCTACCTTAGCATATGGGCCACATATGTATAAGGGGTGCTTTGTGAAGCATAAATGCTCCACAACAACCCGAGTCCCCTTGGGGATCCCCTTCCTTCGCAGAGGCTCATGGGCTTCGTGGATGGCATCCCTCTCTAAAGAGGAAATGAATTAAATCAAGGGGGAGGCCCTCTGCAACGAAAAAGTACCCCGAGAAGCTCACAGTTCATGGATTAGGGAGTGATTTGCAAATAAAGAGCTAGGAAGTTGAAAGGTTAGATGATCCATCCGTTGGGATTGAGGGGAGCCCTGTATTTATTGGCAAGAGGCACCGTGAAGAAGATCTCGCTCGGTGCAAAGATGAAGCTTGCTCTGTGGCGGGTTTGCGAACATCAAATCGGCTCATGGATCCTCCCACATCCTTGATCCACGGTGGTCACACGAACGCCAAAGGGGTTCATAGGTAATCCCACCTCCTTGCTCTGTGGAAGGATTGCGAATGTCAAATCAGCTCGTGGAGAATCCTACCTCCTTACTCCGCGGCGGGTGTGCGAACGGAAAATCAGCTCATGGAACCTCCAGCCTCCTTGCTCTATGGAGGGATCGTGAACATCAAATCATTTTATGGATCCTCTCACCTCTTTGCTCCACATCATGTTTGCGAATGGAAAATCAGCTCATGGAGCCTCCCACCTCCTTGATCTGTGGCGGTCGCGGGGCCATGGGGGCTCCACGAACGGTCTTCGCGAGGCAGCCCTTGAGGCTTTCATTTGTTCTTCTTCATCCCCAATTTTGGTGCCAACTGTGTAATCAACGTCAAAAGAGGGGAACGCCACACACATGTGGATAATACTAGACACACTATGATAACACCATGTTTATAGTAATCTCTCGATGCGCTAGTTTTAGATTTGGGAGGTCCACTTTCTAGGGCACATCATCTCGGAGGCTGGAGTTTTAGTGGATCCAGCGATGATAGAGGCTATGATTTCTCGGAATCCACCCAAGAGCATGACCGAGGTGTAGAGTGTCCTGGGGTTGGATGGGCATTAATGAAGGTTTGTACTTTACATTTACAAATTAGCATAACCGTTTTCATATTTAAAAAATAAGGGACAACCATTTGGTGGATAGAGAGGTTCCAATAGAGTTTCTAGGAGCTGAGGCAGACACTAAAGAGTGACCCCATATTGAGACTACTAGGAGAGGGAATTGGGTTTGTAGGATAATGTGATACATTAGGGACCAAAATAGGTTGTTCCCTGATGTAAGAGGGAGCAGTGATCGCCTACGGATCATAGAAATTGAGGCAACATGAGCAAAACTACGTGAACCATGACCTGGAGTTAGTAGCAGTGGTATTTTCCTTGAAGATGTGGCATAGAAAATTGATGGGTGAGAAGTTTACCATCTACTATGACCACAAGAGTATCAGGTATATCTTTTCATAGAAAGACCTGAACTTGAGACAACAATGATGGCTGGAGTCCTCCAGGGCTATGAATTTGAGATACTCTACACTCTTGGGAAGGGGAACTTGGTGGTAGGTGTACTCACAAGGAGGTCTACTTTATATATATTGAGTGAGGTGATAGAGCATCTAGTCGCAATAAAGATATCCTTCATGGATAGTGATGGGGAATCATACCTCCAATCTATGACTTTCACTCTCCCAATCTTATAGTGAGTTAGAGAGGGACAAATTCTGGATGTTGACTGCAAGGCTTGATGTGCTCAGATATCCTCAGGACATGCTCTTAATGGATTTTCCATAGGTGGGTATAACATCATCCTTTTCAGAGGATGCACCTTAGTACCAGTGATTTTGCAAAAGGAGGTGTTGAGGGAGTTCCATACTTACCCTTTGGTGGTACATCTAGGTGTGGAAAAGATGTACCCGGACCTCCAACGTCAATATTGGTGGACAGGGATGAAGAAAGAAGTGGCCGAGCCTGTTTCTCGATGCCTGACATGTCACTAAGTAAAGTATGAGCATCAGGTCCCAGTAGGCTTGACATATCCACTTGAGGTACCAAAGTGGAAGTGGGATGGTATCTCTATGGACTTCGTGACAGGGTTACCACACACATCCATGGTCCATGATTCTTTGTGGGTGATCATTGAACAACTCACCAAGTCGACTCAATTTCTACCCATATGGGAGCAGGGATTGGTAGAGGGATTGGGATGACTCTAAGTCTTGGAGATAGTGTGACTTTATGGGGTGCCTTCGATGATCACCTAAGATCATGACACACGCTTTACTTCTCGGTTGTGAAAGGGGTTATATAAAGCGTTTAGGACTTAGCTATGATTGAGCACAACATTTCATCCACAAAAATATGGTCAAACAGAGTGGACTATACAGACCCTAGAGAATATGCTTCGCGCTTGAGTCCTTGATTTTTGTCGTAGTTGGGATGACCACCAGCCACTGGTGGAGTTTTCATACAACAATAGCTATCACTAAACCATCAACATGACACTATTTGAGGCCTTGTACGTGTAGCCTTGTAGTTAACCTTTATATTGGAAAGACCCAGGGGAGTTAGCACTCATGGGTCCAGAGTTGGTATGAGCTACCACTGGGAAGGTGCAGATCATCCCGTAGTAGATGTGGACTGCACAGAGTAGGAAGAAGTCTTATGTTGATAGGATACGAAGAACCTTGTAGTTCGAGGAGGGATATCATGTCTTCCTATGGGTCTCACCCTGATGGGGATTGCAGATATTTGACTGGGGTAGTAAGTTATCTCTAAGGTTTATCATACATTTCCAGATTCTCATCAGAGTTGGCGAGGTGGCGTACAACCTAGATCTTTCCCCCACAGATGCACCAAGTGCATGATGTTTTTTATTTGTCACAGATGGGGTGGTACGTGCATGATCCATTGCACATCATCGACTGGGGAAAGATGGACATTTAAGACGGAGAGACATTTTTAGAGTTCCTAGTGGTGATAAAGGATCAATATGAGTGGGTAATTTGTGGATAGTCAATTCCTATGGTGTGCATTTGGTGGCAGCACAGGAACCTCCAGGATAACACATGAGAGCGGGAGGCTCAGATTCGTGTTCTGTTCCCACACTTTTTTTGATTAGCCATTGTTTTGTATTTTAGGTACGTAAATACCTAAGGTGGGGAGAATGAAATATCTCATAATTTTAGTGTATTTTTTTTAATTACATGGAATTATTTCAAGACTGCATGCTTTGATGTAATGTGATTATGAGGCCCAGTGAGCCCAGAATTTTTTTTTGTTTTTTTAAGGTACGTTCAGTAAATGTGTGAGTGAGATTTTATAACTTTTCAACCGGTGCATGAATCAAAAATCCAAGGGCACCGCTGAACTTGCAGTGCTGGTATTTTCTTAGGAGTAGCTTAACTTTGACTAGAAAGGGTTAGATGGAAATGTTAATTTTCTAGGTTATTTTTATTTTTCATAAATTGTTTAACGGTGACACTTCGGCGCAACTAAACGCTTTAATGAAGGTCTTTAAATGGATTGTTGTTTTAAACGTAACCACTACGTCATTAATTAAATGGTTCAATTAATGAGGGTCATTAATTAGCGTCATTAATGATGCAACATCACAACATAACTGAAAAACTACAACATGTTTCTTTTAATAATAATAAAATATGTTGAAGAGAGGAAGAAGAATCACTAGGAAATACCTCAAAAACTGCCGTCAGTTTCCCTCTCCAAGAGATAATGAAAAAATAACCAATAGACTTTGGAGGATCAGATCCAGAGGTTGATAAGTGGAGACGAATGCCAACAATCGTAGATCGAAGATGACACAAATCACATCCTTCGTCATCAGTGAATCCAATGAATCTAGGTAGGGGTCTTTGATTACTTGTGTTTCATTTCCCGTTCTTAATTTTAACAATGAACGTGGATCAACTGGCTAATGGGTTGATCCTAAATTCACAAATTTTTGTGGGTGGTTCTAATGTGGGGATTTGAATTCTGGTTTTATTCAAGCTTTATGACGGTTATTGTGCTTTTCCCATGGTTAAACTCTAACTCGGAGTGCACGGGACAACACGAACAAGGCCCTGTCCCTCCACCGTAGTTATTCTTTGCATTTTCTTTTGAGGTTGTATGATCAACATTTCAGAAACGCATTTCCAATGGCTTTGTAGTGAATGCGGCATCCTACGGAACCTGTAGATGCAAACGGTTCAAGAAACAGACCACTAGAGCGACTCTAGTGGCCCGTTGAAGGTACCACTGGTGGCTGTGGGTGGTGGGTGGCAGCACGCTTGAAAGCACACCATGGAGGCAAGGAGGTGTTGTTACCATCAGTACTACATAGAGGAGGGGCCTTCTAAGACCACTCAGGTGAGCTGGAGGCACACAGATGAGGGTCTGTGAGTGTGTGTAACGGTCGGCTGCCTGCCTGCCCAACTGGGTGAAGGGGCAGTGCCAGCTAGCATCACCGAGTAGAAACCAGATATTTCTGCATCTGGGCTGGTGAACCGGCCCGCACCATGCAGACCAAGCTTCTTCTAGTGGGCTGCACCCCACTATATGGGTTGGGAAACCCACGGGCCGGACTCGCGGCTCAACGGGATGGACTCGCACCGCCGGGCCGGACCCGCACTGCTGGGCTGAACCCACCACTAGGCCAAACCCGAGGGCCCATTGTGCTAGCTAGGCCAGACCCATGCCAGACCCTCAATCCGAGTCGGGTTGGGTTGGTCCGACTGGGTCGGACCAGACCCGGACCTGACTAGCCCCATTTCACTTAAACGATCATAACTTGTAGACTGGGCATCCGATTGATGCACCATCTATGGCAAGAGGAACCTTGCAATTAGGAGATCCTTTTGGAATACTCCATTTGTGTTTTGGTGGAAGTTGGATTACAACCAGGTTGGATTGGACTCAAATCCAATCAGTCCCTTTTTACTAAAAACCTATAACTTAAGGACCAAGTGTCCGATCGATACACCGTCTATTTCATTGGAACCCTTACCACAAGATAGAACTTTGGGTTAATTATAAGTTGGGATTTGTGGAAGTTTATGTATTATCTATGTCTTGAGGAGCAGATCCTTCCGGAATAAAGTGTGATAAGTTTGGGAATCCAATGGCTTGTTGTGATGTGAAGAATGAATAATGATCTTGTGTGGGTCATCACCTATAGATCCTGTGTGGGTAAGCACCTAAAGATCCTGTGTGGGTCATCACCTAGTGATTCTGTGTGGGTTAGAACCTAGCGATTCTGTGTGGATTAGCTGCGGAGCATCTCAACAGAACAAGATGATCTAGCATTATGACTAATCATCTTAACTTCTAAACTTAAGTTATACCTAGTGTGAGTTGCATCTTTTATTTTGTGGTATGTGTTTGAGATCTTGTTTTGTGGTATTAAATCTATGGTATTTCTTTTGAAGTGTTTTTCTTCATGAATTACCGAGATACCTTCAAGGGTCTTGGGGTCCCTACTGAGTATTGCTATACTCACCCCTACACGGGCTTCACCTGCACCTGTTGTGTCTTGTGCAAATGATGGAAATATTTGACTAGGAGTTTAGGGAGTTGGGACTAGATGGTGCTCAGAGGTAGATCAATAGATATGGTGTGGTATAGTGAAATCTAATGGAGAGCTATACCTACCCTTCAGGTAGGATCTTGGACGGACGACCTCTAGACCATGTACTTATTTTTTTGTACTTTCCTTCCAGATGGTCTTGTATTCTGGCCCATTTACTTTCAATTTACACATTTTACTCTTATTGTTGGTACTTTGTGGTGGTTTTATTACTTTTCATTCCTTCGTGGTTATATTTGTGCAGTTTGTGCTGTCTGTGTGTGTAAAAGTTTAAAGGAAATAACTTCCCTTTTTTGGATATGCCTTTCCAGTGCTAGTCACCTACCCCTGTCCTATGGAAGGTGGGCTTGATGTAGTCACGGAATGGGCCTCGGGGTATGGGTCGTGACATACCAGAAAGAGGATAACATGTATATGCTATCAGACAGATATAATTAGTTTAGATCATTAGACAAGTAATTCCATGAGGTTTCATTAGATGAAGGTCCATGAAATAGATAATAAAAAGTTATAAAAGATATAGTTTCATGTTGACATCAAATTAAAAAATGTGATTTCATTATATGGAGGTTCTCTAGACTGATAATTGATTATAAATATGGATATGAAGTTGAGTTTTATTTGACGTAGATATACTAAGTCCAATGGGAAGAGGGTTATTAACAGAGTGGAACTAGAAGAAGACATATCAGATAAATATTTTTCTTATGATTCCATCTGATGGAGAATAATGAATATGTACTATTTGAAAAAGGATTGATTACAAAGTACATCAGATATAAATACTAAATAAATATCTAATGATATTTACATATACCTTGAAAATTTCTTAAAAATATTGAATCTAAGCTATTCATTAAACATTTTTTATGTCTCTAGGTTTAAGGAAGTTTTAATAAGTTCCTTAACACTGAGTTATGGTAGTTTGTGTTAAAAGAAGTCTCAATATGATTCTATAATATTTTAGAATCATCCAATGAAATTAAAATGAGTGGGAGAATTTTAATTTATAAATTTGATGAGTTGGAAAATAATTTTGGTTTCCCAGCTTTTCTTCTGTGAGAGCACCTATAAAACGGGGTTGAAACTATAAAGAATAATAATTATATTTATACATGTGGTGGAGTGGAAGTGATGAAGGATTTTTTCCATGAGAATCCAACCAAGGTTCCTACCTGTTTATAGAAGAGTTCCATTGGACCAAGTTTCATCCGATGACGGAGAAGTTGCATTAAAACTAGAATCATTGGACTAAGAGGAAGTATCGTGTGGGTTATTGATCAAAGTTACAACCTAGTTATATAATTTTAATCATACCAACCTTGAATCATCAGATTTAGAATCATCATACTGATAATTTCAGATAGAGGTGAATCTAATAGAAAATTTCAGACTGAAGTTTATTGTATTGAGAAGCATCAGATAGATATCCATCAGATAGAGGACCATCATATAAGGAATTTTTCTAGATTATTTTAGAAAATTTGATATTGATAATTTCTACATCTTCCAATGATCAGGAAGAAGTTGTGAGAAAAAAAACTCTTAAAAAAGTTGTTGAGGGTCTTAAAGAATTTTTAATGGAAAAGTTGAATTTTATTTCTTGCGGATAAAGATAATATATTTCTAAATTAGACCAAGAAATAAGAATAAATAGTTTGTGGCTAGAGTTTAGAACCATTTGATTGAAATTATTATTGTTAGGTGGTATAAAAAGTTATAAAGAAAGAGTATACAATATAGATAATTGGGTGGGGGGGGGGGTATTACCAACTTTGGAATAAGAGTTCATAGTTTGGGGTGGAGCCAAGGTTAGTTGGACTAATGATTACTAGAGTGTATAACCACTTACTACCCATTCCTCTATATTCTTAAACTAAGTTAGTAAAATAATCCATGTTGGGGGGGGGGGGGGGTAAACAACATGGAAATGAGTAGGTCTTTATACAAATCTTTGTAAATATAACGTGTTGATCTCTCACATTATATTACTACATATGAAGTGTGGTTGAGAGATATAATTGGGTGGATCATAACTGTAAAAAAATTTATAGGTATAGTTCATAAGAATAACTATTAAAATAAAGTGGTAACTAATTCATCCCTACCCTCTCAATGATCCTACATTGACCAAGGGACTCCATGTTTTCCAACCTATTCTGGTATCATTAAAGAAGAATCATGTGTTCATCATGTATTCTTGGTGGTTTAAGATATGTAACCTAGGTAAGTAATGGAAGTTAGTTATTCAATGGGAGCGACCATTTATATTTCTTGACTATTATAGTGGGGATATTTTTGTGTAACATTTTATTTATGATTCAATTTATTATAGGCCATTCTATCATCTCCTTGTGGTCAAAAAGTGAGTCTGGTTGTGGTTACATATGAGTTATGATCATGTCACTATTTAGACAAAGGTTCTAATTAGTTATCAAGGGATTTCATATCTTGGGATGAGAATGATAAGCTCTAATTAGGCTAGTATGTACCTTTGGTATCTTTTTTATGTACCATCATTTGGTTTAATGGGTATTTAAAAAAATGGATAGTTTTATGTTAGACTAATAGTTTGACCTTCTGTTGAGACATATATAATTTCAATATCTCTAGGTATGGAGAAACCAATGCTGGGTAGAATGTATAACACTTGAATTTTTAAGTATGTTGCTATTTTGGGATGATTAGTTAAGTTAAGGGGTTTTTGGATGGGCTTATAGAGAGTGTTAAGAGGAAGATATTATTTTAAAGTTTGAATCTAGGTGTAATAACTATTTCATAGTGTGAATAAGTATTCATGACATGATATGATGTTGGTTTCAGATTTTAAATTTGAGTCTCTTTGAATTTTGGTGATAATAAGAATAAAAAAGTTCAAATGGTGAATCCCTATATCACATCATGAATGATGTCTATTCTCAATTGATTAATCTATTTCAAAACTCTTTCAGTCTTAATTAACTAACCTTCACTAATATCAAAGTCCATTACTCGTTTAAGATATTTTAGAGATTACATCTCATTTGGAGGCCGGTTCCATCATATCCTTGAATGTTGAACCTTGTAAATTAAAGGTTAGGGTTATTTTTCTCTTTCTCCTTAGTGACCACCTTGTTTTCTCTTGGGATGGACCCTATACCAAGGGATATCATGACCATAACTAGTGTTTATGTTATTATTTGATGTGGATATGGTTATAATACATCATTGGAGGATTGTGGGAGCTCATATCTATGATAAAATGGTGTTTTTTACCTAGTAAACATTGCTTGAGGTAGGTGTATTTTATCCCTCCACAATTTTACTTGAGTTTGAAGGCTATTTTCAAAGAAAGCTTGGTTTTGTTTCTTGGTAGAAAACCCATGATTATTATTCCCATTTTACTAGTTTTTAAAACTATGGGTTATGGGATCCACTTATAATGTGTTTGATAAAATTTATTAGATAAGGTTTTGTCTTCCAAAACTTTCTTCGGTATGATTAACTTATCATGGACATGGATGCATAAGTTCACAGTGCACAAGGAAAAGACCTCATTGGGTTAGATGTTTTTTAGGGGTCAAATTAAAATCAAGCGATTTACCATCATTTGATGACTTAGGTTTTGAGGGACAAGTACCACTCATGAGTATGGTATGTTTTGAAAGCCTGTATAAATAGAAAATGCATTGGGTGTGTGAGTTTCATTTGTGTGTATTCATGACTTGGTAGATCTCCACGTGTGATTACATTTCACTACTAGTATATCTGTATTTTGTTAGAACTATTATATTTTTTCTGGTTTTTGATATTTTTATGCACTTGTTATGATTAACTTGTTTCTATCTTAGTGGTGTATATGGAAATATTCTAGTGGATTTCATAAAAATTCATTATACCCCCCTGAATATGAAGTTTTCTACACATACAAACCTTGTTTACCATGTTAAAAATAATACAAGACTTCTTACTTTTCCATAAAGAGCATTATGATTCTACATTAGGGTTTTTGGGAGTTATATCTTGGATATTTCTAATCTTGGAGTTGGTCATAGTGCCACTTTGGTTCCTTGAGTTCACTGGGTGTATTTGGGTAAGTTATTGTTATATATTTATGTTTTTTATCTTCTATAACTATTCTAATTATTATCTTATTATGATATTGGAGGTTTTTCTTGTTTGATATCATGAATCATATTATATCTTATTGAGTTTTATTTTGTAAGTTGTATTGTATGTACGGGAAAGTCATCCCCAATGATCTTTTCATGCCCTTAACATTTACTTACAACCTTTGGTGTCAGGGGATGTCACTGAAGGTTAGTAGCACTATGATACATCCTAAGATAATGTGTTGAGTTAGGGTGCTACATCTTTTGAATATTATAATGATGCATGTCCATTCTAATTTATAGGGCGACATCACTTAATTATATTCCCTATGTCAAGAAGTTTTATAGCGATCATACTAATATACTGTAATCCAGTTAATCTAGAGGCTTAATTATGTAAATTCTATCCACATTATTCATCCTTTGATTTTATAATTTAATATCATTTAGACCTCCACAAGCCCAAAATTACCTATATTAACCATAAACCACAAAAAACTAACCAAGAATGTAATTAAAAACAACTTACTAAATTGGAATAACCTACATCAAACTCTCTAGGTAGTGAAACAGTTTGAAAGATCATATCAATAAGGCACGATCACCATCCAACACACACTTAAGCCTAAGATATGAAAATTACCTAATTTATCAACCCAATTCCATAATAAATTTAACTTAATTCCACTAAAATATCTAAAAAATACTCCAAAAAAAGATACCCCTAGATGAAAATTGAATGATGATGATAATCGAACCTTCCCAGTCCTCATCGACGCACCCCACAAAAAATCCCCCTTATTACAATGTGATTCCAATATTATCTAGTGTAATATCATCTCTAACCCAAATCCTACCATAAAAAATTAGATGAAAAAGTAGGAAGAACAAGGGAGAAGAAGGTAAGAATATTACCTAAGATTTAGTGATCCAAATCCTCTCTAACACCTCTAAATAAAAAGGGAAAAGAGGGGTTTCAATGGTGATAAGGGAGGGGAGAGGCTGGACAAGAATTAACTCTCATAATGTTTCTCATACCTAAAACCTAAGTAAGGCTGATCATCAAAATATGGTTATACCCTTGATAAAAAAGTACTCATAAGGGAAAGTTTCATTCTTACCATAGGTTTCATGGTGCAATTCTCCAAATCTAGGGTCATGTTGCGACATGAAATTGAGGGTCATGGAGAAACATTAATTTATAGATTAATACTCATATTTCATGACCACCTATTATGGTGTGACTTAGGAAATCATGGAACAACCCCCATCATTGTGACATGACCCCTTTTTAAATTTTAGAACTTTATCTTATATAGAATTTAGGATTTCATGGTGTAACACCCCATGTTTTAGTGTGATGCTTCCCAAAACTCTAAAAATAAATATTATATAGGGATATCATTATTTGATCCCTCCCATAATGAAGTGATCCTCCCTTCAACAACACTCTATGTTGTGGAATGACCTTCTACTTGCATTAACATTTTCCTTGGATCTCGTTATAGGCCCATTCCACCCAATTTTTTACCCATGAAACATCAAATTAATTATTAATAACATAAAAAAACACCTATCCATCATTATTAATCCTAAATTTAAAATTCACCCATCCAACAATCTTATGGGAAGATATACTTTCTCCACATTCACTAATATTTAAAGAAATGGGTCATAATAAAATCCCCACTATGACACTTCTCATCCCTAAGATGCCCCATTAATTATCCTCCATAAATCTTGAACTATACCAGTCATCAAAATATCCCAATACCAGTGCATACTATCCTTAAATAAAAAAACATGCTTTCTCTAGATGACTCTAAACACCCAAGTTAACTATTCACTAAAGCTACACTACATGATCACCAAGATTCTCACTTACATGTCCATGATTTCCATCACATCATTGAAATTAATCTACTCTATGATATTAATAAACACTCATGGATCCAAAAACTAATATCCTAAGAAGTATACTCATATTTATCACCAAAACCGTAGACAATGCATAAACAGACACATTGATTTCAAATCCCCAATAACCAATCATACTTGAGTCCCATTGAACTCCCCATTATAAAATTTAAATAACAAAAATTTATTATATGTAATGGTGCTCCCCACCATAGGATCAATTACATAAAATACACATTAAGTGGTCCTAACTATGAATCCATATAAAACATAGATCTGGATACTCAATAACTATCACCATATGCCTACCCACAAATCCTAACTCACAAAAGTATCTTTGAATAATATAGTATACAAATTTGAAACACACATTTCAAAGCACTTAGAACACTCTTAATCCAAACACTAAAAATCATTAAAAATCAGTTTAAATAGGTACCTTTATATTATTTTTAAATCTAACACAAAATAATTTACACACTAAAAAACACCCAAGTTTTTAGAAAAACTAGGAATATAATAATTTTCAAAAAAAATTAAAATTTATAGCCTCATTGATCCTTTATATTGAAAACCTTTTTCATTTTTGATTCCCATAAAAAAAATTCAAAATTTTTCTCTAAATTTCCTTAAAACCCCAAAATATCATTTCATTTCAATATCACCATTTCTATGAAACATTTCAAGTAAAATAAACAAATAAAATCATTTTAAATCACCTCATGTTATTTTATAAGTTCCCATTTTCAAATCAATGGTTTCCTTATATCCAAACTCTTAAAAACCATTTCATTATATCACTTGAACAAAAAAAATCAATAGTAAATTGCATAACATTGAAAAATCCCCTATTAACCATATTTATATAATAAAAACTTATGTTGTGTTTGGAATAAAATTGACTATAATACAAGTTTCTTAATCACAAATGGTTCTTGGTGAGGAAATATAACAACAAAAATTGGAAATATATGCATGTATCATATACTGAGAAGGAATCTATTATGATATATGAATAATTAAACTAGCTCCCAATTGATCCCCATGACCCATTATGAGTCTCATCCACTCTATATTGGGATTCTCAGTCTATTACCTTACTCAAATTTGAATGCCAACTCACAAACACTTTGGGTTTCAACTAAAACTGTACTATTTAGATATTCTCCAAGTCAAACTCCCAAATTATTACATTCTCTCTCCACATATATCTTACTATTTCCTAGATACAAACATTATTTGATACTACTTTTTATTTCCCCAACCTTATTAAATAGAACATCACCCGAACGAGGGTCACTAGATGACCTCAAGCTCACCTCACCATATTACAGAGGCTATTGACTATCAATGAAGGCCTAAAAATTCATGGGGGAGACTATTCCCTTTAGTGAAAAACATAGAGGTCTTTCTCGACAGTACACAAAATTTGGAATGACCCATCCAAGTTGTGGAAAAACCCATAATTCTTAAATAGTAAACAAAGAAACAATAGGGCCTCCAAAACCCAAAATAAAAAAGTTGTAAGCCATAAAAATTATCTGATGTATAAAACCATTATAAAATTAGAAATATAATATACATAAAATGAATCCATCCATAATAACAACATTCTATCACATTGGGTGATGTGTATTCTGTGAAACTACACATTAATTATAGGAGATACAATGGACTTATGTCCAACTCACATAGATCTCATGATGAATCATAAATTTAGAATACCCTTATTATATGAAGATATAATTCTAACTCCAAGCTAATACCTATCACTAAACTATATCATGAAGGTTTGAAAATGTACATAAAATCCAATGCCATGTATATTGGTAGGGGGTGAGTCAAAGGACTTAATATGATTCTTACACTCACCTCGACACACTAAGTGTTGTTGTGATCAGGTGGAGGTGTATAAAGTTCATCAAAGAGTTTAAATAATTAATTATTGTAACTCACCCACCCTAAAACATAATATAGTATGGATTTGAGAACCATACACCTATGGCCATGTGACTAGAAGACATATACACCCACAAGACTCATACTGAAACTACCCATACACCAAAACAAAACCCACATGGCTATAATTAATGATATATATACCCTCATAATCTAATAAGTCATACCATAATACCACTCTAATCTCATTATATGTCATCACCCAAATATCCCACTATTTATACTAGACTCACTTAGCCATGTCCCACATGACCCACTAGTTATCTCAATTATCATACATAAAAAACCCCCAAAATATCATAGGAAATGATAGTGGTTACAATAAATAAAATGACATGTAATATAAGTGGTCCTAATAATCAATTTCAATAATCAATTTAAAATGAAATTCAAGTAGTTAAATGAGGCCCAAAGTATCAAATAACAACTGTAAAAAATATTACTATAAAAAATAGATAAAAAATAATGGGGCCCAATAAAATTAAATAATAGTCTTAGAATTCATTCCCTACCCAATCTCACCTCACTATTCCTCAATGGAACTATCTTTAATACCTAAGTTTTTCCCATTTGTGGAAATGAATGGAAATATGATTTTTTGTTTTTCAATGATATTGAGGAAAAAATGGACATATTTCCCATTCATATGATCTAAAATATTTTTTTAGCCACTCTATTGGTCTAGAAATAGGGTTTTACCCTAGGATATGAGTTTTTTGTAAGTCCAAGACATTTGAATTATGGTAGAGTATTAAATATTTAATTATTTAAATATTAATTATTCATGCATGTTCGTTTGGAGATATATTTTTAATGGAGTACATTCCAAGGAAGAATACATGGATAAAACGCATGTGGAAAATGATTTTGTACCTAATGTAGGTTACACTCTATGTGATGTGATGGCATGCTATGTACATGGGTTTTTCCTCCCATGTCTGGATAAGGTACACTCCCAAGTGGGGCATTGAGAGTGCACATCCTATACTTGGACGTGTACACCATATACTATCCCATTTATCGGGGTTTAGATTATTTTTCACCCTCTCTATATAATTATACATATTATAAGTCTTTTCTAATCATTTTTTCATGTAAAATGTTATGGTGGGACTCTTAGGGTATTTTGAGTACTTCTAAGTGGTAGTTTGGGGAGAGAGAGTTATGATGGAGTGTTATTTATTCTAGTAAATAAAACCTATGGTCTTATGAGAGAGATAATGGTATAAGACCCAAGTGAGTTCTATGCGAATATTTGTAGGATGTGGAATGGGATCACCAAGGTCCTCAACTTGTGTATCTTAGGAAATTCCCCAGTTAGTGGGACTAAGTTGTGACTCAATGAGGCATATGGGTTGGGACTGAGAGTGTTTTGAATATGGGTTGGTCTTGGGGCTACCTCCCTTGTGATATTTTTTAGGATAGTGAGGCCATGATATATTAGATATTGGTTTGTGGGATGGGTTACTCCTAATAGATGGGCATTGGCTCGAGAGACTTGTATGTGACCTTTGATCCCAAGAGGGATACCTTCATATATTTTTTAACCTAGAGGAACCAAGTTGGTTACCGTTGATAAAATGAAACTGATCGGGTGCATATGGATATGTGAAGAAATGATCATGACTTTCACCTTATAACCCATAATGATGATTGGTGATTTTAAAACTTTTTATGATCTAGGTTTCACTCAGAGAAGTTTAACATTGGTTTTCATGATGAGTTAGGCATATAGAAACCTGTGTTTGTGATTTGTTTATTAATACATTTCATGGTATACACCCTTTGGGGTGATTTAGTGAGTAAATAAAATATTATCTGGGGTAAGGTGTTTATTTTTATAAAGGAAACTCCACAAGTATATAGGTCTATAATATATATAGGTGTATGCCTTAGTAGTTTGAAATATTTCATAGTGAAGGTATGTGATACTTGTTGGGATTCCATGATTTGGAGATAGATATAGATAGAGTTTCCATGGAGTTGAATCTTAGATATAGTTAGGAAACCAAAAATTTGGATTTGGGATGATTAGGTGGACCATCACATGCTAGCCCAATGAGGACCATATGGTGGGGGTTTGGAGCCTGTGATTTTTCAAGGGCATACTATCTTCCAAGGAATGGATAGTATAGTATATTATAGTAAGACTAGTTCTGGTTATGTGATATATATGGGGTTATTCCCCACATGATAAAACTACCATAGGTTAGGTATGTGATACTAGTTGGGGTTTCCATGGATTGGAGCTCTAATATTAGGACAATCATGTGCTAGCTTGGTGGATTCCCTATGGCGGGGGCTTGGAGTTCCTGATCTATCGAGGTCTTACTATCTAGAAAGGTGTGGTTATTCTAGTATTCAAGGTTGAGCTTGGATCTAGTTCTGTAATACATATGGTCCTATATCCTAGATGAGAAAAATACAGTAAGGGGATATTAATGATGAATATAATGAAAAAAACCAAATGGGTTGTCCGTGATAACCTTATAAAACACACCTAGATGGTTTCTTTTAGTATTGTGGACGGAATGACCATCATAGTATTCTCAGAGACATTATGGAACTCTTCTAAGTAGGTAAAGTTGATCAAGTTTGTATACCCAAGTATCAATGATAGTTTTTTTCCAATTATTCTTGGCTAGACTGGGCATATTAAATGAGATTTAACATATTAAAATTGGTTATAGGTTCACCATTGGGGGTGGCCTACTGAGATTATTTTCTCACCCCCTGTATGGGCACCTCAATGTGTGTAAAGACCTTATATCTACTTTCAGGTTAGGAATGGATGCATGATAGATAGAGTGGAGGTCCAAGATTGTATGACCGAGAAGATCCACTCATGTGAAGTATTATGATCGGTCTAGAGTAACTGGAGAGGGTTTTGGAGACCAGGTATGGGGCTTGAGTCAAAGTTTTTAGTAGATCCAATATATTTTTTGAGTTTTTTATTTTTTATATGTGATCATCCTACTGGGACATCCATGTTCTATATATGGCATGTCTAGTTAGACTTTAACAACATTTCATTTTTTTATATCATGGTTCAATTATTTACTATTTTCACACTCTGATGTTTGTGGATATGTATGATGTTTGGTTTATATATCTTTTATTTCAAAAACTGATATAGGGGTATAGTCTTCTCATAGTGCTATATTATACCCCCACTACTACTCAGAAGCCTTTGGTGTATGAGTAGGCATGCATGAGGTATAATAACAACCACTAGTTTGGGAACTGATCTAGTATCTAGGTTTATGAGATATTAAAAGTGGTATCAAAGGTGATTTTATTTTGTATTATTATTTGGGATATTGTAGTTAGGATATATTGGAATAATATTTCAGATCCTGTGATGGATACCAAGATGGTGTTTCATGAATACGTTCACTGGTTGGAAGTGTATTTATCTACAGATGGGATTGATGTTCCAGATTTTTGATATTACATTTGGATATATTTTTCACCTAATGTGAAGAACATGGTGTTTAGATTTATGAGTTTTTGGATGTTTATATCTTGGACCATTGGAAAGAATCTAGTTACGGATTTAAATCTTATCCCATAGGGTTAATAGGTATCTCATGGATCATAATTATACACACATGATTCAAATGAAATAGGACCTCTATTGTAAATTTTTACACTGACCAGAGTTTTATCCATTTAAAATGTTTGAAACTACTCATTAAATGTTTTCCCATACAAGTACTTGGTAGAATTATACTCAGATGGAATGAAATTTATATATTTCCTTATAATGGTAGGTCATGTGAATATATAGTTAGACACTCAAATAAGAGGAATATGGTACATTACCTCGATGTAAGGGAAATGAGGTGACCCTAGTATGCCATTGGGTAACATGTTTGTATAATGGGAAACCCCTTGTGGTTTTTTTTTCACCCTGGTATGGTCACATAAAGTTATAGTAACAACTTATATAGAATTTTCCCATATTTTTTGGAATGAAACTCCACTTTACCGAACCCACTGACCATGATTCACTGGATAAAGATCACTATAGAGTGATGCTGTTTGAATTCACCCTATATATTTGGTTATTTAAAGTACTAGTCACAACATATATAGCGTTTTCTCATATGTCTAGGAATTAAATTCTATCTAACCGGAACTCATATTGGTGGTTCTTTAATACATATCTTCTAGGATGATGCTGATGGCTATGAAGGTGGTGACTGATGAGATGTGATTCTCAAGGGATCAGTCCCATATGTGCATACTCATGAGAATCAGTGACTAGTAGATTATGTTTTGGAACCCTATTATGATAATTTCAGGAATGTGGTGCCTGATATTACATATGTGATACCCATGCAAAATGATGTGACATTAAGCATTACATATTATAATATTTTTGAACAAGAATTCAATTTCTTTTAATTCTGAGGATCTTTTTGGTTTAAAGTTTTATAGAATTTGGAAAAACTATTAAAAACTAAAACCATATGTTACAAGTGGAAACTTATACTCAGTATCTATTTATTTCTTCCAAACAAAATTATTTTAAATAAAACATGGTTTCTTCAAAATTTTCATCTTGGCCTCATCCTTGTCCCTAATATTTCTTGATCCCCATGAAAATCATTTAAAAAAGTGGGATGAACACAAAATGCTCAGTAAGGAATATAAAAAGAAATTAATCCATTATTCCAATGAAAAAAATGAAAAAACATGAAAGTTTTACCTTTATCATAATGGTTTTTGAGATGATGAAATAAATCATTTCTATTTGAAAATCACACATAATTTTTTATAAAATAAAACCTGAAATATTAGAGAAAGAAAATAAAAAACCATTTTGTAAACACATAGAATCACATTAATAACCCATTTAAAACCATTTTAGAAATAATTGGAGCCCATATAAATCCATAAGATAAACCTTTTAGTAAATCCCTCATTTTTTCCTTAAAATATAAGGTACATTACCCAATTTATTGGAGCACTCTCTGGGTGTACCCAAAGCTATAATGGGCTCACTTGAAGCTATCCAAGTGAATTTTTTTTAAGAAATTTAGGGATCACTCATGATATATAATGGGGATTAACCCTTCTTATTAGCTATATTGGGCTCACCTATTTCAAATATAATTCTCTAGTACTATATCATGAATAATACATTTTATGCTTGAAAATTTCATCACAAAACCTTTGAAAAACACTTTAAAACCCATATAAAAATAAATTTTAGATATAAAAATATAATTTTATTTTAAAAGCACATTTCTAATACCAAAATACCCTAAAATTTTCAAAATGTATTTTTATTTTAGGAAAATATCATTAAAAAAATTCTTGAGGAAAAAACATGTCCATTTTGGGAACACTTATTTTTTTTAAAATCTACACACTTATAAATGAAAACATTTTATGTGAAAATAAAATTATATATTTTTAATGAATATTAAAAAAATTGTGGTTCCATGATGGTGGTAAAATTATCTTATGTAGTATAAGTTAAAAAAGTATTCCTTTTTTAGTTTTGAAAATATAAACTTTAAAAGAGAAATTTTAAAAGAAAGTACTTTACATTGAGTCCAAATCATCATGTATGTTTTTTATATTCCTAAATAATAAAATTATGTTAATTATTTAATTTCTTGAGAACCATTTTCATTTTTATTATTCCTTTTATTTCACCTATTATAATGTTATAACAATTACTTAATTATATAAGTTAACATTGGATGCTTTGATGATTTTTGGTTCATAAGTCCAGAATGACTTAAGTAGGTTGAATGTGCTCAAATGGATCAGAATTACATCATCTAAAGAATAATATTAATGAAATAATTATCAATTTTATATTTTAATTATAATTTTAAATCTAATAATTTAAAATTGTTATAAAAAATGAACTATGTTACAATCATGGAGACGGTAGGTCGTACGTACGGATGAGTAACATTTCCATTTTTCAAATATCATTAAAGAAAAAAGGTATGCATTATTTTATATTAAAATAATGATCATAATATTATATATAGAATATTAATTCTTTAAATATACTTATATATATCTTTCAGGTTATGTGGGGATGAAAAAAATCACATCGCTTCGTGGAGGTGGTAGTCCACACATACACCTAAAAGATGTTATCATTTTTCTGTGCATGGAATGATAAGAATGTAAATGATATATTATCTTTTAATAATGATAAATATGTCATTAATATCATATATAAACATTTATTAAATCATTATAACCATTATTTTGATATGGTTATGGAAAATGAATTAGATCGGTTCGCAAGGCGGCAATCCTCCATACACAGAAACATTGAATTATTTTCCCATTGGATGGAAGTATAGATGGATATAGGTCATTAGAATGACATAATAAAATCTAAGTATATGTAATATACTAGAGTCATTATTTTATAATGATTTAATATGGTTTTAGTGATATGTAATAATAAATAAAATAGAAACTCTCTATTAAAAATGACACCTATTGTTCATAGAATCTCCCTTTTATTAACACCTTAAGACCACTAAGGGTGGTGTTTTTCCTAAAATAATAGATATAAATGTGGAGAGTAATTATAGGAAGAAATTTTTTATGGTATTGGATGAACCATAAGGTTTTTTTATGGGTGAATAAATGAGAAGAAGAGCTCCCCTTCTATAAAAGAGGGGAGAGACACTATCAAAATTTCTCAAAATAAAAAATTAATATTAATTAATATTTAATAACAAATAGATCAAAACACATTAATGTACAATATAATATTATTAATAGTCTAAATACCCTCATCTAATAAAAACTAAATAATTTTTTACTATATTTATAACCTTATGATTTGGTTTTAACTATTATTTAACCTCTTAACTCTTATTGCGATGACATGAATTTATACACTTTAAGGGTTAATATAGTTACTATAAAATGAAAAAACTAATAAATAGACCATGGTTGATATTTTAAACCGTTTAATAAATAATTTTATTAATTTATTATTTTTAGGAATTTTATATCATTTAATAAAATATTATTTATTATAAAATATCAATAACATAAATTTTTAGAACTACTCATTACATTGACTTTAATAATATAAATATAGCACTTCTAATTAGTAAAAATATTTTATAAAATCCATAACGTGTCAATTTCATCTAAAAAACTCATTTATCACATTATTTATCTCAAATTATATTTATTTTAATATTTTTAATACCATTAATTGGATTTTTTAAATAATTGAATAATTACAGTATCATCCTTGTGAAAGAATTTAAGGTAATTATTACATCCATAAAAACTAAAAATAAATTACCAAAATATAAATAAATATATTATATTTTAAATTAATATTAATTTTAGGACATATACTCTGAGTAAAACTATATTACAAATATTAAACTTATTAAAAACAAGAGTATGAAATTTCTAACTTTTCTTTAAATAAAATAATATAAAGTTCATAATATTATCCAAGTTATATAAAATAATCATATAACCTTAATTTTAAAGTTTATGGATGATAATTACCCATATAATAAGATTTTTTCAAGTGTTAAGGGCATTTGATAGTCCTTATCATTTTGTTTTTACCCTCAATTACCAGATTTACCCTTTATCGTGGCAACAAATATTACTAAAGTTACTATTCATGATGTCCAAAAATAAAAGGGAAATATTTAATAAAATTTAAACCATTGATTACAAATATTTAATCCATTTTTGAAAATCTAAATCATATATTTTTTTAGAATTTAATGTGAAATTAAAGTAACAAAATGCAATGAAATACAGTTCTTTCAAAAAAAAATGCACTTTTTAAATATAAAATATTTTTATATTATATTAAATCATAAAATACATTTAAATAAATCATAATTGGATTATTTTAAATAAAAATTTAAAACTAATCCAAAACATAATTTTACCATGTATATACTTTAAAATAAAATACAGTTTCCAATAAAAATTAGTATTTCTCACTATTCCTTGAAAAAAGAAATATTTTTAGAAAATTATCAAAAATAATTTTAAGATAATTTTGAAATGATTAATTAAAAAATTAAATTAATTTTTTAAATTAATTTTCATAAAACTTCTATATATTTTAATATTTCTCATAAAATAAGAAAAACATATTTTCAAACAAAACATATTTTTTTTATAATGAAATGAATTTAGTAAAAATTACGTGATTATTTTATAAGAACATACCAATGAATTCATATTGAGTTGGGATTTTATATTTATTTAATAAATTATTTATTCTTAATCATAATATTCAATTTAACGACTTGGTTATAATGATAACATTTTAATAATAATATTTAGTTGTTCATTTAAGATCGTTGTGGTGTATCTTATACCCTATCAAACATAGTGTTTTCTTTTGAAATAGGAGTTTATTAAATTATACACAATTTAATAAATTATGTCCTTTAAATTGTGAACTTTGGATTGGTAACCAAGGTTTTACTTTTCAAAATATCTTTGTTGAAATCCCACATCATAAAAAGGATTAACAAAACATTCACTAGATAAGAGAGAAAATGGAAGTACAAAGGTCATATGGAATAACACAAACCAGGTTTCAATATAGGAAGACATGGACCTTTAAGAGAAAAAAATAACAAACAAGGAATGATATAGAATGATATAGAACATGGCCATGAGAATGTTAGCCATCACAAAATCATAAATCTGTGGTGGGATAAAAGGCTATTGAATTTTCGATAAGAAAAGTAAACGAATAACATTTTTTTTCAAAATTATTTTCTTAAAGTTTAGAAATTAAATTTCCATTTATACTAAGAACATTGGGAAATATACTTACTTGAAAACTAAAATTTCACTCTTTAATCAATTTCCCCCACAAACTCATCTTTTTCTCTAAATTATGAGTTGGCATTTTTTGTTCCTAAAACACTAGAATCAACCTATATGGATAGAAAAATACATAAAAATTAAAAAATATATTCGTCATCTATTTATGAATTAACCAAATAATTTTTTTAGATCAAGTTAATAAGATTCAAAAAAATAATAATCCTTTATATAATGAAAAACTTCTTTATTCTACTAAATTCAATTGTAATACCCAAAGTTCAACATAGACCATTCAACAAATAACTATACATAAAATTCCTAAAAGTTATTATTGAACAATATTGAAACCTAAAAATTAGAAGTATTTGATGACATAGTCTTACTAGATAAATTTAACATTAATATCAAAATCATATAAATAACCCTTAAAGTCTCATTCCAAAAATGTAATTTCCCAAATCAGATAATCTCTAAGATATATTAATCATTTAGATGAATAAATATATATCAATAAAAAAATCATATATGCTTCCAAAATATAATTCAGCCTTTAATACTTAAATAAAATCCCATAGTAATCTATTTAACCTAATCATATATGGTTCTAAAAATAGTGAACATCTTCTAAAATGAAATTAATCACTTAATCACTAAATAATTTTAAAATCCCTTGTTTATCTATCTGATAAAACACATATCCCCAAAATGTAAATTACCATTATCCATCAAATAGTTTAAATAAATAAAAAAAATTCATACAAACCAGGACATAACATAAGCCAGTGGTAGGTGATCCACTCTTCTCACCCTTGGGTTGTGGGTTCAATCCCCACATCCTTGCCGAACATGACAGGTTGTCACCCATGATGTGGGTTACCCTTTTTATAAAACCATATTTATATAATATTTATATAATTCGAGAAATGTGAGAAAAATACTAAAAAATAACTTTAATATATTCAACATTAAATAAATGTTTCAACCTCAAAGGTTATCTCATACCTTTCTTTTTTCATCTCAAAATTTAATAACCCATAATTACCTCAAAAATAAATTTCTCTAAAAATATCATTAGTCACGTTAAAATTTCATAACTTAAATCCTCAAAAGGAGTTTCTCTGAAACTAAAATTATGATCAAACATAAAATTATAAACCCCTAATGATATACATAACTATTAAGAAAATCTCACAAGAAAAAAAATCATACTCCCCAAATTTGTATAAACCCTCATTTAATACCAACTATAAGGATCCGACCTTAAGAATTAAATATTATAGTGTCTTTTGAATAGGAATTTAGTTTATTAAAATTATGAGGATATTTTTTATTTAGAGTTTTAGATAATTAGGAAAAATATATACAATCTAAACCCATACATTACAAGTGGACGCTTATACTGAGTATTCATTTTCTTCTACAAAACCATTTTTTTAAATAAAATATAGTTTCATTAAACATCTCATCTTGGCCTCATCCTTATACCTACAATTTCGTAATCCCTATGATTTTTTTAATAATGTGGGATGAGCACAAAAATATTAGCATGGGTCAAAAAAAAGAAAGAAAGAAATTAGTCCAATGAAAGAAATGAAACCCCATGAATAATTTACCATTATCATAGTGGTCTTTGAGATAATGAAAAAATCATTTCCATATAAAAATCACACACATTTTTCCCTCAAAGAAAACATGAAAACTCATAGCAATAAAATAAAAAATCTTTTTGAAAACATAAAGAATCATATTAATAACAATTTTAAACTCAAATTATAAATAATTGGATCCCACTTAAATCCCTAGGATAAACCCTTGGGTAACTCCCTCCTTATTTCCTCAAAATACAAGGTAAATTACCCAATGAATTGGAGTGCTTTAAAAGAACAACCAAATCTATAATAGGATCGCAAGACTCTATCTAGGGTGAACTTAATGTTTAAGTTATATAAATCTCACTTGTGAGCTATAATGTGGATAAACCATTTGTATAATCTATACCAGGCTAATTCATTTCACATGTAATGTTCAAGTACTATATCATGAATAAAACATTTTAGGATTGCAATTTTTATCATAAAACCATTGAAAAACACTTTAAAACCCATATAAAAAGAAAATTCAGATATAAAAATATAATTTTCTTTTAAAAATAAATTTTCAACACCAAAATAACTTGAAAAAGTTAAAATTAGTTTTTATTTTAAGAAAATATCATTAAAAACATTCTTGATGAAAATAACATTTTTATTTAGAAAACACTTATTTTTTTAAAAGATGTGCACTTATAAATGAAAACATTTTATTTAAAAATAAACTTATAAACATGTGAAGGAATATTCAAAATAGCGAGTCTCCATGATGGTGGGAAAATATTCTCACACCGTATAAGTTGAAAAATATTCCTTTTTTTACTTTTATAAAGAGGTTCTTTAAAATAGGTTTTTTAAAAGAACGTCCTTTACCTTGAGTCATAATCGTCACTTAAATTCTTTATCTTCCTCAATAATGAGTTTAGATTAATTATTTACTTTATTTAGAACCTTTTTCAAGTTTATTATTCCTTTTATTTCACTTAATATCTTGTTATATCAATTACCTAATTATTTAAGTTCACGTTGGATGCTTTGATGATTTTCGGTTCATAAGTTCAGAATGAATTAAATAAGTTGAATGTGGAAAAAGATATAAACATTAAATAATATAAATAATAATATTAAGGAAATAATTATAAGCTTTATACATTAAATATACTTTTAAATCCAACCTTTAAATATGGTTATGAAAAATAAACTATGTTTTAAACATGAATACGGAAAGGCATACGTATGCATGAGTAATTTTTCCATTTTTCAACGATCTTTTAAAAAAAGGTAAATATTATTTAATATTAAAATAATGATCATAATAAAATATATATCAGATTAATTATTTAAATATACTTATATATATGATTCATGTGATGTGGTGATGAAAATCTATTCACATCACTTTGTGGAGGTTGTAGTCCACACATTCACATTAATGATGTTATCATTTTTCCGTGAATGGAAAGATAATAATTTAAATGATTTATTATATTTTTATAATTATAAATTTGTAATTTATAACATATATAAGCATTAATTACATCATTATAACAAATATTTAGATCTAGTGATAGAAAACGAATTACATTGGTTCACAAGGTGGTAGTCCACCGTACACACGAATGATGAATACTTTACCTATTTGATGGATGTGGAGATAGATAAATATAATTACATTAACACAATAACACATAAGTATATGTAATATAATGTATTTATCATTTTATAATGATTTAATAAGGTTTTATGGATGTGTAAGAATAAAAAATAGAAATGATTGATTAAAAATGACACCTCTTCTTCAGACAAACTTCTTTGATTAACACCTTAAGACAAATAAGGGTGGTGTTATACATAAAATAATACCTATAGAATGTGTGGAGGAATTATCAGAAGATATTTGGGAATTCATTATCATAAAAAAAATTGTTTTTAAGTGTGAATAAATGAGAAGATGCATCACCCTTTTATAAGAGACGGGAGGGGTACTCTTGAAACATCTCAAAATAATAAATTAATATAAATGAATATTTAATACCAAATGGATAAACAAACTTTAATGTAGAATATAAGATAATTTTTGGTTGAAATAACCTCATAAAATAATTACTAGATATGTTTTGATTATATTTCTACCTTTATCCTTTGGATTTAACTCTTATTTAACCCCTTTAACTTTTATGGTGATAGCATGGATTTTTACTTTTTTAGGGTTAATATAGTTACTATAAAATGAAAAACAACTCATAAATGGACCATGGTTGATATTTTAAACCTATTTTCAATCACATGAAAAAATATAAGTTTTTTTAAAAATTTATATCATTTAATAAAATATCATTTATTATAAAATATCAATAATATCAATTTTTAGACGTATTCATTACTTTGACTTTAATAATATCAATATGATGGTTATAATTAAAACAAAATATTTTATTATATATATAACATTTAAAGGTAATCTAATTTTTTTTATCACATTATTTATTTAGAATTATATTTATTATATTATTAATAATATCATTTATTTGATTTTTCCAATAATTGAATAATTAATGCATCAGTGTTGTACAAGAATTTAAAATAATTATTTTTTACCTAAAAATTAAAAATAAATTACCATGATAATGATATATATTTTATATTTTAGATAAATTTTTATATTTGAACATATATATTGGATAATACTATATTAAAATTATCACAATTATCAAAAATACAAGTATAACATCTTTGAATATTATTTAAATAAAATACTATAAAGGTCATAATATTATCCAAGTGGAATAAAATTTTCATATAACCAAAAATTAAATTATTATATATAATAATCAATCATAAAATAAATTTTTTGAAAGTGTTAGGGTCATTTTCTAGTTCTAATCATTTTAGTTTTTACCCATAATTACTCGATTTACCCTTTACCATAGTAACCAAACTTACTAAAGTTACTATTCATAATATCCTAAAATAAAAGGGTAATATTTAAAAAATTATGAAATGATAATTATAAATATAGAATCAATTTTTAAAAATTAAAATCAAATAAATTTCTTAATTTAATTTAAAACTAAACAAAAAAAACGCAATGAAAAACAGTATTTGAAATAATGGAATTTTTAGATATAAAATATATTTATACTATATTTGAGTATAAAATCAATTTAAGTAAACTATAATTGTATTATTTTAAATAAAAATTAAAAAATAAAAATATATAAATAATTAAAGACATATTTTTATTATTTAAATACTATAAAATAAAATAAAGTTTTCAATAAAAAAATTTATTTTCACTATTCCTTTAAAAAATCAATATTTTCATAAACTTGTCAAAAATTAATTTTAAGATAATTTTGATATTATTAATTAATAAATAAAATTCAGTTTTTCAATTAATGTTTCTATAAATTCTTGAAATTATAATATTCACTCATAACAAGAAGAAAAACATGTTTTTGAAAAAAATATATATATTTTTGAAAAATAAAACAACTTTAATAAAAATAGTGTGATTATTTTTTAAGATCTTAAAAATATATTTATATTGAGTTGTAACTTTATATTTTTTTCTTAAATTAGTTATTCCTATTCATACCCACCAATTTAACAACCAATTAATAATATTCACATTTAAATAATTGTATCTAGTTGTTCGTTTATGCTCGATGTGGTGTATCTTGTATGCTATCAAACATAGTGTTTCCTTTTGAAATATTAGGATATTAAAAATGAGTGGTATATTTTTAATGTACGTTATCATGTTATTTTGATATTAGAATAGTATTTTTTCCATGGTATATAGCTTGCTGTGAGTTCTGACTTTTGGGCTTGGTGGGAGACATAAACACCTTGGGATGTGACTCAGTATTTAGTGAGACAAAGCTTTTGTGATGATTGAGAGAAGCCCATTAGAGGGGTCAGAATGAGTCTTTTGGGTTCCTTTGAGGAAGGAAGCGTAATTAAGTGTTATATTTTGAGTTCAATAAATGGGAGGTTTAATCGAGTTTATGGTATAGACCTCATGACGCTTTGAATTTATTTTGTGTTCAAATCAGCTTGGGTGCTAGCTCCTTGGAATTTTTAGAATCAGGAGTGCCTTGGTATTAAGGTGAGATTTTAATGGGAAATATTATTTGAGTATATGACCCTATAGACTCTAGATGTGATTTAGAAGTGTATTGTAATCATTGATAGATGATGGTGACTTATAGTTGTTTCAGATGGTGGCTATGCATGTAGTTAAGTTAGGAATAAGAGATATTCCTAATTTTAAAAATGAGTGATGAGGATGCTCTACCTTATTGGAACTAACCAGCATAAGGATTATGGTTATGGGTTTTAAGCATGTTATATAGGGTTCTTGATTTGTGGATTGTGTGAGTGTGTGAGCTTATGATAGGTTCTTAGGAAGTCACACTGTCTTCATGTGGAGAGTGGTGGTTAGTGAATGTTTTTAAGATAAATCCTTATATAATTAAGGAATGTGAACATGGTTTATGTGTAGTGCCAATTAAACCATGTTTAGTCAATGGTGTCTATTCAGGTCTTAAGAAAACTTGATCGATGTTACTGTGGTGGGCCTGTTGAGAATAGAACTAGAAGAGCAGTGTTAGGAAATCCTTATGGTGGGGAGCATCAGATATTCCATGGTAGACATTCTCTCATTTTGGGAGAGTTTTGGAAATTGTGAAAATAGTCATTGTAAAGTTGTGGTGATGTCATTTGTGCTAGTTCTTGGAGTTAAATAATGTATATAGGTTTTTCACCAAGACTTCTTGGGGATGAGAAGTGTTATGGTGGGGAGATTGTAAAGACCTATGTTTTTCTAGGTTGTGGAAATGAGAAGAAATTTAAATTCTGGTTTTAGATGTTCATAAGAGAAAAAATGTTTATTTTTGCCTTATTAATTATCTTGTACTATTTTTATGACCAAAATATTGGTCTTGAAATATGGTGTAAACCCTATGACTAGAGTTTGGTGGAAATTTGAACCGTTGTAATTTTAGAAAAATATTTAATATTTAATTAATTAAATATTAATTATTCATATATGTTTATTTAGAGATATATTTTGAAAATAACATTGTATTGGTATTATATCTATGTAGATAAGTCTAGAATGAAGCTTTTTTCCTCAATGACGCATAAACTTGAATTGAGTATTAGGGGTGGGCCTATTTTTCTTTCTCATTATTTAGTTCCTTTTCTTTTTTTTTTCTAATTTTCTCATTTTATTCTCAAGTATACCCCTTGAGGATCCTTTTTCATATGGTTGATAGAAGTATATAGACTAAATATGAATAAAAGGGAGGAGGTTCCTCTAGACTCTATCCATGGTGGCGATCGAGACTAGATCAGGCTCGGTGGCTACGGGGAGTAAATTTGGACTCAAAGAATTGGCGTTTTCCCCCAAGGTAGGAATTTTATTTATTTTATCACTAATATGGCCTTATATTAGAAAATTTTAAATCTTATGGCCTACTATATGTTTTTTTGGGTTCAATGAGAGCCCCCATGGGTTAATTTTGGGTGAATCAGTCGTTTTAAGCCAGTTTTGGGGGTTTTCTATTTGGGAAAAACTAATAACAAGATGTATAGTTTAGGAACATACTCTGTGTGCTCTTATTTTGAGATAAGGTTTAAATAAGACAACCATGAAGTTTTTTTGTTTGGGAAACACCTTGTATGGAGACTTAAGGTGTGGTTAGGGGAGAAACCATACACCCTATGTTAGAGCACATGGTCATGTAGGGTACATGACCATATCCCATGTGGGATGCACTTTTTGTGGTAGTACAAAACCAGGTGGAACAAATGGACATTCCGTGTGTGGTAAATTTATATAACTTGTGTGGTATTCACATTTTTTGGGAGAATAAACCTAGTTGGAACACTTGGAAAGGAGCCTTGTGTATGGAATTATTGGAACCAAGGGTTTTCACAACTGAAAATAGATTGTATTTTGTGTTTGTATTCAATCAAAAATGGGTTAATCAAGGAGTTTTCAATCCAAGTGATATTATGGTGTATGTGAATTTAGTGTTAAATGTGGTGTTGTTTCTTAGTGTTTTCCAAATTTCTAGGGTCCAAAATCTCAAGGAAGGGACATGTTTCATGAAAGATGGTTTTCCATGACTTCCTCATGAAAATATGGAAAATTAATATAATTTTTGAAAGTTTTGTGTCAAGAAGGTTTTGATATTTTCAAAATAATGTTTCATGAATATCGGATGAGTAATGAAGGAAATATTTTAATTTACATGATTATGATAACTTTTTTGAATTTAAAATTTCCCTAAAATTTTCATGAGGAAGGCGAATTTCATAAAAAAGAATGAAGAGTTTTGTGAAAAGGTTGTTGGGATATTGAAAGTTTTTTAAAGGGGAAAAAATGTATATAAATCAGCATGTTATCATCATATGGGTAATCAAAAAAGTTTTGGATAAGGACTGATCAGTCTTATCTCCCAAAGGGTTTACACGAACATGATTCTTATGCGATTCAGAAAATTTACAAGAATAAAAGTTTCAAAAAAAGAATAGTTGGGAACTAATTACTTTTAAGTAATTTCAAGGAATGAGTTTTGTGAAAGTTGATAGTTTCAAGATAGTTATTAGTTTCATGAAAGTTAGGGGTTTCTTAAATGTTGGGATTTTCATGAAAGTGGGTAGGTTTGGGAAAGCTGATAGTTATTTGAAAAAAGGGGGTTTCATGAAAAAGGGGTTTTGTGTAATATACTTAAATGAGAATATATAAACATGGGAAAAGTTTGTATAATGTATTGAAACATCATAAGTATACCTGAAAGTAACAAAAAATCACCTTATTGTGCTCTAATATGGAAGTGACCTTTAAGTCAATAAATTGAGAAATACTTCATCCAAGGTAGTGAGCGGGGGGGGGGGGGGTGATAGAAGTGATCCAACGAAGGCAGTGTGGTATACCTAAAATTATTGTAATGGAATTGTTCATGGAATAGAGTTATTAGGTATGATCAATTGTAATCCACAATATCTAGTAAAGTATAGTGGATTTCGTTATAGCGGACACACTATCAGAATATGATCCTTGGACTAATCCCTAGTAATGAACTAAGTAAAATTGTTGTGGTGTGTCTCTATTTCTACATATGAGTGTTTGATAATTAAACAATTTTATTAGACAAGTTTGACATCTTCATACCAATATGGGTACAACATCTATCTTATTCAAAGAAAAATTTTACACCTTAATTAACCCCTCCCCTCTCAGGGTGTTCCTGGGTATAAAAAGTGGTATTAAAGCCATGTTTTTGCTGTTAAATCTATCATATTTTTTGTTTTTATAGAAAATTCAATTAATGTTATGGGATTTTTACTTTTATGGAAGAAACATATATATTTTTAATAATAGAATGAGGTCACATATGTGATCTCTTGTGATGGAGTTCCTTATTACACAATTCAAGGAATTCTTGTCACTGATGTGATAAGTCTTTCTATGACTGAAAAAATAAGAAAATACTTGATGTATATTCCAAATCTCAAAATTCTCTTACTATAGCACTATTTGATGTAGTCTATCTGAAGGTGATGATTTTTTATATATCCATGTCCATGTGGTAGAAAAGAAAAAATATATATGAAGGTGATACCAAAGTGAAGGAGGCCAAATTCATGTTTTGTACAATCAATTTATTGATCTGAAAATGAATATAGATGAGAATATAGATAGTTTATTTAATCGCATTACTAAAGTTTTCGGAGAAATTTGAGGTATTGGGGAATAAATTAAGGATATCAAGATTGTGAAGAATGTCCTAAGAATCCTTCCACCTCTATAAAATCCTAATGTTTAATCCCTTGAGGAAAGGTATCACTTTATGATTTCTGTTGATGATATTCTAAGTAGTCAGGAGGATTATGAATTGAGAGTTCAACCAGAATATAAAAAAGTTCAAGAAAAAAGGAAATAGAATTAAAATCTATATAAAAATATTAAATTTATAAGGTTATTTATGATGGAGATTATGTGGATGATTGTAATGTCACCAACCTGAGAGCCACTTACCGGTGCCTCGAGTTGGGTCTCCACATGATCTCAAGTATGCATCCTCATACGCCATAGTTTTTTGAATAGTAGAGAGGGTATAAAAAATCACATGTGGAGAATATACCATCTTTAATAGAGTAATCCATGACATATAACATATTAAATAATGGAAATAATAAAAAATAAACCATAACATGCATTCCAACTATTCCCCAAAATTTGGTACAAACCACAACTAGATAATAAATTTTCCATGTCATGCTAATAGTTCCAAAAGTGAAGAAAACCCCAAATATAAGATGAACATAATCATCCCCGAAATGGGTTCTGACTCCATGTCCAGATCCCTCATCCATGAACATACCATTCCCAACTTAGCCCTCTAGTATATAGCCTTTTCCCTTGTCCAGACCTGGAACAATGAAGTCTGCTCAGGGTGTGAGTACAACTCAGTAGGCCACCACCAAAAATGTCTACAAAATTTCCAATATAAATAGATAGTGTATTCAAGAATTAAATAAACAAAAAGTTAAATTAAATTAAACAAGGTTCCATTAGTTAATAAAGTCCACTTAAACTGTTTCATTATTTAGGACATGGGTTAAGAAAATCATTTATAACACAACAACTTGCAACGGTAAACTATTATTCATAGATAAATAAGAGAAGTTCAATATATCACTAGAGAAACCATTTCAAAAACAATTATATCACACATCCCTTGGAGCCTCAATCCAGTTAGTCTCATCCAATACAACCGTTTGGGGGCCAGAGCCTCTACCCGACTCCCTGACTCATGCATTCTAGGGGTGGGGTTTAATGCCTCAGTCCAACCTGACCCATGGGAGGAGCCTTAGTCCAATGTACCACACACCACCAATCCATTTTCACATTCTTATTTATCCATTTACCATATACACCATATTAAAAACCATGCACAACCAATACACATCACATTTACAATTAAAATTTTATACAACATATGAATCATCATCAAACATTAACCCATTAACACATTTACCATTTTCTTATTATAGTCCATTTAACCCATTTACCTTTTTATAACTTAACCCAATTATTATAATAAAAAATCCCCATAAAATAACCAATTTAACACATTCATCAATTCGTATTACTTAATCCAATTATGCATTTTCATTACAAATTCATAATCCATTTGACACATTCACATCAATCTATTTAACCCCCTTTCACATCATTCCAAACAACCCCTTATGCCATTTCAAAAAACTAGGCACATGTACCATTAGTGATTATTTATATTTTAAAATAACATTCCAACATGTTATTCATGAGATCTACTTCATCTCAAGTCAATACTAGGCTTAACATCACAATTTTCCATGTTTAGGAATTTTGACACACCCCATGGGTGGTCTTAAACTAGTCTAATTGATTTCGAAGCATCCCAAGTCAATCATGTGGGGTTTAATTAATCACTTATCCAATCATTTTACGGAATCTTACTAAAGGAATCAATTTCACAACAAGAGTGAAACCATGAAAAAACCACATATACACAAATCAATAGTAATACTATGGGATATAAATTGTAGATCACATATATTGAATATGTAGACGAACATCCGCTTAACCTTAGACATACATCCAGATTCAAGAACCTCTTAAATCCCCAACATAAGATCCACTAAAAAAATAGTGTTTTAGGGATACATAAGAAGAATAAAAAAACTAAAGGCCCCAATATGTAATAGATATAAAAGAGAAACATTAGACACACCCATAGCTTGAATATGCATTCAACAATGATCCAAATCGCTTAGAATCAAAGGATATCGACCATTGGTATGTCTTGGTCAAAATGGTTCATCAATAGGGTTGGTAGAGGAGAAATGAGGGTATAAATAGGGTGAGAAACCTTAAAATCATGAGGGGGAAATGATAAAATACACCTTTTTAATGGGGCACATTGTTAGGGAGCACGATTTTCCAAACCGTGCGCTAACCTCTATCCAAGAGGGAGTTAAGCCACATAGATAGCTCGAGAGCCATTTTTTTTTTGAAAAACCATAGTCCCACCATACATAATGGTTCTATCCATGTTCATATGGTATTACCTTTCCCATTTTCACAATTTAATTAACCATTCACCCCGCCTCCTGGCTAGCATAGTTTAGGTGTATTGTTAACTCTAACCATTCGTCAGTGGTGAAACATGAAAAGAATGAAAAAATTGTCCTTTATTTCATGTCTTCAATCCCCGAGACACCCTTGAGCCTCCTCGCACATTCAATAAAAATTACATTAACCAAATTTCAATGGTTTAAAACAAAATTTAAATAGGGATATACCTCAATTAATTCTAGGATATTTCAACCCCACCCTTATAATTTCTCATCCTTAATCCATACTTCCAAGAATCGCTGAGCTTCTGATTTAAAAGGACCATGCCACTAGGAACACATATCTATCTCCCTCTCCTAAGGCTATTCCTAAACATCACAATGCTACCACAAAAATCAAACCAAAAGAATGGTCTTTCCCTATAAGAATTTATCACTATGATCTATAACACAAATTGGATTCTCCTCAAAGGACACATCAAACTCATACCAAACATCAACCACAAAAACTTCATTCGGAATCCTCAGAAACTTCGACCTAAATTGAAACACAAGGAAGCATTGAAAACATCACCATACCATCGTGGATGATCCAATAAACACCACATTGGCCCGATCCTATTTGAAAATCTGAGCTCAAATCATTTAGTTCCATTATTTTCATGTTTTCAAAACTCTAATGGTGACCGAAACTCCACCCCACTCGAAGAAATACATGGGTTTTCCAACCACATTTCTCAACCTACATCGATCCACAAATTAAGGCCCAAATGTCCCATTCTATAACCGAACATCCAAAACACAACCCAAAACACTAAGGGAATTCAACGGATCAAGTCTTGAGCCAATGATCATTTTTAAAGTCAAAACACTAGAATGGTACTTACTCGAGTCCATCCAACCCGAAACACTAGTCACGTCATCAACTGAACCCTTTCCCTCTATGGTTCTCCCCATCTTTAAATTTATCTCACCACTACTATCCTCTGGTGTTTTACACACGACTATTGAAAAAGGCCACTAAAAACTCAACTTAGCTTTCAAAAAATACTTGATGTGTTTCCCAAAGCACAGCACCCATACCTCCATGAGGACTGTACACAACATTATAATCTAGTCTTGTTGTCAAAACTACCCCAAATGAATATGCATCCACCATCCATTGGAGACCAAGAAAAACTTTACCTCTCTCAAATTTTATTTTATTTCCAAAATTACCTTTCAATAAAACATCAGACCAGAGGTGGAATAAAAATTTCCTTGTTCATTCCCTTTTTTAATCATGTAAAACCATTCATGACATCTTGTCTCAAAATACCCATTTTCCAATCATTGAAATGAAATTACCTTCACCTACCCATGGAGGTTCATTACTTAAGGAAAACCACCATCATCTAGTGCACCTACTGGGTCATTAATTGAAATCCATTAAACTCCACCATCAAGGAATCCACTACCTTCTTAAACATTATCGTGCTTCTACATAACCTTCAACATTACCAACACAATCACTCCTACTATCCATGCACTGACTAAAAATGGATAGGCTCTTACTCAAGGCCCATTTCCAAAATTTTAAAGGTAAATTTCACTCTAATACTTCCATCAATGGTAGTTTAAAACTCACCAATTTCATCATTTTTCCTTAGTTGAGATGAGATGTCCTCAACTAACTTATTTTTGTAGACACCTAGTTTCACTACTGGAACACCATTACCTTACTTTATCAAGGTACCTTCACACCTAAGGACCCTCAATGGTCTCCCAATCACACCCACCAGAGTCCATACCCAACCTACAATGAGGTTCTAGAACCCAACCTCAATTTCCACAAATCATTTCCATGTCTTACCACACCCTTAAATGACTTTATCACAGTAATCTTGTAATCCATTTAGAACCACTTTGAGCCCAATTCTAATGCTTGGATCATCCAACCACCACATCCAAGGACCACCTTTCCTTTTCTGAGGAACCCAACATGAACCTCATAGGTTTCTTATTAGAATCATGATGCCACCACATCCACTACATGTTCATATCCACACCTCCCATGATTGAAACATCCCTCCCCACCTTAAGAGTGTCATTGTCACCACTTTCCATAAACAATCACAACCACCAAGGTTCATGATTAAACCAAAAGATAATCCCAAAAACTTGAGCTTGGATGGATAGATTTTCTTGGAAAAAGATCAAAAAATCATCTTCTACCCAATCCCAACTTTTGAGAATGATGCCCATTGAATTCATCAAAATTCAGTCCATCCCAAGGATGTAACACATAGATGATCAATGACGTAGATTCCACCATCCATCTCCACATATACTTCCCCATATCCTTAACCTCCAAAATGTCCCATATCCTACCAGAACACATTTGAGTCACTAGGCATAATGGTTTGCTTTCTTAGTATACTTGAGACAATGTCAAGATATTGGGAATGATTGTCACTAGCTGAAAGTATGATAAGAATTCATCAATGAAAACAACAAAAAATATCCATCATTGATGTTACCTACAACTATAGGGAAACGTTGACCCATTGAGAGTATTGATATTCCCTTCCTGTAACATCCCATTAACACCTATCCATCACATCTCAAGTGGGTTACCAACCAAAATTAGCACCACTTCATGACTCTCTTCCAAGTTGTCATGAACCCGCGTTTCCATTGGAACTACCTCCACCACAACACCTAAGATATCCCGACATGACCATGGTAGTTAACAACTAAGACTCAATGGTCCATCACAACAATAAAAAAATGGTCTCCTTCATATTCATGCTTCCCACTTTGGTTCCACAGAGAATGATAGGTACTTATCCTGATCCACCTATTCTCCCATCCAGAATGGACCCCTGCATTACCAGCACGTGACCACATATGAAACTCATCATAGACCTCAAGTACACACACTTTCCTATGACCACACATTATAATAAACCTTAGATTACACAAAAACAAAACATTAACAGGCCTAGTCCAAGGCCCGATTACTCACCTAGACATGCCTCTTGGTCCATTGTCCCCACCAAACTCAAGACATTCTCGACATCTCACCCAAAAACTAAACTATTTTTACCAAATCCCAACCACATGACCATCCTCACCTCAAGTGTCAACTTCAAAACAAAATCCCCCATCCATGCTTCAATAAAACTTGTATCATCAACCTAAAATCCACATTGAGGGCTCCAATAATTGTCATCCAAATAGATGGGTTAAACAACCAAAGAATACAACCCTTCAAAACCAACCTTACATCATACTAATAGCACTCAAGTTTAATTCTATAAGAAATAGGGCACAAAATTACCATTTACCAATTCTTGATGGTACTAATTATGCATCAATTCCACCCTTGAAGCATCTCCGATGCTTTGTATTCCAAGGCACCTACAACACTAGGCTAACCTCCCTCAAGGTCACACTTGATCTTACTAAGGCTATCAACTCATTGTCATAACTCGAGTCACATCTCCCCAAACCATTGACTATACCACTTTGACCTATAGGTCAATATTGCACTTATCTAAATCCAAAACACCCACCTATGAATCACGCACCCAAGAGAACTCATGTATAGACCAAACACTCCCAAGGGTCACTTTCAAGGGCTAAATGGCACCAAATTACAAAATAGTTTTAGGGGTAAAAAACCATAAGGTAATTTCTCTAGGAAATATGTATCAAACTTTTAACAATTCACCACTCATGGGTGTCTCTCCTGCCCCTGTTCCGGAACACTGTGTCCCATGCACCAAGAAGTCATTTAATCTTGGTTGTAAACGCATAAAAACTCAACCACCACTAACGACACCAAGAACCAAGAAATCCATTTCAAACCCAACACAAAATTCTTGATCAAAACCCATAGGGTTATCCTCATACATGTTATCAGATGATACCTATCAACCTCAAGGTCACTACCTAACCAAAGGTACACTAAGGGTAACTCCTCTATCCATGACATAAAACTCTCTAAGGTCTCCAGACTAAGGAACCCTGAATACCCAAACCACGCATACACAAAATTGTTTCATAACACTAGGGATACCCATCTGTTGTGTCCCTAAATGTTCCATCCAACCAAACATTTGGAACTCAATTTCTCCCTCTATAAAAATGTTGGATTATGTTACAACTGAAACACTCTAGTCAGATCAAATATACTTGGAACAATCCACCCTAGGTCCCCATTCTATCACCTGAATAAAATGAGAAATGTTATCACATAACTACTCCTCCAGCCCTGTTACCATAGATTGATGGGATTTCTTGCTCCATTACTAGGGGATAATTCTTGATGATATCCTTATATCACCCAATCAACACACATCATCATGGTGGAATTTATCTACAATTACAAACACACATCTTAAATAACATAACATAAAACTACCATAATTTCCCCAAAATATGGCTCTCTATTATCCATAAACAAAAAATTCTTCATACAGTATCCCAACAGACATAGTCACATTTCTAACACTACCCCCAACCACCCCCAAGGGTCATGGTAAGAACGGGTAACAAACTTAAGTAATAACAACCCTCTTACCTTACACCCTTTTTATGTATATAACTATTATAAAATAAACCTTTCCCATTTAATGATATTTCTATTTGTCATAAATTTTACCATTTCTACTCCCACAACATAGATCTTTCCCTTTTAGACACCATTTACATTTTTAAAACTCTCTACAACCAATATTTAACTCATTTAAACCCCTCTATTAAGCACATACCTTTAACCATCCTTTCAAATTCTTTCCATTTAACTATTTTATTCAAATTTATTAGATATTATTTTCTTCAATTTTTAAAGGAATATGAAATAAATTATACCATTCATTTCCAACACAACCTTCCAATGTGTGCCTACCATGATGCATGCCGCATATATCCATAGGTTCCTATAATGATGCATGAATGCACAACCTCATGCCATTCCATCCATGAGAAAAAATATCATAAAATAGTCACATCACATAGCAAGTGCATTACCCAATTTTTAAATAACATTTAACTGAAACAAACCATATCAAGAACATCAATTACCACCTTGGGTACTTGGGTTTTACCTCATACATGGGTTAGTTACTCTGAAGAACAATCTCATTACCAAGACCCAACAACTCCTAATCTCATGTCTACCATTACCAAATAGTAGGTCATAAAAAATAACCCCTATAATACCACTTTATAATGTACCCAACCTAGGATCCACTTACTGGTTCCCTGATTCGAGTCACCACATGACCTCAAGAATGCCTCCCCATACGCTAGAGGTTTCCAACCAATAGCGAGGGTATAATAAATCAAGTGGGGAGACTATACCCTATTTACTAGAGTAATAAAAAATAGATAACATATGAATTATTGGAAATACAAAACAATAAATGGGAACATTCACTCCCACCATTCCCCAAAACTGGTTACAAAACACAACTAAACAATAAATATTCCATGTCATGCTAACAATGCCAAAATTAAAGAAAACCCTAAACTAAAGATCAATAAAAGCATCCACAAAAAATAGGACCTAACTCCAAATACGGATCCCTCCCCAATGCACATCCCATTCTCAAATCAACCCTATAGTATATTGAATTTCCCTTGTGCATACCTGCAATAATGAAGTCTTCTCAGGTTCCCAATGGCGGTACATGCAGGGTGTGAGTAAAACTCAGTAAGATAACACCAACAATGCCTACAAAATATTCATTCTAAAATGATAGAGTATGAAAGCATGAAATACCCTAAAAGTTAAATAAAAATAAACTGGGTTCCATTAATTAATCAAATTCACTTAAACCTTTTCATCATTTAGGATATGGGTTTTGAAACTCAAATATAATACAACAACCTACTCCAGTCAACTACTGTGCATTAGGAAATAATAAAATTTCCCTATCTCACTAGGGAAACTATTTCATAATCAATTACAGCACACATACCTCAGAGCCTTAGTCAAGGTAATCTCATCCCATGCAACAGTTAGGGGCCTAGAGCCTTAGTCTAACTCCATAACCTATGCATTCTAGGGGTGAGGTTTAGAGCCTTAGTCCAACCCGACCCATTGGAGGATCCTCAACCCAATTTACCACCAATCCATGTGCAAATTCCTATTTATCTATTTACCACTTATAGCATATCACAAACCACACACAACCAATACATATAAAATTAACAATTCACATTTCATACAAAAAATGAATCATCATAATACCTTAACCCATTAGCACATTTACTATTTACTTACCATATCCCATTTAACCCATTTTCCTTTACATACCTTAACCCATTTAGCATAATAAACAATTAACGTACAATAATCCATTTAACACATTCATAAATTCATATGCCTTAATCCCTTTACACATTTACATTATAAATTCATAATCCCTTTGACACATTCAAATCAATCCATTTAACCCTTTTTCACATCATGAAAAACAATCCATTAAAAATTCATAATCCATTTGACACATTCACATCAATCCATTTAACCCTTTTTCACATCATTCCAAACAATCCCTTATGAAATTTACAACAACTACACAAAACTTCCATTGACACCAATTTATGTTTTAAACTAACAAGTCAACGTGTTCATCATGGGATATACTTCATCTTAAGTCAATACTAGTATTAAGATCACAATTTTTCATGTTTGGGAATGTTTTCACACACCATGGGTGGCCCTAAACCTATCTAATAGATTGAAAGTCATCCAAAAGGAATCATGTGGTGTATAATCCATCATTTATCTAATCATTTTAATAAATATTAATAAAGGCATCAATTGCACAATAAGTTAGATAAAAATACAAAACCACTTATGCACAATTAATCATTAAGACTATGGTATATAACATGCAGACCACCTACCTCAAATTTGTAGACAAACACCCTCTTAACCTTAGCTTTAGATCTAGATTCAATAAACCCTTTATTACCCAAACTAGGAACCACTGCAAAATAGGGTTTTAAGGATTTGGAAGTAGAAGAACAAAACTAGAAGCCCTAGTCCACCACAGAGAGAAAAGAAAAGCCTTAGACTCACCTGTATTTTCGATCCACACCCAAAGTTTCTCCAAACAACTTAGAATCAAAGTAGACTGACCCATGGGATTTCTTGGTTTAAATGGTTCATCATTAGGGTTGATAGAAGAGAAATTAGGGGGAAACCTCTAAAATCCATAGGGGAAAAATGGTAAAATACACATTTTTAATTGGGCATAAGGTTAGCCCGCATAGGTTTACTAATCATGCACCAACCGTATGACAGCCTCTCTATAAGAGGGTTATATGTTGTAAAGTAACCTAGGGAGCTTATATGATTTTATAAAATTTGTTCCAACTTCATATAATGGATCTGCCCATCTTTTCACGATTTGTGATCCCCCTTTTCACAGTTTACTCAACTGTGTACCCCGCCTCATGGATAGATCGATTTGGGTGCACAATTACCACTAATCATGCACCAACCATGAAACCTGTACAGAATGTCCAAATTCCCCTTTCTTTCAAGTCCCAAAACCCTGGGACCCCCGATCCTCCTCATATATCAATTAAAAATTTGATTAATAAAATTTTATAGTTTTTAACAAAAATTTAAATTGGTAAATACCTCCATGATGTCTTGGATCTTATAATGATTAACTTCTTTCTATTTTCCCAAAAAAATTAAAGAGAGTAAAAGGGAAATTTATGGAAATAATCCTTTGGTATGTTTTTAGTGTGGTAAATGAGGGAAAATTTCATGTCAGTGCTCTTTGAAATTAGATGATATAGAAAGTGACACATAAATCATGAAGAGGCCTAAGAGGAAGTTCCCATAAAATAGAGACTTCAAATCAAGAAATAAATTACCAAGGAAGGGCTTAATTTTCAAATATGAACAAGATGGTAAATAATTTTTGGAGGATTTAAAAGAATAGATTAAATATAATTTTTAGGATTCCATGGTGTCTAAAATTGAAAAGGTTGAACCCATAAAAAAGGAAGACGGTCATTCAGATGGTGTTATAGATCTCAAGGTTGAAATTTATGGTTCTCTTGATGATCTTGACATTCAGATAATGAAAAATAGAAATATTATAGATTTATTTAAAGATTCATTAGAGTATGTGGATCATCTTGAAGTAGAGATTGATCAAATATAAGAAGAGGAATGAAAAACATTTGAAAATTCATGAAAGATTAGAAGAGGTTTTTTATTTTAAAATAAGTATTAAAGAGAAGAAAAAATTTATCAATGACCTTACATAGATATTGGAGTAAAAGGAAGTGATAGTTTCAGGCCATGAAGAAGAAGTACTTTCTTTAAGGAGTAAAATAAAATCTAAATAAAAATAGAAGAAAATTAAGAAGAAATAATAGTTTGGAAGTTTTTTAGATGTATATATTTTGGAAATAATTAAACAGGGCTTCAAATGAGTAGATAAATCCTTTAATGATCAAATATTTAAATTTACGTGTAGATGTGGAAGTGGTTGTGGTATAAAACATCAGAGGAAGGAAACAAAATGAGACAAAAAAAGGGATATAGAAAGTTGGACATATAACAAGGGCACCTGATATCTTAATAGAGGTAGATTCAAACCAAAAAAAAGAAGAGAGATGAAAATAATCATTAATTATCCAGATACGATCACTAATAAAAGTCTTATAAAAAACAAGGTTCCGTGTGGTGGAATGAAAGTGAGAATATATTTACTCTTATGAAATATCAATTCTATGGAATTTTGGGACAAACCATGTCTTACTGTGAAGAGGAAAGGGGATATTTGAATGGGGAAACACTTGGAAGTCAAAAAATGAGAATGATACCATATCCTTCATCATATTGAAGAAACAATTTCTATGAATATTGTTTTCACTATTTGAACTTTGGCCATAAAGCTATTCATTATAGTCAAAGGAAATGTGGAAACCATAACTACATAACTATTATACAATCAAATACTAGTAAAGCAAGAATAATTACCCTTGAAAATAAGTATTCTCTTATAGAATAAGAATATGAGAATGATTCAACAATTCACATTGAAAAGAGATTGGGCAGACCATCTTATGTCTCTACTCAATTAGGTTTCTCATGGAAGGAAAATAAGAAGAGTTATAAAGCAGATCAAGGACATATCACTTTCAAAGCTATAAAGAAAAATAACACTGTAACGCCGGAGATTTTATGAGAAATATTTTGTTTTTATGTATTATGTTATGTGCATCAACAAATTAATCTTTCAATATACACAACACTGTCTTGTCTTTCATTACACGCAAGAGTAACCTTCCTCGATAGCTTGCGTTGTATGAAATACCGAGTTTCGCTAAACAACGATATGTTATTAAAATATTATATAAACTAGCCGTTATGAATAGTAATACCCACTTTTTTAAATTTTTTAAATTTTATCTTTTAAAATGGACTTCATTTTTGGATTCGTAATATCGAAATTAGCCTAGGGTGAATTTTTTGTATTTTTCTGAAAACTTTTAATTTTTGATGAATAGTGAAAACACAGGGTTGCTATTTAAAAACTGACTTTTTATTTAAATAATTATTTATTTTATTTAAATTTATTTTAGGTCATAATATATACATAATACCTATATAATTTCAATGTAATTCATTTGAGTAATTTTATAATAATTTCATATATATAAAAATTTTATTGAACTTTTCACCGTCTTTACCCACCTCCTAGGAGCATTTGTAATTGTACATAAAACTTAATTTTACCACTTCTGTGAGTTGAATTTCGAAAATCCGAGAGACATGATTAATATCAAGGAATAAAATGTGGTTCAAAAAGATAAAAATATTTTTTGGTGAATAGTAACTTTTTACTTTTATTTACGATGGTTAAAAGTAAATAGAGTAATTAAGGGTAAAATGATTTCATTATTACCCTAAAACATGTCCTAATTCTATAGGATAAGATTAATTAGACTAAAAACAACCTTAGGGATAAAATATTACCCTTTAGGTCCACTTGGATTAGAATAGAACATTTATTATTATTTTATTTAAAGAAGAGTTAAAATAGTTAAAATCAAAGTTTAATAACTAAAACATTTTTAATATAGGGTTATACATAAGTTAAATTCGACTATAAATATTTATTAAAAATATAAAATGATTTCCTACATAATGGTATTTTATTTATAATTTTTAGAAATTAAATAATTTAATTTATTTATGACACAATGATGATACAGTAATTACCTTAATAATGAAATATTAACATAATTGATGTTATAAATACCCAAATAAATGCAATTTTAGAATTTTTATGAATTAAACTAAATTTATAGGTTAATATTACATGTTAGTATTGATTTAATTAACTTATTTCGAACTAATCATGCTGATATGATTTTCAAAATAATCAAGTACCAAATAGTGTCAAAATTGACATAAAATAGTTTTTTTTTAAATATTATATTATTAATTTTTATTTTATTTCTAAAAATATAAGGTTCCCAAAAATTACTTAGATAAGGTTATATATATTAATAATGAACCACTTGGGGTTCGTTTGGTTTGTTATAGTAAGTTTACTAACCATATAGTGTAAGAAAACAAAAAGACACGGTAAAAAATAAATTATTTAACTTAGAGTTAAATCTAAATGATAAGGTTAAAATAGTAACCTAAACTTGTCTAAAAACTATTTGTTGAGAGGATTTCTACCCATACCCACATTATATTCGAAATAAATCAATTTTGAGCTATTAAAAACCGAATATGACTTTATAATAAAATAATATTTTATGTTTTTCTAAAGGTGTCCCTCTCCTCCCTTATAAAAGGGCACCTCCTCCCTCTCCTCTTTACACATCTTTGTGCCTTCATGCTCGGCCAAACCCTACAAATTTTACTTCTCAATTTCCCTATAAACATACTAGAGGTCCTGGTTATCTTCAAAGACCAATTTTATTGCCCTAAAAGGAGGTTTCAAAGAGGCGTGTCGAAGAAGAGGTAATATCCGTTACTGATTCTTTCAAATTTATTTCTTATTATACTTCCTATTATTTAGTTTTTTCATTATGAATTAATAACATAAGTATCAATAATATACTTATATGTCATTATAAATATGAAAGAACCCTATTTCACCTTCTATCCATCCTACGGAAAAGGAAATCACCGCGCGTGCGTACGTACGGAATACCGTCTCCACGCCGTGGTGTAATCTGTTTTCCACCACCACCTTACCTGTATGGGTATAATTGTGTAAATAATAACTATATATGATAATTTTAAAGTGATATTGATTCTAAAATAGTATACATACACTTCAATACAATTCCACAATCATTGGAACGATATCATCGCTCGTGCGTACGTATGGCCTACCGTCTCCACGATGGGATGCGACTTATTTTACATGATCTTCATTGAATAATGATTATATAAATGAATTGAATGAATAAATATGTTATATATTATACTAATACCATTCTGTAAATGATGTATCTATAACCTAAAAATAATAATATGAATTTATTCGACAAAACACGCATAAGAACATAAAGCATTGAACACCGAATAACAAGTAGCAATGAAATATTATTAATAAGAAGATAAGAATATGACCATATATGATATCAAAACAATGAATATTATTCTATAATAATTAAATGACATTATTTAAATAATTATACAGGTGTTTTGGATACGTACGAAGCATATCATACCTAAGGTAAGGGAAAATCTCGCAATCTCATTTTTATCCGAGATTATTTATACTTTAGAATTTACTAGGGAATATTTCTCATCCACATACATGTTTCCTTAATATGTAATATTATTTATATCCTAATACAATTGTTTAAATCCAATTTTAACCATTGGTGAGTTTTTAGTAAAAGATATGGAAGGAATGTTTTGTTGTTTTTAGTACGAGGTACTTTTTGACTTTTTAGGCCAAAGTATGAGAAAACTATTTTTTTAACTTATATGGCATGAATGGATTTTTATGATTTCATAGAACATTATTTCCATGAATATTACTTTACAAGTTTTCAAGTTTATTTTTAATCAACTTCTTTTAGTTTAAAATTTTATGTCATGTTAAGAAAGGAAAAATGTTTTTGAAGTAGAACGGATATTTTCCTCAAGAATGGAGTTCAATCATTTTATCAAAATTATTTTCCATATAAGATAATATAGGGTTATATTTCTATCCCTATTTGTAAATTAATTTGATTATGTTATGATGTAATTATTTTTGAGAAGTCATTTTATTTATTATGTTATGATTTCATGATGTTTAAGAATCCCATTTTTATTACATGGGTTATGCTATGATGTATGATTTATGATCTTGTGGCACACATAAAAATAGTATCATTATGAGATGGGTGAGACCTATATCTACCTCAAATTCATTGGGTAAGGATTTATATCTCCTGATATTGACATGGATGGAACGATAAGTTAATCCGGTTCAGTGATACAGGACTGGAACGAGGAGTGAACTCAGTTCAGTAATGGAATTTGTCCATTATGATGGTCTTGGAAAGAGCCTTGAATAATATGAAATGATTTTATATGATTATGTGTGTATGCCACAATTTTTCATGTTTTAAGTTATGATTATTGGGATTACATTTCACTACTATGATTTATCCCATGTTAGGATATTATGATCTCTTTTGCAGGTTAAGATTTTCAAAATTTTATGTTCTTATGAACATGATATGATTGATATTTCTTTTGTTACATTTACTGAGCATTTGAGATCACCATTTTGTATGTTTTCTTTTCCCTAGGTCAGTTTGAAGGGTATTAATTAGGATATTCCAAAAGAGAATCTAGTTATGATGAAATAAACGGGAGACAATGTAGATGATTTATGAACTAGTTGTTTATGTTTCCCAGTTTCTAAACACACTATACCTATACAGTCTTTTCATGGTTTTGTTATATGTTTTCATAAGTGTGCTTCAATTTTGAATTAATAACAATGTATGTTAAGTAAGGGTCATTATAGTTGGTATTAGAGGGCAGGTATAGTCAACCTATGGAAACTTGGATGTGAAAGCCATAGTAAGAGGTCTAAGGATATGTCTAAACATAGAACACAATATTAGTGTTTTAGAAATGGCTATGAACATCCTATGATAAGACCTAAAGTGTGAAATTTTATTCTTGATTATGTGGTTTTCCTATTATGATTAGTGTTTCTCACACTATGCTTATTGGTTTTAGTCAATGGCTTGAACCCGAAGGAACCATGGTAATGATGAATGTGACGGGCAATGCAATGATTGTCCCCTTGAGCAACCATATGTTATGGGAGTTGGAATGAAAAATCTTTTGGCCATGCTCACACAAATTTCTCAAGCTATGAATCATGTAGGACTTCCAAATGAGAAAAGGAAGGAGCAACATTATATTGAATCCTTCATGAGGAAACGTCCACCCTCATTCAGTGGGTCTACTGATCCATTAGTGGCATAATAGTGGATCGGTACCACTGAAAAGATATTTTCAGTTCTACAATGTTATGAACATGATAAAGTCATCTTAGCAGTATATTGTTTGGAAGGTGAAGCTAATCAATGGTGGGATCTTATTAAGAATATGAGGCAAAGGGATGAAATTGAGTCCATGGAATGGGACTAGTTCAAGAACTTATTTTTCAATAAGTACTTCCCTCGTATGCTTTGAACAAATATGGAGAATGAGTTTCTTGAACTGAAACAAAAGGATGATGAATCTGTTGGTACCTATGAAGCAAATTTTACAAGACTTACAAGGTACGCTTTTGGGATTATTATCCAACCTGAGAGTAAGATCAATCGATTATTTAGTGGCCTAAAACCAAGTCTCTGAAGGGTGTTAGCCATAAGGGACTTCAATAGCTACAAGGAAATTGTTTGATGTGCTCTCAAGGTTGATATGGAGATTGGAGTAACCCATCAATCACATGGGTTTGATAAGAAGAGGAAAATGGAATTCAAAGGAAAATATAAAGACCACATTGAAAAGAAGATGATTTTTCCCTTATTCTCAAAGTGTGGAAAGAAACTTGGAGGGAATTGTCTTAAAGGGACAAGTAAATGTCTTAAGTGTGTAAAAGAAGGTCATCAGGTAGTTGAATGTCGAAATAATGGGAAGAATATGTCTAATGATTCGAAAAAAAGAAAGGGATGAACATAATTAACCTCCTACACTTCAATGTTTCAAGTGCAAAGAAATGGTGCATTATGCCAATAAATTCCCTAATCCAAGGGTTGATGATGATGATCGATGTCAAAAAACTCTTAAGGCCAATGACAAAGGAAAGTCACATGCAATTTCTATCGGCGATGTGGAGTATGATAATGAAGTGGTGAAAGGTACACTTACCATCCACTCTAAAGTAGAAAATGTTTTATTTGATTCTGGATCCACCCAATATTTTATTTCTGAAGAATTTTCTAAGTTTATTGCCATATTACCTCAGTAGTTAGATATTGAGTTAGCTGTGACAACCCCTAATGGCACAACAGTCACATCAAAAGTTTACAATTCTTCTCTGATTGAAGTTTGTTGGAAAGTTCTCCCTACAAATCTTGTGATCCTTCCGATAGTGGAATTTGATGTGATTATTGGAATGTATTGGCTTTCCTTATATGGAGCTCATATCAATTTCCAAAGAAGGGAAGTCACATTTCATATTCCAAATCAATCTATGATCGTCTATCGATGCAAGGATGAACATAACCTTCTAGTGGAAATTTCTTCCATCTTATAGTTCTTGATTCCACTAAATGAAGGTTATTTATCTCAAATGGTTGGAGAGAAAGTCATGATGAAGAATATGACTATTCTAAAGGAGTTTGATGAAGTCTTTCCGAAGGAATTTCCAGGTCTTCCACCAAATCGTGAAGTTGAGTTTTCAATAGAACTCATACCGGGTGCTATGCCCATTTCAAAGACACCTTATAGAATGGCCCCAATTGAGTTGTAGTAATTAAAGAAGCAACTCCAAGAAAATCTTGATAAAGGATTCATATTCCCTAGTGCGTCACCTTGGGAAGCACCTGTTATGTTTGTTAGGAAGAAAGATGGATCAATGAGACTTTGTATTGATTATTGAGAACTTAACAAGATCACTATCAAGGACAAATATCCTCTCCCATGCATTGATGAATTATTTGACCAACTACGTGGAGTTCAATACTTTTCCAAGATTGATCCTCGTTCAAGGTATCATTAATTAAGGGTCAAAAGGGATGATATACCAAAGACGACTTTCCGTACAAGGTATGGACACTATGAATTTATAGTGATGCCATTTGGTCATACTAATGCCCCTGATATCTTCATGGATCTAATGAATAGAGTCTTTAGAGACTATCTTGATTAGTTTGTGGTAGTCTTTATAGACGATATTCATGTCTATTCAAAGAGAAAGTAAGAACATGAAGATAACTTGAGAATTGTATTGAAGACCCTGATAAAGGAGAAGATTTATGCCAAATTTACCAAGTGTGAATTTTGGATTCAAAAAGTTGCATTTTTGGGTCACATAATATAAAACGAGGGGATATCTGTGTATCCAGAAAAAACAGAGGTTATTGAAAGATGGTCGATACCAACAACAGTAATTGAGATCCGAAGTTTTCTTGGTTTAGCTGGGTACTATCAATGTTTTGTGAAAGATTTTTCAAGATTATATAATCCACTCACCAGGTTGACTCGAAAAGGAGTTAAGTTCGTGTGGACGGAGGAGTGTGAAGAGAATTTCAATGAGTTGAAAAGAAGATTATCTAGTGAACCTATTCTCACACTGTGAAGGGGATAGGGTGTGTTCTCATGCAAAATGATATGGTGATAGCTTATGCCTCACGACAGTTGAAAATACATGAGCAAAATTACCCAACTCATGATTTGGAGTTAGCTGCGGTAATCTTTGCATTAAAGATTTGGAGGCATTATCTTTATGGTGAAAGGTGTGATATTTATACTGATCATAAAAGTATAAAGTATATTTTCACACAAAAGGAGCTGAATATGTGCCAAAGAAGATGGTTGTAATTGATTAAAGACTACGACTACTCAATTCATTATCACCCTCGGAAAGAAAACAAGGTGGAAGATACATTAAGTCGACAAGACCATTCTAGCTTATCCATGATGAGGAAGACACAAGATCCAATATTTATGGATTTACAAAGGATGGATCTTGGAATTATAATGGAAGGGGAAAAATATTATATTTATCAAATCAATGTTCAACCATCTATACATGTGAAGATTAAAGAGGAACAGAAAGAAGATATAGAGTTACAAAAGAAGGTGAGAAATGTTCCTGAATTCAACCTTGATTGTGATTGGATAATAAGGTTCCGGAATCAGGTTTGTGTTACTCCAATCCCAGAATTAAAGAAGGTGCTGCTGGATGAGGCTCATAGTTCTTCATTCTCTATTCATCCTGGAAGCACGAATATGTATAGGGATCTGAAGGAGTACTTCTGGTGGGACGACATGAAAAGAGATGTTGCTGAATATGTCTCTCGATGCTTGGTTTGTTAGCAAGTATAAGTTGAGAGACAGAAGTCTAAGGGGATGTTACAACCATTACCCATACCCGAATGGAAATGGAAAAACATCACTATGGAATTTGTCACCAGACTTCCTAAAACATCCAAAGACAATAATGCTATCTGGGTCATAGTTGATCGTCTTACGAAGTCATCACACTTCATTGCTATTAGAGAGGATTTCTCTCATGATCAGCTTTCCAGGATATATGTAAAGGAAGTGGTAAGATTGCATGGAGTACCACTTTCCATTATATCTGATCAGGATCCGAGGTTTACCTCGAAGTTCTGGCGAAGTATTCAGCATAATTTAGATACAGAGTTGAGTTTCAGCACTGCTTATCATCCTCAGATAGATGGTTAGTTTGAGAGAATAATTCAAACACTAAAAGATATAGTTAGAGCTTAGTCTATGGATTTCAAAGGTTATTGGGATCAACACCTACCTTTGGTGGAATTTTCTTATAATAATAGCTTTCACTCAAGTATTCAGATGGATCCTTATGAATCTCTCTATGGAAATAAATGCAGGACTCCAAATTGCTGTGATGAATTTGGGGAAAGAAAGCTATTAGGACCTGATCATGTTGATGAGAAGGCAGAAAAGGTTAGATCTATTCAACAACACATAAGAGCAGCTCAAAGTAGACAAAAAAGTTATGCCGACAACCGAAGAAAAGACCTAGAGTTTGAAGTGGGTGATAAAGTGTTCTTATGAATATCTCCTTGGAAGAGAGTAATGAGATTTGGAAAGAAGGGAAAGATGAGCCCCATGTATATCGGTCCTTTCGAAATACTGGATCATGTTGGGAAGGTAGCTTACCGATTGGCGCTTCCACCGAGTCTCTCTCAAGTTCACGATGTGTTCCATGTATCTCTCCTAAGAAAGTACATACCCGATCCTTCACATGTACTAAGCTCAGAAGTTATACCGCTGGGGAAAGATATTTCTTATGAAGAACAGCCGATAGAGATTCTGGATCGTAGCAAAAAAGTTCTATGGAACAAGACCACTCTCTTGGTGAAAGTTTTATGGAGGAACCACTAATTAGATGAAGCTACATGGGAACTTGAGGATATGACGAGGGAGAGGTATCCTCATATGTTTGTTACAAAGTGACAAATTTCGAGGGTGAAATTCCTTTCAAGGGGGGTAGAATGTAACACCCAAGATTTTATGAGAAATATTTTGTTTTTATGTATTATTTTATGTGCATCACCAAAGTAATATTTCACTACACACAACACTATCTTGGCATGTGTTACATGCATGAGCAACCTTCCTCGATAGCTTGTGTTGTACGCAATACCGAATTTTGCTAAACAATTATATGTTATTAAAATATTATATAAACTACTCGTTATGAATAGTAATACAAACTTTTTAAAATTTTAAAAATGTTATCTTTCAAAATGGACTTCATTTTTGGATTCGGAATATCCAAATTAGCCTAGGGTGAATTTTTCGTATTTTTCTGAAAACTTTCAATTTTTGATGAATAGTGAAAACACTCGGTTACTATTTAAAAACCGACTTTTTATTTAAATAATTATTTATTTTATTTAAATTTATTTTAGGTCAAAATAGATACATAATACCTATATAATTTCAATGTAATTCATTGGACTAATTTTATAATAATTTCAGATATATAAAAATTTTATTGAACTTTTCACCGTCTTTACCCTCCTCCTAGGAGCATTAGTAATTGTACATAAAACTTAATTTTACCGCTTCTGTGAGTTGAATTTTCAAAATCCAAGAGACACAATTAATATCAAGGAGAAAAATGTGGTTTAATAAGATAAAAATAATTTTTGGTGAATAGTAACTTTTTACTTTTATTTACCACGGTTAAAAGTAATTAGGGTAATTAAGGGTAAAAATGATATTATTATTACCCTAACACATGTCCTAATTCTATTGGATAAGTTTAATTCGACCAAAAACAACCTTAGGGATAACATATTACCCTTTACGTCCACTTGGATTAGATTAGGACATTTATTATTATTTTATTTAAAGAAGAGTTAAAATAGTTAAAATCAAACTTTAATAACTAAAACATTTTTAATATAGGGTTATACATAAGATAAATTCGACTATAAATATTAATTATAAAGATAAAAAAATTTCCTACATAATGGTAGTTGATTTATAATTTTTAGACATTAAATAACTTAATTTATTTATGACACAATGATGATACAGTAATTACCTTATTAATGAAATATTAACAAAATTGAAGTTATAAATACCCAAATAAATGTAATTTTAGACTTTCTATGAATTAAAATAAATTTATAGGTTAATATGACATGTTATTATTTATTTAATTAAATTTTTTGAACAAATAATTCTGATATTATTTTTTAAAAAAATCAAGTACTAAATAGTGTCAAAATTGACATAAAATAGTTTTTGAAAAAAATATTATATTATTAATTGTTATTTTATTCCTAAAAATATATGTATCGGAGAAATGACTTAGATAAGGTTATATATATTAATAATTAACCACTTGGGTTTCGTTTGGATTGTTATAGTAAGTTTATTAACCATATAGTATAAGAAAACAAAAAGACACGGTAAAAATTAAATTATTTAAATTAGAGTTAAATCTAAATGATAAGGTTAAAATAGTAACCTAAACTTTTCTAAAACCTATTGGTTGAGAGGATTTATACCCATACCCACCTTATCTTTTAAATAAATCATTTTGGAGCTATTAAAAACCGAATATGACTTTATTATAAAATAATATTTTAAGTTTTTCCAAAGGTGCCCCTCTCCTCCCTTATAAAAGGGAACCTCCTCCCTCTCCACTTTACACAAGTTTGAGCCTTCAAGATCGGCCAAAACCTGACCATTTCCCTTCTCAAATTCCATATAAACACACTATAGGTATTTTTATTCTTCAAAGACCAATTTTTGTGCCCTAAGAGGAGGTTTCCAAGAGGCGTGTCGAAGAAGAGGTAATATCCGTTACCGATTCTTTCAAATTTATTTCTTCTTCTACTTCCGCTTCTTTAGTTGTTTCATTATGAAGTAATAACATCAGTATAAATCATATAATTATATGTTATTCTACATATTATATAACCCTATTTCACCTTCTATCCATCCTACTGAAAATGAAATCACCGCGCGTGTGTACGTACGGAATACTGTCTCCACGCCGTGGTGTAATCTGTTTTCCACCACCACCTTACATGGATGGGTATAATGGTGTAAAGAATAACTATATATGATAATTGTATAGTTATATTTATTGTGAAATAGTATACATAAACTTCAATCCAATTCCACGATCATGGGAAGGATATCATCACTCGTGCGTACGTACGGCCTACCGTCTCCACGATGTGATGCAACTCATTTTACATGATCTTAATTGAATAATGATTATATAAATGAATTGAATGAATAAATATGATATATATTATACTAATAAAATTCTTTAAATTATGTATCTATAACTTAAAATGAATAATAAGAATTTATTCGACAAAACACATATAAGAACATAAAGCAATGAACACTGAATAACAAGTAGCAATGAAATATTATTGATAAGAAGATAAGAATATGAACATATATGATATCATAATAATTAATATGATTATATAATAAGTCAATGAAATTATTTAAATCTTTATACAGGAGGTTCATATATGTATGAATCATATCAGACCTAAGGTAAGGGAAAATCTCGCAATCTCATTTTTATCCGAGATTGTTTATACTTTAGAATTTACTGGGGAATATTTGTCGTCCACATACTTGTTTTCTCAATATGTAATATTATTTCTATCCTCATAAATTTTAAATCAAATTTTAAAAATTGGTTATTTTTTAGTAAAAGATATGAAAGGAATCTTTTGTCGTTTTTAGTATGAGGTACTTTTTGACTCTTCTGGACAAAGTATGAGAAAACTATTTTTTAACTTATATGACATGAGTGGATTTTTATGATTTCATAGAACATTATTTCCATGAATCTTCCGTTACAAGTTTTCAAGTTTATTTTTAATCAACGCCTTTTAGTTTAAAATTTTATGACATGTTAAGAAAGGAAAAATGTTTTTGAAGTAGAATGAATATTTTCCTAAAGAATGAAGTTCAAGCGTTTTATCAAAATTATTTTCCATCTAAGATAATATAGGGTTCTATTTATATCCCTATTTTTAAATTAATTTTATTATGTTATGATGTAGTTATTTTTGTGAAGTCCTTTTATGGATTATTTTATGATTGCATGATTTTTAAGAATCCCACTTTTATTACATGGGTTATGCTATGATGTATGATTTATGATCTTGTGACACACATAAGAATGATATCATTATGAGATGGGTGGGAACTATATCTTCCTCCAATGAATAGGGTAAAGATTTATATCTAATGAGATAGACATGTCTGGAACGGAAAGTTAATCTGGTTCAGTGATACAAGACTGGAACGAGGAGTGAACTCGGTTCAGTAATGGACTTTTTCTGCTATGATGGTCTTGGATAGAGCCTTGACTAATATGAAATGATTTTCTATGATTATGTGTGTATGCAACAAAGTTTTATATTTTAAGTTATGATTATTGGGATTACATTTCACTACTATGATTTATCCCATGTTATGATATTATGATCTCTTTTGCAGGTTAAGATTTTCAAAATGTTATGTTCTTATGAATATGATATGATTGATATTTATTTTGTTACCCTTTATGAGAATTTGAGCTCACCCTTTTGTATGTTTTATTTTCCCCAGGTTAGGAAGAAGGGTATTAAGTAGGATATGTCAAAAGGGAATCTAGATATGATAAAATAAACGGGAGACAATGTAGATGATTTATGAACCAGTTGTTTATGTTTACCAGTTTCTAAAGACACTATACCTGTATGGTCCTTTCATGGTTTTGTTATATGTTGTTATAAGTGTACTTCAATTTTGAAGTAATAACAATGTATGTTAAGTATGGGTCGTTATAAACCCCTTGATTCTTGACAGTTTATTCTCATCCCACATGAGAGAAAATACAATTTTTTTGAAACAATTTAAGGAAAGGGTTGATGGAATATTGATATTCGACAATGATAGTGACTTAAAGATAAAATGTAGTGGAAATATAGAATTAGAAAATGATAATTAATAGAAATAGAAGTTCCCTACATGGACAGATTGAATCATAATCTCCCAAGTGTGAGTCAACTTTGTGACTCAGGATTGGCAGTGACATTTAATCAAAATGGGTGTACCATAAAAGGTAAGACATGTAATTCCCTCATGAAATGATAGAGGACAAATGGGAATTTATACTAGGAGGATAGTAAATATAATAATTTTTTCATAACAATTTAAGAAGGAAACAATTTGTGGCACTAAAGGCTTGGTCACATTATTTAAAAGATGAAAGAAAAATTATTTTTTCTAAAGACATTTATAGTATTTCCCAATTTGAATCATGATCAAGAAAATAAATTTTATTCTTTAATGTGAGGAAAGATGGTCAAAAATTCTTATGGGATGAGGAACAAAATTGCATAAAATTTATTGATCTACTCCACACAAATGTGTATGGTCCAATGAATGTGTATGAATCATATATAGAGATGCACCAAATTATTTTTTATTGAGGATTATAGTATAATGACATGTGTGATGTTTATGTAGTGTAAACAAGAAGTGATGAATACATATCTGTATAGATTTGAGAATGAAACTATCTGCACAATCAAGATATTACAATATGATAATGGAACAAAATACACATGCATTGAATTTGAAAATTACCTCAAAAAATATAGGAAAAAGAATGAAGGGTATTCAGTGATAACACCTCAAAAAAATGGGGTCGTGAAACTCAGAAACCAATAGGTGAATTATATGTGTAAAACTATGTGGATTGAGAGTTGTGTTTCTCATCATTACTAGAAAGAGGCTATTCAAGTAGCAGTATACACACAAAATCCAACAAGGCTGATTATAGGGGAGGAAAAAACACTATATGAGATATGTAATAGAAGGAACCCCTCACTAAATTACATTCATATTTTTGGATGTAAATGTTTCATTTGAAACAAATAGTGAGATAAAGGAACGTTTGGTGATAATAAAGAAGAAGGAATATTCCTTGGATATTCAATGTAGTGTAAAACATATATATAATATAATAATCATCTTAGAAGATTATGGGGAGAAACAATGTCATGATCATTAAGGATAAAACTATGAATAACTAAAGTACCTCATATCTTTATACAATTTAAGCTGAATAAGAAAGGGGAAAAGGTAAATATTCAAATACATAAATTGTGGAAAGCATGCCCAACATTTAGGGCTCTCGAAATTATGATAATCCAAAAGTAGAATCAGAAGAGGAAACCATTTATTATGAAACTATACCACAAACTCATTAGATAAATAAAATATTATAAGTTGATCAACCCAACATCATTGGGTATTGGACCATAGCTACATAGAAAAAGAGAATTAGGAATGTAGTATATTTACCTTCTATTAATTCTATAACCAACCTTGTTTAAAGAAGTATCAAAGGATGAATCATGGGTTATTTTCATGAATTATGAACTGAATCAGATTATAAAAACCCAGATTTGGGATCTTGTTAAGAGAACTGAAAATAAAAATGAAATTGGAATAAAGTGGGTCTTAAAAATCAAATTCTATGAGCTAGAAAATATGATCAGAAACAAGGCATGCATGGTGTGTAATGGATGTGCATATATTTAGGGCATTGATGTTAATGAATTTTTTTCTCTAATAGCTTTAATAGAATTAATTAATATCTTCCTAGACATAGTAACTCAAAGTGGGTACAAATATTATTAGATATATGTTAAAACATAATTTTTAAATAGTGTTCTTGAATAAGAAGCCTACACTGAATAACCAGTGGGATTTCTAATTCACCAATCTTGGAAATTTAAAATTATTATTTCATGTGATTAGTAATGTCTTCAACTAATACATGCTTTCTTTTTTCAAATATATTATAATACACATACACAATCACTATAAATTGATCTCCCATAGAATTATTCATATAGAGATTATAGTCAAAACCTCCTATTTTAAAAGACCACCTCATGAAAAAATTGAAAAGGAAATTAATTAATTAAAGTTTGGTTCCATGATGGTTTTTAAATTCTCAAAATAATTTTCTATAAAAGATATCCAAGTCATTAAGTAAAGAAGGTACGTTATGTGATTATAATAAGTTTCATGAACAAAATATTTCCCTGAAAGTTTCAAAAAAATTGAATTTTGAGAACATGAATGAAGAGTTTCCTGAAAAGGTAGTGTTGAAATATAAATTTTATTAAATAGAATAAAATTTATATAAATAGTAATCCACTCATCATATGAGGAATCCTAAAAGTTTTTTAGAAGGGCTGATTTCTCTGATTTCATGAAGTTTTTGTGAGAATGTAATTCTTATGTGAATCATGAACTTTATGCGAACAAAAGTTTTATTAAATGAATGGTTGATATATAATTAATTCTAATTAATTTTAATTAATGGGTTTCATTATATTTTAGAGTTTTTTGATAGTTAGGATTTTCATGAACATTGGATGTTTAACGAAAGTGTGTATTTTTGTTAAATTTGATAGTTATTTGAAACAAAAGGGGGTTTTGTGAAAAAGATACTTCCATGAGAATACTTGAACTTTGAAATTTTTTAGAATATATTAAATCATCATAAGTGGACCTACATTATGAAAACTATATAATTCTTGAAATCTTACATGAAAGAGACCATCCAGTCAATAAACTTAGAAAGACTTCACCTAAGAAAGTGAGAAAGGGAGAGTAGATGAAAGTGATCTGAGGTAAGTAGTATGCTATCCCTAAAATTATTGTAATGTTAGTGTTCCTATAATAGAGTAATTTTATATAATAATTTTTAATCCACAATATCTAGTGAAAATGGATTTAGGTATAACTGAAGCACTATCAGTGTTTACTCCTTTGACTATCCCTTAGTGCTGAACCAAGTAAAACTACTACATTGTGTCTCTATTTCTGTATATGGGTGTTTAATAAATGCATGATTCCATCAGATAGGCTTAATAGGTTCTTACTAAAGTGGGGAAATGATCCTCTTCATTTAAGGAAAATTTGAAATTCGGATTCACCCCTCCCCTATTTGGATGTTCCAAGGTATAACAAGTGGCATTTGAGAAATCTGGTAGGTGTTAAATCTATTCTCGATTTTGTTTTTATGGATAATTAAATGAATGTTAGGAGAGTTCATCTTTTTGATGTAAGAAACTTTTATATTTGTAAGAATATAATGATATTGTATTTATGATCTCTTAGGATGTAAGTTCTCTATGCCAAAATTTAATTAATTCATTTCAGTTATGTCACATGTCTTTCTATGACTAAAACATGTAGGAAAATTCTTTATTCAGATGCCAATGCTCAAAATTACCTTACCTCAAAATTATTTGATCAACCCTATTTGAAGGAGATGAGTTTCACTATAGCCAAGTCCATGTGGGAGAAATTATAAAATATATAATAAGGCGATAAGAAAGTGAAGGAGTCTAAAATTAATGTTTTAAACAATTGATTTGATGATATGAAAATATATCTAGATAACAATGAAGTCAGTTTATTTAATCAAATTATTTAAGTTTTTTATAAATTCAATGACTTGGGGAATAAATTAAGGATATTAATAATATAAAGAAAATACTGATAAGGCTTACACCTCTATACAATCTATGTTTCATCCCTCGAGTAAAGGGATCTATTTAAGATTTTTCATAATGACCTACTAAGTAGTCTGATGTATTATGAATTGTGAGTCAAACTAGAAGATAAAACAATTCAAGTAAGCAAGGAAATTGAATTCAACACCATAGAAAAATATGACATGTCAAAATTTAGTGAAGATAGTGATGATGTGGATGATGAAATTATATCTCTTTATGAAATAAAATTCAATAGAGAAAAAGGGATATTTGAAGGAATGAATCATTTTGATTGTTTTCAGTACGGTAAATTAGGGCACATTACTTCTCGATACTCAATGAAATTTTATGATATATAAAGTGAAGTAGAAATCATGAATATGCCTTCATGGAGGTTCCTAGAGAAGGTAGACTTAAAACTATAAAAGAAATTACATAATAAGATATTCATTTACAAAGAGGAACAAGGTGATAAATACTTTTTGAAGGATGTATAACTAGATTTTAAATATGATTTTGAAGATTCCATGATAGTTATAGTTGAAAAGTTATAACATATATAGGATGGATATAATCAATCGGATTGTGTTTTGAATCTCAAGGTGGTACTTAAGGGTGCTCTTGATGAGCGTAAATTAAAATAAAGAAGAACTAAAATATTGGATCTCTGTTAAAAGACATAGTATGTGTATCATCATTAAGTAGAGTTTGATCAACTATAAAAGGATGCTGAAAAACATTTTACAATTATTGAATGCTTGGAAGAGGTTGTGGAGTTTAAACTAAGGATTGAATAGTAGGAAAAGTTTATCAATGACCCTATATCGATATTTTAGGAAAATTATATGATAGTTGAGGGCCTTAAAGAAGAATCATTTATTTAAGGAGAAAAAATAATTTGAATACAAATCATGGGGAAAAAAGAATAAATTATAGTTCAAATGTTATTTTTTGATGTATAAATTTTAAAAAAAATTAAAATGTGGCTTTGATGTTGTAGAGAAATGAATGAATTATCAATGATCTAAATTTACATGTAGAAGTGGAATTGAAAGTGATATAGAAATATCAAAGGAAGGAAATTATTTGAGCAAAAAAAAGGGAATTAAAAAGTTGGGAATATCAAAAAGGAACCTGATGTCTTAATTAAGACAACTTTGAATCCAAACAAAGAAGAGATCCAAAAATAATCCTAAATTATCTAGAGATGATCACTGCTCAAATACCTATTGAAAAAGATGGAAAAAGGGGATGAATGGAAGTGGGAAGATATTTCATCATATGAAATGTTAATTCAATGTCTTTCTAGCCTGTACCATGTCTTACAATGAAGTAAAAAGGAGTTAATTGAATGAGGAAGCACCTACTAGTCAATAGAGGGATATGAGACCATGTTATTAATTTTATAGAAGAAATAATTTATATAGATATTGTTTTAACTATTTTAACTTTTTCTGTAAATCTATTCATTGCAAGTAGAGAAAAGGTGGAAAACATAACTACAGAACTCTGAGACAAGACAATACTGGTCAACCAAGAATAATTGACCATAAAAAAAAATATTATCCTCTCGAAGAAGAATATGAGTATGATTCAACCAAACATTTTTAAAATAGATTATAGGGTCCACTTTATGCATCCACTCAATGAGGTATCTCATGTAATGATAAGAAGAATATTGAGAAAGCCAACCTAGAAGAGATCTCTTGCAAACCTATAAAGAATAGTTGTACTTAGATTCTTGACAGTGGATGCTCATCACAAATGACATGAAATGAAAATTTATTGATTTTTTAAATAAATGGTCTATTAAAAAGTGTTATTTAGCAATTATAGTTCCTTAAAGATCAAAGGTATTAGAAATATTAAATTTTAAAATGATGAGATAATGAAAATATAAGTTCTCTACATCAAAGGCTTGCATCACAATCTCTTGTGTGTGAGTCAATTCTATTACTCCAGACTGGTAGTAAAATATAATCAGAAAGGGTGAACTACCAAAGAAAATATAGGTAATTCCCTCATGAATTAATAGAGGGAAAATAATAATTTATATCAGGTAGAAAATAAATAAAACATATTTTTCTTAAAAATTTAATAGGAAAAAACTTATGGAATCGAAGGCTGTGTCACATTAATCAAAAAAGCATGGAGAACTTATCTAAGATAAGGGCTATTATGGATATTCCCAATCTAAAGTGTGATTGAGAAAATACATGTGATGCTTTCATGTTAGGAAATATGGTCTATAATTATTATCAGTTGAGGAAAAAAGGGCATCAAATCTGATTTATCTAATCCATATAAATGTTTGCAGTCTAATGAATGTGGATGACACATATAAAGGTAGGTAATTAATTATTCTTATTGATGATTATAGTATAATGTAATGTGTGATGTTTATGTAGTGTAAATGATAAGTGATTGACTGCCTGTAGAGATATCTTTGAATATTTTAGAATGAAATTGACCACACAGTCAAGATATTATAATCTCACAATAGAACAAAATAAATATCCATTTAATTTAAAAATTACCTTGAAAAACATCAAATAAATCATGGGGTTTCTTCAATGAGAATTACTCAAAAAAATGGGTTTGTTTAAAGTAGAAATTGAAAGGTGAATAATATGTAAATAACTATGTTGATTGAGAATTGTGTTTATTATCATTACTGTAAATAGGCTGTTCAAGTTTGGGCGTACACTCAAAATTGACCAGGGATGAGTCTAAGAGAGGACAAGACACCATATGAGATATGTAATTTAATGAATCCCCCGCTAAATTATTTTTATGCTTTTGGAGGAAAATTATTCATACTAAACAAAGAATGCAATCAAGGAAAGTGTATTGATGATTTAGATGAAGGAATATTCCTTCAATAGTCAATAAATAGTAAAGCATATAAATTATATACAATAATCGTAGAAATATTATGGAGAAAAATGATTTCAAGATCATTGAGGATAAAACTATGAATAATTTGAAGAGATCATATGTTGATATGATTGAATAAAGAAGAAAGTGGAAAAGGGAAAGATTCAAATATAGAAAATGTAGAAGAATTACCCAATATTCAAGGCTCTAAAAATTATGATGATTCAGAAGTAGAATTAAAATAGGAAACCATTGCTAGATAATATCTATTGGAACAAAAAAATAGAATATAATAAGATGACCAATCCAGCATCATTGGGGATTGGACCACACTTACAAGGACAACGAGAATGAGAAATGAAGAAAATTATTCTCTCCTATAAATTGTGAAACAAACCTCATTTTATGAAACATTGAAGGATTAATCATGGTTCAAGGACATGAATGAAGAACTATATTAGATTGAAAAAAATATGAATTGGGTTCTTATTAAGATACTAGAAAATCACAATGTGATTTGAAAAAAAGCAGATCTTCAAAAAAAATCAATGAGCTAGAAAATGTGGTCAGAAATAGGGAACAATTTGTGTGCAAAGGATATGCATAGATTTAAGTAATGGATGTTAATGAAACATTTCCTCCAGTAACTCGACTAGAGTCAATTAAGATATTTCTATCCATGGGGATTCAAAGAGGGTAAAAAGTTTATTATATGTATTTCAAAATGGAATTATTAAATGGTATTCTTGAATAAGTAGTCTACATTGAACAACCTATTGGATTTCTAATTAGAAATGATGAGAAAAGGCTTTTAGATTAAATAATGATCTTTATGTAATAAAGTAGGCATCAGAACCATGGTATTCTTGACTGGATTCTTTTTTGAAGAACATAGAATTTTAAATAGGTGGTGTTGAACATTATCTATATATAAAGAATTCTTAGGGAGATCAATTTATGGTGCTTGTGTATGTGTATGATATTATATTTAGTAAAAGAAGTCATAGATCAATGGAAGAATTTTCTAATCATGTGAAATGATAATTTTAAATTTATATGATTGGTGAAATCACTTACCTTGTAGGTATATAGGTGATTCAAAATAAGGACTACATGTTTTTTTCTCAAGTAAAGTATGAAAGAGGGTTTCTGAAGAAATTCAACATGCATGACTCTAAAATAATTTCAACTTTTATTTCAGTCGATAAAAAACATGGAATGAATGAGGATGGGAAATATTTGTATCCTTCCTTGTATAGGTGGATCATTTGAAGATTATTGTATTAAACTGTAACATGAACAAATATATTCTTTGTAACATGTTTAGAAGTTCACTTCTATCTTAATCCAAAGGAGGAGCATTTCGTATCAGTTAAAAGAGTCATGAGGTATATTCCAGGAACTCTTAAATTTGTATTATACTTTATTGAAGGAACAAATAATGAATTATCATCATTTTATGATTCTGAATGGTCCAGAGATGTGGCAGTTCAAAATTCCAACACTAGGGGTGAATTCTTTATTGGAAAAAAATTTGTGGGTTGTTTGAGAAAGAAATAAGAATTCACTTCCATTTATATCACGGAATAAGAGTATATCTCTTGGAAAAATGAATTTAGTCACCTATTTTGGATGAAATAAAAACCTAATGATATTTTTGTTGAGGTAAAAAAACTAAGAGCGGTGCTCTATGACAACAAGAGAATGATCAATCTAACAATATATCCAGTCCAACACTCTCATACCAAACATATTGAGATTAGATGTCATTTCATCAAAGAAAAATTTGAACATGGTGTGATTAAAATAGAGAACATTGGAAATAATGATCATGTTTTATTCATACTGACTAAGCCTTTGGTAGCTAATATGTTTTAGAAACATCGGTCGAATGTTGGTGTTCATCCACATCCCATTGAACAAGGAGGTTATGATTTAAACCTTGTCCCCATTTGTGTTAACTATTTTAATCTGTTTATGGTTGTGATGTAGGTCTGTAGGGAATATATGGTGTAGGGTTTTTTTGAATACTATGGTACAAATACAGTTTTTGGGTTTATTTCCAAAGTGGTATAATGGGTGAAATTCAATGGATTGAGGATTATAAGATATGTTTTTAGTATAGGCAAATGATATTTCAAGGCATGTAATTATATCTTGATACTCTTAATTTCTACACTGAAATTTTATCACATAGACATAGACTGATGGATGGGTTATTTCATTCATATTAGGTTTTTTATTTTAGGATGGTACTTTATTGAATATATTTTTTGATTGATAACAAATCCAAAGGGGGTGACTATTAGAACCAAGGGTTTTTACCTCAAGAAACATATTGTATTTTGTTTTCTTTGTCAATCCACACTGGGTTGATCATGTATTTTGAAATAAAAGTGATTATAAAATGTATATGGATTATGTTTTGAAGGTGGTGTAGTTTCTGAGTGGTTAGCTATGTTTTAGGAACCAAAATATGGGAGAAGGGACAAGTTTCATGAAATATGGATTTCAAGAACTGCCTCATAAAAATATGGAAAAGGAATGGAATTCATGGAAGTTTGGTGTTGTGAAGGTTTAGAGATTCATTAAATAATGTTTCATGAAATATAGTTAAGTAATTAAAGAAAGATGATAAGTTACATGATTATAAGAAGTTTTGTGAATGTAAAATTTCCATAAATGTTTGATGAGTAAAGAGAGTTTCATGAACAAGAATAAAGAGTTAAAAAAAGTTAGTTTTAAGATTTAAAGTTTCCTAAAGGGGAGTTAATGTTTATAAATAGGATACCTCTCATTGTATGAGGAATTAAAAAAGTTTTGGAGAAGGGTTTATCGATCTAATTTATGAAGGTTTTATACAAAAACAATTCTTATGAGAATTAAGAACTTTCAATGAACAAAAGTTTCATACAAAGATTAATTTATAAATAATTGCTACTAAACCATTTCAGTGAAGGAGTTTCCTAAAATTTGAGAGTTTCACAATAGTCAGGTATTTCATGAATGTTGGGAGTTCTTAAAAAGTTTGAAGTTTCAAAAAAGTGTGTAGTTTTGAAAAGGGTGATAATTCTTTGAAATAGAAGGGGGGTTTATAGAAAAAGAATGTTCCATGAATGATACTTTTTCAAGCATAATTGAACTTAAGAAATGTTTTTGGAATTCATTTAAGAATCATAAGTATCTGTTCATAATGAAAAACATCATTTTTATGTTCTTTGATATGGAAGCATCCATCAAGTTGATAAACTGAGAAAGACTTTATCCAAGGTAGTGAGAAAGTGGGAATCGAAGAAAGTGATTTAAGGGAGTTAATTTTATATCTCTAAAATTCTTGCAAAGGGAGTGTTTCTAGAATAGAGTGACCTTGTTTTATTAAATGTAAACCATAATATTAGGTCAATCTTATTAGATTCTAGTTTGCTTAAGACACTATAGGTGTATTCTCCTTGAACTTTCCCTTAGTGGTTAACCAAGTAAACTACTATTTTTTTCTTAATTTTTCATATGGGTGTTTGATGATTTCAGGATTCCCTAATATATGTTTAAAAAGATACTACAAATGTGGGGACAAGATCCATCTCATTTTAAGATAAATTTGACACCCTAATTCACCCCTCCCTCCTCAACGTGTTCTATGGTATAATAGGTATACAAAATTTAATATGATGGAACACCATGTACGTTGTTTTTACATACCAAGTCCATCTGAGGCACACACCTAGTTGGGGTATTGAGAGTACATATTGTGTACTCAGATGTGCACACCACACATTTTCCCTTTGAGGGGTTTTGCAAGAATTTTCATCATGGAGCTATAATTGGGAATACAAAGAGTCTATTTTGATATTTTTCCCATGTGGAATATGATGGTGGAACCCTTGGGATGTTTTTAATATTTATATGAAAAATTTTAGGGAGATAAAGTTACTATGGAGATGTTATTATTCCCAGTAAATGAAACTAGAGATATCATGAGAGAGACATGGATGATAACCATTTGAGGGTTATGATAATGGTTTGAGTATGTGGCATTAGATGACCATGGTACTTGGATGGTGTATCTTGGGATAGTATCTGGTAAGCTGGTTTGGATTGTGACATTAGGAGGTAGATAGGTTTGGTGTTTGGGGAAACCTATAGTCTCTTGAATGGTGGATGGGGTTGAGGCCACCTCCCTTGTGATATTTTCCATTTTTGGATAGTGAGGTCCTTATATGTTAAAGACTAGTTTGTGGGATATGTTACTCCATAGAGACGGGTGTTATCCCGAGGGACTAGTTTGTGATCGAGGACACTAAGAGAGATACCTACACTTATGTTTTGACCCATAGGACATAAATGGATGTCCTTTGATAAATCAACCCTATTCAAGTGAATATGGAAAATTGGTAGAGGTGATTGTAGTTGTCACCTTAGAACCTGGATTGGTTATTTGATTTAGTTCATTCTATGATGTGCAATGTTTAACTCTGAGAAGTTTGACCATGGTTTACGCGATGGGTTAGGCATATGACCCCTTGTGTTTTTAATTAATTTTTTTATTTGTTTCATGGTATACTCCCTTTTGAGTGTTTTGAATAATAAATAGAATATGCCTATGGAATAAGGTGTGTTGTGTTATAAAGGATATTATCCATTTTGGGAGGTTTCTGATATATATATATATATATACATATAGGCTTATGAATTAGTTGAAATTATTATAGGGCATATTCCACAGGTTGAAAACTCTCATAGGGGAGGTATATAATATTGGTTAGGCTACCATGAATTATAGCTAGATATATATGGAGCTTCCACAGAGTTATATATTGGATATTGATGGGATACCATATATTTGGAGTTAGGATGATCAGGTGGACCATCACATGCTATCCTAGTAGGGGAATTACGGTGGGGGTTTAGAGACTATGATCTGTTAAGGGCCTTCTATATTCCAAGTCATGGACAATATGGTATACAAAGGTGACCTTTGATTCAGGTCTATGATACTTATGGGATTATTCCTCGAATGAGATAAAATTCATAGGGTCAGTCTATAATACTGTCTAGGGATACCATGGATTAGAGCTCATATGTTGGGAATGTTAAATACTAGCCTATCGAGGGCCCTACAATGGGGTCTTGGAGCCCATTCTCTATTGGGGGATTGCTATCTGGTGAAGCATGGGTGGTTTGGAATGCTAGAGTGATCGTGGATATACTTCTGTGATACTTATGGGATTATTATATTGATAATAAAACTCCCATACGAGGAGGTTTGTGATGGATATAATGAAAACAACCCTATGGGTGGTCTATGATAAACTTATGAAACACACTTGGAATGGTGGTTTTGATTTTGTGGTTGGAATGGTCATCATGATGTGATCAAATACAATATATAACCAGATAAAGAAGGTATGGTCGATCGAGGACATAGACCAATGGATCGATGATGGTCTTTTTTTTATTTTGTAATTCTCATCTAAAATAGTAATATTTCATGAACATTAACTTATAACAGTAGGTTATAGGTTCACTATTGGGGTAGACTATGGAGATTCATTTCTAACCCCTATACATGCTCCTTGGTGTGCATGAAAACATTATATCTTTTTTCCGGTTAAGTATGGGTCCATGATAGATATGGCAGAGGCTGAGGATTGAATGACCAAGAAGATCCAATCATGTATAGTATAATGATGAAACTGGAGTAGCTCGATAGGGATTTAGAGATTTGGTATGGGGAACAACTTAATTTTGGAAGCAGAGATGATATTTTTTTGTTTATTTTTTATGTGGTTATCTAAGTGGGCGATCAATGTTGTATTTATGGCATGGAACTTCCGGACTTTACAAAATATTATTTTAGTATAGAATGTTTCATTTATTTATTACGTTTTCATTTTAATGCTTCTGGATATGAATGAGTTTTGGTTTATTTGTATATGATTTTTCACTATGTTATGGGGTTATAGTCTTCTCATTGTACCACTTTGGAAGATCTACTAGTCGGAAGCCTCTGGTGTATGAGGAGGCACACTTTATGTATAGTAGCGATCACTGTTCTAGATACCGATCCATGGTATAGATTGGAATGAAATTACACAAACTTTAAGATAATACTTGATATTCAACATGAATGTCTAATATTGTACATAAAAACTCATTTCATATATGTGGTTAGGGATGAGCTCAATGACTCAGTATGATTCCTTGATTAACCTAGACACACAATGTATTATTATGATCAAATGGATGTGTATATATATATTAGGAGAGTTCAAATAAATAGTCAGTATAATCCACTCACAATAAAACATATCATTGTATGAACTTGAAAAACATACCTATTACCATGTTTTTAGAAGACACACACATCCAGAAGACTCATACTAAAACTATTGATACAACAAAATAGAACCCTTCATGACTGCAATCAATGATTTGTATATCCTCAGGATCCAATAAGAAATACCACACTATCACTCTCATATCATTATATTTCATCACATAAATATCCCACTAAATACACTAAAATCACTAATCTATATCCCACCAAACCCACTTGTCATCTCTCTTCTAAGATCCAATCAAAACTGAAAAATATCATAGGAAATTATAGTGGTCTCAAGAAATATAAAAACATGAAATCTAAGTTCTCCCAACCATCAATTTCAATCATCAAATGAAAATGAAAACCAAATTTGGAAGTCAAAGAAGGCCCAAATCATAAAATCACAACTGAAAAACAATTCCATGATAAAATAAATGTATTAAAAATGAATGGTAACAAAACAAATGAAATAAAAATATTGGAACTCATTCCCAACCCCATACCTTATCACTATTCCTGATTCGAACTATATTCTAGACTTCCCATTTGGATCAACTAGCTTGATCCTATACACTGAAAATTTTCATAGGGTATATCTCCTACTATATGATGGTATAGATTTCTAATTTAACCCTGATCACTCAAATAACAAATTAGATCCATCATCAATATGAAATATGTGTGTTTCATATCCATGGTCTTACCTCTAGTGGTTACTTATAAGGATTCATGTTATCTCTATTTCATGAAGCATACTAACACTTCCAAAGGGTTGGCCACTATCCCACCCAGGGACTCCTCAATCATCACTCCACTCCCATTAGTCAATGATGAATACCAAATATAGATATATTCATATATCAATTGGGTGAATCAAGAATGTACATGATCTCATAAACAAAAGACAACAATCCTCCCTAGTTGATCATTAATTCCAAAGGCTGACATAGATATCAACTCTAATGGGTATTAATTCTCCATAAAAAGTTCCATATCAGAAGTATCATTTCCTCACAAAATATATTCCTAGTAAACCCATTGTAAAAAAACATATTCCAAAATTACATATCCCAAAATCCTCCTATCAATAAAAAAGGATTCATTTACAATATTCAAATTCCATTCCAAGATATATAAAAAAGGATCCTCACATCACAATGACCACAAAATATGAACTCGATATAATCCTTTAATCAAATAACATAGGGATGGATTGCCATATAAATATTGACTAAAATTAAAAGTCTATAATATAAGGATATAAGGATACTTAAAAATATATCACTGTAAGTTATGGATCCCATGGGCCTATGAAAAAAAGGAAACTTGACCCACATCCTAACATGATCTAATCAACCCATCACCCAAGGAAAGTTTTATCTAGTGGTTTCAATTATATCATGTATGACCATGTAATTGTAGATATCATATATAGAAAACAACATAAATAAGCATAAAAAAATATTTAGAAATGGGGTGTAGCCTTCACAAGGTCAAACAGACCAAAAAATGTCCCAACAAAATCCCCAATGACTCTACTTTTTAAATCAAGTAAAAAACTCATTAATAAACCCCTCTATTTTTAAATATTAATTAAGAAAAATATTTAAATTAAAATTTTCATTAAACGTTTCAATTTAAAACAAAATCTATTTTTAAATGTTATTTAAAAAGGAAGAACCCATTCTCTTTGTAGAAGACAACTCATGCCACTAAACAAACTTTAAAGGTAACAAAGAACACTATTTCATCCAAGGTACCACCAATGAACTATTTATAAAGATAAAAAATCCTTTTTGAATATTATTCTGATGTGATACCATCCCAATTTATGGGGTGAAACTATATGATTCCATACCATATGTCATGAATAATAATAATTACCACACACATACATATATGATATAATTAAATTAATAAATAGACTAAAAAATTTAATGGTCACCTACATTAGCCATTAGTCTATTCAATAATACAAGATCACAACAATATCCACCAATCCCATAAGAACTTATTTTAACCATAAACCTCCATAAATTTACTTAGAAAGAAATTAAAAACAATTTTCTAAATTGGTAAATGTTACTCAAAACTTAACAGTTAATATAAAAACACCAAGAATATAATAAATTAGGTAAAATATACTCCCAACATGCACATTAAGTTAATCCATAAAAAATTCCAAATTTACCAACCCATTTAAATAACCAATTTAACTCAATTCCAAAAAAATACTTAAATAAATCTACTAAGTAACATACCTCAAGATGAATGATGAATGATGGTGATAATCTATACTTCCCAAACCTTGTTTATGAACTGCACATGAAATTACAATTATTATAAAGATATTCCACCATAATATTATATAATCACACCTAAAACTATAATATGACCATCTAAAAATTATAAGAATAATAGAGGAAGTCCAAAGAATAATAAATAAAGAAGGTAAATTAATATATAGTGACTAAAACCCACTCAAATGCCTCTGAATCAAAGGGGTAATGAGGTGTTTCAAGAGAGAGAAGGGAGGGGATATGTTAGAAAATAATCCCCTTTATCGGGGTTATTATAGTATAAAATTATGGAATGTAAAATAAAAAAAATTTAGTTCCACCCCTGCTAAAAAACCATACTGAGGAACATTGCATTATTACCATAGTTATGATGTAATGATATATATCTAGGGTTATGTTGTGGTGTGACATTGGGTATAAATATGATATATCCATGTTCTTAGAAACATTAACATTTCATGGATACCAATTATGGTGTGACATGATACATCAAGAAACATCCCATATCATTGTGGTATGACCCCTCTCAAAACTATCGAATATAATATTATGAGAAATTTGGGATCCAAATTGTAACACGCTATATTACAGAGTGACTCAATTATGAACTCCAAAATAAAATATTATATAGGGAGATTATGGTGTGATACCACCCATCATGGTGCGATCTTCCTCTCTACAGTGTAACACCCTATGTTGTAGTGTGATCTCATCCCAGTATAAATATTACCTCATATTTTTCTCTAGGGATATTTATATCTTATGTCCACCTATGACACATCCAATTATTTTTTTGAAATATCAAAAAAAATATATAAATTATATTAAATCAAAAATTTAATATTCACCTATATATTAAGCCTAGAGAAAACTACCCTTTCTCCCAGTTCACCAACACATAATGATGTTGGTTTTTATATAATAATTGATTATTTTTAAATTTTAATGTTGATTATATTAGATATTATTTTTCTTATTTGGTGACTATTTATGATTTCTTTGAAATTTTGGTTTTTGAATTTATAACCTATGGAAACAATCTAGTTCCCTGTATTTCACTCTACGATATGGTTTTGGGTATTCCATTTCTCATATCTCAAAAACTAGTATTAGATATTTCTATCCAATTTCCAAGGGTTTTAGGAAATATTAGATTTAAAATTTTGATGGTAGTGATGATATTAATATTTATATTATAAAGGTTCATGTTTAGTAAGTAAAACAAGGTATTATTTTTGTTCTATCTAGTTTTAAAATGAAAATTATATTACTATAAATTAGTGTCCAATATATTTTATCTTACATAGATGCTCCTTTCGATTCCCCATGTGATATAATTTATTTGTTTTTCATTTAGGATCCAAAGTATTTATTTAGTTAGCTTAATAATTGACTAATTCTATCATTTTAATTAAATTACAACACCTCCATGTGAATAATTCATTTATTTGAAGGCTATAAAAAAATATTTTATTAAAAATAACATGGAATTATAGTTTATAATTACATGGATGTAATACATAAAATCTTATTTAACCTATCCAAAATAGATATTAACATCAAGGATGCGGATAATTTAATAATTTTTTCTTTATCTTTAGACATTTCATATAATAATATTAGATATTAAATGATGTGTGTGAATAATTATCTTATCCTATAATATGTTTAGCTAGATTTTATGCATATGAATTTGATAATTAAAAATATGGTTTAATACATGGGAGAGAGACCTAATATTAGGTGTAAATTTGAATAAATTGATAGAATGAAAGAAATTTTTTAAAATAAATTAAATAGGTCAAAATTTGAGAATGTGGGGATTAAATTTCATAATTTTAAATAGACATAATATGTTAAAAGGAGTTTTCTTATAAAAAACATAAATAATTATAAGGAATGGGTTGTATATTTACTGGTGGTTGAAACTGGTTATCATATTTCCAAAAATCATGAATATATCTTGTGAGTCTATAATAAAATAGTAGGTTTTATATCCAAGATTTTATTTCCACATGTTTCCTATATTGTAATAGTTATACAAAAAAATATAATGCGAGGTTGAAAATGAGATATTAGGTAAAAATAAGAATTATACAATCATGGGTGGAGTTTTTTTTTTGAAAATTATAATAAAAAATAAATAATTATATTACGTTATGTGGGTACCCAATATTAAGAGGAACCTACTATCATTAATTATGATAAACTAAAAGGGGTATTTTAAAGTATGAGGATATTTCAAAAATAACTATAGGTTCCCATATAATTATGAACTACTATCATACTAATAGGTTGTATGATTTGAATTATAGAACTCGTATAGGCTAAGGAGTTACAAAATCACCACAACAAAGGAATTTTAATGAAATTTTGTTCTAAAAATATTCAAATTTTTGAGGATTATATGTTAAAGAAGTTTAATATGGTTAGTAGTTCAGTGTTAAAATATAGTGATCCTACAAATTATATAAATTTATAATTATAGGGAAAATTTAAATTAATATACTATAATATAAAATATAAAATTATTCATTTTATTGAATAATATTATATGAAATTGTGACTTTAAAAAGATAATAATAAATATAATACCTTTTAAACCTTTAAAAATTGAATGTTTATAAAGGATAACTGAATTGGTTGAAATCTAAAGTGTATTAGTACTGATAAAAAGTTTAAATATTTTGCCATGAAATTTATTAAATTCTATAAAATTAAAGGTGTTATAAGACATATGACCACTATGGATACACTTAGTAGAATGGGATAAATAGAAAAATGAACCAAACCCTCTTAGAGAGGATTAGAATAATTTTATCCTTCTCAAGATTTCCCAAAACTTTTTGGATAGATACCATCACTTGTAAATAGAATTAATTAATATATTTCCATCCAATTCTATACATTTTAATACCCTATAAGATTTGTTTACTATAAAACCACCTTTATATGATTATCTAATGGTGTTCTGGTGTGTTTGTTATATGAATTCCCTCATAGATAAATTAACACATCTAGATCTAAATTATATAATCATCGGTTACCACAGAGGCACTAAAGGCTATAAATTATAGATAAATAAACCTAGTTTATAGTAATAAATTATTAGTTTTAATGTCATTATTTACTTGTCCAACATGTGGAAAAATATTTATGACTATAGTGATATTATTATTCCCCAAATTGGTAGTGTTGTGGTTGGAATATAAATAAATGTATCTCAAACTGAGTATATTAACCCCACTTTAGGATAACATTTTGAGATTAGATTAGATATATATGGTTTAAAATAGGTAAATTAATATCCATATAATATGGATGGTGTTGAAAGGTCTATGAAGTGCCTAATTTATGATAGTGAAACATTTAAAATGATGGTTGAATAAGTTTTTGTTTTTTTTAAAATTTTCTCCGAGAGGAATCAATTTGTGATTTGTTAGATTCATTATCATTTGAATCTATAAATCTAAAAATCACATATACACAAAATAATTAAATAAGAACACAAAATAACTTAATATTTTTACAAGCCCCCCAGTGTGCATGACTATATATTTGATGTGTTTAGGTTGAGTTTACTTCACCGATGTATCACTAATATCATAAATTTATTGTAAATGGGAAGGTATCATCCTTAACCCAAGATATAGTTTCCTAATAGTAGTTATTTCCCAATATTTATTTATACCAGATCCCTATTGTTTCTAATATGTTGTTCAAACTAGAATAAAAATATATTTTTTAATGTTTGGATACTATAAAATCAATGAAATATCTTCTCCTTAATCCTTTAAAATAATTTTCATGAATTTATATTTTCTCTTCATCAAGAAATTTGATGTCCAAAATTTCATCAATAGTAGAAGATCATCAATATTTTTTTATTAATTAAAATCTTTATCAATTCCCATTTCTCATAATCTAAACCTAAAATTATTCTTTAAATAATTAAATAAATCATGGTGATATTGTATGCATATTTTATTTTTTAAACCTCCAAAATAAAAAATGACATCATGATAATTATTTAAACTAGTGAAAATATCATATTAGAAATCGCACATCTTCAATATTCATTAATGTATTCTAGATATTCAGATATGAATATCTTGAAATATCATACGAATATCTTCTATTAATTTTTATTTAATTATCCCAAATATCCTGGATTTATTTTTTATTTGAACTTCCACAAAAACCCATAACATCCTTCCATGTCTGTATGATCGCATTATAATTATATTTTTGTGTGTGGAACTTCATATCATTGAAAAATATATAGAAAATATTAGAACTATATTTATTATCTTTATTCATGGATTAAATCCAAATATCATGATATTTGTTTTATTTAATAATAATAAAATAGCACCATGATTAATATTATGTATTCCCTGAGAAAAACTATTGATCATACATATCCCTTGAAACCATAGGTTAATTTTAAATATCCTTATATTTAATATTTTTTATCCTCAAATAGATATCCCATATAAACATGAACCTTATATTTAATCTTACATATCATAAACATGTTGTTACATATTATCCAATTTACTCTTATGTGACAACAAGACACTCCATTTTACTCTTATTTATTCTATGGAAGATCTTGCATATTCTTTAAAAGATATTACAAATAAATAAATTCATATTATGTTTCATTAGTGAGATTTTATGTATCCATAAATTATTTTTATATATCATAGTGTAAGTTACTTATTACTTTTCCAAATATCTGGATGAGAGATCCTACATTTTATTTTTTTATTTTCTAAAAAATCACAGATATTCTGTATAAACTATTTACTTTTTAAATGAACTAATAACTTATCTCCATACTTTTGAAAAACATTCTCTTAAAATTTTAATGCATTTCTATGTTTCTTTTATAATGTTAACAACAAATAAAACAAACCTTCAACAGTTCCATGAGTTTTTTAATCTCCCATTTGGACATGTTATCAACTAAAAAAATAAAAAATACTTATCAAATCATTGAATCATATACTTTCTGAAAGAGAATTTTGTTGACACCACACTACTAGTTAGAATAATATTTTTAATAGAATTAAATCCTTTAATGAGAAAAAAATTAGTGGCTAATGATCATGAATATATCCCCATTAATAAAAAAATTATCCCCTTTTAGCTATAAAAGAATATTTGGATTCCATAAGTTGGTATCAAATGAGTTTTGTCTGATTATCACCCTTCAAAAAATTATCCAATGGATTATGTGGAAAACAAAATATTCTTCTATCTAATATGGGAATGTTGAACATGAACTTTATCCTTAACTCTTAAAATTTATCCCTTGAAATAGTCATTGTAAAAATGTCAAAAATATGATATTTTGGGGAAATAAATTCCATCCCCACATCTCTATTTTTGGATTTTTATTTGATAATATAATAATTGATATCAATTTGTTTAGATATATAGAGTTTAAATGGATTCTTAGTCAAACTAATTTCACTCTAATTATCAAAGGAAATTATCAGTGGATTATCAACCATCAACTTTAGGTATTCCAATTATTCTTTTATCCAAACAATTTCTATTCATGCATATGTAGAATCCATATACTCGACTTCAACAGTTCTCAGGGTTAAAAAATTTCAATTTTTAAAATTTTTTCCTATAAAACTTATTTTTATTAAAAATGTTCCTCCTAATGTTGTTTTTTTATTTAGATCTCTAGATCTATAAATAATGGTTTTCCCATACAAATTTAGTTCTAAATATTTTTAGAATTGAAAAAAAAATCATTATTGCTTTGATATATCTGAGTATTCTACTAATATCAAGTATGTGTGATTATTTTGGACCAATTTAATACCTTTCATTCAATGTTTCTATATAAATAAGATTAGGTTTAAATTCAGTGAGATATAGTAGGATTCTAATTAACCTTATTAATTCATTTTGATTTACATATTTTTCTACTAAATCCTTGCATAGCATTAGACTGACTTCCATGGGTGTGTAAAATAATTTATTGTATTCTATGAAATTTTCTTTCAGAAATTCATTGGATGATTTATAATAGGATAAGAAAATATATTATTCTTTAAATATAAAATATAATCCTAGAAAGAATCTCATATATCTATGTGTGGAAATATTAAAACTAATCTGTATATGATATATAAATTATTCTCATATATACTACGTGTCACGTAAAAAGATTATTTCATAAAAAAATGACAATAAGAATACCTATGCTCATATCCTTTACATATAGGATGTTTCCCACCATACCCATGGTGAAATTAAATAATTTCAAGTAATTATCCAGCAATGAATACCATACTCAAGGGGTCTATTTTAATCCATAAACAAATTTATTCAGGATTAAATATAGGAACCATGAATTTATTACATGCAAGACACTTTTCCATGCCGAAAAAAACTTCATCCACACCTTCCAGTCTCTAGAGACTGGCATAAATTTTGGGGGATTAATATACCACTATTTTGATGTGAATTCTCCATAACAAAGAAAAATAAAAGTGATAAATAGTATTCCATAAGCTCAACATGATCCTTGGGGTTGACAGATATCGAGATTGAAAAATTGATACCAACTAAAGGTGTACATAAACATCAAGACATACAAGAAAAAAGAGGAATACAAACAATATAATACCACGTATACATACAAAAATAGATCTAAAGTCACATAAGTTTTTCTATTTCATGAAATGACCCACCAGTACCTGCCCTGGAAAATTATAAGTGATAGTTTCAACTCAAGATTGCCTCTAATAGTCCATGGGAGGGTGAATAGTACCATGTAGGCATATCTAACAATATGAGAGTCCATATACTATATAAACTTTTAATAGATACATATATCAAATATAAAAGATATCAAAAAAACCATAAGTTTATGTATAAGTGTTCAATTAAAATATACATAATGTATATATTTGATAATAAAAACAAGTATATCCCATAAGAATAATCCAAGGGAAAAAATACATAGGAAAATCCTCTGTAGTACAAATAACCATGAATTTACTCTACAATACATATTTTCTTTGGTTATTCTCTAGATAAAATATTCACCACCAATATTATTCATCACCATGATCTATAATGTGTTTCCAAAAATCATTGGACATCAGCTCCAAACAAGGCATTCCAGCTCCTTATCTACCATGAGCATCTATGAACTTGTGAGTTGTCTTCATATAAACAACATCTGTGAAAAAAAACCTGCATAGTGGTGAGTATAAACATACCTTTTATGATTCCCTGAAAACCCTAATAAAATTACAAATTATAAAGTCAACTCAATTCCTAGAATAAGTGGTGAGGATGATTAAAATGTGTGGGAAGAATCAAAACACCATTTTAGCTCAACTATTCTGATAACAAAGAGTGTTCCGGATAATAACTGAAAGTAATTTTCTAAATATGATATATAACAATAATTTGAAATGAATCAATAATGGTCCCAACCATCACTTATCCAACCCCTTGATTGTTAGAACACATTTGAAAATGAAGAAGAACACATTACTTAAGAGACAACCATACTTTAAGTCGATCAACAAATGTGTACCACATCTAAAAGGAAACCCCCAAGGTTCCAAGTAATCATAATTACCATATAATTCTATAATGTAAGAACTTCCAATAGTCTCACCACTACTATAATCCCTAAAGGGAGATCCCACTCATCACTGAAGCATACTAATTATATGAGGGAGCACCCAATACTCTAGTTTATCAACACTGTAACATTTATTCAACCACTAAAAGTAACCATGTTATCAAACTACATAAACTCTCTAGAATAGTGGTGGGGTACCCATGCCTCACCGATGGATGTATAATGGTCAAGTGGTACTAACCTCGTCCGAGGACCCTTTACCTGCATGAGCTCTTATATGGGAAGATATTGACTCCATAGATAGAGAACTTGTATCCCAGCTATGTATATAGAAATTATGACCCTATATATATAGTAAACAGGGAAGTGATTCCTAATCTGAAGACACATCAGTCGATAGGATACTGAACCCAATATCAGTCTAAAGATCACTCACAAGTCCCAACAATGGCCAACTAAAGCTAATGAGAACAACCTTCTTGCACCACCTCACACCATATCTCAGATATAAAAGATATTTCCACCATTGAATTATATATTGAAATAAACATAGAATGGACTACTAAAATGACTAAAAGTATCTTTGAAAAGGTGGATACAACTTGTAGGTGGGTTTGGAAGGATCACACAACATGTGACATATCATACATGGTATATAGCCATAAAAATTAGATTGAATGTGTATTATAACTCCTTATGGAATTTAATAATCCATATACATAGTTTGTGGAAAGAAGGGTGGAACCTATCATGTAAATAAACCCAGCATTCTTTGTGAAAATAGAGGTAGATGTCAAGTGGTTCTGGTTCACATGACATTTAGGGATAACCAGCCTTCTGAGCATGTACTCACTATACATACCATGAAAAGAACTAGGCTTACATGACATGTTATTGAATCACATAGTGTGTGTATTTAAATTTAAAAAACCATATCGACCACATTAACTGATATACATGGTGTGTGTTCTTCTGAATTACATGTTTTGTTGTTGGGTATCCCAAAACTGATTCATTTTGTCACATGAAATCATGTTGTATTTATCGATTCTGCCTCTAATTTTACCCAAACCTTCTTTTAAAGCTCCAATAATGGATGAAATACCACTGTATATTAATATCTATTCTTTGATTTCTAAAAATTGGAATCCATAAACACTAGTATAAGATCCCTGTCAATGTATGTCACCACTCAAGAAGGAACCACACCTCTCCACCTTCACATTCCACTATAGTCTAATAATCCTTCCACTTTACACAACTACTTCCATAAAAAATTAATAATCAAACATAATCTTGGAATTCAATCACATTTAAATTAGACCAGGAATATCAAAACACTAGACTAACCATAGTCTAATGATGAATTCATAAAGAATAGTTAGATAAAAGAAAAAAAATTGAAAATTGAATAACATCAATGGTCGATGAAAACTTTGTCTATCAAAAAAAGGAATGAAAACTCATAAAACATATTTGAAATAAGCTAAAAAAATAATATACAAAAAATAATAAATTCAAAAATTGATAAGTCCATGTATAGATTAATGAATTAGAAGAAAAAATTAATCTATACTAAGAAAATAATAGCATAAAATAAGAAATCCTGAAATAAAAATCCCTACCTCAAGACTAGATCAATCATTGGTGAATAATGAATCTAAATCGGTTTCATTATAATTTCAATTGAATATGTTGTCAATCACTTGAACTCACTTTGAACCAACACCATAAATTCTTTAATGGTGGTCTATATCTCAAAATCACAAGGTTGTGGGGAAACCCATATATATTTTCCTAAGTGAGATTTAAATATAGATTTTTAAGGTTAAAATATTAATTAATAAATTTAATTAATTATTTAAATAAATTTCTTCTAAATCCATCCATGACTATGAACTATCAAAAACCCGACAAGAATAAAATTAACATCATTCCTAGGGTAAAATCCATATTCTTAATGTAACCATGGTGTTATTTTTACCATTCAATGATAAATTGAAGAGATATAAGAGTCTTACCACAAATACACACATCTAAGATAAAGGTAATATTTTATATTTAATATATTTTTCTCAAGTCCCAGGGAAAGCTCATAAGGCGTTTTTAATTTCCTACAGGGCTACACAAATTTTATTATTTATAAAATCAAGTAAACTAAACAAAAAATATAGTTTTTACAAATCCCAAGTGTAAAACCCATAGGAAAAATCCATACATTCTAAGTTAAACAATTAAATTAAAATTGTAATTGTTTGATTGTTTGGAGAAAGGTAAATCAAGAGTATTAAAGACTAAGATTGATATCAACAGATAAGTCATGACATGTTTAGTGATTATCTATTTCATGTTCTATGAATTCAATTAATTATATATTCATTCTTATTTGGTTTCAGATTTGGGTTAGCAGGGAACCTTGGTCTAGGTAACCAATACTAATCCAATGATTTCACCATTGGAATGGCCATCTATAATGTGGAATAACTAAACTAGGTGACCTACAAACATATTTAAACATAACCTCTCTATATTTCAAAACAGTCATATGAAAAACTTGTCAAATAATTGATGAAATAATATAATTCTTATCAAATTGAAATAAGTGGTCTTGCAATTGAAAAAATAGAAATATTGGAATTGATAAATGGTGTTGTAGAAATACAGAACAATAATAATAAAAAAATAATCCCTAACAACACTTACCCCTAAAATCACATCACCTGACAGAAAGATAACTACTTTACCTGGCTAAACAAGATGAGAAGAAGCACCATAGATACCCGAGGAAAAATGTAGGTGAATAACTAAGGTGAAGAAGAGATCTAGTGGTCCACACATTTACTAGAAGTCATATGGGTTCCACCCTCAGTCATATATGTAACTTACTATGTGGTCGAATGGGTGGTTTAAAATACCTTCCCATCAAAACTTCATAAATTTTATCTTTATTTTTTTTTCTCTAATACTTACATGATGTGTAAAATTACATGGCATGTAATCCATATCAGTGGTTAATTTTTGTTATATGTTTCTGCCTTGACCTTTCACATCTCATATATTATAAATGACATGTAACTAATTTTCATAGTATGTTAGGAATTCAATATTTTCCTGACATTGATAACTTCTCTTGATGAAATCATGTCGTTTATTGAAGTACATGATGTTTAAATAACTTATTCTAGTTCCACAACTCAGTTGAATCCAAAAAAATCCAGTGTCATGATGTGAGTAAAGCTCACAATGTTAAGTGTATTTTTGTTCAAAAATATCACATCTTTTTTTCCTTCTCCAAAATTCATTGTATCCTTCCATGGAACATAAAACAAGTTAAAAATTACCAATATTGGAAATATTAATCAATTAAATACAGAAATAAATATATTAAAATACCATAAAATACGGGCATAAAATACACTTATCACCATATCACACTCAAAATTCCACGCCATCTCATCCTGATTGTAAATATAATGACTTGGAATCTTGGGGACCATAATATAATTTTTCCATGGTTTTCTATTAGGGTAAATTTACTATTTACCCTTGGGGTGGTCTTGAAAATATGAAACTAAAAATTAAGCTAAGTCTCTACCATGAAAAACCTAGGTCTTTACATACTCCCATCCCTAAAAACATTTCACTATGGAAAAGGAAAAAAACAAATCCTAAAAAAATATTCTCAAAGAATATCTTGGTTTGGAAACATCCCACCATCACAAAAAATTACTTCATTAGTAAAGGTCTGAGCTCCAATAAAACTCAACATACCACTACTAAGGAAGGGAACATATTCATTCATTCATGAAGATACTAACTCAAAAAATATCAAAAATATAATTAATCAGAAACAAGAACTTGATTTGAGTAAGTCTTACCATGAAAAAATAGCGAAAACTTATATTCTTTGAAGTTTGTTCATCATATTGGAAGAAGAAAAACCAAAAACCATTGACAACTATCCAAAAAATTTTCCATCAATAAGGTTACCATTTGTGTGAGGACCTTAGTCACCACCTTTAAAGAGTGTTGTAGATGGATATCAAATGAGATAAATCCTTTAACAAAACACTCTAATAACACATGATTCATAGATATCCCTCATTGGAACCATAATATTTTCTATACAGCTTGCTCCTTTGGACATGTGTAAGATTCACCACTGTCTTCTTTCTTCAAGGAAATGATCCAAATTGACACTAGTTTATAACATTAGATAATCATGGTACTTCTTCCCAAATTTATACATGAAAAACCATGGAAATCCCCTAATCTTCACCATGATCTCAAATAGTATTACAACCACTTTTGAAGATCGATTGGTTGAGTTTTCATTTATCTTTCAAAAAAGCTAATGATAAGAACTATATGCACTACACTAATCTATCTCAACCACTCAACATCAAACCACTACCCATAAAGTGAACCATTATGAAATAATCCAAATAAAATGGTCCTAACCATTTAGGTGACCCTACTATGTTGTCCCTAGACCCCAAGATAACACCTACCAAAGTGACTAAAACCACCTAATCTCGAGAATACCTCCTCCATTACACAAAAATGGTTTCCATATCATGGATAAACCAATAAATATTTAGTAGGAATTCCATAATAATGTATATTATCTATAGTAGAGGTATCTACTTAGATTTACCATAACCTCATATAATAAAAGAATTGTGAGGTAAACACTATCCTCACGGGGAAGTGAGTAATAAGATACCCACCTCAGTGTACCCATACTGCTCTGATTCCAATGAATATTCAGTGATACTTAATCACTAAATCAAAACCATTACCACCATATAATCCTCTCTCTATCTCATAAGGGAATAATGTGAGGATACCACTACCAATAGAAGGCGAACAAAATATCTCTCTATCTACATGTGGAAGAACTAGATACTCCAAATCATATTTCTGATATCTCTTATCTAATATCTGAATACATAGCCCTATGATATAAGCATTAATCATAACACCCCTATTACGCTACTCTGATCCAACCAACTGCCATGTTTAATACAATAAGACCATATTTACCACATGAATCTAGATTCAATACTATGAGATTTTACTGTATATTTGGAACTCTCAATGAAAGATAAGGGATGATTCATCCGAAACCCAATATGATCCTATAAAAACAAGTCCTTGTAAGGGTTCAATCCATATGCTCACCGACATCACTGGGGTTCCCATCATCACACTTAGAAACATTCAAACATCTTCCTTAAAATGAAAGTTGATTCCAAAATTGAACTTTGAATATTGGTAGACCTTGGGTTACCCTTTGGAAGCATCCACACTTTCCTCTATACTCATAGAAAGTGAATTATCATATATGAACATAGTTTACCAATTCATTCTAACCACCACCTTGGTAACTTATCTTTACCACCCAAGAGTTAACCCTTATTTCCACACTGAAGGTGGTATCACATACTACTAAATAAAGTACCCACATCATCAAACTAATTTCTAAACAACTCATAAAACCATAAAAATAAAACCTTCCCCTACTGAGATAGGTATTATTTCCCCTCTTCTCCTCCCCGAGGGATTCTATGAAAAGTTTTCTTTCCCTAACAATGGAATACTCACATCTATTAAAGGGGTGATTGAATGATGTTAACCACAAGAGGAAACTCTCTCAAAGATTAAGTCTTAGATAGGGGTTCTATTTGAATCATCAATTCCCAAATAAAAGGAACATGGTAGATATCTCATATGAGTATCGTCAAGTACTAAGGTCCATGATGAACATATATGAATTTTACTTTGAATTATACTAGCTAATTTTTGAACATATCCATCCATCACACACATAATCACATAGCTCTGACCATTAACAATTCATCCTAAATATAGATAAAACATAGGTGGTATCTATGATAGATGATTAAAATTCCATCCATCTCTAACTTACTTTATATCACCTGATACCCCACGTAAATAAATACTAAATGATTGAAATGGTCTATAATAAGTTTGTTCTTGATTTCATGACCATATCTAATTTGGAGATCCATTCACATTATTTCATCGACTAAATTCATTAGAAAAATAGACCATACCTATAGTTGGAGTGTATCTTCTCCAATAATCTGAAATCATTCGGACCTAATTTGGTAGAACTCCCATATAGGTTGTTTTTTACAAACACACAACCATATCTTGATAACCCCTCCCCTGGAGTCTCCACCCAAACTGCTGATCTTAAGAAATTACATGATGAAACATGTTTAGAGAACACCTCACGAGGTTCACGGTCCTCAACTCACTCTTGGTCATAGAAATTCCACCCTATGGAGATTTCAACATCTTTAGATAAAAAATTCATCCCAAAACATATCTTAAACTCCAACCATTATAGAGTAGTCCTATATCAAGTTGGAAAAATATACTCCACCAAGGTCCCACTATGATATATAGGAAGATCAACATAAGAATTGATATCTATTTAGTAATGACTCTAATCTAGATATAAAATCAAGTCTCAAACTCCATCCAAACCTCTTCCACTCATGGTTCATGCTCTTAAAAAATTCATATGTACTCCGTCATCATAACACACTTAATATATCTATACTATGGAAAGTATCATCCAACTCATTGTGAACCATAATCCATATAAAATGAGGATCATCATTAAGAATGACGAGGAGAGACACAACCTCATTTCAAGGGGTAAAAATGTATCTCAACTACATTCTCAAAATAGCACGTCATCGTTTATTATCTAGTAGAGAGATTCCTAATCAAATGAAAGATCTCATCACAACCCCGCCTCTATATACAAGATGACCATCTATCAGTAGTATCCCTAAATTGATAGGAAAGACCCACATGAATTAGAGAATATTTGGAAAATCTAACATAGTAAGAACATGAAAAATCCTAAATGAATACTATAAAATTCATGAACTAAACTTAACCATACCCCTAAATGATTCCTCATTGCTCTGGCTCAACTATAAGTTTATCAAAGTCTCGATGAAAGGATACATCAACCGCTAGACTTATGTTGGTATCATTGGACATATAATCAAAATGAATACCCCTTAACATCATTTTAAAAACTTCCCAAACCTCATACATAAATAATTATTAACTCCAACAGTTTTATTGAGAACAAACCAACTATGATACCACTTTAACATGACCTGACTAACCAGGGCCCCACCTAGGCAAGCGGTAAGCCAAAAGTGCCCCCAATCCTACCACCAATAGACCATGGGCTGGTTATTAGCACCAAGTAGTAATATCATAGAATGAGGGAAGTATTAACATATATAAAATTTTAATAGATATATATATATATATATCCAATAAAAATAATAATAAAAACACTAGTAGGATATATATAAACAATTAAAAAAACTATACATAATGTATGTATGAGATGAAATATACAAGTACACCACACAAGTAAAATATAAGAGAATCAATACATACCATAAGACTTTCAAGCATATATACCTAATAATCTTTTCGATGTTTCATGTTCTCATAGGTCACTCTCTTTCTTAAATAGTCATTTACACCATCATGAATCACCACACTCCATAATGCATCACCAAGAATCACCATGTGTGAGCTTCAAACAATACACACTAGCTCTACATATTTCTAGATAAATGATAAACCTATGCATCATCTACATAGAAAAAACACATGTGGGAACAAGGATTATATTGGGGTTTGTATAAACATGCACAATAAGACACCCTAAAATCCAAAATTAAATGAAAAAGTAACAAGTTGGATAAACTCCTAATATAAGTGGTGAATAGAAGGAAAACATAGGGGAAGAATTAGAACACCTAGTTAGCTCAAAGATCATGATACCAGAGAGTTTCCAAGAGAAAAACTAGAACAAATGATCAAAATATTCTCAAGAATAAAAATTCTCAAGGATGCAAGAAAGGCCCAAATGATCACTGATCCAACCCATTAATAGTAAAAAAACATGAACCAACAAGGATGCTCAAAATACTTAAGAGGACATAAAGAATAAAATCGATCAGTAGATATATAACATATCTCAAAGGAAACACCAAGGTTGGTAAGGAACCACAATTCCCACAAAGTCCAAATTCCATATACTTTCAATAATATTGCTTCTACTATAATCCCTTACAACGAATGATACTCATTACTAAAGCATGCTCATCAGGTGAGGGAGTACCCCATCCTCCAATTTAGAAACAACATAACATCGATCCAACCTTTGAAACTACCCATTACAGAAAGCCATGTAACTGCTCTGGAATTGTAGCAGGGGACTAAACCCTTGTGAATAGATGTATAAAATTTGAGAGGATACCAACATAGATGGAGGAACCATGATCCACTTGATCTCTTATATTATAAGATAAAAAATCCATAGATAGAGGACCCATGTCCCATGTTTGTATGAGGGGATATCAACCATATTTGAATAAATGAATTTATGGAACTATCATTAGCAAAAATAAACCTTAGTTGATATGATATTGATGCCAATATCACTCTAATGATCAATCATGAGTACCATTAAAATCTAACCAATTCTAAAGAGAATAACATGATTTCACTATCTCACACTGCATCTCATATATCAAAGATAAGTCCACCATCACATTTTATATGAAAAAACATACAGATTTTAAACTAAAATGTAAACAATTATACACTAATGGGGATATATGACTAGTATGTGGGTCTAGATGGAGTATATACCGTGTTCCATAGTTTACATAATGTGTTACCATAAATACTACCCTATCCTTATACTGGATCTCCATATAGAATATAAGAATCCATATACATGGCATGTGAAATGATGGGTGGTAGATATCATGTACCACAAACTCCTACACCATGTTAAAATAGAGATACACAACATGTGGTCCTAGCCCACTAGAATATAGGGCCAATTTTACTCCTAGGCATGAATGCTATGTACAAAAAATGCATAAACACAAAGACACATGATGTGTGAATCAATCACATGGAATTAAAATTTTAACTTGGATGGAGACCTTATCCACCACATCAATAGAGTCACATGGTGTGTTATATTATAAACGACATGTTTCGTGGTTGAGTGTCTAGAACTAAATTTATCTTCTCACCTGAAATCATGTCATCTTCATTGATGCTTCCTCAAACCATGCCCTAACTTTTTTATAATTTCCTAATAATGGATGTGACATTGTTTGATGTCAATAAATGATCACCATAAAATATAATCTTCCAACTCCCACACAATATCTTAGTTACCATACATCACTACATAAGAGGTAAGAACACCTCCCTACCTTTATATTCTAGTATAAACCGATAATAAATTTTCTGTCTATAACCACCACCATCAAAAGCCAACAATCGCACACGATCCATGAATTCGACCATCTGACCAAGAATGTCGAATCAATGGACTAATTGAAGGAAGATAATGGATATGAAAATAACAATGGGAGAAAAATAATGTACAAAAAAGTGAAAATAATTTAAATCTATTAAAAACCTAACTATATAATTTAAGCATGAAAATTTGAATAAAAAATTATAAATAAGAAAAAAATTAATCTAGGCCAAATAAGAAATTCATAAAATTCACTGGCCTAGATTAATTTTTTATGTTATTAAAATTTTATAGCATATAACTTATTTTTGGATTGATTATTAATGAAGAATTAGTTTTTCTCGATATTGTTGGCATTTCATAAAATTCATCATTGATCCCTTCAATTCCCTTTAAAACTCTCCATGGATTCTGCAATGGTTCTATCTCTCTAAATCTATTAGGGTTTTATGAATAACCCTAGATATTTCCCAAAGAGGGGTTTAATCATTGGTTTTATATGTTAAAATATTAATTGTACACTTTAATTATTTAGTTAATTAATATTCCTATAAATCCTCCCCTCATAGTGAATTATCATTGAACATGATGTGGATAAAATTTTTATCATGTCTATGGTAAAACCCATTTTATCGACTCAAACATGGTTCCTATTTTCTAATATGATGCTCCATTCAATATATACACATGTTTTTATCAAAAATATGTGTAAATAGGAAAAAATAATATTTTATATTTAATATATTTTTATCAATTCCCCATCACACTCACAATCCCACCCTAGATTCAAAACTGGGTATATACTATGAATCAAGTTAAAGGGGATCATCATATAGTTTGTTTCAGTTTGAATGTTTGGGTAAATTCACAATTTTACATCCATGGAAGTATAAAAAATCTAAAAGTTAAAAGTAAGCTAAGTCTTGATCAGGATATACCGATGTATTTACACATAATGGATGATAAAGGAATAAAAATCCACTATGGATAGACATGAAAATAAAACATGGCCTAATAATCCATGATATATGATCCCATTTGTGGAAACACTTTAGAAGAAACTATAGAATGTACTGACACATCCAATATACACATCCACTAAGAAATCCAAGAGACTCTACCAATGATTTATACTATAACGATATACAAAGGTACATGCCAATTGAGTTTTCCATACATGGTTTGAGAAAATGCAGATTCAATAGGGAACACAAGCATGCCTCAACTTAGTGGTGAAAAATCAGATGTATTCATGAATAAGTGTACTAATTTATATATGTATATGATATAAAATTTCAGTAATAAAAATAGGTTATAATAGTATAACAGAAGATAAAAAATCCATAAATATGTATCATCTATAACTGACAACTTGCTATAATGGGAGGGTCCATACCTGTTATTCCCACTTCAGGATAAACCCAAAATTTATGATAAAAACTCTAGTACATCCCCTATATGAGAAAAAACTAGTGATTATAAATAGAATATATATATATATATATATATTCATCCATAAATATGTGTCGATGTCTATAAATAGGTTAGAAACATATCGACTTATCTGATGTATCAAATTAAGCTATGCCGGTTAGGGAAATCTTATAGCCCGTACTAAAGAATAGAGGAATGGGTAAAATGAGTCAGGGTATTACAAGCCCATACAACATAAATGGTTTGGGAAAATTATATCCTATACATAAATTGTCAATATAGCTACTTGCAGTTTATATAACAAAAATATGTATATCACTATAAACATGTTTATCTTGTATCAAACACAAATTCACGCTCTTGGAAACATTTCAGTCAAATAAACATCATTCTTGGTATATAAAATTATATACATGATTCGTTACACTAAACTAACAATTATTTCAACATGGAATAATTTTAGGTTTCATATAATCATAGAAAAAGGAATGCACAACTTGATAATATAATACTATAAATTCCAAAAAGTATACAAGTTACATGAAAAACATGGTACATGTGTTAAAATCATATTCCCCTCATTTTTTTATAACAAAATATATCAACAAAAACAATATATATATCATCCTATTGTCTATTTTATTATTTAAAAATAGGGAACTATGCATGGTAGGGATGCCGTAATGTGTCCACTTGTAGTGAACTTGTTGGAAGTACTGCCTACTTTGGGTCTTTACCAATATTTTCTTGGAATATCCCATATATAGGCTGATGTAAGGATTTTTTGGTAATAAAAAATTATTTCAAAATTATTTTTCAATTAAAATATGTTTTTTATTTATTTGAAATTCTTTTTATGAAAAAAAAACTTTCAAAGAGAAGTTTTTTGATTTTTGAAAAGCATTTTCACTTAACTCCTTTTACATAAAATTGGTTTACATAGTTTAAGTAAAGGTCATTCCATAAAAAAATATAGTAATTTTTGTTTTTTCGAGGAAATAAATTATTTCATAAAAAAACATCAAGAAGTAAACTTGGGTAAATATAAAATGTGGTTCAAGAATTTATAGAAATAGTATATTGCTAGAAAACTCAATTTTTTTTGTTTAAATAATTTTTTTAGGAAAATAGTTTTATATAAAATCAACATAACTTCCTCTTTTTAAGATAGAGCATCCATCATGTCACCACTAATGTAAGTTTTCCCCATGTTTATTTTTATTCACAAATTATAACTCATTTGGGTTTTGGTAAGTGTAAGTTACAACCTAATGGAATCATGGAAAGTGAATAAAAAGGTATACCTAAATAATTAATTATTGAAAAACTTAGGTTAAAATTTAAATATTATATCACATTAATAATTTGTTACATGAGGGTGTAACATCATAAACAAAATTTATAATCATCTACCTATAAGGAAGCCAAACAATAACTAGCATGACAAACAAAAATCCCATGTTCATTCAATTTAAAATAATAGAAACAAATCGTGAATAAAAATATTATAAAATTCCAAGTATGACATTCATACATCAGGTAAGGCTTGAACTATTAAAATTTCATTAAAAAATTTTTCCCCCAAAATTATAAATCAAAGGTATTAAATAATATTTGTAAAAACATTGTATATCACTTCATGAAAAGTTAACATTGGATACATCTTGTGCTATTAAAAATATTTATGTAAATCATCAATTAATATTTATGAAAAATAATATATGGGTAAATTATTTAATTTATAATTATAGTGGTAGATATTTTTACAGAATATCTCAGAAATTTTTATAGTGATTTGAGACTTCTATACCTTAATAGATAGAAAGATTTAGAAATACATTATTCTTTAAGGCCAACTCCAATTACATCAAAAAACCTCATAGAATCATCAAATAAGTATTATATAACCATTCATTACTATTGAATAATGAATCCAAAAATAATCATATAAAAAATACCTAGCCAAAACCTATAAAAGTTCTATAATATTTATTCAAGCCCTTAATTATAAGGAAATGCCATAAAAACCCTTAGAGATGTAAAATAAAGACTAAAATCAAGAAAACCTATTTAATATAATTTCCAAAGGAAACTATATTAAAATAGTGACTAATGTGCATAAAAAATATTCTTAGAAGGATCATTATACCAAAATAAGAATAATACCTGTTGTATGGGGTGATTTCACCATGAATTGGCGAAGTCATAACAACAAAACCTCTATTAAAGGTGACAGAAAAAAATAAGAGAGAAGAAAGAAAAAATATGGCTTACCTAGACTCTAACTTCAAGAAAACCAGTCAAATCAAGATCCAACATGGAATAAGATGAATAAAATTTGATTTTAGGAGAGTAGAGGTCCTGTATAGGAGTTTATCCTTAAGAAATAGGGTAAGTTTGACTATGGTTAAGGGTTAAAGGTGTTGAAGGAATAATTACTAAAATTCCATTAAAGATAATTTAGAAAAATTAAATCTAGGAGGCCAATAGAGTTTATGTGGCCTCACATTACAGTAATGGTGGAACTAATGTGGTTGTATAGCCACTAGTTAGCCATTGGTCTTTTAGTGGACCTTCACCAGAGTTCTATTGGTTTCGAAACCACCATCACCCTTTCACCTCTTCTTTCAAAGACACTAGAATCTCAATATAGTCTTCGAAAACATCCATGATCCCTCAAAATATATCATAAAATACCACAAAAATCATATAAAAACCAAAAAATATAGTAAAAAAAATATAAGAATACAAAATGAACTACCATTAGAAATATAAAAATTCAAATTTCCCAACCATTTCATGGTTTTATTTTCCTTAAAAAAGTAATGACCAAGGATAGGGTCATTAAAAAAATCCAAACTGTAGAAATTTTCTTCCCCATAAAATAAAAAAATATTATACACTGAATATTCCTACCTCTTAAAATATTTTAATAAAATAATTATATCTAAATTTCATCCTAAAGCACCCATTACATCATCTCATAACCCCAACAATATGAAAACCCCTAAAATAAAATCCATTATTCACCTAGAAATTACCCAGGTTTCTAAATAATTAAAATTTCTTGGATCATTCAAATATATATCTTAAATGTATCATTATACCCAGTAACTCTATTTACAAGGTGCACATATTTACAACTAAATTCCAAAACATATCACTAAAATAATAATCAATAACATTTCATGGAACCAAAATAATTATCTTTTGATTCCTAGAATCCCATCACCATGGAAAAAATATATAGTATTTTTATTCCATCACTCAATTTACATACATATAATTATACTCTCCACTATAATAATGATATAAGATTGAACCATTCTTAAAATATCACATAGTTTCAATTTCATAAAATGTCACTTATCGAAACAAATTTTAAAAATTGAAACTTAATGGAATGACGGGCATGTGTAGAATCTATTTATTTCTTATGGTGGAGAGTATAATTATATTTTTATCCCATGAGTGATAAAATAATAAGTATATATGGGTTTTTATTGGTTATTATAATATAAGAATCAAAATATGATTATTATTGTTTCTTGATAAATTATAGTGTATTCTTTTGGTGATATGGTTTGGAAATGCTTGTCAATATGTGAACCTTAGAGATAGTGAAATGGGTTGTAATGAGACCTTGTGGTTTTAAATTAGAATGATCTTAGAATATTAGATTATTTGGAAATATGGTAAAGTATTTGGTGAATAATTTCTTTAATTTTCTACGAATGCCCATTGCTGGAGTCATATAATGATGTGGTGGGTGCTTTAGGGTGTAAATTTGAAATCATTTGTATATTTAGTGATTTAGAAAGGTAGGATATGTACAAAGAATTATCATTTTTTATTTTTTAGATATGAAAAAATGCTATAGTGGGGATTTTTTAATGAACCTAACTTTGGAAATTATATTTTATAAGAAAATATAATTATGGAATAGTGGGAAAATTATTATTTTTTATATTTATAATGGTATTTAATTTTTCATTTTGGGATTAGTTATTTTATCTTGATGTTTAAGGATGAAATTTTTGGTATTTTTTGGTTTTAGTTAATAGTTTTATAGGCTTTAGAAGCCTGGGTTGAGATTTAGGTGTGTTCGGGAGAATAGGTGAAATGGGGTTGAAGGTTTGGGATCCACCAAAACTCTAGTGGCCACAGAGGTAGTTATTTTAATTCTTATTAATAGAATTATTTTGATTATTTCCTATACCCATTTAACCCTCAACCCTCATTCAGACTCACCATCATTTTTAAGGTTGAATTACCCTCTAGAATCTCTCCTCTCTTCATGCTACCTTCAACCAATTCTATGGAAAATCCTGATTCATGTTGTATTCATCAAGTTGGAGGCTATTTAAGTCATCACATCCTCCTCTCTTATTCAATATTTTCCCTCACTATTGGTTGGGGTTTTTATACTATGATTTAATAAATTCATGGTGAAATTACCTCATTACTAGGAGTTTACTCATATTTTGATTAAATAATGATTCTACAGGTTATTTTCCATAAATTACTTACTATTGTGATATAGTTTCATTGTGATTTTTTATTAGGTTTTCTTGATTTCAGAAATTGGTTTTTATATCTATGGTTTTTTTCACAGGCCTCCCTTCCAATTCATAGATAGAATTATTATTATCGGATTCCAAGTTGGTTTTGGATAGGTTTTGGCTGAGTTTTTGACATGGTTATTTTATATATATTGGTTAATGGTCATGAATGGGTTTGTTATTATTAATCGAAAATTCTAAGGGTTTTTAGTGTACATTGGAGTGTGTGTTTAGGATCATTTTATTTATATATCTAACCAATTATTTTGGTAGGGAAGTCTCAAATAATCATGTGAATTTCAAAGATATTCCTAGTAAATGTCTTCTATGATGCTTACAATGTTAATAACAAACCCTTAACTTATTTTTAAAAAATATAAATTGATTATTTACTCAGAGATTTTTATTAATGAAAGATGAAGATCCTATGTTGGGTTTTCATGAAAAGTTATGAAATGATTTTGAAACTATTATTTAATACCTATAGTTTATAATTTGGTGATATTATAGTTTTTTATAAAAGTATAATTATTCAATCCTTACTTGATTGTATAAATTCTGTTCTTGGACATTTATAAAGTTATTATGCATGATTTGTTTATTAGTATATCAATTCATTTCACTCTAAAAAATACCATACTTTATAAAATTCATTTAAGTTTACAAATTAATTTTAAGTAAAAATCTGTTACATAATATTTTATGTAAAGGTAACCATTTTATAAAACTATCAATTTAATGATTTAATTTACTAAAAATAATCTAAATTCCCATTTATTATAGATCCACTAGGGAATATTCTATTTCAATATCCCCACTATATAACCTTCCATCCCCTAAAATTTAAACAAACCATTCATTTGAAATTTCACGATGACATGAAATATCCAAAATCATAACTAATTATATTTTATATAAATAGAATAATCCACCAAACCTATAGATAAAAACCTTTATAATATTATACAAATCCACTATTTCAAACAAAATTATAATATTCCCAAGAAATTATAATCACTTTAGAAATAAAATTAATTCTAAATAATTACCATTCCTTTAATGAACAATCCCATGAATAAATCCCTATCACAAAATATTAGAGTTCCCTCAAACCTAAAAGTCATTCTAACCTTAATGCACTATATTATGTTCTATCATTTAAATATAATTCCATTTTATAATCTATAAAATCAATACAAACAAGCATGGTGGATGAAATCCTTTAGGCCTTTATTGAATTCATATTCCACCATTCTTCTAAAGTTAATAAATTAAATTCTATTATTTTTTCAATGGTTATAAACTTATGTTTTTCAATGGAACCTATATTTAAATATTAAAATTATGTTTTTACAAGTATAAATTTTAAATATTGGAATAAATTTACAAATTATTATCATTTTATTTTAAATTATGACTTAAATGTATAGTAATACATTAGTAAATTCAATGACGTGATTTAAATCATTGTTTGAAACTTTTTTATTTGGAAACATCTCTAATGTTTCTATATTTATTATAAATTATTTAGGTTGTTAACTTTTAAATGTTACTTACTATATATAATTTTTTAAAGTAAATGAAAATAACATTTTTTTATAACATTATTAATTATTTCATCAAGATTTACATGATATGATTTGGATACTAACCGAGATGAGTAATAAGGATATCTAGTGGATTTATTCTAAATGAATTAGAGGGTGATAAAAAATTTATAAAACCATATTTGGGATACATGAAGCAACACTTCTACTCCTTGGAGTGTGCATGATTCACTTGTATTGGAATAATAAATAAATATCTTTGTGAGGTATAAAATTTTGTATAAAACTTAAAGCTATCCTCTTTAACTTTAGTAAACCCATAATGACTATTGAGATAACATCCTATGTTGAGTTGTTTTCAACAATAACCACTTAATAATTATACTATAACTACATATTGAAATTATACAATTTATCACAAATCCTTTAAACTATAATTTTGAAACTATAGAATGAAATTTTAACACATTGATGAAATTATTTTTGGAATGATTTCATAGAAAATCATTTTGAATATATTATTATGGAATTCATTAAAAAATTGAATTTATATCCTTTAAAACAAATTGAATTTGTTTTGTTAGACTAAGAAAACACGTTGAAGATGAAAGAAAACAATGTATTGCAGAATTTCATATGGTTCGTAACTAACTAACTAACTTTATCAAAGCCTTGTATATACCTATTTCATACTCTAATGAAAGCATAATATACCCTAATAATCATTAAATCATAATTCATAACCATCCATAATCACTTATTCCTAAAACCAAGACTTATTCAATATAAAAAAACTAAAACATAAAAAAATCAATTATATAATAACTATAGTAATTATGAATGTTAATTATATGTAATTAAAAAATAAATTATAGCTAATAATTCAAAACGTAATGTTGCAAATCAAGAAAACCGTAACTAATTCTCTGTACAAACAAAAATTATAAATAAAATGGAAAAATACTACCAAAACACCCTATTTAAACTCTCTCAACCCAAGAAACTAGAAGGAAAGGTGTTTGAATGGATCAAACCTTGAATTTGGAGAAATTTAAAATTAAAAATCTCATTTATCGGAATGAGTGAGAAGAAGATTAAGATAAAGAGAAAAGAGAATGTGGGGAGGTTTTTCATTTCCCTGTCAATAAAGAAAACTTCCAAAACCATGCTTGATAATAAAGAAGGGTGAATAGAACATGAGGAGAGGAGAAGAAGGGACTTATAGGGGACATTTATCCAAGAAAAAATGATTTCATAAGGAGGTTAGGTCACATGTTTATAGTGGGTAAAGGATAAATTACCAAATTTGAATAAATTATTTGAAATAGATAGGATTATGGTGGTATGAGCACCATCAAACCTCTTGTGGAGGTTCATCAAAAGATTGATGGCTAAAAAATGGCTAGTAGCCATTGGAGTGCCATTAACATCTAGTAAGGGGCCACCATAGCTCTACTTTGCACCTTGAATTTTTTTTATTTTAAATTCATTAATGGTTTTTTTAAAATTTTTATTTAGCCCTTTTAAACCCCTAACCTCTAAGTCACTTCCCTCTCATAAATTCTTGAATGAACGCCCTTAGTAAACTCTATTCTCCCTTTACTTTAGTGTTTTTCACCATTCCTCATGATTGAGAATGTATTTTTATTATTTTATTCTATGCTAAGGATTGGTAATTCTTAGTTATTTCTCACCTTTTCCTTTCATTCCTTTCTTTGTTATCCCAAAATTTAGGAGTATTCTTTCACTAAGTATTTATCTAAAATTATAGTGAAATTATTCCAAATATATCTCCCTAAAATTTATTGGGTTAGATAATATCTAAGTGAGTTATTTATATAACTTTGAAAACTATTTTGAAATTATTCCATTAAAAAGTGATTTATTTAGCATTTTTCATGATTTTGGAATCTTATTTTAGGCATTTCAAATTTATATTAATTTATGATTGCCTTATATTTGTGGTTATAATAATTATGGGGGTTTTCTATCTAGGTTTTTCATGGAGATTCTTAATATTTTAATAGTTTTCTTTTGGAATTTTGAGAAATTGAATTTAATTGATTATGGAGTGTTTATATGAAGATTATATGGTCTTATATGGTAATATTTAAGAATGAGTGGAGATTATCCAAGACTAAATAAATGGAAGGTAGTATCGAGTCATTCAGCGATTCTCATCCTATTCATACAACATGTGTCCCTTCGATTTTACTAACTTATTAATAAATATAATATAATATTTTTATAAGTATATAAGGATTTTTGTACCAATGGTATTTTTTTAAAGTAATTTAACATTTTCTGATGGGAACTAGTTAGAACTATGAAATAAATTGTTTTCCCTATTGATTGTTGCATGAACATTAATAAAATAGTAATACTTTGAACATTACTAGTGAGTCTTGAACAATTTTAATGAGTTTACCTTGATAATTTTCTATCCTTGTTCATGACATGAACACAATTACTGCATCATTATAATTGATAAATCCCTCAAGTTATTCAATAAATACTCTTTCTACAAGATCTCTATTCAATAAAGTAGACTTTAAATCTATTTTCTAAATAATATATTACTTGTGAGACACCACAACCAAGAAAATTATTATAGTTTCAATTATTGTAATATGAGATTTTTTTGATTAAAATTCAACCCCTTTAACATGTGAATAGTCTTTTCACGCCAATCTGGACTTTTTCTTAAAATATCATCTTTATCATTGAGATTATTTCTAAAAACCCACTCGGTCCCAATATCATTCTTCCCGTATGGTCTTAGAACCAGATCCCAAATTTTATTATTTTTAATTTTATCCAACTCCTCATTCATATAATTTATCCATTCTCTATGTTCAATAGCCTTATTAACTAATTGTTGATCAATTTTTAATACTGGAGTTGTTTGATTCTCAAGTATCAGTATACTTATAGTCTGAACTTGCGACTTTTGTTTTATAACAATATTATTAGTATAAAAATGTCTTTTTAGCCTTTGATACTTTTTTTCATGTTCATCGTCACTCTCATCATCATTAGTATGATTAGAATCTATATTAACATGATTTTATTCATTCTCAACTTATTATCCACTCACTTTTCCAAAATTTTCTTTATTATATTCATCAGAAGTTTCAAAATATATATCATTTTACCCACCAAAATTTGGTTTATTTTCAACCAACTTCAATAAAATTAGTCTAATTTCTTGTGTATAAAATTTTCCATGATTTTTTATTCTCTTACATAGGATAAATGTCCCATGAAATTTCCTTCTTTATATTTTTCATCAAACATTACCAGATCTATAATTCTTATTTTCATAAAATATAAACTACCAAACAATTTGGAATACTAAAAAATGAGATGATATTTTTAAAAAAGTTCATAACCGTTCATTTTTTATTTATTTATCTATAATGATCTATTTTGAATATTCATAGATATACTTACAACTTCTTTGTATAATGTTTTTGAAAGTTTAAATTATACTTGAATGGTTGTTCCCATTTCAAATAAGCATATATTATTCCTTTTAACAACTACATCCCACTAATATGTATAAAGAGAACTATATTGATTTCTAATTCCACTATTAGAAATATTAGATAAAAAATAATTACTATCAAACTCTTTTCCATTATCAGTTATCAGATTTTTGATAATGATTTTTGACTTGTTCTCACATTTTCTTTTAAAAATATTTTTACATCTCCATTATCACATAATATTTCTCCATAAACACCACATTATTATACATGGTGAAATAATAAATTATTTAATAAAATAATAACTACATAAAATGTATTAATGTCTCGTTGGTGCACATAAATAAGAATATATTAGATCAAGTGGACCATTGGACTGAATTTCCACCCTTTTATTACTTCCTTGCACTAATTTTAACTTTTTACATATTTATCAAATGAAATATTTTTATTTCTTTAGCTGGGGGTAAATATCTTATCACATCCCCTTTGTGAGATATTTATTATACTATTTTTACAAAGATGACCAAGTGTTCTATACTAAATATTATTCTCATATTTTGGACCCAAATAATAAGTGTCATTAGATTTAACTATTTGGAATAGGTTACCAATATTACTTCATCCCTTAATGATAATTATTCTTTCTTTTAGTATCTTGATTATACTAGAATTTCTTCTGAATATTACTTCATTCCAATATTTATAAATTTAAATAACACTAATTATTTTGTTTGAGCCCATCCAAAAAAAGAATATCCTCTAATTGTAATTTTTAGGCTTAAATATTACCAATACAAACTGACCTAGTTTTAAAGGATATTTAATTTAAAATAGTAACTACAACTCCATCCTGATATTTTTTTGTTATTTTTTGTTAAAACCCAAGATGATATGAGGGTGGTTGGGGGGGGGGGGTTCAATTAGGGAATCATTAAATTAATTTTTTTTCTCAATCACAATACCCTTTGTATCTAATTATAGTTTTGGATGTAACTTTCTATATCTACTATCACTTTCTGACAAAACTTCACAAAATATCAATAATGCATATAAAAATGTAAAACAAACAACACAGAGAGATTTTACTTGGTTCTTCTGAATTGGAAACCCCCAAGGAGCATACACTTAGTACTATGATAGTGGACTAAAACCCAATAAAAAGTCACTATTTTTGTGGATACAAGATTTTGGTTATATAAATTCTCCCAAAGGATAACTAACTATACAAAGGTTTAAATAATTTATCACTAACTCCTAATGGATAATCCCATATCTTCTTTTGCATACAGCTCTAGAATATATCATTTTATTTTCATGTAGGTCTATTAAACTATTTATATAGATACACGACTTATTTATATTAGTATATGAAAGTAATATACCAAGAATGATCATATCCCAATAGTTTATCAATTAATATCTATGTACCTATGCTTTTAATCCTAAAAAAATAGATGAGATCAAATCTATGTAAAGAATTGAGTCATTTTCTTCCTCTTCCATTTACATATGTGAGTACAGTATTAATGGGAGGAGAAACTCTACATTAATTATAATAATCACAATTGTTACAATTATTATCAAGATAAACATTATCATTCACTTGAATAATCTTTTTTCAATAATTTTTTTTCAATATCTAGATATTTCAATGAAATTTTTTCCTTATCCTATTTATCTCATAGAAAAAAATATTTTTAATCACAAACTTCTTATATATCTTATTTATCATCAAATAATAGATATATCAATGGTGTACTACTTATTAAACTATATTTATCTATCCTAATTCAACTAGATATCAAATTTAAGGAATATCACTTAAAAATTGAGCCATTCCTCTATAACAAATTTAGATATTTCAATGATTCTATGTACATGGATTCTATTTTTTTCCTCATAATATTTATCTTAAATACTGTAATATATATATATATATTATCTAAACTTTGGTTATTTTCACAACAGTTTTCTTCTATATAATTTCAAGAAAATTAAATTTAAAATTCAAATTTGTAGTACCTCGGCTAGTTAGGGTACAATTTGGGGGGGATGGAGAATCTATAATATCAGTTTCTATATGTAAAAATTATTATTTTGAATTAATCCATTCAATCCAATTTAAGTTAATATTAAATCTTTATAATCTCATCCTCACCTGTGCAAAATAATATAAAAGGCAGGTAACACACATAAATTTTACAAGGTTTTCCCTCGCTATGAGAGCCTACTCCCTACTGCATTCAAACTTTGTTGAGAAAAATTTTATTCACTATATATTTTTAGTGACCATAAATATAGTGAAAGTTTTATATGATATTTTTGATGGAATTTTAGAACCTATATATTTTATGAAATATATTGTTTGAATAAATTTAACATTTCTACAACTTTCATTACACGCAACAATGAGTTTTAACAAATTGTGAAAAACTATTAATATTAATATTTTAACATGATTACAATTACCAATCTATTAAACCTATAAAAATTAATTAGAATATTTTTTTTTAATTATTATGTATAATATTTTTATTTAACTAAAATATATTTATAAAAACTTATAAATTTTCACTAGAGTCTTTATATGTTTCAAAATTACAATTTTTCCAAAAAATTGTTTTTTATTTATTTCTGTGAACAATAAGAAAATTAATTTTTTAAATTAAAAAAAAAATAATTTTACAAAATAAACTTATTTTTTAAATCATAATGTCAAAATTTTATTAGGGTTATTTTTTTTGAATTTAATGAAAAGATTATTTTTTTGATGTATAGTGAAAAATATTAATTTTTTATTAAAAACATCATTTTAATTAATGAATTTATAAGGTTATTATTTTTTCTTAAATGGTATAAAAGTAAAATTACTTCAATTATATTTCTATTAATACAATTTACTTCATTGGAATCATTTTCAAATTGAATTTTGATATATAAACTTTTTTAATATTTGAATATTTTCTCTTTGGAAGATCGCTTTCTCATTGCGTCTGTAGGTTTAATATTAAATTATATTTGGACAATTATGTGAATTTAATTTATAAAAATGGATTGATTTATTAATGGGAATAATATATATTATATAATAATCTTAAATTTGTTTTTGGTCAAGATGAATATTAAAAATAGTAAAAATGAATTACCGCGGTTAAGGTTTAAACAGGTTTACCATAGGTTAATCTAGAAAGATAATTGGTAAAATTAGCTATAAACTTTTACAAGTCCTATTTTATGGAATTATTAAGACATTATATCCTCTAAATTTTGATAATGAGCCATTTTGCATCCGAATGGAATGTGAAAAAATTCCAAATGTGTCCTCTTCCCCACTTATAAAAGGAAACCCCTCTCCTCACATATTCACAATTTCAAAACCCTTAGGTTCATCCAATACCTAGAAAAATATATTCTTTAAATTTCTTAACATATCATATATTACATGGTGAGATCCTAAATCCATTATATGAAGGATTTGGGTTAAACCTGAATAGGTCGTTCGAAGAAGAGGTATTGTTTTTAACTATGTGTTTTTGTTTTTCTTATTCTTCTAAATCTTTAAAATATTATTCAATTATGGTGATATAATAAAAAATATCTCCCATGTAATGGTATTTTACTATGTTAATTTAATAACCTATATCCATCTCCACCTTAAGAAAATGGAAACAAAACTGTTGATCATATGTATGGTGCACTGTCATCCCATGAACCGATGTTAATCATTTTACGTCACCACATATCATGGATGGATATAATGATAGATTAAATGTTTATATCTGATATATATTATATTATTATACTTATATAATTATCATCTCACATATATGTTTTTACGTTCAATTCTGTGGGAATATTATAACATTGCCCGTATGTACGATAGACTACCATCTCACTAAGTGATGTGATTCGTTCACACATTACATAAGAAGTAATAAGTATGACTTTGATGAATATATGTGGTATAAACGAAATAAAAATTATTTTTAAATTGTAATATATTAGGTATTTTTTTTATTTAAATCCTTCAAAAAAATGGAAATAGTGATCATGTGTATGTACAACCTATCATCTCCATGAATAGTGTATTTCATTTTCTATCTCTTACATTTATGGATTCCTATAAATAATTATATATTGAGTATATTTGATATTTAAATAATTTTAATATTTTGGAGATTATGGAACCATGATCAATGTAAGAGAAAAAAAATAAAAAATAAAAACATATATGAAATACAATGCAGTTATTACCTAAAATGTGACTTTAGCAAGAAATTGGTAATAAATGGGTAATAAAAGGTCGTAAGTAAATAATTTTAATTATGATATATATATATATATATGTATGGTTCTCTAATATATGTAAAATAAACCTACATTTATTATATATGATTTTTGAATGTGTAGGATGGAAGTGGATATTTTAAGTTGATGGATTGTTGTCTCAATTTTCTTTCTTTGAGAAATATGTTTGGTTATACACCTACATAATTTTATGATGTGTATATAAAACCCCATTGAAATTTAATAAAATGAATTTATTTGTTATCATGATATGTTAAGTTTCATATAATTTTATTCTTTCATGGGGGTTATGATTCTATGTTACCAAATTGGTATGGGTTTTATGAAACAGTCTCATCATTTATCGGTACTATTTATGATTATGTTTCTAAAATAATATGAACCACATGAAAATAAACTCATGTATTTTCTCCTCTACTAGTTATTTCATGATTGTATATGTTTTAACTTTATTTTCCTCTCATTATGTACTAAATATTAAAAAATAGTTTTTTAATGAAAAATCATCTTTATTTCTCTCTTCGATTGAAAACCCCTTTTCTTCCAAAACCTTGTTTTCTAAAAAAATTTTAAAAAAAATTTATAATATTGTCCATATTATTTGTTAAATTAATTTTTACCCAGGATATAATTTTTTAATTTTTTTTGAAATTAATCTTCATCTCATTTTCCAAACAATGATAGTATGGATTATACAAAAAATTTAAAATAAATATTTTTTTAATGTGTACAACATGCGAGGAATTTCATACCATCATGACTACAATTTTTTTTATAGATTATGTTATAAATTTTAAATTTTAATTTCAAATAAAATTATTTCTTATTTTTCAATGAATTTTTAGTTTTAAAAAGTAATTTTTGAAGAAAATTTGATTTTCATAAGAAATTTTGAAAGTGATATTTCAAAATCATTTTCTATATAATATGACATCCTTTGAAGTTACTTATGATTTAATGGGGATCTTATCCAAGGTTCCCATTATTATTATTTATTTAGATGGTTTATTTTTATTATGAAAAGTTGTTTATGAAAGAAGTTTCTCTTCCATGGGTTATACCATGATAAAATGATTATGAAACTTGTTTATTTTTTCATGGGTTATGCTTTGATGAAATGATTAAATGAGTATGAAACCTATTTATTTCCATAGATTATGTTTTGATGAAATGTTTTTAAAATCCATTTATTTTCACCAGTTATTATATGATGAATGTTTTATGATCTTCTATAACACATATATATGATTTTCATTATGTTATGTGTGTGTAACAACACAACACAAGTGCCACACACCGGTGCCCCAAGTCAGTTAGTCAGATAACCATAGGATCACATCCTCGTATGCTATCGGTTGCGACTAGCAGTGAGGGTATGATATGTCGATCATGGAGAGACTATATCCTCTTTTATCAGCATAAATACACTATTAGAAAAAAAATTAATAACATGTAATCATAAATAAAAAGAAATAGTGTCACAAGATAGAAAAAACTGGATAATTCAATATCAAAACTGAAGAAGAAAATATTATTTGACAATGTATGTGTCAAGTGTATAAAATGAAACAGAAAATAAAGACACTGAATAATCCACTAAGTGGGTCTTGAATTGTGTCCCATTCCCTCATCCACAATCCATCCCATTTCAAAAATCTAATATAGGGCCGTTAACCTTAACCTATCCAAAAAACACAATGTATTCTCATGTACTAATCATGAATCCCATGTAGGGTGTGATTATAACTCAACAGGACACCGCAAACACTTTCTAAAATAATATATAGTCAATAGTAAGTGTATACAATTGTGTAAAGAAATAATTAAAATTCATAATTAAAAATTTATCACATAAATAATTAATATTTATATAACCACATAAACCCCTAGGTTTCGAAAGACAACCATACCTCAATATCTTCTTTGTCTCATGCATATGCCTGAAGTATGTCCAAGGGACATCATATCTTAGAATTATATTATTACTATTATTTAATTCATACATTAATTCCCATGTTACCTTCCACAAATTACACAATATAATGACCATGTTACCTCCCTTTATTTCATAACTAATTGACCATGTTACCATTCATACCTTACACATTATAATTACATTGTTCCCAATATTTCTTTTAAAAATAAATGTCCATGTTACCATTCATACCTTACACATTTGAATGACCATGTTTCGATTCATTATTTCACAACTAAATTACCATGTTAACATTCATAACACATAATTGATTCCATAATTAATTATCCACACCAATTATATTACTAATTAAATAATTATTTCATCATATAAATACCAATAATTAATTTATCAATTAATTAAGTACGTCAATCCCATTAATTAATTCCCCAATTAATTAGTTAATATCCACAATCTCTAAATATTATAATTAATTATATCATAATTAAATTTAAATATAACATAATTAATCCATTAGTTAATTATCCCAAATCAACAAAATTAATACCTTATAATTAATTCTATAATTAATTGTCTCAATCTATAATCCCCCAAATCCCCAAGTTTACATATCTTCAAGTAATTAATTCACCAAGTTCGTTAATTTAACCATGAACATGATTGAAAAATATCTAATAGTAATTAAATTATTATATACATGTAATTTAAATAAAGAATTCGTGATTTGAATTATATAACACTTAACTTGATTCATTGACGATAGATCACCCAACAGAAATCCCCAAAATTTGAGTAGCATAACGACATAGAACGAGATCCATATCTAAAACCCAAAATAAAGATCGAATAAATAAAATTAATTCATATATAGATCAATATCTATAATACTATATCTATATCTAATTAAAATATAAATAAAACCCCTTTCTTAAATTGGAGAGGAACCGAAAAGGATCAGGAAACCAAAGGGGATAAGATCCACTTATAAGGATGGGTGCATATCTTTGATAAAAGATTCGAATCATGAATAAAAGATATAGAAAAGGTTTAGATTCTTTTCAGAGGGATCCAAAATCATGAAAAATATCCTAGCTCCCAATGGGGTTTTATTTTGGGTCAAATCGTGGGTTCAGTTAATTAAAAATATAATATTCACTTTACTTTAATTCCCACACATGGTTTATTGGTAGGGGTGCAGAGTTTCCCCTAACCGCGTGAATAACCATGTGGGTTTATTATAGTGGGGAAGAGTTTATCCTGAGAGGGTGCACTATTTGAAAAACCATGCACCAACTATGTAAATCCCCACTACCAGGGTTTCACGATTTTTTTGGTTTGGGGAACATGGTTTTTCCTAACCACACACAAATCGTGCACTTCCCTATCTCTTCATTTTTCTAAAATTTTATCCCAAACACACCCAATGGTTAATACAAAATGAAGTATGCTAAAAAATAGAAATAATAATACCTAAAATCTAGCATGTTTCATCACCTAAAAAGGTTGGGATCTTATAGTGTGGGACCTATATCTTCCTCTAATGAATTAGGTAAATATTGATATCTCATGAGATAAAAACTACTAGAATGGGGAGTGAACTCTGTTCAATAAGTTATTCTATCCACCATGATAGTCTTTAGAGTTATCATTTAATACTATAGTGGTTTTGGTAGTGAACCCATTCCACTAAGAAAGTTTTGGAAGTGATCCTTGAACTACGAAGGAATTGATTTTATATGCTTATGTGTATACCAAAAATCTATGCCTTATGCTAATGTTATATTCTCAGGGTTCATGTTATTTGATTTTATTATGATTCATGTCTAATTAACTTACATGATTTATTCCATTACTCAATCTTATGATCTATGCTATACATGTTATGGTTTTCGAATTTCATTCTCACATTCTCATACCCTTATGACCCTGATATGTTGATATCTTCCTTTTTTACTCTTATTGATCATTTGATCTCATCCTTTATTATGTTTCATTTACCTTGGTTATGATGAGAGGTATTACACATGATATTTATAAGAAGGGTAATAGTTATAGTGAACATAGTAGGTGATAATGCAGCTCATTTATAGATGAGTTTTTTATGTGACCATGTTTCAAAATGAACCAGACCTAAACCATTATAGTGTGGATCATTATATTATGCAAAAAATATTCATCTATTAAGATTTAATATTTATTTATAAGATGTTTGTGTCTTTATAGTTGGAATTAAAGAAAGTGGTTTTTGAACTTCAGATACTTGGATGATAAAATGTTTTGATATCTCTAAGGACATGTCTAAGGATAAGTTTAAGGATGAGTCAAAGTATAGAAAAATGTCCTGGAATTTGGTAAAATGACAGAGTGATTGGTTTACAATAAATTACATATATATATGGATACTAAAAGTGGATGTGAATCTAGAAGAAACACACCTAGGGGTAATGACTTGGAATAGTGTGTATTGATTTAGACTCGATTATCACCTGGTGTAAGACAATGAGCCTTAATACACACCTAGTTTTACACTCCCAAGGGATATGCTGTAAAAATTCACAAACTCATTATAAAACATTATTAAGTATTTAAATAGATGATTACTATGAATGACCTATGATAAATCTATGTTTTCCTAGATTTAAAATAAGGATTAGTGATTTATACAACCTATAATCGATTTTTTATGACTATGTGGTTCCCCTCAAGGATTATTGTTTCTTACACTATGTTTTTTTTGTATATTCAATAGATGGAACTCAAAGGCACCATGTTAAATATGAGTTTGATGGAAAATGGAATGACTTTACTCATGAGAATCCAAATTTTATAAGAGATGTAATGAAAAATAACATTTCTGTGATCACAAAACTCTCTATATTCATGAATAATGTTAGTCTTATAAACAAGAAAAGGAGGGAATAATGTTCTGTTGAGTCATTCAGGAGTAATATTCCACCTTACTTCATTGTTTCCAGTAATCCTCTAGTTGTTGAGTGATAGATAAGTTCCATTGAAAAGATATTTTTCATTATCCAATGCTTGGAACATGAAAAATTAATTTTGGTTATCTATTGTTTGGAAGGCATAATAGATCATTGGTGGACCCTTATCAAGAATACAAGAGAACATGATAAAATTGAATCCATGGAGAATTATGAGTTTAAGATGTTATTTTTTATTAAGTACATACCTCATATTATTTATACAAAAATGAAGAATAATTCCTTGAGCTAAAGTAGATGGATATTGAATCTGTTTGTACCTATGAAGAAAAATTTTATAAGGCTTTCAAGGTAAGATTTTGGAATTATCATCCAACCTAAAATTAAGGTTAATCAATTCCTTAGTGGATTTAAACCAAGTATCTAAAGGGACTTATCCACAAGGGGCTTCATTATCTATGAAGAAATTGTTAAATGTTCCCCCAAGGTAGAAATGGAGAATGGGGATACCCATCAATCTCTTGGTTTTGACAAGAAAAGAAAGATTGAGTTGAAAGAAAACTATAAAAACCATGGATGTAAGAAGATTAAATTTCCTTCATGCCTAAATAATGGAAGGAAACATAAAGAACATTATCTTAAAGGGACTGGTAAATTTTTAAGTGTGGAAGTGGAGGTGATAAAAAAATTGATTTCCTAAGTGATGGGAAAAATATAGGTAATAATGTGAATAGAGAAAAAATCTCCAAAGAATTCACCAACCACACTCCCGTGTTTTAGGTGTAAGGATTTTGGGAATTTTGAAAAAAAATTCCAAATTTTAAGGTTAATAGTGATTATCTATGTTAAAATCCTGTTAAGATGATATAAAATAAGAAATCTCATGCGATCACTATTTCTGACGAGGGGTCCGATAATGATTTGGTGAAAGGGACACTTACCATCCACTCCAGAACTACTAATGTCTTATTTTACTTTTAATATACCCATTATTTCATATCTAAATAATTTTACAAGGTTATTAGGATTCAACCAAAATTATTAGATATATAATTAGCAGTGAAAAACCTAATGATATGATGAGAACATATTATTTATATGATTCCTCTCCACTCAGTGATTGTGAGAATGTGCTTCTTGTGAATATTTTCATTATTCCTTTGGTTGAATTTGATGTTATCCTATGAGTAAATTTTATTTATCTATATAAATATAACATTAATTTATGTGGAAGGGAAGTCATATTTGATATTCAAAACCAACCTATGATCTTCTATCAATGTAATGGTAAATATAAACTTCTGATATAAATCAAATATATTGTATTCGTTTTGATTATTTTTCAAGAGTGGTATTTATCTAAGATGGTTTTAGTGAAACTAAAAATCAATGATATACATACTATTTGGGAGTTTTTTGATGTATTTCTATAAGAGTTTCATAGCCTTCCTCTATAATATGATGTTGAGTTCTCAATATAAATCATACTTCATGCCATGCCTATTTTTTTACTCCCTATAGAATAGTGCTGAATAAGTTATAGTAATTGAAAAATAAACTATAGGAGAACCTTAAATAGTGATTCATTCGGCCATGTTGGTCACCTTGGGTTGAACATGATATTTTTTATAAAAATAAATATGGATCCATGTGACTCTACATTGTTTATCGGGAGATGAACAATATCAAACTTAAGAATAAGTATCCCCTACCTCGTATTGATGACCAATTAGAAAAACTAAGAAGAGATGAATGATTTTCCAAGATTAAACATCATTCATGATATCATCAACTAAGGGTAAAGAAGATGGATATACCTAGGACACCATTCTATACAAGGTATGAACACTATGAATAAAAATTGATGTTATTCGATCTTACTAATTCCCCTGATATCTTCATGGATTTGATTAATATAGTCTTTATAGGTTACCTTTATTAGTTTTTGGTAGTCATTATAGATGATATTATAATATTTTTAAAGTGAAAGGAAGAGAATTATGATCACTTTATAATTATACTCGAGTCCCTTAGGAAGGACAAAATACATGAATTATTTACAATGTGTGAATTTTTGATGTAAAAGGATTCATTTTTGGGTTATATAATCTCAACATATGGTAAATTGGAAGATCCATCAAAGATGAAGGTTATAGAATGTTAGAATAGACCAACCATGGTGACTAAGATTAATATTTTTCTTAGTTGAGATGGATATTATGAATATTTTTTAGAGGGTTTATTATGACTATATAATACACTCACTGAGTTAACCCATAAGGTATCCAAGTTCTTCTGGATAAATTAATTTGAGGAAAATTTTAAGGAACTAAATAGAAGATTATTTAGTGCACCTATGCCTATATTAACCAACAGTGGAAAAGGGTTTATAATATATAGTGATCCATCCAAAAAAAGATTGATATTATTTATTATGTATAATTACATGGTTATATATTATACCTCAAAATAATTGAATGTTCCTGAGAAAAATTACACAAATCATGAATTTGAGTTAGATGCAATAATATTTTATTAAAGATATACAAGAATTATATTTATAGAGATAAGTGAGAAACATTTACTGATAAAAAAAGTTTAAAGTATATATTCACATAGAAGGAGTTCAATATCAACTAGAGATGTTGGCTAGAGATGATTAGTGATTTAGACTACTTAATACATTACCACACTAAAAAAGAAAACATAGTGGATGATGATTTGTGTCGAAGGATCATGTTAGTTTATCCATGATGAGGTAAAAAGGAGAGAGAATATTTATTGTTTTTTAAAGTATGGATCTCAAAATTATTATGGAAAGAGAGAAAGTTTATCTATTTAAATTGAATGTTCAAACATTTATCCAATGTTAATATTAAAGAGGTGTTAAAGGAAGATGAAAAAAATGAAATAAAAGGTTAGAAATTATCTTGAGTTTAAACCTGATCTCTATGGAATGATAATGTCAAGGAACCAAGTATGGGTCACTCCCATACTATATTTGAAAGAGTTATTAGAGGAAGCTAATAGTTCTTAATTCTCTATTCATCCTAGAATTATGAAGATGTATAGAGATTTTAAGGAGTACTTTTGGTGGAATATACTAAAAAGAGATATCATAGAGTTCGTATCTAAGTTCTTGGTATGTAAAAAATCTTATGTATGAGAGAAAAAATTATAAGTGGATGTCACAAAAATTACTCATTCCTAAATGGAAATGGGAAAACATCACCATGGATTTTTTCATGGGACTCCCCAAAATGTCTAAAGGGAATAATGATATATGGATTTTATTAGATTGACTTATAATGTTAGTACCCTTCATCAAAATCATATTGTATTTATAACTAGATCATGTTTCCAATATATATTAAGGGAGTGGTAAGGTTTTATGGAATACCATATTCAATTGTATAAAATTAGAATCTATGGTTTACCTCAATGTTATGAAGAAGTCTTCAGATAACTCTTGATATAGAGTTGGGTTTTAGAACTATGTATCATCCTCAGATAATTTTTTAGTTCAAGAGAACAATTAAAACCTTATATGGTAGATTGAGATCTTGTTCTTTGGATTTTAAATGTGGTTGGGATTAGTATATTCCTCTAGTTGAGTACTAATACAATAATAGCTTTCACTCAAGAATTCTGATGGATAATTATGAAGCCATATATAGAAATAAGTATATAAATACAATGTACTATAATGAATTTGGTTAAATAAATCTACTTGTAACTGAGATATCTAACAAAATAGAAGATAAAGTTAGATCCATTTAGCATCAGATAAGGGTGTCACAAAGTCGGAAGAAAAGTTATGCTGACAATCAATGATGTGATTTGGAATTGAAGTTGGTGACATGGTGTTTCAAATAATTTTTCCATGGAAGAAGGTAATAATTTTTGAAAATAAAGTAAAACTAATTCATAGGTATATTGGTCCCTTTTAAATTTATGACGGTATCAGGATGGTAGCCTATCAGTTGGCACTTCCACCAAGCCTCTCTCAAGTTCATGATGTGTTTCTTGTATCTCTTCAGGGGAAGTACATACCCAGACTATAAAATATAAAAAATTAATATGTTTAACTACTGGAGGAAGATATTTATTATAAGGAATAAATGGTGGAGGTTTGGGATAAAATATTAAATGTTCTATGAAACCAGACCACACACATGGTCAAAGTTTTGTGAAAAAACCACCAGTTTGAGGAAGCTATGTGGGAACTTGAGGATATGAAGAGGCAAAAGTATCATCATATATTTGAATAACAATGATATAATTTTGAGGTATAAATTAATTTTTATGGGTGAATAATTTAACACCCCAAAATTTTATGAAATATAAATTTTTGAATAAATTTAATTTCTTCGATAGATTGCATTACATGCAACATCGAGTTTTAACGAACCATGACAAACTATTAATATTAATATTTAAATGTGAACATTATTACATATCATTTGAACTTAGAAGAATGAATATTAATATTCAAATTATAAATATTAACTATATTTTTTTATATAATGAAAACATGTGGATAAATTAGTACGTAATTTTTGGTAAAGTGTTTATATGTTTCAAAAATAAAACTTTCTCAGAATTTTTTTTATTTTTGTTTATAAAAAATAATAAAATAAAATTTTCATACCTCTAGAAAAATAATTTTATAAAATAAACATCATATTTTAAATCATCATATCAAAATTATCTTAGGGTGAATTTTTGGTATTTTTTCTGAAAAGATTAATTTTTCAATGAATAGTGAACATACTAGTTTTTATTAAAAACTATATTTTCATTTAAAGAATTTATATGGTTAATTTTTGTTATAAAATGGTTTTAAAAGTAAAATTAGTAAAATTATATATCCATTAATCCAATTTATGTCATTTTTAGAATTTTAATATTGAATTTATCTATACATCTTTTAAACTTTTGAACATTTTCTCTTTGGAAAACCACTTTCTTATCACCTCTATGAGTTTAATTTTAAAGTAAATTTTGACAATTATATGAATGGAATTTGGAAAAATGGATTAAATATTTTTAATAATCATAATTTCGATTATATAATATATTCAACTTATTTTTTATTCAAAATTAATTGTAAAAACCGTAAAAATTAATTACCATAGTTAAGGTAAAAATGAGTTTACCTAGGGGTTAAACTAAAAGGATAAGGGATAAAATCACCAAGAATATTCTCAAAATACCATTTAATGGACATATTTAGACCTTATAAAAAATAATTTTGGATAATGATCCAGTTTTTATCCATTTTCATGTTAAAAATGAGGTTACACTGTATTCTTTTCAATAATACCTAGTGTGTCCTCTCCCCCACTTATAAATGGCCGCCCATTATCCTCTCCTATTCACGATTCCAAAAAAATTTGTTTTCACAAATACCTGAACTAATTTCATCCTTAAATACCTCACCATATCCTATATTCCTTGGTGATATCCTAAATCCAATCTCAAAAGGATCTTGGATAAATCTAAAGAGGTTGTTTGAAGAAGAGGTAATGTTTTTAACTATAAATTTTTGTTTTACTTATTCTTATAACTCCATAAAATATTATCAAAGTATGATTATAAAATAATAAAATTATATAAAATAAAATGATATGTTTTTATGTTAATTTAATAACATATATTTACTTCCACCTTTATCAAATGGGAAAGAAAATTATCGATTGTGTGTACGGAGGACTACCGCCTCACGAACCGATGTTATTAATTTTCCATCACCACCTCCCATGGCTGGATATAATGATGGATTTAATGTTTATATATTGTTATTATTTTATTATTATACTTATTTAACTATTATATCACATATACCTTTTTTACTTTACATTATGTGTGAATATGATGATGTCGCTCGTGTATATAGTGAACTACCACCTCACGAAGTTATATGATTCAGTCATGATTTACATAGAATGTAATAAGGAGGGATTTAATGGAAATATGTGATATATATGTCATATTTTTTTATATAATTTCAATATACTATTTACCTTTCTTTCTCTCAATCCTTCAAGAAAATTGAAATTGCATTCATGCGTACGTACGACCTAACATCTCCAGGAACTGTGTATTTTATTTTCTAAATCTAACTGTTATGGATTTCTATAATTACATATATACTGAATATATGATATATTTATATCATTTTTAACATTACATAAATTATTTTACAATGATAAATGTAGGATAACCAAAAATAAAAAATCAAAAAACATATATAAAAAACAAAGCTGTTATTGCAAGAAACGTGACTTTAACATGAAATATTTAATTAAAATGTAATGAAAGGTCATTAGAAATATTATATGGTATGATATATAATTATATTTATTTAATATATTTATAACAGTCTTATATTTATTATAAATTATTTTTTAATGTGTATTAAAAAATTCTATACCTAAGGTAAGAGATTCTTATCTGAATTTAACTTCTTTGATACATATGTTATGTTAAGAACCTATATTATTTTATAAGGTGTATATATTTACTCATTTACATAAAATATCATGAATTTACTTATTCTCAAGATATTTTTATTTTCATGTAATATTATTCTTTCACGGGGCTTACAATTCAATGTTACCAAAATGGTAAGGGTTTTATGATACAATATCTTTATTTATCGGTACTATTTATGGTTATGTTTTCAATGATGAAATCATATGATACATCTCTAAATAAATTCTTTAATTTTATTATCCTATATTTATATCATGATAATATGTGTTTTCCCAAAATTTTCCTCTCCTTATGTACTCAATAGTTCAAAATAATATTTTTAAGAAAATTTGTCTTAATTTTACTATTTAGTCAAAAACCCATTTTCCTCAAATTCCATGTGTTATAAAAATGTTTTAAAAAATGTTTTTAACATTATAAAAACTATTTGTTAAATAATTTTTTATCAATTTTTAACATTTTATAATTTTTTGGAAGGAATATTGATTTAATTTTCCAAATAAGGATTGTTTGGATTTTATCAAAATTTTAAAAGGAATATTAATTTTAATGTGTAAAACATGTAAAAAAGTTTCCACAATCATGAACACACAATATTTTAAATATTACTTTATAATTTTTAATTTTTATTTTAAGAGAAAAAAATTTCAAAAATTTCAATGAAATTTTTGTTTTAAAAAGTGATTTCCAAAGAAAAGTTATTTTCCTCTTGAAATGATCCAAGTTATCTTTCAAAATCATTTTCTATATAAGATGACATCCCTTTATTTTACTGATTATTTACTTGGGATATGATCTAAGGTTACCATTATTATTATTTCTCAATTTTTTTTATGATTATAATATTTTTTTTGAAACATGTTTATATTACATGGTTTATACCACAATAAAATGATTATGAAACGTGATTTTTTTTCATAGGCTATGATTTGATGAAATGATGATATGATTATGAAACTTGTTTCTTTTACACTGGTTATGTTATGAGGAAATCCTTTTGAAACCCATTTATTTTCATGGGTTCTTATATGACGAATGTTTTATGTTCTTATGGGACACATATGCATAATTTCTCTTATATGATAGTTGGGGCCTATATCTCCCTCCAATGTATTAGGTAAATACTGGAATCTTATAATATAAAGAGGAATGAGATTAGGAGTGAGCCTAGTTCATTAAGAGACTCTATCCACTATGATAGTCTTAGGAGTGAACCTTGAATACTATGATGGTTTGGGGAGTTAACACATTCAATTATCAAAGTCTTAGCAATGAGACTTTAAGAACCAAAGAAATTATTTTTTATTCCTATGTGTATGACAAAAATATTTTATTTATGAGAAATTAATGTTCTCATAGTTAATGTTCTTTGATTAAATAATGAGTTATGTATTATTAACTACCAAGATTTATGCCATGGATAAACATATAATATATGATACATAAGATATGGTTTTAAATGTTATTCTCATATTATCATAATATTATGTTCTTTTTTTCTTTCTAATCTCTCCCTTGTTTACCATTATTGAACATTTGATCACACCCTTTATTATTTTTCCATTCCCTAGTTTATGATTACTGTCATTATATACGATATGTATAATAGGAGATCTAGTTTTTAATAATATAGTTGGAGATAACATAGATCACTTATGGACCAGTTGTTTATGTGTCTATGTTTCAAAAGTAACTAGACCTAAAAGATTTAGGAACGAATATTTATGTTATGTTATTAATATTTTTATATTAAAATGTGATATTTAGGTATGATAAGTTTGGTTATTCACATGTATCATCCACTTCTTAAAAGGTAAGGTATCATTAATTTCACTATGATGTATGGAGTTATTTATTTTGTAACCACCATTTCTTCAAGATTATACCTTTTCTCTTGAGTGAACAAATTTTTTATTAGAATTATTGATGTTGATGTGTCTAAGATAATATTTGATCCTATGAATGTTTGAACTTTTAAAATGTTGTTAATGTAGGTTAATGCACTTAAGCTCCCCCTCCAAGATTATTAAGATAAAATTTTAAGGAACAAGATCTTTCATGCATGTAATAATATCCTTTACATTCCATATAATGCACTTGATTCATATTAAATAAGAAACAATTACCTTTAATTTTTAGAATTCATGAGAGCAACATAGTTTGATCTCCCTAAAATTTATCTCTCTCCTCTATACTGAAAATATTCAACACATCTACACTATATTGACACTTTCATTGAATTATAAAACATATAATTTATTATAATTTCTCATTTTTGTATTCCAATAATAATTGAAAATAAAGTTACCATAATAGAATATGGAAACATCCCTTCTTTATCTGCTTCAAAAAACATACCTGAATAATTTAAAACTTTACCAAAGTAAATGATTTTAAATATTTAATTTTAAAACCTCATAATAATCATATTTTAGTCTTTCAGTATCTGTTGTGTTTTGAAATCTCATTTAACAACACTAGGTAATTTCAATAAAATATCATGAAAAATCAATCTTGAATTACCTATGTGATATTAAAATATCACGTCTTTGACTGATCTACAAAATTCATAGCTTTTGAAACATTCCACAGTGGAAATAATATACTATGCTTACAATGTGGAAATTCTCCTTATTACACAGATACCCTCATTATCGTAGCATAATCTTTGGTTTGATGTTGAATTCTCAACATGAATCGTAATGAGTCACCACATCATTTTTATATATAAATCATTGATGATCAAATAATCCTTCTTAATCTGAACATATTCTCCCAGTTTCCCAATTTTTCACAAAGTGTGGACTCATGCGTAGTTCCTTGGATGATATTGATCACATATGTGATCTTACTCTAAAATGGATCCCCATTCTTAGATTCATCCTCAAGTTGATCAATATACATAAAAAACCATACATTTATTCTCATATGTGGATCATCATCAATGGGTCCTCATTCATTGATCCTCGTTAATAGATCACTATCCATGAATCCCTTTAAATCATTGGTGATCATGTACAGGTCCTTACATAAATTTCCACACATAGAATCCTAATATTGATACCCTTACATGTGGATCAACATATATTAATGTCCTTCATGTGAATCTTCTTACTTGGACACTCTTATATAGATTTTGAACACAGTAATTTTTCCTAATTAATTTTAATAAACTCATAATCCTCCATAATAATTTTATACCACTTCCAAATAGTCAAAAATACTTATCAAACATGTAAAATTTACCATTAAAAGTTGACCAACAAGACAAATTCTTCCAAAATTCCATGTGCACTTTAATCTCACCCATTTGGATGTTTTCAACCCTTGAAAATATTTAGAAATTCATCTTAATACTTAACTTTACATACAAGGGGAAAAATAATACCCTCTATCACATTACAAACATCTTGACACCACACCACGTGTTATATTTTTGTTTTTGAGATAACTCGATATTTCTGTCACATTAAGAAATTTGGACAAGTGATAAGATGACCCCTTAATGAGGGAACTCACCTATTCAAGAAACTCACCCTTTTCATAACAAACACAATAAATTAATATACCATCCAAATATTATTAGGTAGGAATACATTCTATCATCATATCACTATTGGACACCCTCTCCTTAAGGAAATGAAATTGGATGTCAATTTTTTTGGACCTTGAGTGTGGCAACAAATTTTTATAAAGGTCAATTATACTTTAATTATTATAAATTTTTATTATTAGGTATTCTATTTTTATCCTCATATAATCAGACTACTCTCTTATCCATATCATTTTTGTGCAGATACTGGTATCAACCACATACTTTGCCTTTATGGTTCTTAATTCCATTGGATTATTATTTTTACAAATATGACTCACACCACAATCTATTAAGAGATAAATAACTCATAAATATGATCTTATATCCTCAAAACCACCTTCATAGTTGGAATACATGAAACCAGAGAGGTTCAAATACATTACTCTCTTATAAAATAATCTAAAATATGATATACATTTAATTTATTTAATAACTACTTTAGAATCCATAACAAGTGACTCTTTTGGTCCCCTATGATATCTATCATTCAATATCACAATATAAACAATATCAAGTCTAGTTTATTTGAGATAAAGTATATTGCTATCCAGATTTATGAATTCTCTTTGATTAACGCTCTCACCTTCAATATGTGTAGAAAAGTTTAATCAAATTTGTGTAGTTTTAGATATTGGTTTAGAGTCCTCCATATTAAAATTCTTTAATAATTATTCATAATACTTTTATAGGGAAGATAAGACATACTATATTGTTGCATCACTTGTATTCCCAACAAGTATCGCATCATTCTTAGCATAAACATCTCAAACCGTTACTTCATTTAATTAGAAAATTATTGACAAACACTCTCTTAATCACCTAAAATGATGATGCCCTATACATATAAAATTATAATGAGTGTACCGGAATTCATTTATTTTATATAAAAGTTTTTGACCACTTTAAATTTAATAATTTTATCCCTTTTAAATAGTTTTATAACCTTGAATACCCTAAAAATTGAGCTAGTTTTAAACCATATAAATCCTTTTCTTATAAACTCTGAAATCATCAATTTCAAGAAAAAAATCTTCAGGATGGTCAATATATACCTATCCTCTCATTTAACTATTTAATAATGTATATTTGGCATTAATTTGATAAATTTCTTGTTTCCAGTTAGTTATAAATTCTAGGAATAATATGATAACCTCCAATCGTGAAACTAGAGTAAATACCTCTTAAAAATGAATGCCCTAAATTTAAGAATATCCATTGAAAAGATGTATGTATTTATTCTTGATGACTTATACTAGATCATATATCTTATTCTTGAACACTCACTTTGTTTTAATGAAATTTTTATCATAAGTTCTTGAGAAAAGGTCCCAAGTAGAATTATTATCTATTAGGTTAAACTCCTCATCAACAAATCCAATCCACTGTTGATGGTTGAAATATTTTTACACTAATTGGGGATCAATATGAGTGATATGTGAGTTTTTATTTTTAAACATGATCCATGTTCTAGTTGATACTTGTATATGAATATCATATCCCAACATCCTAGTGAACCTGGATTTCAAATTATATTCTATACCCCCACATTATTCATTAACTTCCTAAACTTTTATTTTTAATTTTCAATAAACTATTCCTTATCAGTAGTCTAATCAGTTTCATTTTAAATAGGATATCATTTAGTTTCAACATGCATAGCACTGTTTTTACTCAAAATATTTTGGCTATTTCTTTAGAAAATTCAAAATAATCTACATATAAAACACACTAATTTGGTTTATTTTTGACCATTTTCACAAGATGAAAATCTAATAATTTTTTAAATATTTTATGCTAATATTTTTATCCCTTTTATTGGGATTGTATCCATGAAAAATACCATCATCGACCTTGTAATCAACTTTTCCTATAATTGAGTCTTTGATTTTAATCATTCAAGGGATTCTAAAGAATTTAAAATACCTCACTTTTTGATTCATTTTATAAAAAATTTCATATGATTCTATATTTTAATTTTGTCTTAGTAAGCACCAGTTATGAATATGTACAACTATGAACACATATTCTATAAAGTTTTTTTTTCAAATTCAAATAGAAGTGTTCTTACCATTTTAACAATTCTTTTATCCATCCCCTCAAATAAACCATTATATTATGGTGTTTTAGGGTTATATATTTTTTATTTATTCTATATATTTTAAAGATATGATTGAAAACGATTCCTAGAAAATTCCTTCCCACTATCAGTTATGAGATTCTTGATGTGAACACCATGTTCTCTTTCAACCTCTCTCTCAATAAGGCTAATCATTTCCAGTAAATGTGACTTGTATTTCTAGAACATCACTCTTATCATTCTTATAAATTCATCAATTTATGTGATGAAATATAGGTTATCTATCATATACCGGTGTCTCATGGGTCTGTAAATATATTAGTGAAACAACTCAAGTGGTCTAATTTATTTCATATCTATTGAACCTCTCTATCTCATGGAGTTTTTATGATAAAAATTACTAACCTATATTTATAATTATTTTACGTAAGTGATTTTTTGTATTTCTATTTAATTAAAAGTGGTGAATTATATAGGGTATTCATGTTACATAAATTCTTAATGAATTCTTGGAAAATTATCTTTCTCATACTTCATGATTGTTCAAACACCTAATAAGATCCATAAAAGACCTTGAAGTGGACTGAAGGAGACCTTCCTTGAATATTATAATTAGTAGGATGCACCGACTACTCAATATAGTGCACCAGATACCCAGTGTAATGGTGGTATAATTCCATACTTAAAACAACTTGATCAATTACCCAGTGGAGTATAACCCACTATCTTATGTATAATCGTAGTAAAGTGTGGGTCAAAAGGAAGGCTATCGACCAACCATTTGTTAGTAGTGGTTGGATGATGGAGGTCTCTAGCATCCCTTAACTATAGGCATCCCACCAGCTGTTTGGTGGAGGATACTAGGCACTTTGTGGTGTAGATATACCTCAAAATAGATTTAATTTATTATGGTTAAAATAAAAATAATTATGGTCTACATCAGCTTCATTACACCTAGGGAATTCCATAATATTCTCAAGTCTTTTCGAGCCTATAAAAGGAATCCCATGAATCCCTGGATGATCACCTCTCACACTGGTTTCAAATGAAATGCTTTGAAAATATCAACTGAGGAAAAGCTCTAATTCTCTCAATTCCTCTCAGGAGACAACTTAAAAGTTCTTATTTCTTCAAGGCTCTCAAAAATTTTCTCTCAAATATTTTGATCCTCTATTGAACAACCTTTCATAAAAGAGATTTGTGAGCAATGTGTAATGAGTTTTCTTAATGAAAACCTCTCTCTCTCCAACCACCTTTATCCAATTGTTTAAACTCTACTAAAAGTGTGGGATGAGTCACTTGGCTACCAGTAATGCTCAAGATGGCACTCAAAAGACACAATAGTGTGGGATGGGTTATTGGTCATTGTTTACAACAATGAATTTATTAAAAATAATTATCAATTATGTTGGTCACCACTTTACTTTTACAAATTGTAGCATTTAACATTGACATGCATTCTTTCATAAATTTGGTTTATTCATTCCTATGATTTAATTACATTGAAATTTTATTTTTAAAAAATAATTAAATTCATAAACTTGTCCACATTGGATTTCTCACTTTATTATTTCAAAATCACTTAATTTTGAAATTAAATTTTTATTTTTGTATTAATTTTTAAAAGGGGTAATTCTCACCATATATTGACATATCCTCCAAAAAAATTGGTTTCAAAGGATTGATTTTACTTTTTATAAAAAATATCTTATTTTTAAAATTGTATTATTTATAAATTTTGTTTTTAAAATATTTAAATGATTTCAGAGCTTGTTTTTTATAATGGAATCTAATTGAAATTCGCATGCTCCCAATTTTATGGAACTAGTTACTGCTATAAGAAGAATCAGATGTCAAATTTCCTTGGTAGTATTTATTATCCTATTTGGAAAATTGTAATGCATAACTATATTCCCACAAAAGAATTTTAAGAATAATGGACTCATATAGATATTAATAATTTCGAATTTAATGAAAAATCGATGAATTCCTTGTATGGTGGGATTGATAGAAATGAGTAAATTTTTTTTTGATATGAAAAACTATTTATGATAATTGAAAATTATTAAAATTGACTCATGAAGGAACAAATAAAGTAAAGGATACAAGATTAGACATGATATTTAATATTTTGAATATTCGACTATGAATTTTTATAAATATATTACAAGCATATTTAAGTGATTTTGAAAAATATTCAATGTTAGGAAATACTTTAGAATTTAATTATCCTTATAAATTCTCATAAGGAAAATCTTGAGGGTGCTACCCAGCTCACGGTCACCAATTTTAAGGATGATCCAAGAATCCAAATATGTGAAAAAGAAGGTTGTATAAGAACTCATTTGCTCCATAATGACATAAAATATCATTATAAAAATACAATTTAAAAATGATTCCAATGAAGTTAAAAAAGATAATAAAAAACATCACCTTTAAAGATACAATTGGTGAACAATCCATAGGTGAGGTTCTTGACTATACTATTTTTACCTGGAACATGTTCAATCACTTCCAAAAGTAGAACTTCAAGAAGTAGTTCAAAAAGTCAAATCCAAATGACTAACTAAAGGTGACATGCTAAAAATGTAAAAATAGAGGTCACATAAAATCGTAGAACCCTATATATAAGAAAAAGTTCAAATAAAATAGGAAATGTAAAAACTATTTCAAAGTATCTATGTAGAGTGAATGTGATGATTAAATGGACTAGGATTCATCATCCACATCAAGTTTCTTAAGACTGAGGTGCCTAATAGAATATATTGATAAATAAATTGAGTTTAGTACTCCCTTTAGTATTTCCAACATCACCTACTCTACTCCTCACTCTTCTCCTCTAACTTATTGATATTTCTTCTCAAACCACCTAAATTATGAAAATTTAAAATATGTCTAAAATCAACATGAAAATGGATATCAGCACCTTGATTATTTATCTCTTTAATTTGAGAGGAAATATAGTAAAGTTGTTTAATAAAAATAAATTATCCAAAAATAAAAGGATCTTCTCATAAAATAAAAATAAGATCTCATTATAAAAATCAAATATCAACCAAACATCAATAATCTTAAATCAATAACTAAATTCATAAAAATTATCTTTTTATGTTCACTAAAGTTGAAGAAAAACAAAATATAAATTTGGAATCTAAAAAAACTAGAGAAAATTAGGTCATCTATGGTTACTCCAATCATGCGAGCACCTATAAGAATTAATAAAAAACTAACTTATGAAGAGGTTTTTTCCTAATATTTTTTTAATTTTTACAGAACAATTATTTGTTTAATATATGAATGTTATTTCAGAAAAATGTGATATGGAAGGCCAAATTCAATACATATTTCTCCCACAATTTCCAAACGATAAATATCTAATAAATATGGTTTCTTAAATATTAATTGGATAAAATAAGAAGAACCATATTTGTGTGGGTTGAAAAATCTTCAGTCATTTAATTTTGTATGAAAAGTGACTTCTAAACAAAACCCAAGTAACACTATGGTACCTCAATAGTTGTTTATCGAGACACATGTGTGGAAAAATATATGAATTAAATCAAATAAACAAACTGAAAGGTGTTCACATCACATTTAATGATAATTATAAGGGTAAGATAATTTGGGAAGGTACCATATATTTTTCTAAATCAAACATTTCTAAAACATTATTATCCATAAAAGAATTGAAACAGAATATACTATGTATTAGTAAATTGTGTGATAATGGTTTTAAAATATCTTTAGAAAATTATTTTTTCAATTTTATTAATTCAAAAGGAAAACTTCTTTTAACAGATTCAATATTTAAAGCTATTTATAAAATTAATATAAAATTTCTCACCAGATAAAATGATTAATGTTTGGATTAAAAACTTAGGGATTTATATATTTGGAATTGAGGGCTTGGTCATGGTAGCACTCACTCTCTCATTAAAATCAATTAAAACCAACTTGTACAAGGTATTCCTGAATTTTATTTCAAAGATGACATGGTTTCTAAAGCATTACAACATGGTAAGTAACAAAAATAATCTTTTAAATATAAAATTTTTATTTATTCTTTTAAATATCTTGAAAAGATCCATATTGACATTTTCAATCCTAATCATATTGACTGTATAAGAGGAAAAACTGTACTCTCATAGTTTTTTATGACTTTAAAATACTCACATTAGCATATTCCTTATCTCATAAAAGTAAAGCTTAAAAAACCATTATCAAGCTTTCTAAAAAGGTTGAAAATGAGAATGGTTTTAAAATTAATTAAAATTTAAGGTGATCATAGAATAGAATTTTATAAAAATAAAATTAATTATTTATGTTCTTTCAATGTCTATTATTGTTTTTTCTACTTTATAAACCCCATAATAAAATGAGGTACTAGAGAGGAAAAATAAACCAATCCATGAAATATCTTGAACTCTTTTAATTAAATTTTCTCTCAATTTTTTTATCCGAGATTGTGAATACTACATGTTATAGAATTAATGGTGTTCTCATTATAATTTTTTTAAGGAAAACCCCTTATGAACTCTTGTTTAATAAAAATCCCAAAGTCATATTTTTAAATTTGTTTAGTTGTAAATGTTTTATTATAAACAGAAAATTCAATCTTAAAAATTTGATTCTAAATATAATGAAGAAATATTTCTTGGGTACTCCAACTCAAGAAAAGATTATCATATCCTTTACAAAAGGGATAAAATGTTAGAATAATTATCCATGTTGTCTTAATAAAAATTTCCCAAAAACCATCTTCATATTTTTTAAAAATGTTGTTTTAAATGAAACATTTCTAATTGAATAAGTTGAACAAGAATAAGAATCCCATTTAAATTCTTCTATAAATTTTTTCAAAAAATATAAAGAAAACCCTATTGAAAATTTCATTGGTTTTTTAAAAGTGCTAAATCATATGCGTAGTATAGTAATAAATGAGTTTGAACATCTAGAATTTGTTTCTCACCTTAAAACCAAAAGCCATAATGATTCCATTAATGAAAAAAATTGGGTACTTTCCATGAAAGTGAAACTAGATCAATTAACTGAAAATAATGTATGGTCTCTCTTGAAAATCCCTAGTGATCAAAATACTATAAGATCCAAATATATTTTTTTATAAATAAACAATAAGAATCTAATAATATTAATATAAAAAAGATATTTTAATTGAAATGGTTATAACCACGAATAAGTTATTTATTAATTTTATACCTTTGCAGAGGTCGCTCAATTAGAATTAATATGCATCTTGATTGAATTCGATTGTCATACGAATTTCATGTTTTTTGAATTGGACGTCAAAAGAAATTTTTTCATGGTTTTATCTCTAATTTTTTTGTGGAACAACCAACTGGATTTAAAAATACATTTTCCATATTTTTTTAAAACTAACCCAAGCTATTTATGGTTTAAAACACACCCCTCGAGATTAGTATGAACATATTTTAAATCATCCTCTTTAAAATGGTTTTAAAATGGGGAAATATTATTCAAATATATTTTAAAAACACATATAAAACAATATTTGTGTTTGTAAAATTTAAGATTGTTACGTGATTTTTAGCTCTACCAATGAAAAATATCATTTTGAATTTTTTGATTTACTTAAAATGGAATTGAAGATGAGTTTTTTAGGAAAAAAATAAATTATTTCTCAGTTTTAAATTTCTCAAAATTCTAATAGAATATTTTTAAATCAAGGAAAATACAGAAATGTACTCTTAAAATGATTTGGAATGGACCATGATATGGAAACTAGAACTATAATGTGTATGAACTATAAGGTAACATTCAATGAATAATATAAAATTTTCAATAAGAAACTTAAAAGAATATTGATTGGAAATGTACTCTACTTTACTGTGACCCATCCTGATATCATGTTTAGTGTTTGTATTTCTGATCATTTTAAAAAAAATCATAAATAATCTCATTTTAAATATACCAAAATGTTTTTTATTTAAAATGATCTAAGAAGAAATGTTTTCTTTACAAAAGTAATCCCTTTTTAATTAAAAACCTTTTCTACTAATAATTTCATTGGATACAAACTAGAATGGAAAGTACTAGGGTAAACTTCCATCTACTAGGAAAATACTTCATCTCATGGAGTATAAAAAAGTTTAATTCCATTTCTCTTTCTATAGGTGAAGTGGAATACACATCTGATAGAAGTTATTATGCTCAAATACTATAGATAAAATACAATCTCTTGTAATTTGTGAAAAAATATGACAATATACCTATCAAGATAAATAATACCAATTCTATAAATATCTCTAAAAATTCTATCCAATAGTCTCACACCGAACACATTGAACTTCATCAACATTTCATGAGATATCTCATCCAAAAATGTGATATATTGTTGGAATTTATTCCAATAGAATATCAAAAAACTAATATTCTTACAAAATGTTTATACCTTGGTCATTTTTAATTCATTAATAGTGATTTCTGAATGATTCTATAATGATGTTATTTTTTTGATCTATGAAAATATCGAGTTATCTTTAAAAGAATATTTTTTTAAATATTATTTTAAAAAATTGTTCTAAAATATTGAATATATATCATTATTTCTATATTTTTTTTATCTTTTCTATGATTCCTTTATCTAATATATTTTATTTTTGGGGTTTTATTATTAAATTTTATTCTAATTTTTTATATGATATATATATATATTTTTAATCTTATTATTTATTCAAAATTTTTTATATTTTCAAAATTTTAAAATAATAGGCAATTTTCTTCTTATTTTCTATATTTATTTTTACAAATTTGATACATTTTTCATTTAAATTTGCTTTTAAAACTTAATCTTCAAAAATTATAAAATTATTTATATATATACAAATTTGAAACTAAAATATATTTCATAAATCTTAAAGATGATTAAGGTTGAGTGAAAATCATTTTTATATATTTGTCTCTAAATCTCTTATTGAGTCATCTTTAATATCAAAGTATGTTTCTCAGGTATTATTTCACTTTCCAAAGGAATTACATTCCTCAAGATATTTTAAAAGAGAAATTTCTCAATGAAGATGAAAACATTCCTTGATGTTCCATGGAAAATTTGTTAACTAGATTTAGTTTTATTTTTTTCCTTCATATTTATTCTCTTCCATTTCTCTTTTATTATATTAAAACTTATCATCTTTTTATCTAACTTTATTTTCCATTTTATGATCTATTTTTCTTATCTTGTATGATGTACTTCTTTTTCTTTTCTTCTATATCCACTCCCTCTCTATAGTAATACTGTTATTTTGGGATTATAGTTGATAAAAAGTGTTTGAAAATATTGATATTATTTTAAATATATTTTTTGATGTTTGTATCCTTTTGATAATCATAATGTGAGGTAAAATATATAAAAAATATTAGGGAAATTTTTTTACTTTTTGGAGTTCAATGAATATATATTTATCTCTTGAAATTCTTTATATATCTTTAATTATAGATATATAATTAACTATATCTATTTATTAAGTGTTTGATCATAGAAATGGTGGAGATTATTGTGAATATCTCTCTATCTCATGGGGTTTTCATCATCACATACACTCACCTATCTTTCTGAAATTTTTATTTAAGCGAGTTTCAATATTTTTTATTGAATTCAAAGTGGTGAATTACATGGAATATTCATGTTTTGTAAATCCTTAATGAAGGATTAACCATGAAAAAATCTTATCATCAAATATATTTGAAACACCTTAGAATATCCACATAATAACTTTAAGTGGATTGAAGGAGGTATTCATTGAAGGTTGGAAAAAGTAGGTTTCACTAACTACCTGCTGGAATGCATCGACTACTTAGTGAAATGGTGGAAACATGCCGTACTTAAAGTAGTACCATCGAATACCTAGTGTCTCATCCAAGTGAAGTGTAGTTCTGAAAAATGTTCATTTTATAGATTTGGGACAATGTTAAATTATTGATGGAAGATTTCCAATATCCCCTGGCTATAGGTATCCCACTAACTACTCAGTAGAGTATACTGGGCACCTCCCACCATCACATAGACTCCAACAATTTTTCATTTATTATAGTCAAAATGACCATAATTATGGTCTACCTATCCTTTATTAAACCTAATGAAATACAAATTATTATTGATCCTTTTAAATTCTATAAAATTCACCCATGTCTCTTAGGAAGATCACCTTTCACACCAGTTTACTACAATGTGTTGTTAAAAGATAAATTGATGGAAAAGATCTAATTATCCAAATTCCTCTTTTTTGATCTAACTTGAGAGTTCCAATTCCACCAAGGATCTGTAAGATTATTCTCAAATCTATTTATAATATATTTTACATCCTTACATAAAAGTGATTTATGAGTGTAATGGAACATGTTTTCCTAAATCAAACCTCTCTCTCCTCAAACTCCATTCTCAAATGGTTCACACTCCACTAAATTTGTGGTACGAGTCAATTGGATACTAGTGATGCTCAATAGGAAACTCACAAGAAACAATTGTGAGGGATGGGTTCTTTTACACAGTTGATACCAAGATATTTATACAACAGACCTCTTTATTCTAGGGGTGTATATGTGGGATATCACATTGATCTTTATCCTAACTCCTTATCAATTTTCGGTATCTACTCTTTAATATTATTTATTTAATCATTTAACATCAAATCGCATTCTTTTATAAATTCATATCCTTCATTTCCATGATTTAATTACATTGATATCTTCTTTACAAATATAAATCAAATTTATCAACATTTTCATATTCAATTTCTCACTCTATTATTTTAAAATCATTTAATTTTAAAATTTACATTTTATTTCTACATTAAAATTTTAAGGGGGAAATTCACCCCCTCTTCCCATTATATTAGACAAAAAATCTTCACTTTTTTATGACTTGTACTATTTTAAAATTTGGACATATTGTAATAATAATATCTCTATATCTACTAAATTTGGTTATATCTCAACAAATATTTTCTTTTGAAATATTTTTTCAGTTATTTTGTATGAGATGCATATGTCTTCTATTACTCATATTATTATTTTATTAGGATCTTTTATAAAAGGAGTTACAAATATATTCCTTAAAAAATAAATTTACACTAATTCTTTCAACTATTATTGAAAATCATCTCATTAACTTCATCATAGAGTTGACTCAAACTTAGAAAAATATTCTTGAGTGCATTAACAAATAAAACCTCGTATGAATTCAAGATATGTGAATAAATTTCCACTAAGTTATTCCACTTAACATTAAATGATCTATCATTTTCGAAAGTCACAACTATGGCATCCCACCTTTTTATTACATAGACTTTTCATTACATGGTATAAAACAGAGGATCTTTTAAAGTTAGTTTCTTGGAATTCAGGACATAACACAAGAAAATATAAAGAATTATTATATTAATCTTTAAAGGATATTTCATGGGTTAATTATAACTAAATTTACTACATATCATATACTAGGGACCAAAATCGGAGGAAAGGGGTGAGTATAAGGCCCAGTAAGGGAAATAATTTACCTATATTTGTGAGGAACATCAATAAGAAAATGAGTAATATCATTGGGGGATGAGAAATGAAAAAAATATTATTATCATAATAAAACTAACACAAGTCATAATATTTAAGGTTGTTTATAACATTTAATTTATACATTCATAATCATATCATCAAGTTTAATGACCAAGGTTTCGTAAATGAAAATTACGAAGGTTATTCACCAAGGTATATAAAACATGTCATCTCTAGAGATTAAATTTTTTACCCAATGCGTTGGGGTGATATTAGGGTGAACCCTTAATATGTATTATTTAATTTTATACACATATATAATAATCAAATATTTCATAAATAACCAATAGAGAATTAAAAAAACATGTTTCATATCAAAATCACGGGGTTTCAAAAGTGGTTAATAACATGATAACTATGTCAATTTTAGAGCTGAGAAAGGGAATGTGAGTTTTGTGTATGTAAATAAGAGAATAAAATAAATAATATTTACTTCTAGGTGGATAACCTTAAGAAATAAATATTATTGGTTATTCACAAAAAATAAAATAAAAGAGAATTTTTTGAGGAGAATATGGAAATTTTGAGAAGTAAAATCGGCAAAATAACGGGTATAAAACATGTTTTGGAAAAAGGGTAAAATGAAAGGGGAAAATGGTATCCCATTGATAAAACATAAATTGGTAGTAATTGTATGACAAAAAGGGTAATTTAAGAGAGTAAACAAAATATTTAGAATGCCTATATCAAAAAAAGATCTTGAATCATAAAGAAAAGAAGAATAATTCCCTTACCTTGAAGAGTTACTCCCTGATCATGACGAATGGAACCATGGGGCTTCTGGATACCTTGGGGGATTCCATGGGAGGTAAAAGTACCATTTAATTGTGTATTATGTATTTTGATTTAATGTAAATGGGGAAATTGGTTGGTATTTATAGAAAAAGTGGAGGATTTTCTTAATAATGTCCAAATATAGGCCTTAGAAATCTAGGTTGTGGAAAATGTAAAACCATGTACTTGACCATGGGGTTTGCCTATAGTTTTTGACATTTGTACATATTTTATGTTATTTTAACCCAAAAGAACTGATAATATTATTATATTACTTCTTTTGTCAAGGAAAAATTAATGTTTCCACAAGAAAATGTTTTTTAAGACAAAGTTTCCATTTTAGATATTGGAATGTAAATTTTAGGTTTGTAAATTGATTAAAATATATTAAAATACTTCATATTAATAAAATAAAATATTTTAGGTCTTGGATTATTGTTAATTAATTATTAACTAATTATTACAAAATTATTACATAATTAATAATTCATCAAACATACCTCAAACTCGAAATTGTATTTTCACTATTTTTAGAAAAATAAAGTAATTTAGAAAATTCTTATAAATTCACGCTAAAATAATTTTAATGTGATGATTTCAAAAATTATGATTATTTTATAAATATAATTCTATATTTATGATAATTTTAACTTTCAAATATAAAATAATTATATATGAAAAAATAGTAGGTTGATAATGCATAATCATCTTTTTTACACTGAAAAAATTTCAAGGATATAATGAAATTATTTTTTAATTTTTATTTAAATATATATGTTTTTAAAATAATATTTCCTTAAAATAAATATTATTAATAATACCTTAAAATATTATAAAAAAATATATTTTTTCAGAAAAGTACAATTTGTGTCTGAAAAATAAAATTTTCAAATTACACCTCAATTAAACCTATATTATATTAAAAAAATTATTCCTAAAATGGAAATAGTGGAATAAAGTTTTTTTATACAATAGAATTATACTTTACGTAACTATTTCTTAGGCTGGTAACCCCTTATGACCCCCACATATGACTGAAAGGCAAGGTGTTCTATGGTGATATAGTCATGTGGTGAGTTGACTAACAAGGACCGAGTGTTAATTAACACTAACTCAAAATTCTCTGATAGGTGATTCTATTTTAGCTTTACATGTTGAAACTCAAATTGATCTTGGATAAGGGAGAACAATAGTGATGCTACCTCCATCCCAAACTCAGAAAAAAGTGATTTATGCAACATAACTCTAGTATTCTTGGACAATACTTCTCATTTATTCATCAGTTATTCATTTACATTTTTACATCTAAAGAAAAATTATAAAATTAAAATTATTAGGAACAGTATTGTTCCCAACAGTCATACTGACCAACAATCATAATTGACCAATGGTGATATAATGGCCAAATCTATATGGTCACATTTCCATTTATAATCACTTCATTATTAAAGAGATATGGTTTTTGGTGTACAAATTAAAATGACACACATTTTATCTGAAAAATATATCATTTAAATGAATGTGTCATTAAATTATCCCCCCTTAAGAAATTTCATCCTCTAAATTTAAACTTGTTCTCTCAGTTTAGAAAAGTGGTGGATACTTTTGTCTCATTTCCTCCTCTGGTTCCATCATTGATTATTCATATTTATGGTTCCTCCATAACACTTTTATGAGGCGGGTAGTCTTGTAATGTAGTACCTTGTATCTATGGTCCAATATCTCCACCAGCTGATCCACATAAGATTGGTCATGTTCCAGTTACACCACCTCTAGATTTAGTACATGTGAGGGATCAGGTATGTTTTTATTTAAGAGAGATACATCAAATACATCATCTACCTGAGATATATTTGGTGTAAGTGAAAGCTGACATGCCACTGATCTTATGTGATCAAGAATTTTATAGGGACCAATGTACTGGGGGATAAACATCCCTTCTTCCCAAACAACATGAATCTCTTCCATGGGGATATTTAAAGGAAAATGTTTTCACCAACATCACACTCTAAGTCCCTTATAAGGATTAAAGCATAGATCTTATGATGAATTTGAGCAACCTTTATTTATTGTTGGATGAAATGAATTTTTTTATCATATCTTTCATAGATCAATCCCAATAATCTTTCTATATCCTAATTCACCCCAATATGTAAGAGTTCTACAATGATTCCCATTTATAGATTTATAAGGTTCTAATTGAATACTTGAGTGGAAGTTGTTGTTGTATGAGAACTCAACTAATGGGAGGTGTTGATCCCATGCACCATTAAATTCCATTGATCATGTTTTCAATATGTCCTTGAGTGTTTGAATAGTACTTTTAGATTATCCATCAGTTTGTGGGTGACAATCCAAATGGGAATACAATTCAGTATTTAGATCATATTGAATACTTCTACCAAATTTTTATGTGAACCTTGGATGATGATCATAAACAACAGAAAGTTATTCCCCATGAAACCTCATAAATTCCTTTACATTAATCTTGGAATGTTTTTCAAGAGATAAATCTTCCTGAATAATGATAAATGGGCATTCTTGGTGATTTGGTCAACTATAACCCATTTCGCATTATTTCCTTTGGATATTCTTGGGAGACTAGTGACAAAGTCCATAGTTATATTATCCCACTTTCATGTTGGTATGGATAGTGGTGGTAACACCCATTTTAGAATTTATCACTCTAAATTCACTTATTGACACACCAAGCACCTTATAGTGTAGTCAGATCTCTCTCTTTTCATTTTATCAAACCAATAATGATCATGAATGTTCCTATAAATTTTAGGGCTTCTAGGATGTATAGATAATGTTGAGCCATGAGTTTCATCCATCAACTATTTCTTTATATCTTGAATAGATTAAACACATATCCTTTTACAAAATTTCTTTACACCTTCTTGATCAATATTGAACTCAGAAAACTCCCCATTCTTCACAGCCTCTATCTTATTTTGTAAGAAAGAATATTCTATTTGATATTTTTTGAACTTCTCTTGTAATGAAGGTTGAGAAATAATTTTGGATTGGATTGATGATGTATCTTCCATCATGATTCCCATGTCCATCCATACTAGGTCCTTGATCAATAGATCTCCTTGATTACTCATCATTTCTAGAAGAACATGGCTTTTATTAAATAATGCATCAGTGAATTGTTTTTATCTTCTAGAGTGATAATGAATTGAATAGTCACAATCTTTAAGATGTTCCAACCATATACTTTGTCTCACGTTCAACTCCATTAGAATGAATATATAATTTAAACTTTTATTTTCTAGGTATATATCACATTTATACCCATAAAGATAGTTTCTCCATATTTTTGGAGAAAAAACAGTCGCATCTAGATCTAAGTCATGTGTAGGATAATTCAGATCATGTGGATTAAACTATCGAGATGCATAATAAATAACCTTGTCATTTTTCATGAGGATTCACCCAATCCATTTCAGATATGATTCACTAAAAATAAGGAATTCTTATCCGATAGAGGGCAGAGTTAACATAGGTGTAGCAACCAATCTCTTCTTGAGATCTGGGAAACTTTATTCACACTCCTTTTTCTATATTAACTTAGCCCCTTTTAGAGCTAAATTGGTTAGTGGATTGGAAATTCATGATATTTATTTCAAAAACCACCTATAATATCTTATTAAACCAAGGAAACTATGAATATCAGTTACTGTTATTGGATGAGGTCACTCCTCTACAACCTTTGTCTTGGGATGGTCAATTCAGATTCCTTTAGTGGCAACAATGTGTCCCATGGAAAAACTTATTGTAACAAAAATTTAATTTTTCTAAATTTTCCAAATATCCAATCATTGTACATAAATTTCAATATAACCCTTATATAATCCCCATTATCTTCACATCATTTTAAATATATCAAAACATCATCAATAAAAACACCCAAAAATATACCAAGGTAGTTCTTAAGACCATATTAATCGAAGACATAAGCATAGTAGGAGTATTAGTCAATTTGAAGGGAATAATAAAAAAACTCATAATTACAATATCTTGATAGGACAAGGATATTTGGAATATTTTATTTATTCATCATCAATTGATGATAACCAGATTGAAGATCAATCTTGGAGAAGAATTGAGCCCCATGAAGCTGGTCAAATGAAACATCAATACTTGGGAGAGGTTACTTGTTCTTCAATGTGATTCCGTTAAGTTATCTATAATCAATGAATACCCACATTTATCCATCATTATTCTTCACAAAGAGAACAAGTGAACTATAAAGAGACACACTTGGTTAGACAAAATCCTTTTTCTATAAGATTTTGAAGTTGTTTATTTAATTCCTCTAGATCCACATTTTCCATTATATATAGGGTCTTTGATATAATCTTAGTTCTAGGTATGAGTTTAATTAATTAATCTAATAATTTTCTAAGGGGAGGTCTAGGTAAATCCTTAGGAATTTTTTCAATGTATTCCTAAATGATGGGGGTAATTTTCTACTCTTATACTTTCATTTCGTTCTTCTTATTCTCCGATTATCTCAATAAGTAAGGATATAAAAGGTTCTTATAGTCAAATCTCAAGTTGAGATATCTCTCATTTGAAAATAACTATAGTTTTTACATTGAATACATAAGAAATTTTCCTACTTCTATAGTTTATCTTAGCATTATACATTGGGAGCCAGTCCACCCCTAGTATAATTTCGAATTCCAACATGGAAATGACTACTAGATTTCTGTTGAGATTGTTCTTTCCAAAGTCAATACTAGAGTATCTATACACTATTGATTCTTGGATAATCCTTCTCGGATTATTGAATGATAACTCTATTTAATCAGTTTAGGGTTTGATTATATATTATTTTCAAACTTAGAGGAAATAAAGTAATTCTTAGAGCCATAATAAAAAAAGTACTTTCTAACTTTGAGAGAGAAAAAAGAGTACCTGCCACCGCATCATTTGGAGCTTCTACTTCTCCCACAGTGATAGAAAAATCCCAACCCTTCTCCCTTGACCTATTATGTGGTTGAGGGTGATTCTTGTCCATTATCTTCTGATTTTTATAGTTATTAAATAATTTTCAAATCTATCCACACTTATAGCATTCGACTTCAAGCTATTAGAGCACCATATTCCCTTTGCTGTTAGTGTTGGGAAGGTATGTCTCCACATCACTAAGATAGTTCTGAGTTATTTGGCCATATAATCCAAATTTGTAACATTTTCAACTCCCCAGAAAATAGTTTCCTAAATGAATCTTCCCAAATTTTTTCATGTTGGAAGTTTCAATTTATTTCCACCTTTTCCATAATCAAAGAAACTCCCTAAGTTGGGATCCATAAATCTGTTATTTTTATTCGATTTATGTGTCCACTACATCCAAACTAATGTTCCACCTTCATAGCACTCCAAAATTTATTCTCATAGTTGTCAGAGTCTTGATTGGATAGATTCATAAGTACATGGGGTTTTAGTCCACCAAAAAAATCTATCAAACTTTCAATTTAGATCAAAAAAATATAGAGGTTTAATGAGAAATAATTGTAAATTCCATCACATATCTTCCCACAGATTAATTTTTCTTCTGATATAGCTATATTAATTCCTTCTTAAAATTCATTCACATCAAACAAGGGAAATATTTATTAAAAAAGGTTCCCCTGAACTCTTCCAACTTTATAACATCAATCTCTATTTTTTGATTCATGTTTTTAATTAGTGTCCACCTCTGATCATCTTCTCCCTATAAGTGGTATACAACTAGGATGACATTCTATTTTTATGAACAAAAAAGATAAAAAAAGATCTTTTATATAGAGTAAATCAATTATTTTGAAATAAATGGGTTATTAGATCCACTGATAGAAGGTGGTCATTTATTCATAAAGGAATCAATGCAAGTTTTTTTTTCTTGGTGAATCTTGTCTCTTGGATTGATTCAAGTTGTTGTTCATAACATGATTTAGTTTATTCATCATTCTTAATATATTTTCCATCAGAGGTACATCAGTGTATCATCTATTGTGCTCATCATTTATACAGTCCCTCTTATTTTCTACATTTCTAAAAGAATAAAACCTTAGTGATAAACATTTTTATTTTAGTAATCTTATAATTATAAAGGAATTTTATATCTTAAAACATCATGATTAAATATGTTTTTCATTAACAAAAAATACATTTTCTATAAATCCTTTATAACTTTAAATAAAAATATTTTGATTTTACAAAAAATATCCCCCAAGAGTGTCAAATTAAGAGTGCAGAAAGGCCCATTTTCTTTCACAAGTTCTCATTAAAGTCTAGATCAAAGCAGTGTTTTTGGGTTTTACCCATAGATATGTTTATTCTAGATCTACATACACTTGTTCATATCGAGATATGGATTTATTTTCTATAAAATAACTATTTTCATACTTCACCAAAATACCAGGATGTTTTCCAATTTTGAAACTTTTATATAGGTTCTTCCTAATGTTTTCAAATCACAATTTCTATAAATAAGAAAACCATAATTTGATACCAACTATTGAATCCCACCTTTTTATTATATAAACATTTCATTACATGGTACAAAACAAAAGATCTTATAAAGTTTAGTTTCTTGGAATTTAGGAACATAATACAATAAAATATGTAACATTATTATAATCCACTTGAAAGGATTCTTCATGGGTTCATCCTCAGTACATTTACTGTATCTCATATCTTAGAGACATACATTAAAGTAAAGTGGTGAGCATAAGAGACAATAAGGGAAATAATTTACATATATTAATGAAGAATATCAATAAGAACATGAGAAATATCATTTTGGAATGAGAAATGGAAAAAGAGGAATATCATAATAAAAATAAAATGAGTAATAACATGGAAATGTGACTACAAAATTTAATTTATAAATTCATAAGAATATAACCAAGGTTAATTAGAAAGGTTTCGTAAATGAAAATTTCCAAGGTGATTCACTAAGGTATCGTAAATAATGTCATATCAAGAGATTAAATTCATTACCAAATACATTGGAGTGATATAAGGGTGAGAAATTCATATATATTATTTAATCCAATCCAAATGTATCATAATAAAAAATTTCATAAATAACCCATAGAGAATAAAAAGATGGGATGTAGGTTAAATTTAATGGAGTTTCAAAAGTGCTTAAAACACATGATTATTATGTCATTTTTAGACCAAAAAATAGGAATGTGGGTTTAATTTTTGTTAATACCAGAATTAAATAAATAATTTTAAAATATAGTTGAATACTCTTATAAAATAATGAGTCATAGGTATTCAAAAAAAGAAAATAAAATATAATTCGTTGAGGATAAGAGGGAAATTTTGAGAAGTAAGTTTAACACCATAACGAGTATAAAACATGGTTTTGAAAAAGGGTAAAATGATAGGGGACATGGTTATACCATTGATAAAATAAAAATTTATGATAAGGGTATGATTAAAAGGGTAGTTCAATAAATTAACTATAACATTTAGAAGACCTATATGAAAATTGGTTCTTGAATTGAAAGGAAAAGAAATTTAATTCCCTTAACTTGAAGAGTTACTGCTAGATCTTGAGGAATGGAACCTTGGGGGATTAAGGAAACCTTTGGGTGAATAATTGAGAGGTAAAAATACCATAGAATCATGGAGGATGGATTTTTAGTGAAAGGAAATGGATAAATGGGTTGTTATTTATATAAAAAGTGGACGAATTGGTTTATAATTTCTAAATACAGGCCTTGAAAATCTAGGTTGTGGAAGATGAAAAACCATGGGATTTATGATGTTTTTGCCAATTTTTTTGGATATTTGGGATATATTTTATGTTATTTTAACCCATAAGGACTAAGAATAAAATTATATTTTGTCTTTTTTCTATTAAAATAAAATTTCTAAAAAATAATGTTTTTATGACAAAATATCCTTTATAGTCCTTGGAAAGTAAATTAAAGGTTTGGAAATTGATTAAAATAAATTAAAATAAATTATATTAATAAAATAATAATTTTTGGTTTGTTATTATGGTTAATTAATTGTTAAATCATTATGAAATAGTTATACTGTCATTCAACATTCCTCAAACCTCAACTTTTTTTTACTCTTCATAGAAAAATAAAGAATTTTAGAAAATTCTAATAAATTGACCCTAACCTAATTTTTATGTTCTAATTTCAAAAATAATGTTTATTTTATCAATATAATTATATAAGTATGAATTTTTTTATTTTAAATATAAAACTTCTTATTTATTAAAAAAAATTGTGGGTTAATAATGTATAGTTAAACTTCTGACACTTAAAAATTTTCAAGGACATAATAAATTTATTTTATCATTTATATTAAAATAAAAGTGTGTTTGAGATAATATTTTATAAAAATAAATTTTAATTGTAATACCTAAGTTTATTATAAAAATTTATATCTTTTATGAAAAGTGTAATTTGTGCCTCAAAAATCAATTTTAAAATTCCACCTCAATTAAACCAATATTTTATTAATAAAAAATATTCTTCAAATGAAAATGATGGAATAGTAATTTAATTTATACAAAGAAATTATACTTTTATTAACCATGTTTGTGACATGTAACCCCTTATAACAACTACGTATGACCTAAGGGTAATGTGTACGATGGTGATAGATTAATTAGGTTGCTTGACTAACATTGACTAAGTGGTAAGTTCAACTAACTTGAAATTATCCCACAAGTGATTAACTTTTAAATTTAATGGTTAAATATTGGATTGGGATTGGTTATGGGTGAACCCTGATGATGCTATCTCCCTCCATGACTCTTGCAAATAGGATTCATATGACATGACTCTATTGGTTGAGGCCATTACTTATCCTTTCTTCATTAATTTTAATTTATGATTTTTAATTATATACAATAATTATAATGTTAAAATTATTATCAAGAGTATAGTTTCCAATATTCATATTGACCAAAGGTCATAGTATAATCAAATCCCTATGGTCACATTTCCCTTTATACTCACTTCATTATTAAATAGATGTGGTTTTGTTGTTTAAAAAATAAAATAATACACATTTTCTCAGGATAAAATGTTATTTAAAAGTATGGGTCTTTATATTCTTACCCCATTAATAAATATTTCCCCCAAAAGTTCTACTCATTATCTCAGTTGAGAAAATATATGGGTACTTCTGTCTCATTATCTCATTTGGTTCCCACATTGCTAATTCATATTTATGGTTCCTTTAAAAACATTGATGAGGTGGGTAGTCTTGTTGTATAGAACTTTATCTCTATGGTCTAAGATATCCACTAGATGCTCCACATAGGAGAGGTCATGTTCCATTTATACCACCTTCAAATTTAGTACATGAGTGGGATAAGGTATGTACATCCTCCGGAGAGATACATGGAATACATCATGAAATTTTTCTTGATTTTGTGGGAGTTCAAGCGGATAGGCCACTGCTCCTATGAGATCAATGAGTTCATAGGGGCTAATATACCTATAGATAAGCTTCCCTTTCTTTCCAAACCGCATGAATCTCTTTGATGATGATATTTTAAGGAAAATATTATCAATAATATAAAACTCCAAGTCCCTTAAATGGTTGTTATCATTACTCTTCTGCCAACTCTGAGCAACCATTATGTGTTCTTGGATGTAATGAACCTTTTTTATCATATTTTTCACAAGGTCAGATGCAGGAATATTTCTCTCTCTAACTTCATTGCAACATTTAGGAGTTAGACATTGATTCTCATATAGATCATTATAGGGTGTCATTTTAATACATGAGTGGAAGATGTTTTAGTATAAGTACTAAAATAATGTAAGTTATTAATCCCATACACATTTAAACTCCATTTAACTTGTTCTCTGCGTTTACATAAGTTTTTGAGTATTCCTTTCAAATTGGATATTTGTTTGGGGGTGATAGGCCACCCTGAAATTCAATTAAATATTTAGAGAATGTTGAATACTTCTCCATAATTTTGATGTGAACCATGGATCATGATAAAAAATGATATAAAGTGTTACCCCAGGAAACATCACCACTTTCTTTATATAAATCCTGGAAAGTCATTCAAGAGATAAATCTTCCCAAATAGTGATAAAATGGGAAGTCTTGGTGAGCCAGTTCACTATAACCCATATCACATTGTTTCCTTTGGATGTTCTCAAGAGGCCATTGAAAAATTCCATAGTGATATTATCCCACTTCGATGTTTGAATGGATAGTGGTTGTAATACCCATTTTAGAATTTATAATTCTACCATCACTTCTTGACACACTAAGCACCATGTAGTGTGGTTGACAATATCCCTTTTCATGTTATCCCACCAATAATGATCATGAGAAACCCTATAAATTTTTGTGCTTCTATTGTGTATAGATAATGTAGAGTTCTGAGCTTCATCCATCATCTTCCTTTTAATCTCTAAAATATATGGAACACATAGCCCTGTACAAAATTTAAGTACGCCTTCTTGATGAATATTGAACATAAGAAACTCTCCATTCTTCCACCCTCTATTTTCTTTTTTAACAAAAGATCTTTTTTTCTATATTTTTTGATCTTATCTAGTAATGATGGTTAAGAAATCATCTAGTATAGGATTTAATATGTACCATCCCTCTTGATTCCCATTCCCAACCATACTAGTTCCTTAATTAATGGATATCCTTCATTACTAATCATTTACATCACAGCATGGTCTTTGAGGTATGTACTAAACAATCTTCAGTTTTATTATTTGGTTTTACTCTTAAAAATGTTCCTATGAATTAATGGAATGGTTTACTGGCATTAAGGTAATGTTTAGAGCCTATAGATCTAATATTTTTAGAGACGATTTATGAAGCACACATTTGGTTCACAATTAGTAGTAACCATGGGGATCAACCATGAAAACCATACATCCCTATGTGGGTTTAATTTTTTTTTCATTTCTCTTGTATACATGTAAGTGAGAGTTTGAAGAGGATTATATCATGAACATAAAAATTAAAAGGTTTATTTATAAATTAAATTATAAAAATCCCACACCATGGATTAACCCCCACCTTAGTGAATTGTCTACTAAACCTGGGCTCTTCTTGTGGTATCAACGATAGCTGGATTCCCTATGAGATCTTACTCTAATAAATATTTAATGTATGGAGATTATGTATTTTTATAATAGTTTAGGTGTTAGAATATTTAATGGAAATATCTTTCAGGTATATATTAATAGGATTGTCCATTATATCCTATCCCAGTGTCTAGAAGTGTTTGAGGATGTGATATCGGGCTTTTCATGAATTTCGAAATATTCAAACATTGAATTTGAAAAAATTGAAATTTTGAGGTAGATGGAATATCTATAAATTCAATTTTTTATCCTTATTTGATAATGTTTATAATAAAATAATGAGACTCAAGATATCTAAGGAAATGTGGGTGAAACTTGATAAAATTTATGAGGGGAATTCCAAAGCTAAAGTGGAATAATTTTATATCTATAGAGCCAAGTTTTGAAGACTTCAGAATGGATGAAGATGAGTATGTTAATAACTATTTCACTATGGTGAATAAAATAGGTAGCCATATTAGGTAATTTTGTGATTCTTTGGAAGATTAAATTATTTTCAATAATCTTATATGGTAAATTCCAGAAACATTTAATCAAAATATATTTTCCCAAGAAGAGATAAAATAATTATCTCTTGGTGAGTTAGATAATACACTTATCAACTATTAGATGAGAAAGGCTCCAATATTTAATAAAAATAATAATGTTGAAATAAAATTCAAATCTATAAAATAATATAAAATAAAAGATGTGTAAGCTCTATCCAATATTAAATTAGAATATGAATAACATTGAGAGATAAAGACCCTTATCTCTAGAAACAAATAAAAGTAAAAAGAAAATTATAATAGAAACCATCTAATGAAATTATTTAGTTTTGGTTAAAATATAATTTTATTAATAGAATTTACAAGAAAGAATAATTTGGAATATGTAGGTAAGGATGATATATAAATACCCTAAATAAATTAACGGTAATGAAGTTCTAAAGAGATAGAGAAATATGGTGGAAAAATGTAAATGATTCCAAGATGAAAGGAGAGGAGAATATTGAGTAATTAAGAGGATTCCTACTCTATCTCAAGTATTAATTATAAATAAGTCTATATCATCATGGTTAATAACTTCATGGAACATATTTGAATATAATAAGAAAGTTAGACCAATGAAGAAAAAGGAGAAAAAACTTACACTAAAAAAATGTTAAAAGCTATGCTTGAAGTGTGTCTTGAGATAAAAACACAATAGAAGAAGGAAATAAAATCCTTGAAAAGTTGGTTGTGAAATTTAAGATATAAATAGGGGATTTAAACAAAAAATAATGTGATTATGTTGAAGAAAATAAAATTTTCAATATAAAAGTTGAGGAGTATGATAGGATGTTGAAAGAGGTTGGGAAGAATACTGTTGTGAAGGAAGAATAGATAACAACAGAAAAGACAGGGTGTCTTAATGCTAATAATACCATTTGAAATATGATAAAATATTATTCTAAAAAAATTAAAATAATTTCATAGTCTTATAAGGATTATGAGAAATTTAATACAAAACCTCATATAGAAACTTATCTAGTGACATAAGATAATTTTAATTTTTTCTTATAACATTTTAGGTTATAAAAGAAAATTTATTCAAGAATATACATGTAGAAACTATGAAAATATTAATTATACATCCAAATTTTTTTAAAGAATATTGTAAAGTAAATATCCTCAAAAATCAAAGAATATGGAAGCTAAAAAAGTACCAAGATAAAAAGATTGAAATTATATACATACGCAAAAGTTTTAAGGAAGAATTAATTTCAAAGTCTATTATTGGCGGTTAATAAATTTTGGATATAAATATTATGGTTTTGGGTTTAAAATTTCCCTTAAATGGAATAAAATTAGGCACTAATTAAGGAGTATCTATACAGTGAATGAGAGAAGTAAGTTTGAAAAGTATCATGCAGTGATCATAAATATATCACAATTACTTAGGAAATGAATGTTTGATTTCCTGGAGGACGTTTTTATAAGGTAAAACATGTAAGGTTGTTTTACTAAGGAATTTTTTTCCAAGATTCTTGGAAACAAAATACACTAATGAATAAAATTAGGCTAAGAGAAAAGTAAAAATAGATAACTCCCTATTTTCTTAAATTGATTTCAATGCTAGGAAGAGGGTAAAGACATGGACTCTTGATAGAAGTTACGCATCAAACATGGCCAAAGATGTGAATACCTTAAACAACCTCAATTAAAACAATGTTTCCACAGTAAATTTTGGAAATTAAATATTCTTTAAGATCAAAGGATTTTGATTAGCTAAAATTGAAACTCAAAAGTTGAAATATGAAGATGTGTTATTCATTGATAGACTGAAATATAAAATATCGTTTGTGATCTAGATTTGAGATGAAGGATGCTTAGATAATTTAGAAAATAAAAGTTTCCCATTTAAAGATAATAAAAGATGAAAATATTACTTCCATGGTTTATAGGACCAATGGTAATCTATTTCAGATTATTGATCTAAGAAATTCCTTCTACCTTAGTGTAAAAGAAGAAAAAAAGATTTTTCACATGAGACATGTACATATTGGTTAGAAGATATTGATATGAATTTCAATATAAAATGGTGTGAGAGTTATAAATTAATTTAAAAGAGACTTATATGTTGTTAATAAGTCCTATCGAAAGGGGAATATGATATAAGGAAGATATAAAAGAGTGGAAATAAAATCAGATAGGCCCATGACTTAGTTCACTCATATTTATATGGACATATGAGACATAAATTCAATATATATGGATCACAAATAACCAAATTTATTTATGATTTCACAAGTATGACTAATGCACAATATATATAACATAATTCAGAGGTTTTGGAGATATTTTGATTTTCATAAGGAAAAAAGAGATATGAATTATAATAAAAAACTAAGAATAGATAATGAAAGGGAGTATATGGGAAATAATTTTCAATAATAACTTGATAAATAAGGAATCAAACTCTAATATAGCACTCCTTACATTAGCTTGTAAAATAGTGATTTTGAGAGGACAAATAGAAGTATGATATAAATGGGATGAACTTTGATTTTAAATTTCAACAAGTTAAGGTTTTTCTTGAGAGAATATATGTGTACAAATGTGTCTATTCATAATATGTGTTTTCTAAAACATAATTATATTATGAATTTCTATGTTATTTCTTTCTAAAGGAAACCAACTATCATATAATTGAAATCCTTTAGTATTCCATGTTTAATAAAATGTAAAATAAAAAACATAGGGAAGTTTGAAGAGAATGATATGTAATGTATATTTCTAGGGTACTTTTCAAATAGAAAACGTGATATATTCTAGAAAAATAAGTTTTTAAGGTGGTTTAGGGTTATTGCATCAAGATTATTGAAAATAAATGAAACATTCTTATTATAAATAAAACATTTTCTGATTACTCTAATGAATAAAGTGAAAAGGATAGTAAATAAATAGCTAGGAAAAAGTAGGAAATGAACCACATGTTTTTTTTATTGAGTCTAATCAGAACGGGGATAAAAAAGAAGATTTTTATAATTAATATTAGATATGTTAGAAGATAAATAAACATGTAGATGATAAAATAATTATAGGGGAAAAATGAACAGGTTAATTAAAGAATAATATTGACATTTGTTAATCAAGATGAAATTAACTCATATATTGGGACAAATATAGTTGTTGAAGCTATAAAATAGAAATAATAGGTTAATTATAAGAATTATGAACCAGATCATTTTAAGATAAATTATTCTTAATATCATATACCTATAAAAAAAATATGATTGAGCCCATGTTTTTATTAAAAAATAAGCTGAAATACAATAGAGAAATATAAAGAAAAAAATCCCAAATAAAACAAAGGGTTAATCACAAGTTGAGGTATTTTATTTGAATGGAAATTTTCTATTAGGAAATATTACAATCAATTGTAATTTTACTAATATTAGTACCTCTAATTCAGTATAAAATATATCAAATTGATGTAAAATACACTTTCTTAAATATTGATAAGGAAGAATAAGTTTATATTGCCAATCCATATTAATTTTTATAATAAATTTCATCAGACACATATCTATTAATATATTTTATTATACAGAGATTGAGACTAAGGAAGAAACAACAATTGGAGTCACAAAACAATATTTCTCGTACTAAGAAAATAAAATTGGGGAATTGCTTATAAATTCAAAGAAGTCAAAATTTAATAGAAGATTAAGGAGTCTCAAGACACTTCAATAAGAATAGAAAGCTGTTAAAGAAGTAAAATCAACATGTAATTCTGAGATATGTGAAATTTTTTACCAGGAAGAAGAATTGGTTTTCCTGACTATTCCATTTCATGATTCCTATAAATAACATGAGAAGTAAATTTGTACTTGAAAATATTCACACATGATGAGAGATGACATACTGATACTTTTGTGACATGTATTGGAATTCCAACTTGACTTTTGTTTTAGGATGAAGATGATGAAGATCCATTTGAAAAACTCTATCAAAGTAAGTTCCATCAGGATGATATATATTGGAACTAAGTCCCATATAATTGAGTTCTATCGGACGTAGGAGTAGTGAGTTTCTGATTGATTTTCTAATAAATTAATGTAGTAATATTAGAAGAATAATTTGATGTCTTCCAATCAGATGGAGAACATCATACAAAGGTTACCGGACAAAGGTGGGAATACAAACTTTTATGGATAGAAATTATGGAAGAAGTTACAAGACCAACAGATTTTTGAGAGAATTATTGATGTTATCTAATATTTTACACAAATAAATTTTGATTCATCTTACTTGTGGAGGAAGTGAAGAAATTTCTGAAGTGGGTTATAAAAGAAGAAGGAAAGTGAAACCTGTAACTGTGGATACATACCAATTGTTGAAGTGGATTTTATATTGGGGTGTATAAATAGCTATGAGAAAAGTGGATATAAAAACTATAGTTAGGGGAATAAAAAAATAAAAAAAATTCAATTTGGTTGTTGAACTATTTTTTACTTGTGCCTTTGTATTATAGAAAGAAATATAGTAAAGGAATCCATGCTGGTGAGACTATCCAACATGGAAAAGAGTGGGTATTTGTACAAAACCTTGTAAATATCATGATATAATTTCTCTTAATATTTGTTACATATAAAAGGTGTGAATGAGAAGTTATATGTAGATTGTTACTCTAAAAAGTTGTTACTCTAAAAAGTTTCAGAGGCTTAGAATTCCTACTTAATTATTTAATAATCTTTTATATAAAAGAAAAATGAAACATTGATTCACTCTCCCTCTCAGTGGTCTTGATCCTATTTGGGAATTTCAATTTTAAACATGATCAACATGGAATGTTTTATATTTTATTATATTTTCCGGAAATGATTATTATGTGGCAGAAAGTATAGTTTAGTAATCATGTTAAATACCATTTTATTTATAATCTTGAAATGAACAATATAGAAAATACCAACAAAATTATATGTATATAAATCATTAGGGATATGAAATATAGATTGTTATTTTATTCCAAACATAATTATATTAAATTATATATATATATATAAAAATAATTTTATAAAACCCTATCCATATATTATTATTTATATATCATATATATAGGATGTTAATCATTAATTTACACATGTATGATCGATATATATCAAACGATGTTAATTATACATATATGAATTTTATTTATTTAAACATATTAAAGGTATAAAAACATATTCATTATTATTAACTATTTACATGTTCCCCTATTTTAATTAATATATTTTAAATGAATAATTAACATAAAAAATACATGAATTTGGAAAACAAAAAATGGAGTGAAAATGATGATCATCACACTAAAATAATTGAAAAATAAGAACAATATTCTTTAGACCCCCACATAATTTTAAAATTATCATCCTTTATGAATGATAATAATAAATAACATTTTGTTTTTTCTAAAAATGAGAAGAAAATCAAGAATAATTTTGCTGTGAAAAAGAATAGTTTTTCGTATTTATGTTTTCTCTCTAAAAGTTTGGTTTTCAAATTCCATTAAATCTTGTAGGAGTACAATTATTATTTCCACTACTTTAATAGTTATTAGATGACCCATAGAGTTTATAAAACTATAGAAAATCCATGATGAATTGAAAACAATTATGAATGATTTTTATTTAACTATGTTTGTTATATATTTACAGGAATTCATTATTTAAAAATATTAAAGGTATAATAAATAGTTCAAATCACTTGGATATTTATATTTTTGATTACAAATTAGTAGCTTAAAAATTTAAAATATTGAGTTATATGTTTTATAAATGATAAATACACACCTCATATCAATTTCTGTAACATAATAGCATTATAAAACTTGTAACACTACATTTGAATTCCACCTTTTACCCTATATTTTAATACTCTCTATTCAATACCCAAACTGGATCTCACATCATATTATTGACTATAGGAATATTACTCACCATATATAACCAAAATTCAACTAAAATAAAATAATAATGAAAAATATTTATCTATGAAAATAATTCCATAAAATAATTAAATAAATAAACAAGTATTTCCCGAATTATTTTTTTCCCAAAAATTCATTTATATATAACTCTCACCAAATTAATACCATATTGTAATCATCCTATTAAAAAAATGAATCTTTTATAATTTAATACCAACAGTATATAAATTTACCATTTTTCCCTTTATATCCATAATGGCTAAAATAACCTCAATAAATTTCAAAAACTCTTAGAATAAAAAATATACGTTTGCATAAACATAAGGTCATTGAGTATGTTTCTTCAACTAGTCATGGAATCAAACGAATATGTACTTTTAAACTAACACTTAAATCTTTGTGTGTAGAGGTTTTGATTGAATTTTCCAAGAAACCATTAATATATATATCATAAATCCTCCAACTAAAAATCCAAATACCGAAGCTACTATAATTTGGAAACCCATACATTTTCTCTATATTAAAATAATTTTTATCTATAATCCCACCTTTTAAAATACACAATCATCTCTAGGCTTCCCAACCTACTAAAAACAATCCTAAAGATTCTCATAAAATAATACTTAAAAAAATGAAAACAAATTTATATTATATATTCTATAATAATAATATCTAATCCTAAATTGGACATAAGTATTCACTTGAAACTATTGTTTTAAAAATTTCACCATAGTCCAATTTGGTTTATTTTTCTCCGGGAATATGCATAGAAATAGAGGGAATGAGATATCGAATCTTCCTATAAAATAGATTGTTTTCTAGTTTATTGAAACTGATGCTCTCAATAGACCATTGCATTAAGGGTTTTCTTGTTCCACATTTTATGAGGTTATAAAAATTATTAATTAAGATAAAAGTTAAATTCATATAGAGAGGCAATATGGGTTTAAAGATACTCTGAAAAGTGTGAGGATTTACAAGGAGGAACAATGTTCTATAGTGGAGAGATAACACCCATAGAGGGATTCATACATTTACTTTAATAATTAATCAAAACCCATGTAATTAAATGTCATGATTTTAATTATAATGATAATTAGTGTAACCCAAGATAATGATGCTTAAAATATTAATCCGATAAATTATGAGAAATATACATTTTAACACCATGTGAGAAAGTATAATATAATATATTTTATTTTTATATGATAAGAACCAATGATTTTCCATATATGTTCATGTATTCAAGATAAAAGTATTTTCTTCTTAAGGATATGAATCCAAGACCATTGATGTGTTTTCTAATGTCGTTCAACTAGGTTTATTTTATATTAAAGTCTAAGGCCATAAGATTAATACAATTTTTCTTATAATTTATAGTCATATGTCTATGAATATTGGGTGGTAAATGACTAAAAATGGTTTTTGTGAAGAATTTATGAATTAGTGGACAATTGTATCTTATATTGGTAGATTTAAAATTTGAATTCATGGAAATTACATAGTTATAATATCCTATATATGAATACCTCTTAAACATGGGTAATGAATACAAGAAAAATAACTAAACCCACATAATATTAGAAATTATTTTAATAGCCTGAGAGTGTATCCAAGAGGTCAACCTTATAAAATAAACACCCACCCCAATAGTTATATAAGATCACATGAATAAAAGATATTTGACAAGTTCCTCAAGAGTGACATTAATTACTATTACGTTAATGGTTGACAAGATCAATGGACCACTCTTGATAATAGTTTCTCACTACCATGGCATAAGATAATGATTTTTTAAATATTTTTAATTCCTCATTATGTGATCAATCACAGGGAACAAAAAGATCCCATTTGAATCATATTTATAAAGTGAGATACATATTTTAATCAAATTAAACTCATGTTATCTAAGTAGGCATCATATAATAGTCTTCAAGAAAAATTTGAGACATATTTTTTTGTTCCTAGAAATGCGTCCCTGAGAATAAAAATCATTGGGAAAAAATAATTTGATTGTATGGGTAAAAAATAACGTTGACATGTTCATTATACATTAGGAAATTGAAATTACTTTTTAGTACTTATTTCACAGTGAAAGTGGAAGGGGCAATTTTTATCATACCATGAAAAGGTTGAGTTTAAATCTCATTTCATGAGGTTCCTAGAGTTGACTCTGTATAAGGGATTTTTTTAAGATTAAAATATTAAATAAGGATTTATTTCATCTCCCTAATGAATACCCTTATTTTATAGGGTGTGAGTGTAATCCATTTTGAGATTGCGGTTGGAGTGACACATCATATATTCAACTTATATTCAGTAAACACATCTTTTTATCTATCCAAATGTATATTATCTCTTAATGACTAGAAAAAGTGTCAATAAGTAATAATAAAAGCAATTAATTCTAATTTAATAATAAAGTATTAGGGATTTCATAAATCATGATTTTGAATAATTGAGTCATTTATGAAGAGATTTTATTTATAATATGTCTTCTATGACATGTTTTCTCTAATTGATATAAGCACATTGTCTATTTAGTGTGTGTTCCTTCACTATGGGTTGAGGTTAACTTATTAGATAAATGATGAAAGGGATTTTATTTGTTACTAGATGTATGATCTAGGAGGAGTATAGGTAAGCTATATATTTAGTTCATGTTCCATTCCTGTAAGTTAAGTCTTGTCCATTCAGATTTAAGAGTGTGAGATACTCAAGGAAAGTAAAATAATGAATTATATTTGATGAGGGTAAAAAAAAAATTAATAAGGGCTCAAATACCCTAAAATTACATTATTTAGTTTCTTATACAGGTTAATTTAACCAATATATAGAGAAAAATATTGGATTTGGTTCCATATAATCAACTACTATATATGTTCAAAACTAGAATATTCTTGGTGTTGAATACTAATTAATATCTTATCAAATATCGACTGTTCTTCTATGTGAATATAAATGTTATAATTTACTTTGTGTACTTATCACACTATTAGGTCATAAAAAATTCCCTTTTATGATGAGAACCTTAAAATTCAATGAAATTATTCATAAATATAAGTTCTATGGATGAATTAGATCATTAAAGGGGAATCAAATGATACAATATATCATGGTTATGGGGATCATAAGACATTGAGACTTCTTATAATTATGTTCTTCCTTTTTAATCTCAGGTAATAAGATTACAAGAACGTAACCCACTAGTAAAAAATAAAAATTTATATGTGTAATTGGTTGTCCCTATCTGTGGATGTGTGTAATGGTCCTTAGAGTAAAATATTATAGTTAACTATTTTCTTGAGTTGCGTAATTTTATGTATTGATGAAAGTTATGATAACATATGCTCATACTGAGGTAGGGTATATGGGGTGCATAAAAATTGAAATTACATTAATGAATAATGTGAGAAAGGCTATAACCCTTATATTCATTAATATAATTTGATATCTTATTACCTTTTATGGAAATGGAATGTCCAAATTAAGTAACTTTATATGGAGTTCTTTCAGCAAGTTCGTTTTCAAAAAGTAAAATAAGGAGATGTTAAACAAATTTGTTAATAACACCGGTATAAAACATTTTTGTTTAAAGATATCAAGAAAAAGGTAATATATTTCATACTGTACATTCATATGTGATTTTTATCATTGTAAATTTTAACTTCTTTCATTACGTGTGCCTTGATTATGCAATTGTGGTAAATGGTTTGAATGGACAATGGGAATTTCCATGGAATATTATTTATAAAATCCGGACCTATATTTTCTTACTCTATCAAAGATTTTGGGTTGATCACATATAGTGGGATGTAAATATGTTGGCATATTTTCTCACTTATAAAGGTAACCATGATAAAAAGCTTATGGTTTTCTCTAACTATGGATATCTTCTTGTTGATTGTTCTATGGTTGTGTAAGGGGATTTAATTAGTCTCATCCACTTTAAGATTTCATGACTCTTTTCATTATGTTCAAAATTCCTTTTTCTCTTAACTAATTTTTAATAAAGATTTTGACTTTCATTTAGATAGATCTTATCCTCGAATTTTAGGATGGTTTTTCTAATTCCACTGGGAAAGGGGCCTAGAAGGCCACAGACTAAGTATATTTGGAACCTTTGTTAATTTTTTTATGAATTCAACATATTGAGAAAACATTATTCCAATATATAGTTTAATTATTATTCATGTTTTTTTGATCACATGGATCCAATCACAAATTATTCTAGAGAAACTATTGAGGGATTGGATATAATAAATATGCATTCATTAGACAATTTTTTATTACATGAATATAAATTATTTATTCATTAAATATTATTCACAAGGTAAAAAATATTTATTTATTTGGTTAAGTGAACATTTAATAAATATTTATTCACTATTTTAGTAAATATAATATTTATTTATTTATTGGTGAATAATTATATAATATTTATTTATTTAAATAAATATTTATTATTTCAGGTTTGATAAATATTGGATACGATTGATGGGTTGAGTTTGTTGGTTTGGTGATAAATTATATATTAAATATTATTTTAATAAATATTATTATATTTATTCATAAAATAATATTTCTTTATCTTCTAGTTTAGTGAATATCAAGTAAATAATAATAATAATATTATTATTTAGAAATGAGATTCTCTGGGGATTAAGAGAATGATAAGGTCCTATGTAAAATCACTATTTCTTACCCTAGCTTAATAAAAACCTGATTATATAATTCTAAACCCTAATCATTATTTTTCATAATGAAATTATAGGGAGAATCCTCTCAAGAGAGGCCCTATTTTAGAATTCTCTAAAGAACAAAGAGCAATATTGCTCTTCATATCTATCTAGTATAGAGAGAACAAGATAATCCCATTTCCTTGAAGTGATTATTATAGGGATAAATATTGAATGACATAAGATTTAGAGTCTTATATGATAGAAAGTAATGATTTTAATTGTAATGTTCATAGGTTTGCAGAGCATGTGTAAATCACTGCTAGTTGGATTCCTCCCTTAAATACTCCCCCACAATTATGAAACAAAAAGAAGTTGTATAGAAAATCACCAATGAATAAATAATTAAAATCGAAGGAAATACTCAATCCATGTAAATTAAATATAAATACCATGTGATGATCCTATCTTATTTGTTTCTACATTTGTGTCAATTAAATTTTGAATTAATTTGTCTGGCGTGGCTATCCATTTCCATGCACAACTCAGATTATTTATTGAGTATGAAAATAAATAAAGTTGGAAAGTACCCAATATGAAATTATTCTATGTATGAATCCTTATATTTGTATCAAAGTGGACAAATATAAATTTATAATTATTTATTGATAATTGTTTGATTTCCACATTTTATATTAGTTTTAATTTTTTTGAATCATTTTTAAATCCAAATATTGAGATCTTATCATTTTATTACTCATTCATAATCATATACTAAAAAAAATTGATTAATTAAATACAAATAGAATCCTAAGAACCTATTTAAAGGTTCTTAGGATTTGGTATGGTTATCACAAGAGTTAATGACATGTATCTTGTAGGTACACATCGTGTACTCAAGTACATAACACCTATTTAGACCAAGAAAAATCCACCTTATCATGCATCAAAGATATGCAACATGTATTTATACATGCCAAATTTTAATTGGAATATCCCAAAATATATTTTTGTATTCTAAAATCCTTGTAAATCTCATTCAAATTGTGTAGTTCACACATTTTTATGGTGGAAAACACATAATGAAATACACATTGTGTATTTACTACACAACATGTGTAACTAAAAACCATATAACTCAAAGGTCTCATAATGTGTAACTCCCATACAAATTTTGTACCTCATAAATTTACATATTCAGACTAAACTCCTAGCCCCATGATGTGTATCATGAATAGAAGGTGAAGGATTATACATGATGTGTAGTTGTCCTTTACATGTTGCATACCATACCTGATTACATAGAAAATAAAATAAATTAATTTTTCCATTTAAATATAATCAACATGTTTCCATGTGTCAATTATTTACATTACACAACATGTGATAGGTTATATATATATATATTAAATGATTAATTATTTTTTTGTAATATTCGAAACTACAAACTGTGTATATTTTTAATACATAAACTACTCTACATGCATTAAAAATGTTACATGCCGCATAAATTACATGGGACAATGTGTCATTTATTGACAGTACATGTCATGTAATTATGTGACATAACATTTATGCTATGTACTGCATGACTAGATAATATACTGCCACAATACATGATAGATATTTTGGATGAGTACTTTCTTTGATATATCCAAGTTCATGCTTTATAATTAGTAAATTTTAATTAAAATTAATTAATTAATTTTATTCATAATTAATATATATGTAAATATCAAGAATATTTTCGATAGAAATTTAGATAAGTAACTGAATGAATTAATTAAGATAATTTAAAAATTATAGAATATTTAATCTTAATTAATAATTGGTGAAATGAATTATAATTTACAAATTGATTAGTCATTGCATGTGTATAGATGTTCATGAGAATAGACTGACCTGTTTATGTGATTGGTTTATTTTAATTTATTATTATTTAATTAAAATGATGGTCTTCATGTCATCCACACTTTATTATGTAAGGGATAACATGATCCATGTTTCTTTTAATGTAAAACTCTTTAATCAATCCTTTGGTTCCCCTCACAGAATATGTAAAGAAGGGAGCTCCTGATAAGGAGGAGGCAATATGAGCTTGGAGCTGAAGTGAAACTAACCCATGAAATGCATGTAAAAGAGGTGGAATTATATAGATAAAACTAGGGTGTGGTTCCAATAGTTTTTCCCGTAGGTTCGAAGGTTGTCTTATTATCCCTTAGATAATCCGACTATTAGAAAATATCAAGATCATACCATTTTATTATTTTATTTATATCAATTTCATGGTTAATTATTTATAGATTCTTTATTTTGATCACATAATAAATTAATTAGCAATAATTCTAGATGGAATTAAAATGAACTATAAATTGAGTAAATTTTATCAAATATACGGTTAACCACTTAAGTAAAATACACATAATATCAAAAGAGTTTGTAATAAGATAAAAGGAAAAATTTACTCATAAAGATAACAAACTCCCCCAAAAATATATTAACTCATTAAATCATTCAGAATATTGGTTACAAATTGATCGATTGTCCAAAATTCTCACCCAACCATATTTTAGGATTATTTCAATTATAGGGAAATTTTTAAATTGAGTTTTTGGTTGACTTAACCTATTTAGAATTAATTGTTGATCAACCTCAGAATACATAGTGTATCTAGTAGGAATGTGTTGAGGAAAAGAAAAACTATGATTTTTTTATTAGAGAGTCCACTCAGTGAATCAAAGACTTTAAAGTTAATGTAGTTGTAAAGTTACACCTACCTAAATATCATCACAAAGCTTATTATCCCCTTGACTACTTTATGAGAATGTGTATATGGATCCTTTCCACTAGAATATCAAGATGACAAGATATTCAGAAACAAGTGGTGATGGATATTTTTTCTCAATAAGTTAGTGAGATACTGATTAAAAATATTTATCTCATCATATCTTTTTGTAATAATGGAAAAAAATACTAAAACATTCTTTGAATTAATGGAATGTATGAAAAAAATCATTTAACACTAAAATAATTTAGAATGAAAAAAATTTCCTCACCTTCTCATATTTATAATAATGTTATAGGTGTTTTAAAAACTACACTACTATAGGAAAATTTAAATTCTGCCTTATAATTCTTTATACATGTTCAATAACCTCCCATAGCTAGATAAAGAGGGAAGTATGCCTATATGTGATGCCTGGGGATGATCTGATTATCTTTTATGTCAGAATATCAGTTATGTTTAGAAAAATGATAATGAAACATTTGTAAATGAGATATTATACTACAACATTTCATCACATATCTTTTAGAAAAATAAATATAGGATTTTGGTAAATGTTATTTTCACTACACTATACTAGTGAAAAATGGAATAGGGTATTGAGTGACTGATCTAGTATTCAATATTCTGAAGTAATTGATATGTGAGTGAATTTTAGGATTTTTTAGGGATATTTTGTATATAATAATCTCACATTATCATCCATAACTTCTTGGTTACCCTTATTATTCCAGTTATAAGATGAATAATATGAATTAATTTCTCATGAATTATATTGACTACAATTCACCAGGTAGATAAGGGTAATGGAGAACTTGGTTCAATAATCCTTATAGTGAACCAAATTAATGTAATGGTAGAAAATACCATGAATAATTTATGATAAATGGTTCATTTGGAAAATATTTCAGTGTGACTAAATATTTAGAGGTAGTGTTGTAAATATGAAGTTGTTTTCTTATTACATGGATAAAAAGTTCATTTGAAAAATGGTATTTTAAAGAGATGTAAGAAATTTATTCTACTCTAAATATATTCATCATAATATATAATTATTTTCTTTTAAATATTTGATATTTAATACATTTATATTTAATACAAGAACCTAATAAGTAAGGTGTGTTTTATTGATGCTTAAAAAAGGGAGATTCATATGTCAGCAGAGAGAATCACAGAAAATCATTACAATAAGTAAGGTGTATTCTCCCAGGTTCTATGGAAGGGTGATTACTATATCATCTGTGAGAATCACATAAATTATATAATAATTTTTTAATTCACCAAGGGAATTAAAAGGTTTATTTTTATATCATCCACAAGATGAACATAAGTTCAATAATAAATATTTAATTTTCATAGAGGATTAAAAGTGTGATTTCTATATCAGAAATGAGAATTTCACAACTTCATTTACAAGTGGACTGATTCATGTTAAACTATTATTTGGTATTAAGTATTTTAAAAATTTATTTCAATGATCTATTAGACACAATAATAAATTATTTCATTTTTGAAATTATTTATGTAATATTATTCTAAATTAAATTATTAGTTTAATAATACTTGAATCATTGATTTCCTATGTCAGTAACAAATAATGAAATATGAAATATAACGACTCAAATCTAGTTATGTAAAGGTAAATATTTATTGATTAAAACCAAAGTTTATTTTCATAGATATACGAAAGAATGTATTTAGTCTCCATGAAGCTAAATAAACTTTAGGTATTATCATCATACATATTTATTTTTATAAAAACAAACCTTAAAAAATAAATGAAATCCAAAAATATTAAAGAGTTGTTTCAACTATATATCATGAACTATTCCTAGGTGAATTTATTAGTAAATATTTTAATTTTCATTAAATCACTTTAATAAATTTAAGGAATGATACATCAATTTAATGAATTCACATTATAAAATATGCAGTATCCTTTGAGTGGGTTTTCCAAATAATGTCTTAACCAATTATTCATTCATAATTAAATGTAGAGTAAGGATTTTACAAAAATCACATTACCTTATTCACATCATCAAGATGGTGATAATATAAGGTATATTGGGGAGGAGTCTTATAAATATATGGAATGTATTCCATTATATATTTCCACACATGACTCATAGGATATAAGTGTAACAACTAACCATATGATAACTTATTTGAATAATGGATTTCATTTATGTTAAAATATGTGGGTGTATATTATTTCAAATAATAAGGTGTTTTAATTAGAATAATTTGTTAATCATTCCTTAATATTAAATATACATTAAAGGAAAAATGAAGTTCATATTAATTAATTATCCCAGAGAAACTAAGGATATTTATAACCCCAAGATAGAAAGGTACTAATCATAACTACTACATATCATTTGAGATAGTTTAATAAAGCATTGATTTAGTTTCTTTATGGCTCTAAATATAAAAAATGGCATTAGAACAGTTATCTTTACAAGTTTTAATGGGAGAAATTATTTTAGAGACCCATATAGTGTGGAAAAGTAAAAAATATTGTAGTAGTTTTATGTTCATTGTGGTGGGTGATTTATATTTTTTGTGAGAATAATTATTCCTAGAGGAAGGGGTAAGGTTACACCAACTATGATTGAAAAGTTCAATTAAAATTAAATATGGTTTCCAAGTAATAAAATATAATTTTAAAATTTGGTAGTTTCTCCACTTAATGTAATGTTGTCAGTATGTACTCAAGAGAAACTATACATGTTTAGAACAAAAAGTATAGATTATTAAAAAAAGATTTAAAATATATTTACATAGTAAATAATAATCTCGGTGGGTGATAATATATTATCACTGATAATAATGATAAATTACAGTGAAATTCTTATTATAATAGATTTTTTGTAATCATTTTATTGAGAATTAGATATAGAGATTATTATACTTAAAATAAACCTTATGGAATATTTCTATATGAAATGACCAAAAAGTTTTGTTCCATTAAGAAATTATGATAAAATATATAAGACCCAATGATCCATTCATGGATAAAAAACATATTTATCAAAGGATGTTGATTTGAAATGAATTTGTGCCTATTTTCTATAAGAGGATAGTGAGAGAAGTATTGTTTTCTGTAAAAATAAATTTGAAAACATATAGAAAACAAGTGATAATATTTTGGTTAATTAAGAATAATTTTAATTTCTCAAATATGACTTAAGTTTCAACCCATGTTCAAGGTAACATGATCTACTCGCATAAATAAAGGGGTTTATCAATTCATTCATTATACATAAATGAAATTTTATTGAAAATAAAAGATGAAAATAAATAGCTTGAATTGTTTCTAGTGTAACATTGTATCTTTTTTGATGTACAACATATATAATACTAAGATTAATATGGAAAGATATCTCACATTCCATGATATGTACATAAGAAAGATCTTGTTTATGCATAAATTATATAATGAAAATATAAAATGAGACTAGGAAAACTACATAGTCTAGTAGCCAGAACTATTCGACGGTGCCTGAAGAAGAATAACTGGATGAGTTATTTGTAATTGGAAAAATGAGAATACAAGTTTTTTGAGGGTATAAAAAAATTATTCTTTAGATCACATAAATATAGAATTATAGTAAGGAAAAATTTATATTGAATTGAAAATATTATTATTGATAGTAGTTTTCATTTATATATTCAACTGATTTTGTTGCGGATTCTCATGTGGATTAATAAGTAAGTTTAACAATGAATTATTCTATATTTTATATTTTTACTCATATAGTAAAATTCAATAATATCATGATTAATTAAAATCATAGTTTAATAATAGATTTCTGGGATAAAAGAGGACAAAATGGCTAATTTTTTATGACCCATCCTAAGGGGGACCATGCCATGAGTCCCCAATATCACCACCAATAGCTCAGGGGATGGAGACTACAGTGAAGTATTCATACCACTAACATGGGAGGCCTAATCCTAAGTACCTACACGCACACATATCCAAGACTAAATAATTCTTAAATATAAAAATTATTGAACAACCATGCATGTATACATCTAAATCCCACAAAATGAGTATGATATTAAGTAAAGTAAATAGGGCCATATACAATCCCAACATAAAGAGTCTGAAAAAAATTCCAACCTATAAAGAAAGATAGGGACTACTTCCAATACTCTAAAGGAACACACCTTGGACTATCCGATCTCACTAAACATTGACTGGTCCTAGTCTATCTAGGAATCTGTCAAAATTTAAACCATCAACACAAGACATGATATGTGTAAGAGAATCCCATGTAGGGATGACTATAACAATACCCAGTAGGACACCGTGAAACCATAAAATATACAATGAAGGAATAAAGTTATCTCTACACAGGTATATACCTACGACAGATATATATAGATTATCCAGATATACTCAACAAAGACACACAGTCTAAAGGTATTTCACAATCACAATACCAACCTAGGATTCTAGTTCAATGGTTCTCTAAAGTACTCATCTGGGAGAACACACTGTTGGGACTGAAAGCACTAAGGGAGTCTATCTGATAGGTAATCCTCATTTGGTCTCTCAATTAGAAGTACACATTAAATGTCTGAAGAGATACGATACAAAGATAAGAATCACACCAAAGACCATGAGGTTTAACAACAACTCAATCTAGATTAACATAGTAAGTAGAGGATCAGTGTTAGTGTAGTGTTGTTCCTGACAATACCAACAAATCCACCTAGGGGATGGAGATGAATATGGGTTCTCACTATAGATCTCACAGAGTGATTCTAACAACTATATATAATAATTCTTGTTTAAGGGATTGTTGTCCTACGAGTAGGAGGTGATTCCATAATAACCCTTAAGTAATAGATATAGGGAACAAACTCTAACAACTCTTGTGCAAGATACAGTGTAAAATGGATTTAAGATAACTTCTTAGAAGTACACAATATGTAGTAGGGTTACATATTGTGTCACTTAACCCCAAGTCCTTCCCATATAAATGGACTATGTACCTTGTATTTTGTTCATGTAATAGTACAAATTGTGTGGTTTCCCTTGTAATCTACCCATGTAACATTACACGACTTAGCCCATGTATTTATTCTAGGATGTGTTTGTGTGGGAGTATACAAAATGTGATTTCTTATTTACTCAAGCTCGTGTCTATGTATCCCCCGAGGTACAATCCAAGACACATGGTTGAGGTCACACACTATGGGATACTTATCTCTATTTTGAAACCCTAGCCACTATTGGGGGGGGGGGAGGGCATGATGTGTGGCTTCGAGTTACATGCCATGTATCATGAAATTTTTTAGATTCTCAGATCTAGTTTCCATGTTCATTCCCATGAGTATAGAATTTGTTCTAGTGACCGTCTCACTATGAAAATTAAAGAACCACCTTGTCTGAGCCTTAACATTGACAATAAATAGGTTCTACTCATCAAATTCAATAAAAAAACACCATTGAATACCATTATTCATTTCATGTTGAATAACATGAAATCAGGTATAAAAAATTGTTTGATCCATTTCCACTTCCATTATTGCAGCATTGTCATGTCATGGTGATACACGATCTATAGTATTGGATTGTTATGCCAAGAAATTGGTGCACAATAATCGATTCATTAGGATATGTCAAACTAAGGCCCAAAAAAAGAACACCCATGATGAACAAAGAATCAGTGGAGAAAACAACAAGAAAATTATAGAGGAATGAGCCTTTATTTATTTTCTTGTGGATGTTGATATATTTCCATTAGAATGACATGCTAATAATCAATAATTCGGAATAAATTCTACAAAAAAATATCCCTGAAATGAATCCCATTCCAAAAAATAACTGCTCTATGAATCAAACTCATAGTCGATTGATTCAATTTCATTGTAGAATTTAACAATAGAGAAATAAATCCAATCAAAAAAATTTCCTACCTTGATTTGGATCAATCACTGACAAAGAAACATGGTTCTCCATGAAAGCTGGTGAGATACTTCAATTCCATCTTACACCAGTCATAAATCTCTAATTCGATCATCGTCTGCTAATGAAATCTCCTACAATGGCTCTAATGGATCTTGTAAATTTGTAGTGTTATGTGGATAACAATATTTTTTTTTCAATAATCACATATTTAAAGAAGGAAATTAGGTAAATTATTCAAAAAATAAATAAAACAATTTATTAAATTATTTTATTCATTTTATGCCTATAATGACTTTTCTATAGACGCTTCACACCAACCAATGATATGTCTCACCTAGGGTAAAACCTGTGTTATGAACTCAATGGTTCCATCTTATTTCTGATCCATGCCCTTGTTTATATGTTATTACACTTTTTCAGGAGAAATGTATGTGCATGCTATTTAATATATTTATGACATTTATTTTGAGAACACCAGGCATCTGAATCGCATTCCATCTCAGTACCTGGTATTGAAAATAACCCATAAAATATTAGAAAGTAATACATGTAAAATCTGAGTCAATACATTCTCTCAACCATGAAGATTTAGGTCCCCGAAAATCCAAAACAATGGCTACCCAAAGAGAGGTTGGTAATGATAATGAATATGAGTGACCGACTCCCATGTGCTATCACGAAGATTCCTTTTTTTCCACTATAAATGCACTAAAGGAATCGCCCCCCATGAAGTATCCTCTCCTTTCATTCCTCAATCTCTACTAGGCAATCCCCAAAGGTATCTCCATCCTCGATGTCCAACTATCCCCATTAAATAGAGTGTGATGGGTCATGTAGGTACCTCCTCAGTTGTGACATGTGGAAAACATTGTGTACTCGGTCAAACTGTAGAGGTAGGGCAAAGAGTTACACCACCTTACTAACTCTACACTTTATTTTAAAAGGACCAATGAATCTCGGAGATAACTTGATACCCCAACCAAATATTTATAATCCACATCAAGGTGAAACCCATAAGAACACATGGTTTCCCTCCTTGAACTTTAAAGGCCTCCATTGTATCTTCGAATAAGACTTATAATGTCTCTATGTAGCCTTCATATACTCCGGGATGATATGCACCTTCTCGGTAGTTGCTTGCACCATATCTAGTCCCATAAGTTTTGAATCTCTTAGGTCATTCTAGAAAAGTTTTGACATGTAAGGTCGCCTATAAAAAGCCTCAAATGGTTCCATACCAATGGTGGAATTATATATATTGTTGTATGAAAATCCACTAGTGGTATGAGATCCTCCTAACAATGACCAAAGCCTAACATGAAAGATCATAATATGTCCCCTAGAACCTAATTGGTTTGCTCTGTATAGTAGTTTGTTTTGAGGTGAAATACAATTCTCAAGCCTAATTGAGTCCCAAACGCCTCATACAATCCATTACACATCTGGGATGTGATGTGAGCATCACAGTGAGAAATGATTATTGATGGAACTACATGGTGTGAGACTATCTTTTGTACCTAGAGGCATCCTAAAATATCTAATGAACTATGCTCTCAAATATCTAAGTAGTGGGTCGACTTGGTGAGTTGGTTTACTATCACCCAGATTGAATCATGCCCCCTGAGTGTATGTGGTATGCCCATCACAAATTCTATAGATATCCCATCCCACTTCCACACTATCACCTCAAGGAGTTAGGCTAAACCTGTTCAAGATTGGTGTTCAGTCTTCACTTACTAAAAAATAAGGAATCAAGAAGAAAAATTATAACTCCTTTTATCCTTCTTGGAAAACAATAATGGCATTGTAGGTCCTGATACATCTTTTTAATGACTAAATATACCACCAAATAATATATATGAAAACCTCTAAGAAATTCTTCATGAAATATCACTAGTAACACTGTGCATCCACTAAAAATAATGACATAATCCCCACCTTCAAAAAATCAATCATGAGCATGTTTAATGAAAATCTGGGTATGCATGCTATCATAGTTGGAATCCCTTAGTTTTTAAACCATAACTCGATACAATAGTGGAGGGGTGACAACCATTGACTAATGGTAATATTCTCTATCTTCATCCATAATGTATGACTACAATGAATCCAACTACTCTGATGCCTCGTTCAGAAACTGTGAACAAGATATCCTACTGATAGAATATACTGCCACATCCTCATTTCCATAAATATAGACAATTTTTAATTAATAATCCTTGAGGAACTCTAGTTATTACCTCTTTCTCAAGTTAATACCCTTCTCAGAGAATATATACTTGAGAATCTTGTGATTAGAATTGATGACAAACCACACACCCATCAGGTTGTGTCACCACATATTTTGTGTGAAGACTATAGATGCTAACTCAAGATCATGGGTTGTATAGTTCTTCTCTTGTGGTATCAACTAACATGAGCCATAGGCAATCATTTTTTCCTCTGCATCAGAACACAACCAATCTCAGTTCCTGATGCATCATAGAAGACAATGTACTCGAAACCCTCATTCGGTAATCTAAATATGGGAGAACTCATCAATATATTTCGCAACTTGTCAAAAGCCTACTGAAACCTATCTATCCATGAGAAAGGGTTCCCATTTTAGGTCAAAGCTATCATGGGTGCTGATATCTTAGAGAAATAAAGCATGAATCTCCATTAATATCCTTCCAAGCGAATGAAACTATGCATCTCCATCACACTCTTGGGTGGATCCTAAACAAAAACTTCCTTGACCTTTTCCATTTCCACTACCACTCTATATTTTGATATAACATGTCCTAAAAAGTGGGACCCCTGAATCTAGAGTTGGAACTTCGAGATCTTTTAGTAAAGCTAGTGCTCTCGAAGTATGTCCAGAACCAACCTCAAGTTTCTCATGTGATCCTCCTCATACGCCAAGTGAACAAGGATAACATCATTGAAGAATACCATGAAATGTTCTAATAAAGTATAAAAGATTCATTTCATGTTTCCCATGAACTCTTCTAGGTTATTCTTAATGCAAAAGGGCATCACGAGGTACTCATAGTCAATGCAACAACATCTGAATTCCATATTTGGTATATCCTTACCCCGTACTTTGAACTGGTGATTACCTAACCAGAGTTCATACTTAGAGAACCGTCATTCCCCTCTCAATTAAATAAGGTGTTCATATTTCCTCAGTAATGGATACTTGTTCTTAAAAGTCATTTGGTGTAAGTTCCCTTAGCCAACACAAAACCTCAATCTCCCATCTTATTTCTTGGTGACCAAAACAGGTGCTTCCAAGGGTGAAATACTATTCCTAACAATATGCTTCATAGGCAAGTCTTTTAAATACACCGTTAATTCATGAAGATCTATGGATCCATACAATATGATATCATAGATATCAGTGCTATCATGAAGTTTAGATCAATGAATAATTCCTTCTCACGGTATGGTGGTAAGATTGGAACATCCTCAGGGAAGACGTCCTCATACTCCACCACCACTACATGGAACTTGAAACTCACAAAATCGAATGCACGAAGCGTCATTATATCCAAATAATGGGTAATTGAACTCACCCTACTATGCATGAGTCTGTATTATTTGGCATGGGTTTCATTTTTACTAGTAAAGGAGAACCTAGTTACATCGCTGCAGACACACCACATCCTTCGCCTGGAACAATCAATCTGGGAAATAATTGTGGATACCCAGTCCCTACCTAGGATGAATTTATAAGGCCTAATTTCTTCTATAAATAGATCCCAATAGAAAATCTAACCCCTGAGATTCACGTCACACGGTCAACACTAGTGTGTGATTACTAAGTCATATCTAGTAGAAGTCTCTAAGAATAAGGGTCAAGCCAATTTCTCAAATGGAATCTCTATGTCTCGAATGAGGTATGTGGAAAGAAAGGAATGAATACCACTTGTGTCTATAAATACTACATATAAGGTATTAAATACATAGATCATACCTCATATCATTCTTGGAGCCTCTAGGTTGTATAATATGACTGCCTGTAGCTATCCCCAGCCCTTTCCTTCATCTCCCTAAGCCTAGAACAAACAATCTGGGGGTGGTGGTGGTAACGAGTCGAAGCGTATTCCACCTGATTAAAATATACAAATTCTTATACCTCTCTAAAGACACGCCTACCGCTGCTGCTACCTCTTCCTCGGTGGAACATCCATGGTCACTCTGTTAGTCACATGATGGGTCAGGCAATCTCTTGCAAGATATACCATACTATCATATGAGTAACACCACCTCTCCCAAGGCTAACTAGACCCACCCAGTGAGCCTTGAATAGAAGATCCTCCATATTGGTACCACTTCCTGAAAAGCTCCCTAGTATGAATGTTGGCTCCCTACTGTTGAGGTCTCTACTCCTACATTCCCACCACCAAAAACCACTGGCTGTATCTACTCATCCAATAAACTCTCAACCACTAAATATTTCTCTATCACCCTAGTATAGGTATTAATGAATATAGGGATAACATTGGATATTATTTCTCTACCCCATCCTTGATTTAAGGTCTGGGAATTGAGAAGTTGTTCACGAACCATATCCATCGAGTACCTGGAGAGGTCGGTAAACCTCGATGAATACTCATATACTATCATGCTTCCCTTCTAAAGTTTAAAAGTTCCTAGATACATAAATACATCGTCATTGTTAGAGAGAAATCCTCTATGAAAAGGCTCTCAAACTCTGAGCATAATAGACTTGCCTAAATTTTATGTTTTGGTCACTAACTGACACCATCATCTTGCTGAGCCATGGATAAGGCTATCCACAATGATAGACATCTAATCTGCTGGCATCCTGACAAGACATAAAACTCTGGTCACTACCTTAAGCTATTCCTCATAAAGCTATGGGTTTGGATCGACAGAGAACCTGAGGGGTCTCTATCACTGAAACCCATGAAGTGCACTCATCCTATGTAGCTTGTCTGCTGGTGCTGTAGGTACCATCAACTACTCAACTTGTGGTGGTATAGATAGTGCGTCACCTAGAGGTAGATTCTCTGGAACTGGTTCCTGTATCGACACCTCATCATTGAGGGGATCATCATTATGATCCTAATACTAAATCCTGATTGGAATACATTGTAGAGGAATCTTGAACATGAACATGATGTACCACGGTCAATGAGTATATCTGTAGAGTTGACTCAAGAAGGATATGGAAACCACAACCCATTATTATATGATTCATTTACCATTTATTTCCCTAAAACCAATGTTCTCATGTACCTTATCGGTGGCCATAGTATTGATGTACGGATATTTCATCCATCTAACCAACACTAGAGTCTCTATCACAGTGGCCAAACATGAAACACATAACAAAATTAGCCCAAACCAATCCCATGCTCTCTTGGTCCAAAGGTAGAACTGATGCCTCTGATACCACTATATACTCACCCATCCAAATGGGGCCCATTCTGTGATTACCCAAGATTGCCTCCAATATTCCATGGGTAGGTGACTAGAACCGAGTAGACATATCACTAACACGGAAGGCCTTAGCCTATGTACTTATACATAGATACTCACCTCAAATCCTACATAGTACTGAATTGTAAAAACTAATAAACAACCATTCATTCATACATCAAAATTCCACAACCAGAGTATGATAGGAAGTAAATAAAAGTAAATAGGGACAAATAAAAGCCCACCAAAAAGAGTTTGGAACTAAGACCAACCTATAAATATTGATCGGGGCTACCGCTAAATACCGCATGAACACACCTCCGTCAGTCTGGTCTCACTAAGAACCATTAGGTCCTAGTCAATATAGGACTTTTTCAAAAGGTTAGTCATCTTCATAGGACATGAAACATGCAAGATATCCCATAAAAGTGTGAGTATTATAATACACAACATCACACCCTGAAATCACAAAGTATACAAAAAAGGAATATAGTCCACTCTATATAGGTATATATATGCAACACATATAAATATAATATCTAGATATACTCCAATAATACACATTTTCTAAAGGTATGTCACAACTATAATACAATACTAGGATATAAGATCAATGGTTCCACAAAGAACTCATCCAAGAGAACACAATCCTCACTCTGAATGAAATAATGAAGTCCATATGATACCTAACTACTCTCAGGTCTCACCAATAGAAGTACATCATGAAATTATAATTAGATATGATACACAGATGTGTATCACACCTATGTCCATGAAGTATATGAACAACTCATTCTTGATTAATCCTCTATTTATAGGATTGGTGACCACATAGTGTTGGTCACATTGATACCAAGAACTCCACCTAGGATACAAAGATAAATAGAGGATCGCAATTTGGGCCTCATGAATGGATTCCAATAACGCTATCTAAGAAGTATCACTAAAGGGATCACTATCAAATATGTAATATGTGATCCCACACTAACCCTCAGGGAATGGATATGTGGAACAAACCCTAATTTTTTTCCTGAGATATAGAGGAAAAAGGATTCAAGCTAACTTCACAAGAGTACATGGTGTGTAGGTTGGTTATATGCCATGTGCCTTAACCATGGGTCTTGCCAATGTAAATGGCCCATGTACCATTTCTCATGTTTGTGTAACACTACACAACATGTTATTTTCCCATGTACTTTTCCCATGTACAAGCACATGGATTATACCACATACTTTAGTTGAGGCTATGTGTGTGTGGGAGTACACGACATGTATTTTTCCATGTTATCCATATCTTGTATATGTACCCTCTCAGTTATACGCAAAGACACTAGGTAGAGGTCACACTCCATGTGATAGGGTCACACACTGTGTGATACTTATCTCTTTCTCAAAACCCTAGATTTCGCTGAGGAGGGACCACATAGTGTGTGGATTCGAGTAACATGTTATGTATCATATAATGTTCTAGATTCTATGATCTTGTATCAATGTTCAATAATATACCTCCGAACATTGATCCGGTGACCATCTCATTAGGAAAATGAAGGAACTACTGGGTTTTAGCCTCACCATTGACAAAAAATAAGTTCTGGTCATCAAATATTTTTGGAAAACTCCATCGAACACCATTCTTCATTCCACTACAAATAACATGAAATAGAGTACCCAAAATTGTCCTATTAATTTATGTATCCATAGTTTCACCACATTCATGTTGCAAAAATCCCATATCTATAATATCAGATTGTCGTTCCATGAAATAGGTGTGAAAAAATCGATTCCTTGGGATACGTCGAACCACATGCCCAAAAAATAATGCCTGATATTAAAGAATAATCAGGGGAGAAAAGAACAATACTAATCAAGAGGAAAGAACCTTGATTTTTGTGTGTGTCAAACTCAATCCATTTTCATTATAATGACAATTGAAGAATCAATAATCAGGAATAAATTCTCCCAAAAACCCCCCATAGTAAATCCCATCACAAAAAATGTTTAATTCGTCAATCAATACACTGGTAAATTGATTCATATTCATCATAGGATTTAAGTGTGGGAAAAGAAATCAAATTAAACAAATGTAATAACTCAATTTGGATTTATTGTTTATGAATAACGGATATGTTCCATGATTGTTGGTGAGATCCTTTTATTCTGCCTCACAAAGGTTGTCAATCTCTGATACAGTCATCATCAGCCAATGAAATCTCTTCAATAGATCCAATGGATCTCGCCAATTTTCATGTTTATGTTGATAACCTTGAAAATTTACTATAAGAATGTATCTAAATAATGAAATTGGGTCTCTACATCAACAAAAAATATATTAATTTGTTTAATTATTTTATGCCCACAATGAATTTTCTATAGACACCTCATGTCGACCCAGTCTATGTCACACTAAGTGTAAAACCCACATTATAAACTCAATGGTTCCCTCATATTTCTGATTTGATACCCAATTTAGGAGTTATTATAGTTTTTCATAAAAATTGCACACACGCACTATTATATATATTTAATATATTTCAAACAGTTATTCCTAGCACACCGGGTCTCAGAACTGCTTGTCATCCCATCTCCTATTCTAAAAAATAATCTATATAATATTTAAAAAATATATTGAAGATCTCTGTAACTATGTATACACAACGATATAATAAAATTAATGATTTTATCGGAGATATGAGGTCATAGTAAGTTGTTTAGACATATGTGGTGTGAACCCAGTCATGTAATTGGTACATAAATGGTGAGATTTATTTACATTTTTGTTTTATTATTAGAGTTATCGTGTATTGGGGGTCAAAAATTGGATTTTTTGGGAAGACAAACTAAGGAGTATGGTTAGTGAAGAGTTTGTCTAACCATGTAGCTAATCATGTGAGGGTGGTGCAGGAGGTAAATTTGGGGTTTATAATAGTTTGAGCATGGTTTTTCAAATCAAGATACACCCAAGTGAAACTATGTGACTACTTTCTTCTAAAGAAGTAGCACATGATTGGTTGGAACATGGTTTTCCAAACAATGAGGCCAAAACTTGTTGCCTGTCTAGGTCATATAAAAATAATTTTTTTACCATTTTACCCTATCAACGTTTAAGGGTTTTGCACTCATTTCCCACCCCTATCATGCATAGCCCCTTCTCCTTGGTGGTAGAACTTACCCTATTACTTGGTGGTGGATTTCTACTTGGATTGCAGGTGGTTTTTCTTGAGGTAAGTCAATTTCTTTATTTTTCTTTCTCCTTTACCTTATTCATGATTTTTATTCCATTTTTAGGGAAGGGTGTAACCCTAAAAGGGGTTTTGAATTAACATAGGGATTTTTATTGGGGAAATAGTTTTTTTTCTTATGGTTTAGGTCAGTTAGGAATTATTGTACCTCTTCCAGGTGTTTATCATTGAATGAAATGTGGTTGGAACCAAATCTTTGGTAGGTGTCTCAATTTTAGGCATCTTCCATGTATTAAATTTAACTAATGAATCTCATTTGGTTTATGTTTTTTCAATTTTTAAATAATTGATTTATAGTTGAAGTGTATCCCATCACTACTACAACCTGCCCCTTTATCAGCGCTAAAAACCATCATTAACAGCGCTAGAAAAGCGCTGTTAATTCCGGCGTAGATAAAGGGGGGGGGGGGTCCCCTTTATCAGTGCTAAATTAGCACTGATAAAGGTCCCATATATCAGCGCTTCTAGGAGCACTGATAAAGGGGTCCTTTATCAGCGCGCGGTGGAGCGCTGATAAAGGTCAACTATATCAGCACGCGGTGGAGCACTGATAAAGGTCAACTATATCAGCGTGCGATGGAGCACTGATAAAGGTCAACTATATCAGCGCTTCTTGGAGCGCTGATAAAGGTTCCTTTATCAGCGCTCCTTTAGCGCTGTTAAAGGTTTCCTTTATCAGCGCTAAAAAAGCGCTGATAAAGGGCTCAGCGCCTGCACCTAAAAAACAGTAGCTGCACACCTACACACCAGAATACCTGCACAAAGTAGCACATGCACACCTGCACACCATAGCACCCACACCCAATATTTTGACTGACAATGGTATATACATTTACTTAAAATCATGAATAAAAAAAATGCATTGCTATATACATTTCAAAAATTGTTTTACATGGTTACATTTACAATTATTCAACAACAGTTATAAACATTCATGTTTCATCCTTTGATATCCGTGATCCGCTCTCGATGGTATTTGTTGCCGAACAAAGCATCCGAACTCAAGGAAAAAAATAACCTATATAAGAAAACAAATATTATGTTAGTAATGCAATAATGAAAGAAATTAAAACAGAATATGAAAGAATACATTAATATGGAAATGTAAAACTAAAATATTAAATTTTAAACTCAAAAGTTTTCATTTTCATATCAATGAAAGGGAATAATGTAAAATCAATATGTTTTTGATTGATTTATCTAATTTAATAAATACTGATTCTTTATCTAATGAAAAGCTTTACCGGTCACACCGTGCGTCAGATTGAGGTGCGGTTGATTCGTACGCGTTAAAAATGACTCTTGGATCGTTGTCCTAAAGTATCAAAACAATCTGAAGGCGTTTGCTCGGTTTGGCGTATGTCATTGGTGTTGTTTTCCAAAGTTTATCTCATTTTCAAACTGATATCAGACACTTTTATCCATACCGGTCACACCGTGCGTCGGATTGAGGTGTGGTCGATTTGTACGCGTCACAAATGACTCGTGGATCATTTTCCTAAAGTATCAAAACAATCCGAACGCGTTTTCTCGGTTTGGCGTATGTCATTGGTGTTGTTTTCCAAAGTTCATGTCATTTTCAAACTGATATCAGACAATTTTAGCCATACCGGTCACATCGTGCATCGAATTAAGGTGCAGTCGATTCGTACACGTCACAAATGACTCGTGGATCATTGTCCTAAAGTATCAAAACAATCCGAAGGCATTTTCTCGGTTTGGCATATGTCATTGGTGTAGTTTTCCAAAGTTTCATGTCATTTTCAAACTGATATCAGACAATTTTAGCCATACTGGTCACACCGTGCGTCGGATTGAGGTGCGGTCGATTCGTACGCGTCACAAATGACTCATGGATCGTTTTCCTAAAGTATCAAAACAATCCGAATGCGTTTGCTTGATTTGGCGTATGTCATTGGTGTTGTTTTCCAAAGTTTATCTCATTTTCAAACTGATATCAGACACTTTTAGCCATACCGGTCACACCGTGCGTCGGATTGAGGTGCGGTCGATTCGTACACGTCACAAATGACTCTTGGATCGTTTTCATAAAGTATCAAAACAATCCGAACGCGTTTGCTCAGTTTGACGTATGTCATTGTTGTTGTTTTCCAAAGTTCATGTCATTTTCAAAATGATATCAGACAATTTTAGCCATACCGGTCACACCGTGCGTCGGATTGAGGTGCAGTCGATTCGTACGCGTCAAAAATGACTCGTGGATCGTTTTCCTAAAGTATCAAAACAATCCGAATGCGTTTTCTCAGTTTGGCGTATGTCATTGGTGTTGTTTTCCAAAGTTCATGTCATTTTCAAACTGATATCAGACAATTTTAGCCATACCGGTCACACCGTGCGTCAGATTGAGGTGCGGTCGATTCATACGCGTCACAAATGACTCGTGGATCGTTTTCCTAAAGTATCACAACAATCTGAAGGCGTTTTCTCGGTTTGGCGTATGTCATTGGTGTTGTTTTCCAAAGTTTATCTCAATTTGAAATTGATATCAGACACTTTTAGCCATATCGGTCACACCGTGCGTCGGATTGAGGTGCGGTCGATTCGTACGTGTCACAAATGACTCGTGGATCGTTTTCCTAAAGTATCAGAACAATCCGAATGCGTTTTCTCGGTTTGGCGTATGTCATTGGTGTTGTTTTCCAAAGTTCATGTCATTTTCAAACTGATATCAGACAATTTTAGCCATACCGGTCACACCGTGCGTCGGATTGAGGTGAGGTCGATTCGTACGCGTCAAAAATGACTCATGGATCGTTGTCCTAAAGTATCAAAACAATCCGAACGCGTTTGCTCGGTTTGGCGTATGTCATTGGTGTTGTTTTCCAAAGTTGATCTCAATTTGAAACTGATATCAGACACTTTTAGCCATACCGGTCACACCATGCGTCGGATTGAGGTGAGGTTGATTCGTACGCGTCAAAAATGACTCATGGATCGTTGTCCTAAAGTATCAAAAGAATCCGAAGGCGTTTGCTCGGTTTGGCGTATGTCATTGGTGTTGTTTTCCAAAGTTCATCTCATTTTCAAACTGATATCAGACACTTATAGCCATACCGGTCACACCGTGCGTCGGATTGAGGTGAGGTCAATTCTTATGCGTCACAAATGACTAGTGGATCGTTGTCCTAATGTATCAAAACAATCCGAAGGCGTTTGATCAGTTTGGCGTATGTCATTGTTGTTGTTTTCCAAAGTTTATCTCAATTTGAAACTGATATCAGACACTTTTAGCCATACTGGTCACACCGTGCGTCGGATTGAGGTGCGTTCAATTCGTACGTGTCACAAATGACTTGTGGATCGTTTTCCTAAAGTATCAAAACAATCCGAACGCGTTTGCTCGGTTTGGCGTATGTCATTGGTGTTGTTTTCCAAAGTTCATGTCATTTTCAAACTGATATCAGACAATTTTAGCCATACCGGTCACACCGTGCGTCGGATTGAGGCGAGGTCGATTCGTACGCGTCAAAAATGACTCTTGGATCGTTGTCCTAAAGTATCAAAACAATCCTAAGGCGTTTTCTCGGTTTGGCGTATGTCATTGGTGTTGTTTTCCAAAGTTGATCTCAATTTGAAACTGATATCAGACACTTTTAGCCATAATGATCACACCGTGCGTCAGATTGAGGTGCGGTCGATTCGTACGCGTCACAAATGACTCGTGGATTGTTTTCCTAAAGTATCAAAACAATCCGAAGGCATTTGCTCGATTTGGCATATATCATTGGTGTTGTTTTCCAAAGTTCATCTCATTTTCAAACTGATATCAGACACTTTTAGCCATACCGGTCACACCGTGCGTCGGATTGAGGTGCGGTCAATTCGTACACGTCAAAAATGACTCGTGGATCGTTGTCCTAAAGTATCAAAACATTCCGAAGGTGTTTTCTCGGTTTGGCGTATGTCATTGGTGTTGTTTTCCAAAGTTCATGTCATTTTCAAACTGATATCAGACAATTTTAGCCATACCGGTCACACCGTGCGTCGGATTGAGGTGCGGTCGATTCGTACATGTCACAAATGACTCGTGGATCGTTGTACTAAAGTATCAAAACAATCCGAACGTGTTTGCTCGGTTTGGCGTATGTCATTGGTGTTGTTTTCCAAAGTTTATCTCAATTTGAAACTGATATCAGAAACTTTTAGCCATACCGGTCACACCGTGCGTCGGATTGAGGTGCCGTCGATTCTTACATGTCACAAATGACTCGTGGATTGTTTTCCTAAAGTATCAAAACAATACGAATGCGTTTGCCTGGTTTGGCATATGTCATTGGTGTTGTTTTCCAAAGTTCATGTCATTTTCAAACTGATATCAGACACTTTTAGCCATACCGGTCACACCGTGCGTCGGATTGAGGAGCCGTTGATTCGTACGCATCACAAATGACTCGTGGATCGTTGTCCTAAAGTATCAAAACAATCCAAAGGCATTTTCTCGGTTTGGCATATGTCATTGGTGTTGTTTTCCAAAGTTTATCTCATTTTCAAACTGATATCAGACACTTTTAGCCATACCGGTCACACCGTGCGTCGGATTGAGGTGCGGTCGATTCGTACGTGTCACAAATGACTCGTGGATCATTGTCCTAAAGTATAAAAACAATCCGTATGCTTTTTCTCGGTTTGGCGTATGTCATTGGTGTTGTTTTCCAAAGTTCATGTCATTTTCAAACTGATATCAGACAATTTTAGCCATACCGGTCACACCGTGCGTCGGATTGAGGTGCGGTCAATTCATACGCGTCACAAATGACTCGTGTATTGTTGTCCTAAAGTATCAAAACAATCTGAACGCGTTTGCTTGGTTTGTTGTATGTCATTGGTGTTGTTTTCCAAAGTTTATCTCATTTTCAAACTAAGTAGTAGGAATTCACTAATCTAAGGATATGAAACATATGAAAGGGAGATCATAGATGCTCAATAAGTGTAAAGGGAGATATCAATGACCATATAAAGATAACATAAGTATTAGGAATTCACCTTCATTGTCCTATTTGTTTACATTCTTCGATCAGGTACGCTGCCCATTCGTTTCTAAAGACATTTATATCATCTTCTGAATAAGAGTTTTTGCGATAGTCATAGTAGTACTTAAAAAATATAAATACACAAGGGATTAATAATTATTTTAAATAAAGTAGTAATTATTTTCAAAAATACCTCTTCAGGGATGCTAGTTTGTCCATGAAATACGATCTCTTTCATAAATTTACAAACATAATAACCGCAGTCCTTGTCATTTGTTTGTTTCGGACACTGCAGAAACATCGATAAAAATAAGTAATTTGTTTTGATATGTATTTGGATAGTGAAATATAATTATATATACCCAGATACTTCTCCATTTATAGATCTTGTGGGCATTGTCGTCCTTACGCCCTGGATTCATTCCAGCCTTTAGACGATATTCATACACCGCCCTATCATAACAAAATCCTCATTAAAAGATAATATAAATTATATAACTAGATATTTAGTTCTAAAATGTTGGATCTAGTGTATTAAAAATTGACAATCGCCATCATGTGTGGCCGGTTAGTTGGATATCCATGCAGTGAATCCAGAAAATAAATCTTTGGAGTATCCAAATTGACTGCAATGAGCATCCAATGTTCCCTAAAAACACAAAAATAAATAAGTACTGATAGAAATGAAAATATAATTGATATGATTAAAATGTAGAGTTTTACCCTTGCATCGTTGGTATTAAAAAGAGCCTGTCAGTCGTAATTCTTCTTTGAAACGTTCTGCGTAGATTTGACATCAATTCAGCCTGAAAATTAGAATCTATTTTTGTTCGTTTTGTAGAAATGGTGTGAGGACTAACGAGTCCAAATTTGTATTCATGGGAAAATCCCTTCAACTGTTTTTCATATATACGCCTGTGAAAAATATGAGATGTATTTATCCATAATTATCAAAGTATATCAGCTTCTGTAAAATCAAATCATGAAAACATACCTCATGTATACATTTATAACTGAGGCGCCTTGCCAGTCGTATGTGATGATCTCAGAAACAGCGTCTTCACTAACGAAATCCATTGTTTCCTCTCCGTACATATCTTTTTCACAAAAAATTGTATGATTCTTTCCGTCTTTAATTTTCATATCCACATGAGCTTGCAGTGATATTAAATGTGGATATAGAACGGGCGGGGTGAACGTGCTCTCAGTAGATCGTTTTGATCGGTTGGTTGATCCTATCTTGGAGCCGCTCTTTCGTTTTAGCTTCTCCATTTTATCCTTCTGTAATAACATTCATCAGTTCTGCCATTTTCTAATTTAATGTTAAAGGTTCTGCTTCAAAAATGAACTGGAAATGAATACCACCTGCTCGACGTGTTTTTTACAAGATTCGGCGGCCACACAACGAATGTTCCAATAGCTTTTTCCACCGTATGATTGTCGTCATCGTCATTTGGCACGGGTAGCTCGACACTTGGCTCATTATCTACGTTAATCGACACTTTGACATGACCGGTTGGAAGTGGTCTGAAGTATAGCATGTCATTCTGCATATTGAACACCGTAGCCCTCGCTACAAGGCGATGGGTGGGAGTTGACAGATATAAATCACAGTCATTTTCACCCTGCAGAATATCATTAAATGAAAGGTATTAGTGTCTATGTGATTCACATCTCACAAAAACGAATATTATAACATTTATTACCTCGGTTAAGTCAGGTCTTTGAGGGGAATGGCTCGCCTCAAAGCTGGTGAGGGGTGGATCTTCTCGCGGGGGTTGTTCTTGAGTTGTTTGTTCTCTTCGCCTCTCCTCCATCAAACTCTTTAGCATCTCTCCCTGAGTTTGGATTAGTTCTTCAAGGGTAGCTACTCTATCTCTCATTACATGCAATTATTTAGTTTCTTCATCCTCTTGTTTTTTTTCTTAAAATATGTCTTGGGTGACACCCCAAAACCCACACCTCTGACGCGGCCATACTGTTCTGGCTGTTTCAAGGCCGTTGAAAGTACGTCTGCATCCGGTGCGGGTGTTGATGTTTCCTGTGACTATGTCAAATAGAAAATATGAAAAAATAAGTAAGCATCATTATGTAATAGTGATTTAAAGCAAAACAAGTTTATATTATGTCATACTTACACATGTTTCCCACACTTTTTGTGTGTTTTCATCTATCAGTTTCCCCTCTTTATTAACACGAGCCTCCTTCCATAGCACATGGCGTGGAATGTAAGTTACTTGAGATTTTGCTTCATCAATCTGCTTATAAGTAGAGAAACATGGTTACAGTGTTTTTTTATGTCACATAAAATTTTTACAGTACTTTTAAAATACATACCAATTGTTTTTCAATTGAAGCGTACCCCAACCTTGCTTTACGGTAGGGGTACGCTGGTTTTGCTGCCCGTTCTTTATTTCCAGCACTCAGTTGCTATTTCATAAATAAAAACCTATCAATCAATGTGATGAATACAAGCAACGTTACAGAACGTGTAACCAAACAAAAATGTACCTGAAAATTCTTTTCTACACGACGGTTGCAAAACGCATCCCACGTTCCTTGGGATATCAAGTGTTCATAAAGAGGAGGCCGGTGCGGCTTGATTTTCCCTTCGGCATCTTTCAGATGATTTTTCGTTAAAATGGTGCGAAAGCCTCTATGAATCCTTCCTGCCAGTCTGAAAACATATTCTTTGTGGGAAACATCTACTATAAATGCACTCTACAAGAGATGATGAAGGGTTAGTCAATATTTCAATATTTTATTTTATTTTAATAAATTAAATAGATGATATCGTAATGTTACCATAATCTCTTCCCACATTAATGTTTTCAACCCACTGACAACATGGTGCCACGACTCTACGTCAATTGGCACGCGTTGTCGAGCGACGATTCCAATGTAGCTACTAAACATGGCTTTGTTGGGGTTTACATGCTGGCCTAGCTTATTCCATCCCACCTCAAATTTTATGCCTTTTGCTTTTGCCTTAAGGATTTTTGCTAAAACTGTCAAACTACGGCGCACCTGTTTTTTTGTGTCGCTGAGGTTTCATCGCCTACCATTTCCTCAGTTTCTACATCATCATTATGTTTCTCCGAAACACTAGCTTCGGCACTGACACCAGCTGCAACAGGTTGAGAGACCTGTTGTACGTCAGCAGTGGGACCAGCTGCAACAGGTTGAGAGAACTGTTGTCTCTCAGCAGTGGGACCAGCTGCAACAGGTTGAGAGACGTGTTGTGTCTCGGGATTGGGTGCATCAGCAGGTGAAGAAGTCATTATCTGCAGAACTGGTTTAAAATTTAAGTTAGATCACATAAAAGCAGCAGCGAACAGATAATAACATAATGTAACACAATCTATATTACAATAAAAATCAATAACCTGATTATTGAACTCCATTTTTTTAAAAGGCTGAAGGGATTTGACCCCTCTATCAACTATCCATATCCCTTCATTGTGGTCTCCTCTAACATACAAAACGTCGTCTACATTGAGACCACTGTGAAATGATTGCGAAATCCCAATGAAAGGATCATCTTCCGTTGAATTTTCATCTGACCCTTCAGCTGTTTTGGTCGATAATAGAACAATTGACCAGTTTCGATTTGCGGGATCGGGAACATAAAATACTTGCACTGCCTGTGATGCCATTATAAATGGTTCGTCTTTCTCCCCTTCCTTACTGAAATCAACTTTCACAAATCCCAAATCATCTATTTTAACAGCACTCCTGTTATCAACCCACTTGCATTGAAATATCGGAACTTGAAATTCTGTATAATCCAACTCCCATATTTGTTTGATGATGCCAAAGTATGACATATTCGCATAAATTGGATTTCTGTCCTTAGCACCGGAAACATGCATCGCTTCAGCCACAAGTGTAACCCCACTATTCTGCATGGTACTGTCTTCATCATGTTCATTAGTATAAAATTTATAACCATTAACTACATAAGCATTGTAAGATAATGCATACACACTTGGTCCTCCGGCTAGCCATCGATGTCGTTCCGAAATAGACTTTGGATTTTCATCTAACTTCTTAAAAATATGATCTCGAAACCATCCTATAAACTGTCGATTATGTGTATTTGATATCCATTTTTCAGCCCTTGATGGATTCAATTGCCTAAGAATTTCTTTGTGGATTTCAACATATGGGTCAACGTCCAAACTGTTATGCAAAACATAAAGGTGGGCCTGCTCCCGATCTGTAGTATTGATTGTGACAACCTTTCTTCCAGAAATTCCTTCACCCTCTAACTGCCCAGTGTGATGAGATTTCGGTAAGCCAATGCTCTCCACACCAGACAAGTATTCGGTACAGAATTCAACGGCTTCCTCAACAATATATCGCTCTGCAATACAACCCTCTGGCCGACTTCGATTTTTGACATACCCTTTCAAAATCTTCATATACCGTTCAATGGGGTACATCCATCTGTAATGTACAGGACCACATAGTCGAATCTCTCTCACCAAGTGGACCATCAAATGAACCATCATATCAAAAAATGAAGGCGGGATGAACATTTCTAATTTACATAATATGACGGCAATTTCTTTTTCCATAGCTGGAAATTTCGCCGGGTCTATAACTTTGCTGCATATAGCTTTGAAGAAGAAACACAGTTTCGTTAATGTATGGCGGACATTCTTGGGCAAAATGCAACGTAAAGCAATTGGAATGAGATTTTGCATCAAAACATGACATTCATGTGATTTCAGACCTTTTAACTTCAAGTCGCTCATTGACACAAGGTTACTGATATTTGACGAATAACCCTCTGGAACTTTTACGTCATTCAAGAAGTTGCAAAACTGATATCTCTCCTGCCTGGAAAGAGTGTAAGCAGCAGAAGGAAGAAATGTTCGTTTTTCACCCTTTACTGGTGCCAACTCTTCTCGTATTCCCATCTCAACCATGTCCAACCTAGCCTTAATTCCATCTTTTGTTTTTCCAGATGTATTTAGCAACATGCCGATAACACTGTCAAATAAATTTTTTTCTACATGCATAACATCAATAAAATGTCTTACATACAGACAATTCCAGTATTGTAATTCAAAAAAAATTGATCTCTTTTTCCAACCGATTTTTGTAAGGTTTTTCGAAGCCGGTTTACCATAAGTAGTGTCCAAATTTTTAACTTTCTCAAACAATTGATCGCCAGTTAGTGGAGACGGTGTTGTACGTTCTTCTGAACTTCCATCGAATGATGTCTTACAAGAATGGTACTTATGTCGTCGCGGTAGAAATCTATGATGTCCTAGAAACACGGTTTTCAATGAATGTTTCAACCTAATTGATTGTGTACCTTCTTCGCAAACGGGACAGCCTTGAGTTCCTTTAATGCTATATCCTGAAAAATTTCCATATGCTGGGAAGTCATTTATCATCCCATACAACATGACTCTCAAAGTGAAATCTTCCTTTCTGTAAGCATCATACAATGTAACACCTGAATCCCACAATAATTTCAAATCTTCGATCAATGGAGCTAAATAAACATCAATATCATTACCCGGTTGTTTTGGTCCTGATATAAGCATAGATAACATGATGTATTTTCGTTTCATGAATAAAAATGGTGGTAAGTTATAATTTATCAACATAACCGGCCATGTACTGTGACTGCTACTTTGAAAACCAAAAGGATTCACTCCATCTTTAGATAACGCAAGACGAAGGTTTCTCGACTCGTTTCCAAATTCAGGATACTCATGATCGATTCTCTTCCACTGAGGAGAGTCTGCCGGGTGATGTAGTATCCCATCTTTAATTCTTGTATCTGCATGCCATGTTAATTGTTTTGCAGTCTCCTCACTTCCATATAGGCTTCTAAACCTTGGAATGATTGGAAAGTACCATACAACTTTAGTAGGACTGTATTCATCTTTCTTGTATCTAGAAGCACCACACTTTGGGCATTCTTTAAGTGATTTGTGGTCCTTGTGAAACAGTATACAGTCATTCGGGCAGGCGTGTATTCTTTCAGAGATCATACCCATAGAGCGTAGCATTCATTTGGCATCGTATGTTCGGCTCGGGAGCTCATTGTCTTCTGGGAGCATGTCATTCAAGAGGGCACGTAGTTTCGTAAAACTATCGTCACTCCACCCGTTATCTGCTTTCAAATTATACAGCTTCAGTACGGCTGACAATGTTGTATATTTAGTGCAACCAGAATACAATGGCATCTTTGCACAACTTTTTAACTTCTCAAACAATTTTGGGTAATCACGAAGTTCAACTTCGAAGGTCCTTGTCATTTTCTCAATACAATCTTCGTCATCATTCACATCTGTAATCACATCCTCCATACGGTCATATTCATTGTTCATGTTTGTAATCATATCAGATGATCCATAAAACGCAGTGTCACCCCAGTCACTACCTACATTCGTTGTTTCCCCGTGTTTATTCCAACATGTATAACTTTGATCTATTCCGTGACAGATCAAGTGTTCTTCCAACTCATCTGGACTAATTTGTTTTTAATAACAACAGCGTAAACACAGACAAAGGATTTGAGAAGAGTCACATGCATGATCTATTGAAAACTTGATAAATTCTTTCACGCCTTCTTCATACTCTTTTGTCAACCGATTGGAATTCATCCATTCTTTATTTATATTCATCCTATTTAAAATCCATAGGATAAGTATATAGGTTAAAAGAGAAGGAATATGAGTATAATTTAGATAAAAAACAAGATACTTCAAGGAAATAAAGGAATAAATAAATACCAAAATAAAAAATATATTGGGAACCACTACAATCCCCAAGCCTCACATCAGTATGATGCCACTGTGCGCCAGTGGAGGAGGAGGATGAGGCAGCGGACTAGGAGGAGGAGGAGGAAGCGCCGGTGGAGGAGGAGGAGGACGAGGCTGCGGTGGAAGAGAAGGAGGAGGAGGAGGAGGAGGAGGAGGAGGAGGATCAGAGGAGGAGGAGGAGGCGGAGGCAGCGGAGGAGGAGGAGGATGAGGCCGGTGGAGGGGAGGAGGCAGCAGAGGCAGCGAAGGAGGAGGAGGAAGGCCGCAGTGGAGGAGGAGGAGGCCGCGGTGGAGGAGGAGGCACCGGCGTGACCGCAGCATGACCACGATGGGACCGCGGCGTGACCGCGGCATGACCGCGGCATGACCGCAGCACGCGGAGGAGGAGGAGACATGGAGGCATTGGCGGCACCTGCGGAGGAGGAGGAGGCATCGGCGGAGGAGGAGGAGGCCGCGGTGGAGGAGGAAGCACCGGAGGCACCGGCGGCAGCGCGGAGGCAGGGCGGAGGCAGCGAAGGCAGCGAAGGAGGAGGAGGATGAGGCCAGTGGAGGGGAGGAGGATCAGGAGCAGAGGAGGAGGAGGCGGCTGCAGAGGCACCGGCGTGACCGCGGCATGACCGCAGCGTGACCGCAGAGGAGGAGGCGGCCGCGGAGGCACCGGCGGCACCGGCGGAGGAGGAGGAGGCATCGACGGAGGAGGAGGAGGCCGCGGTGGAGGAGGAGGCACCGGCTGCAGCGCAGAGGCAGGGTGGAGGCAGCGGAGGCAGCGGAGGAGGAGGAGGATGAGGCTGGTGGATGAGGAGGAGGAGGAGCAGGAGCAGAGGAGGAGGAGGCGGCCACGGCGGAGGAGGAGGCAGCGGAGGCAGCGAAGGAGGAGGAGGAGGCCGCGGTGGAGGAGGAGGAGGCCGCGGTGGAGGAGGAGGCACCGGCGTGACCGCGGCGTGACCGCGGAGTTACCGCGGTGTGACCGCGGCGTGACCGCGGCGTGACCGCAGTGCGTGGAGGAGGAGGAGACGTGGAGGAACTGGCGGCACCGGCGGAGGAGGAGGAGGCCGCGGTGGAGGAGGAATCACCGGAGGCACCGGCGGCAGCGCGGAGGCAGGGCGGAGGCAGCGAAGGCAGCGGAGGAGGAGGAGGATGAGGCCGGTGGAGGGGAGGAGGAGCAGGAGCAGAGGAGGAGGAGGCGGCCGTACAGGCACCGGCGTGACCGCGGCGTGACCGCAGAGGAGGAGGCGTTCGCGGAGGCACCGGCAGAACCGGCGGAGGAGGAGGAGGCATCGGTGGAGGAGGAGGAGGCCGCGGTGGAGGAGGAGGCACCGGCTGCAGCGCAGAGGCAGGGCGGAGGCAGGGTGGAGGCAGCGGAGGCAGCAGAGGAGGAGGAGGATGAGGCCGGTGGAGGAGGAGGAGGAGGAGCAGGAGCAGTGGAGGAGGCGGCGGCCACGGCGGAGGAGGAGGCAGCGGAGGCAGCGAAGGAGGAGGAGGAGGCCGCGGTGGAGGAGGAGGAGGCCGCGGTGGAGGAGGAGGCACCGGCGTGACCGTGGCGTGACCGCGGCGTGACCGCGGCGTGACCGCAGCGCGCGGAGGAGGAGGAGACATGGAGGCACTGGCGGCACCGGCGGAGGAGGAGGAGGCATCGGCGGAGGAGGAGGAGGCCGCGGTGGAGGAGGAAGCACCAGAGGCAGCGTGGAGGCAGGGCGGAGGCAGGGCGGAGGCAGCGAAGGCAGCGGAGGAGGAGGAGGATGAGGCCGGTGGAGGGGAGGAGGAGCAGGATCAGAGGAGGAGGCGGCGGCCGCAGAGGCACCGGCGTGACCGCGGCATGACCGTGGCGTGACCGTAGAGGAGGAGGCGGCCGCGGAGGCACCGGAGGCACCGGTGGAGGAGGAGGAGGCATCAGCGGAGGAGGAGGAGGCCGCGGTGGAGGAGGAGGCACCGGCGGCAGCGCAGAGGCAGGGCGGAGGCAGCAGAGGCAGCGGAGGAGGAGGAGGATGAGGCCGGTGGAGGAGGAGGAGGAGGAGCAGGAGCAGAGGAGGAGGCGGCGGCCGCGGCGTAATAGGAGGAGGCGGCGGCCGCGGAGGCACCGGCGTGACCGCGGCGTGACCGCGGCGTGACCACGGCGTGACCGCGGCGTGACCGCGTCGTGAGCGCGGCGTGACCGCGTCGTGACCGCGGCGTGACCGCGGCGTGACTGCGGCGTGACCGCAGCGCGCGGAGGAGGAGGAGACGTGGAGGCACTGGCGGCACCGGCGGACGAGGAGGAGGCATCGATGGAGGAGGAGTACACCATTTCTGATGGATCCTACCTATGAATCCTTATACATATAGTTCACACACATGACTCTAAACAGTGGGCCTCAGCATATGAATTTAAACAATGAGTATCCTCATTAGACTCTAAAATTTTATATCTTTTACGTGATGATAATATAATAGAATATGTGATGAGAGTTAGATTCCCCACTATACCAATGGCTCAAAACCCATCCTTCCATAGGTGATGGGTATATTATGCTTTATATGGGGCACCTAATATAAGTTAGGTGATAAGAAGTGGATGCCTTTTTTGATTATAATAAGAAAATTTCATATCCTAAGATGAAGAAGGAGAATAAATTATTCTATGACGTCCAATTATAGACTCATCATTCTATTATGTGTTGAATATATGACAACATCATGGACTGGCATGAGAAATATAGAAGCATTTTCTTGATGCCCAATTCCTAACACAATTATCCTCTCTGAATGAATGGCTATCACACCCTAAAGAAGAATATATAGAAATTAAACAATTGCATAGGTATATGAAATTAGAAATAGGATCTATAGACATTTATTAATTATATTATAGGGAACCAAAGAAGAAAATATATATATAGAGATACATTTCAACCTCATTTCCTCCCACTTTAATCATAGCATCTTCATCATCACGATGTTGGTGATATGGTTCTTGCATTTGGAAAATAGGAATTTGGGACCTATATCATGACCATCCTAGAAACATATTACACAATGATCTTAATATAAATACTTGTAAAATATATTGATAACCTGATGTGAAGGTGGGGTAGCCGGAATCCGGTGGGAGGGCAGCGACGGAGGCGGCGTCGCGCGATGGAGGGAACAAGCTGGGAGGGCGTCTGCTGGGCCGGGGAGCGACAGAGGGCACCGTGATCGCCGAGGGAGCCGCGCAGGGACCGATGGCGCGATGAAGGGGATGCGGGAGCAGCGGGGTCCGGAGGAGGTCGCGCGAGGGAGCGGCGCCGCAGGGGGAGTGGCGCCGCAGGGGGAGCGGCGCCGGAGGGGGAGCGCGCCGGAGGGGCAGTGCGCCGGAGGGGGAGCGCTTCGGCTGGGCTGCTATGCAGAGGAGGGGGGCCACAGGGAGAGAGAAGGAGAGAAGGGGGAGGGGTTTCGGCGGCCGCAGTGGAGGAGAAACAGGCGGCGGCAGCGACACAGATGAGGGCTTCCGCGAGAGCTTGATTGTGTGCGGGGAGGAGGAAGAGGACCCGCGGGTTTTTAATAAATCCGCGGGACCCTTTATCAGTGCTAGTAAAAAGCGCTGATAAAGGGTGTATTTATCAGCGCTAAAATGAAAAGTGCTTATAAATACAGCCTTTATCAGCGCTAAAAAAGCGCTGATAAAGTTGACCTTTATCAGCGCTTTTCTAGCGCTGATACAGTGGAAGGCCTTTATCAGCGCTAAAAAAGCGTTGATAAAGGCAGGCGCATGCCTTGCCCAGTTTTGTGGTAGTGCATGTTTTATGTGTTTTCAGACTTTGTTTAGAAATTGGGTATTTAAAGAGGGTATTCTAAATTGGGGTAGAATCTGGGAACCCCAAGTGTTTGATAAAAATTATCAAAGAAGATTAATATTCTAAAATTTATTTCTAAAGTGGTTTTACCCAATGGAAATTTATTTTAATAAAATGGTAATATTTTTTGTGAAATGGTTTTTCATATATTGAACTAACATTTTAAATATATTGGCATGGAGTAGCATGGGAAGACCATGATAAATTCTATTTGGTTTCCATGATATCATTGGAACTCTTGGATTTGACCCCGGGGAAGACTGTAAGATCTTCCACTTTTCTTAACTGGCTAGCATAATTTGTTTTGACTCACTCACATTATACCCTTATGGTTTAATCCCAAGGTTCACTGAATCATGATGGGTTGGATTTTATTCTTTATAAATTTTATTAGTTCCTTATTTTATGTGATGAGATATGTTATGACCATTTTCACTTATTGATTATATGATAATGTTTACAATCATCTTTATTATGATTTCTTTGGATATCTGGTTCATGTGGTGTTATTTGGTATTGTTTATATATTTGATCAATGTTGATTTTTTTATTAAAAATTGTTTTGTTTTAAATTGAAAACAAATAGGATTTGAAAAGGTTAGTTTGGAATTAAAATGTTTTCAAGGGGATTTATTTTTGAAAAGTGATTTAAATATAGTTTATTTGTTTTCATTGGTAAAATACTTAAATACAATCATGGTTTTATCATAATGGGACATGTGACTCACACCCTTAATATTCCTTTGGGAACATATATATATATATATAGGTCATAGGTAAAGTAAAGGTAACCATATACCTAGGTGAATATTCATGAATACTACTGACCATTATCTGGTGAATGAGATGTGGTCTTATTATGTTGGCCCATGTGGAGTCATTTTGGGACTTTGTAGAGTTGGGAAATGTATACTAATGTAGTTTGGATTTGTTCCCTTTGTTCATATGTTTTGAGGAATGACTTGAGATACCATGTATATGACCTTTTGAACCATTCTTTTGATATGTTTTTTAGTTTTTTTATGTTATCTTCATTTATTTTTTGGGTACTTTGATGATATTAGTTCATCTATCCTATACTATGAGTTGTCACATTGGTTTACCATGGGATAAATGTTTCCCGAGAGATTTTTGGTTATGATTGATGCTTGTCTACAGGTTGTGGTGATCGAGAATATTATTCAGGTCATATGAATGAATGACTTGGTTGATAGATCAGGTCGACCCGAGTTAGTTCATTACAAAATGGTATCTAAGTGGGACTTTATTTGGGTGTTAGTGGTAGACTGAATCTTGGGCCATTGGGACTTGAGAGGTCGGAACATAAGAATTCATGGCCAGATTTTCTTTTTGGTGAACCTTCAGTCTCCATGGGTGGTCCAAGATTTTATTTTCATTTTGGGCCTAGTAATGGGTTATTTTGGTGATAGTTTGAGGTATTTTCTTATTGGTGTTGAGTTTTGAGGTAATCCTAGTTTTTTTGATTTTTTGGGTGAAATAAGGAGGTCAAGTGGAGGCTCACTATTAGTTATCATGGATATTAGTAATCATGCATATCCTATATGGCCTTTCCTACCAACTCCAGTGACACCTGCATGGTTAGAATAAGTTTTTCTAAACCATGTTTCAAAATATTGAACATTAGGAAATGCTTGATATTTTTTATGTTTTGAACATTTTTCATTTATAGGCACTTATGATTATAGTTTTTCTTGTCATTATCCATGATTAGGGAATATTTTGGTTCTCTTCATGTGGTTTGAGATTGAATTTTTCTTGACAAAGCTTTTGTTTTTTGTCTTGTATACATTTCAACCTAGAACATCCTTGTAAAGGTGTTGGGAGGGTGTGAAAGAGAACACACCACAGGGAACTCATCTTATCGATGTGACTCTGGTGGAGTCTATGATCCTCAAAATCTAATCCAAGATTGAAGTTGGTGGTCGAGAGTATTCAGGGATATTGGATTATTCCTATAAGGATACAAGATAAAATCCATTAGTGTTTCATGGAGACAATGGACCCAATAAGGATGAGGAGTGATTGGAATGTATCAACCAAATATTATTGTTTTTAAAGACCCCTGAGACATCTAAAGTAGGGTTCACCACATACATATTGGATGGACCGGGTAGGAAGTGGTGGGAGTCAATGGTGCTATTGAGAATGCATGCGAATCACACATGGATAAATTTAAATGTGGATTCCAACTGGAAGTTCTACCCAAAGTCCAAGAGTGTAGCGAAGTACCATGAGTTATTGAATTTAGATAAATGGTATCATTAAATTATGGGGTATTCTTATCTCTAACAAGTTGTTACATGTCTCTCTTGACCTCCTCATGAATGATTAGCTCAAGGATTATCATTTTGAGATGGGTATGAGGCTAGTGATCATGTCTATTATTATTATTCATTTTCTACTAAATATTTTAGATGTGGTTGAGGAGATTTCCCTGGAAGAGGTTTATATTTCTGGCAGTAAAGGTCGTTGTGGTTTTTATTCCGTGGGATAAATCTAGAGTTCTTTATTAGGGAAAAAGTGGAAATGGGACGAGCCTCAATGGGGTAGTGGAAAGAGTTTTCTATAGTCATCATGTTTAGCTCCTATAGATTATTCATGGAATAATACCACTATCTTTAATCTGATTATGAAGTCTAGGAACACCATGCCTCATTTCTCAAAGACTTAGAGGATGTGGAATTGGTGTGGGTAGTTAAAGTATCTCAAGAAATATTTTCATTTTGATTCATAAAGAAACGAGGTGGGATCAAAATTTTAAAAAGTATTTCAAGTACATTAAGAGGCATCTAAGGTTGGAGGATATCACAATTGCAGTAAGAGGATTATCACAAAGGGAAGAATATGTAGGGTGGGCCTGAGCTCAGGAACCTATAAAAAGTTGATGTTATTCCAAGGGACTTAGACTTTGGGCCAACAACAATGAGATGTATTTTATTTATTTCTTATACTTTGGAACCTATTTTTGATTTAAACAGAAACATTATATTAATTCATTTCCTAAAACTGATTGATTCTATAGGAAACTGAGTTATGTTGATTCCATATGTTATGGATTTTATTACCCCATTTGGTAAGATGATGGATTAATTTTTCATTTTACACAAGTGTTGTGTTTTAATAGATGATGTCAAAGTTATTGGGGAATTCCATGTTCTAGACATGACAATTTTCTCCATTTTCATCAATATACATTGGTTGATCATATTTAAGGAAATATTATACTATAATTGCTATAGGGTCAAGTTCCTTACACCTGACAGAAGTATAAACGTCTTCTAGGGTGAATGGGGTCTACTGTTGTGGAGGGAATAACTAGTTGTTTTAGAGTTGGGGTGGATCTCGTGCCAACTGTGTAGGTTGTTTGTCAATGATGTTATGTAGTGCTTAGTCGGTGAACATTTAGTGGTCCTGGAATGGTATACAAATGTTTTTTAGGAATGATTTTCTGGGATACCACTTTAAAAATAGTTTTATATTACTATAGATATACTCCCGGAGAAGAGCTTGATTTCCATTTCATCTTACTAGATAGATCTCGACAAGTTTATAGAGGTGAAGGTTTAATTAGGGGATTTTGAGGGGAATAAATTTATCCACCCTAATGTGTCACCATGGGAATTCCCAGTGCTATTTTCAATGAAGGTGGATGAGAGCCTCTAACTTTTCATAGAATACTGAAATATTAACTTGGTGAACAAAAAGAATAAATACTGATTGCATAGAATTGATTATATTTTTGATCATCTCAAAGGGTCTCGATGGTTTTTAAAGACTGACTTGAGATCCAAGTTCTACCAGTTGGGGGTTCAATAAGAGGATGTACCAAATACTGCCTTACATATTTGGAATGGGAATTTTGTATATTTTGTTATGCCATTTGTGCTTACAAATTCTTATGTACTATTTATGGAATTAATGAACCCGATCACCCACCACATTTTTAAATTCATTATGTTTATATTTTTTAATGAAATATTGGTGTATTATAAAATAGAGAAGGATCATGATGGGTATTTTGAGGTTTTGTTGGGTGTTTTGAGGGAGAATTGTATACATTTAAAGAATCCTAAGTGCAAGTTTTGAATTCATAATGTAATGTTTTTGGGCCAAATGATTTCCAAAGAAGGAGTTTTAGTGCATCCAAGGAATGTTCTATCGGTCATGTTTTTTGAGTGGACTAAGATTGTATTTGAGATTGATATATTTATAGGATTTTCTTAGTATTATTAAAAATTCATTTTTTAATTATCCAGGGTATCTTGTCCCTTGATGACCTTAACCAAGAAAGGGGTGAAGTTTGAATGGAATGAGAAGTTCCATCATGCTTTTAAGAATTTGTAGACCCATTTTTCATCTTCATTTGTTCTGATTATTCTGATCCTAGATGATATTATGTTGTATATTTTGATGCTTTTAATGAGGTCTTGGGTTGTGTGCTGATGTAGGATGACCATGTGGTGGCCTATGGATCGAGGAAACTATTCCCACATGAGTTGAACTATCCAACACCTGACAGGGAATTAACAGGAATTATGCATGTGTTAAATTCATGGTGGCATCATCCAGTGATGATTCTTGCTCTTTCTTCCTAAACGTCCCAGAATCTCCCTTGCATGCTATCATCCAGTGCCCAGGGGATAAGGAAATTTGGTACAAATGGGGATCCACTTTAGCCACTTCACCGGCCATGGCCTCTGACCTCCCATCCTTCCTGATGCAATGGTGCTACTCCTTCTCGTCGGCTAAAGCAGGTTCACTTTGCACCCTGTCCTGGATCATCTGGGTCTGTCGCAATGAGGTAGTTTTCAACCATGTGCACAGAACCCCTGAATTCTAGATTGAACAGACCTCTTTATGGATTGAGGGCTGGAAGCACCACAATGGTCAACATAATCCCTTTGGAACCCCTAATTTTCCCTCCCACTGGTGTCTTCCAAGTGAGGGGATTCTTAAGATTAATGTGGATGCGTCTCTACCCAAGGATGGGCTTATCTCCCTCGACATCCTGGCCCGGAATCATTAGGAGAAAATCATTGCGGCCAAACATGAATCACACTTTGTTTTATGGGAACCTGTGGTGGCTGAGGCTACTGCCATCCTTTTAGGCATGATGCTCGCCAAGGATCATAGATGGGATAAAATCAACCTCGAATCATACTATCTCACCATTATCAATGCTATAAATTTCAATGACGGTGGCCTCCAGTCTTTTGGATCTCTCATCAGAAGAATCCTTTCACTCCGTCAAGGCTTCTCAATATGTACTTTATCCTTTACTAAAAGGGAAGGAAACAATTCTTCCCATCAGTTGGTGCCATCAGCCTCTTATTATGTTAACTAGCTCTGGCTGGACTATTTCCCTTCATGGCTTTATGTTTGTACATTCGCTGATCTCCAATGTTAATGAATCTGTGTTTTCAAAAAAAGTCATGGCGACATTACCTTGTAGGGGGGAATTTTATAGTTTATTAAGATCATAAGATACTTAATAATATATTCACTTAGAGTGACACGAACCTCATATAGGTATTTTGGGTTGAATTCCTTTAGCCTTTTGATTTTGATGTTTCTTACACACTTGAGAAGGGGAATTTGGTCACCAATGCAATGAGTAGGAAACTCCAAATGCATATAGTTCATGAAATAGAATATGAGTATGGATTGATGAATTTGTTTTCTAATATGAGTATGGAGATTTAATAGGATAGAGAGTACAAATTCTAGGAAATTATATAGGTTACAGTACCTATCCTTGATTATATTAGGAGTTAGAAGTTATCAAACCCTAAGTTGTAGTATATTATAAGTGCCTTAAATGGTGGGGATACCTTGGGTGAGTTATCTCAGTCACCCAATGGTTCTTTGATCTTTCAATGGAATTTGTTTTTTTATTTTATCATGAGGTATAAGTTGCTTCAGGATCCCATCATTCAAGTAGGTCCATACATATAAGGGTGACCAAGATGTTTTATGCCTTGAGAAGACAATATTGGTGGCCTGATATGAGATGTACAATGGTAGATTTAATTTCTAGGTACTTGACATTTTCATAGGAACACAGTTTAACATCAGATACCAACCTATTTATTTCAACAACTTACTATTCCATTGTAGAATTGGGATGATATATCTATGGATTTTCTGATCGGGCAACCTTTTACCATGAGTGGAAAAGATTCTATATGGGTGATTTCCAATTTTCTGATGAAATCATCCAACTTTATTTACATATGATATTGGAAAAAGGTAGGGGTCTATAGATTCCTATATATTTTAGAGGTTTCTCATCTTCATGGGGTGCCCTCAACCAAAGTTTGTAACCAAGATGATAATTTCACTACCTGATTCTAGAAGGAGATTTAGGAGGCTTTGGGAAATGAGCTGAATTTTAGCACCACAAATCAACTATAGATAGATGGTTAGTCTATGTGGACCATATAAACCCTCAAGGATATATTGTGAGTATTTTTTAATCATTTTAGTGGTTCATGGGGAACACATCTACAATTGGGTGATTTTATTACAATAATAGGTATCAGGACATGGTAAGGATTGTCCCATTTGAGGAATTATATGGATGACTATTCCAATCCATATTGTGTTGGGATGAGGTGGCTGAGCATTCCTTAGATGGAAGGAGTTTCATACATAATATGACCAAGATATTTTAGCTAATTTGGGAATTATTAGTGAAAGTTCACATTCACCCAGAATTATATGCCGATAGTCTTCACCACCCATTGGTGTTTTATGTTGGGGATCAGTTGTTTTTGTGGGTTTCTGTTAGACTAGGACAACATCATTTGGGTAAGTAGGGGAATATTATGCCATATTATGTTGGTACACTTCATATTGTTGAGAATGTCAAGAAGGTATCCTATTGGTTGGATTTTCCACCATAGATAACCTCAATCCAGAATGTCTTTCATGCTTCCCAATTGATGATATACCACCTATACCTATCTCATGTGTTAGAGTGGGAAGAACTGGAGCTTGATCCTGATAAAAATATGATGGATTCTCCTATTTTTATCATATATTTTCAAAGAAAGGTTCTACATGGTAAATAGATTTCATTGGTCAATGTGATATGGATGTGTTATGGTGATAACTATGAAACATAGGAATAGGAAGTTGAGGTGAGGGAGTAGTTGCCTCAATTATTTTCTTCTGAGGATTCTCGAGAACTTTCTATGGGAAGAAAGTTGCATTATAGGGAGTTTTTGACACCATTTGTCGGAGAATTATGTATAATTTTTAGTTTCATTTACTTCTTTTGTATTTTCTTGGCATTCCTAGGTCCCGGGGGTCAAAAATTGGAATTTTTGGGAAGAAAAACCAAGGAGTATAGTTAGAACGTGTTTTTTCTAACATGAAGCTAACCATGTAAGGGAGTTTTAGGTGGTGATAATGGTGGTTTTCATGCTTTGAGTATGGTTTTTCAAACCATGTGTCACCCAAGGGTAACTATGAAAACCTATTTTGGTGGGGTAGTAGTACCCACATTTGTAGGTGTGCAATTTTCCTAACCGTTCAAACTGTCTTGGTAACTTAATTTTTTTCACCATTTCCCCCAATCAAATTTTAAATTATTTTTCCCTCATCTTCCTTACCCATCATGCTCAACCTGTTCTCCTTGATTCTGGTTCTTCATCTCTTCATTGGTGATGTATTTCTCATCGGATTCAAGGTGGTTTGACTCGAGGTTAGTCAATTTCTTGAGTTTTATTCTTCTTTTCACATTGTATACGCTTGTTCATCCATTTTCATGGAATTGTGTAACCTTATTATGGGTGTTGGATGAATTTTGGGATTGTTATTTACGAAATGGTTATTTTCTTATGATTTAGTTGTGCCATTTCTTCTTCGATCTCTTCTTTGTGGTTATCATCAAAGGTGGTGAACTTGGGACTTAATTTGAGGTAGGTGTCTCAATTTAATGGTATTTTCAATGGATTACCTTTAAATTATAAATGTTATTTGGTTTATGTTTGTTAAATATTCAAATAAATAATTTATGGTCAATTTTTACCCCATGTTTAATATATTTTAAGACTTTTTTTGGAAACTAGGAATTTAATGTGGGTATTCCAAATTGGGATGGAATGCTTTCACCCCAAGTGTTTGACAAAATGGATCAAAAAGTTTTTATATTTTAAAATGGGTTTCTAAAATGGTTTTAGAAATTTTTTTTACCATGTGAATGTTTTTTTATAAAATGAAAATATTGTTTTTTAAAATTGGATTGTGTAATGGGTTTTCATGTATGGAACTTTCTTTGTGAATATGCAGGCATGGAGTTGTTCATGGGTTAACCGGGGTGTGAGCGATGGGTTTTCAGAGGAACCATGAGGGAATTCATCAAAAAAGACAACAAAATATTCCATTTTGGGTTCCAAGGGGAAATGAGAGCCTTTAGGTAGGAAGACCCTGAGAGATTCCATTTGGTTGGTGAGAGACCATGATCGCTATTTGAGTTGGGACTGAGGAAGTTAGTGAGAGATTCCATTTTTCTTAACTGTCTAGTATACTTTGTTTTTAGTCCCTCACATTAGAACTGTAGGGTAAGATATCTATGTTCACATACTCATTCTAGGTTAGTTTGTATGATTTATTAATTTTATTAGATCCATGTATAATGTGAGGAGATATTTTATGACCACTTTCATTTATTGATTACATGATGATGTGTATTCTCACTTTTCTTATGATTTTAGAATATGTGGATTAGATAGAGAAATTTGGAGTTGTTTTTATATTTGATCAATATTTAGATGTTTTTATAAAAATTTTTTTATATGAAATAAAAAAGGATTTAAAAAGGCTTGTTGGAATGAATTTTTTTTCAAAGTGTATTTGTTTTGAAAAGTGATTTCAAACTAGTTTATTGGTTTGAATGGTTAAAAACCATAAATATTTTCCTAGTTGTATCCTACTTGGAATTTTTGCACACACCCTATATATTCCTTTGGGAATATGTATATTTTGTTTTGTAGGACAAAGGTAAAAGAAATGGAACCATGTTTCTAGGTGGATCTTCTTCAATAGTGTCATCCATTATTTGGTAAAGGGGGTATGGTCTCATAGAGTTGGCTCAAATGGATTCATTTTTGTATTTTGTATTATTAAGATGTACATATTTTTGATATTGGTATTTTCCCTTTTTATTGTTCGATTTGAGCTGTGACATGAGATACCATGTATTTGGAATGTTTTCACATTATGTGTATATGATATTTAGTTTTTTATGGTATTATATTTTAATTGTTGTGTACTCTGATGATATTGGTGTGGTTATTCCATTATATGGTTTGGTCATGCTGATTTACCATGGGTAAAACCATTCCCAATATATTGTTAGTTATTATTGGTGGTTATCGCTAGCCCATGGTGATCGAGAAGGAACTTCAGGGCCATGTGATGGTCTGACTAAGGTGAAGAGATAGGATGACATAGGTCAGTCTGTCACATATAGAATAGTGGGATAAAAAACTATATCCATAGATCAATAGAAGGATGTTTATCATGTGAGGTTAACCAGTTTAGTTGTTAGCAGTTGGCTCTAGTGAAAGTGAGATTCTGTAGGAATTGGTTCCCTAGAACAAAATACAATGTACAATCTATTAGATGAATATTAATATTGTTTTACACTAATTAGTATCAAATCTTATATTAATCCTTGTTCTATATAACTATGAATTTATAAGGTCCTTTGGAGAACTTATCATACTAAAAGGCCATATCAGTTTCATGCTATGATGAAAAACCTTGAAGTGCTATGATATTATTCTTAAATATATGTTATATGGTTAGATGATATTATTTTAGGGGACAAAAACGATATAGAATATCATGGGTTGGTATATCATTCAACATTGATACTTCTTATGATGAGTTTCATCCTTAGTTATCTCAAGTAAATAGATTATTAAAGAATGGCCAGCCAATCAAAAATAAACATTTATATGTCTCATTGGGTGTACATATCTAAAAACATGTATAATTATCAATATAAATTAAGATTATTATTAATTCATGTTATGAGTTGTGTAATTTTTTTATTGATGAAACCATTTTCTATAAATAATCACAATGAGGTCAGATACATTGGGTGTGTTAGAAGTGATATTGCATTAATGAATAATGTTATAAATGATTATTCCCTTCCATTATTTAGTGGAAGTTTATATATTAGAAACTTTTTATAGAAATGAAACTACTTGATTAAGTCCATGGACATGTCATTCATTCTAAATTATCATTTTAAAAAATTTAAAGAATGATACATTGAACATATAAGTATATTACGCTAATTTTTAACCTACTTGATTAGAGATATCAGGATAAAGGAATCATATTTCATAGTGTACATTCATATTATGTTATATTCATTGTGTCATTTAAATTCTTTCTACTTTATTGTATTAGTGTATTTCTAGATCCCAACCTTGTACTTTAGGTTGTTCTTCCAAATACTACTGAGGTATGAGCCTAAAGGGACACACACAAAGTGTATCCAGAACCTCGGTTTAATTCTATATAAATTTAACATGTTGAATAAATATTATTCTCAGACATTGTTTGATGATTAATCTTCTTTGGATGAACATATGGATTCAATTACTAATTATTAAAGAGAATATATTTTTTTTATTGAATATTAAAAATATATTTATTCTCCTAGTAATTTTTAATTATGTAAATATAAAAAATCAATTTATCCTATTTTATTCAAATTATAATAAATATTTATTTATCTGGTTATGTGAATATTTAATAAATATTTATTCTCTTTTTTTGTAAATATAATATTTTTTATTTATTAGTGAGTAATGATGTGATATTAATTTACATAAATAAATTTTCATTATTCATGGTCTAATAAATATGAGGAGAGTTGGTGAACCGAGCTTGTTGGCCTTGTGAGAAATGATGGATTAAATATTGTTTATATAATTTTCATTTTTTATACATGAAATGACATTTATTCATCCCTTAGTATAGTTCATTTTGATTAAATAAAAAAATATTATTATTCGGATGTGGGTTTTGTCGTTGATTAAGAGAATAATAAGAGAAAATATGAAATTAGTATTCTCTAACCTAAGACTTAAATAAAACCAATTATATAATTCTCAACACAAATCATCATTGTGCATAATAGAAGTATCCAGATAATCCTATCAATCCCCATAGATCTCTACTCCAAGAATGATCTCAACAACCAAGAGTGAGCATCCTCATTAACACTCTCCATTCTTGAGAGAATAATATAATCCTTCTACCTTAAAAATATTAATATGGGGATCAACAATGGATGACACAAACATTAGAGTCTCCCATGCTAGAACCTATGGATTTCTATGATGATGTTTGAATCTTTGAGGTGCACATGTGGATAATATCTTAAAGAATTCTACCCTTAAATCCTATCACTATAGTGATGATACATCAAGAAGTGATCTATAAAATCCCCATTTAAGAAATAATTAAAATTCTAGGTAGTTCTTAATCCAATTAAATAATTTTAAATTATATATGATGATCTAGTCTTCTTGGTTTATACATTTATATTAATTAATTATTGAATTAATTCATTGGTTATGACTATTAATTTTCATGTAAAACTCAAATTACTTATTGTTTATGAATAAAAAAATGAGTTGGCCATTTTCCAATAAGGACAAGCACTATATGTCGATATTTTAGAATTGGGGTGAATCCAAGTTTTTATATCCCTAAAAATGGAGAAAAAATGTTAACCTTTTATAGGGATACATATTTTTTCCAAAATATATTTATCGTATTTTTACATCAACTCAATAAAATTTTCTTAGTATATGGAATGATAAGGCATAACAAGTAAAGGATGGAAGTTTTATCAGATATTTAATTATGATTTTCAATCTAACAATATTTTTTTACCTCTTTAGATTATAGTTTAAAATATTTCATGTTAGAATAAAATGTAATGTATAAAATCTAAGGTCACAAAAGTTTGATCGAAGGTGAGGTTACCATCCCAACCAAAAGGTAAAAATAAACCTAAAATGGATGATTCACTCTAGATTAGAATTATAAATAGTAAGGGAAAAAATATAGTTTAGGTTCATACTACACAGACCATTCTAGGTGTTTGATGTTTAATGTTGTACAACTTTGAGAAAAGGTGACTAAAATTTTTGTTTTTATAGTTTATACCAAAGTTCTATCAATTTCACAGTAATATAACTTAGATAAAATTTGGTTTATGTTTAAGTTCATTCAAATTTGACTAAAATTGTGGATCTTAGTATATGATTCGAGAGATATCACCAATATAGTTGTTCTTTACTATTGTAATCATGGCCAACCAAAAATGAAGTCTTTAATCAAACATCAATGAAATAAACCATGACATAATATGAATGGAGAATAACCATGATGGATAAAATTTTCCTTGATTTTTTTTGTTTTTTCATAGAAAGAATGCATAAAATTTTATAGGTGGAAGATATTTCCCCCATGAGTTGTTGGTATTTTTATTTTTTTAACTTTTTGTTGATCCATAAAGGATAAATCTTAGAGAGTGAAGTACATATTTTAGATAAGTTATTCATTATAGGTATTAAGCCTAAAAAAGTGGTATGCCTTTGTCTCTTACAATTTATGGTATTTATAGCTATACCATGATCAGATTTATGATGTTTAAGGTCACACAATATTGAATATTGTTGGATAATGTTTAAGACCATACACATATGACAAAAAATTAGGTCACCTGCCTAACTGAAAGGGAATAACTAACCCTATGCCATTTATGTAATGAATTATAGTATTGGAAAACATAAGGGGAAATAATTTATTTAGTTTATGGTTATACTACTCAGAACATATTGGATGTCTAATGTTTTATTTCAAAAACCTTTTAAAAAAAGTATGGTTCATTGTTTAGGGTCTTATAAATCTAACCAGAGCATGGGGGTTGCTCTCCTAATATGATTATAACTAAACTAACATGAATATATAATTAAATACTAGTATAAATGGTATTTATCAATTGGATAATGATACTTGATGTTTAATATTGTATAACTTTTACCCAAGGGTGGTCTCCTATCCAACCAAGGGAAATTTGACTTGATGTGAATGTGGAAGTTAGTATCGAAGAATGAAACCTTGGTTTTGAATGAAGAGTGGGACCTTCTTGTAATTTTTGGTTGTATGAATGTGCCTCTAAGTTTTTTAATTTTTTGACCATTTATTTCCTGTAAATTGATATGGATATGATGGATTTGAGCTCTTTAGGGACCCTTGCTACCACTCTTCCTCATTAAACAATACACCATAGTTAACCAAGGAGCATTCTGGCATTGAACTTCAATCTATGAGATCCAGTGATGTGCTTAAAGGCCCCTCCTTGAAATATATTCTTCTTCTACTAGTTCCACTACTTATTGGTAGTTTCTCATCATTTCAGAAGATCACCTTGAACCAAGTTTATTCTAAAATGTAGGATGGATCGATTGTTCTTGATTTCTCGGTTGAAGCATTTGATGCATCTTCTCACTTTCTTCATTCGAACTTGGTTGTGGGGTTTATCCTTGATCATTCGCCACTCACATATTTAAAGAATATGGTTTCTTATTGGGGTTTAACATATCCTAATAGGGTCTCTATTTTGAATCAGAAAGATTTATGTGTGGTTTTATTGTCCAAAGAAGATTTTGGGAAGGTAAAGTCATCTTAATCGATGTCGTTTGGAAACTGGTACTATAACATGCTCATATGGTCCATAGGGGTTCACTTAAGTCAAGATTTTTCATAGGAGATGGTATGGTTTGACCTCCTAGGTCTCCCCTTACCCTTCCACAATATTTCGTTTCTCCACACCATAGGTGATGCAATTGGTTCGTTTATATGCACGAAAAAGAAAACCTTAATGTTGTTAAATTCATCTATGTCCCATATTTATGGGGATGTGAATCCCTCAGAACCTCTACTGAACCAATTCTTTATAAAAGAGGGATCTACCTATTCCTGGTGGTAGAAAATCATCACCATGTCCCCAAAGCATGTTTTTTTATCTCTATCAGTTTCGAGTTCACTCATCCACAACATGCAAGAGGTATGGTTCCAGTTCTCAGGTTCCATGTTATGATGGTGCTCATTTTGGTACTTTATCTTATGCAGTCCTAACAAAGGATCCTAGGCGCGTTCAAGAGATAAATTCTTCCACCAGTTCCTATGATCTTTTTCCCACTAATCGTTCTTTGACTATGCTTCCCATGATCGCTTCTCTATCCTTTCTCGGCCCCCTTAACCACCCTAACCCACTTATATTGAATCCTCCTATATCCAGCCTTCTAGAAGCACCACATAATCTTCAAATCTCAAAGATCCATCCATGAAAGGACATGGTGATATAAAAGGCCCCATTCCATCTGATGGATGTTTTGACTCCCTTTTCTCCCTAACCTACTTCAAATAAGGGTAAATCAATGGTTATTGTTTCCCTACCTATTCCAACAGATAATATCAAGCCTTAGAATCTAGATATCATCCCCTATCTAATGGGTTCTCCATGTTTTCCACCATTTCATTCATGTTTCCATATTTAGACATGAATTTATCTTGAAATTTCCATCCCACTTCCCCTCAAATAGGGATTCTCACAAGATCCCAGTATAGGAACCAATGCTCCTTGAGCACAAAATGATGCGTACCCCCAATGGGAGTGGAAAACTATTATATCCATCATTATTAGTGATTCACTAATGATAAAGAATGCCCAAATCTTCAGTGCATGGGAAAAAGACTTCTTATCCCATAAACTTCAATATAGAAACACGTTGATTCAGTTAGTGTTAGAGCCCAACCAAAAACCCTAAAGAAAGACCAGTTTTTGAATAGATACTCAAAGTGAATAACTTCATGAAGGGTAACCACCATAATCATGAAATATGAATTCTTAATAAATCAAATGTGTCATTTTCACTCATGATGGATTAATACCAGATTATCACCACTGATATCAAAATGGGGGGTCTATCATTTATTTTTTACATTTGAATACACTAAGTGTGATTTTCAAGATAGAGAGGCATTGTGGTAGGAAATTTATCCTTTTATCCTGGCGGGTTTATATGGTTAGTGGGAGGGTATTTTTAATTCAATTTTTAATCACGCAAATAAAAAGGGAGTGTTGGGGTTTGAAAGGAAGGTGAACCGCTCTTTCTCCTCATTCATTTATTGGAAGGGACTCATTGACATGGGATTTTCAACTGATTGTTTTATATGGTGTAATATTAAAAAGTGAATAGATCATACATGGTACAATATTGATAGTTTCTTAGTGAAATTTTATGACATCTACCTCTTCCTAGATTCCAAATTCACTCACCTTGTCTGGGAACTTTCAGATCATTCTCTGATTCGTGTGGAGCACTACCCTAAGCCTATCAGAGGTTTTTATTTTTTCTTTCTCTAGGGTTGGTCCTCCATCCTAGGATATCATTAGGTTTTGGCATCCTACTAGTCAAAACCCACTAGAGTAACTTTTTTGAGAGGGATTCATAATAGTTTTGGATGTCATAAAGGGGACCTCTAAACTAGGATAGGCAACTAACCTTCTCACATTCAAGGATTTTATATCCATAATGTAGTGTTTGATCAGATGAAGGCTAGTCTTGAATATGGATGATAGGAGGATCTCTTTCATGAATTGGTCCAAAATAAGAGTTCTTTGGCAGATATTTTCTTGGAATAGGAGAACTTGGCCCATGAGATATATGGGATAAAATGGCTTAAAGAAGGAGATATAAATACTGTATTTTTTCAAGCCTACATCCAGGAAAAATGGTGGGTAGAACAACAAAATATAAGTATGAAGGATGGATGTTTCTCAATTAATTGGGACACGATGGGAGGTATGTATGTTTCTTTTTTTTAAATATCCTTCCAAGTATGAATCCTCGTATGCCAGTAGGTTACATGAGGGGTTTTGAAATAGTCTTTGATATTATACCTAGGGTGGTTTTGGATGGTGATAACACTAAACTAGAAGAAATTCCTGATGGAAAATAGATACAAGAGGTTGTACTACCTCTTAATTCAAACAATACACTAAGGCCTGATGGGTTACAAGGTTCCTTCTACATTTTCTCCTTAGATCTCGTTAAAGTCTTAATGGTGTTCAAGGTGCAGGTATTTTTAAAGGGAGGATGTCCCCCTCACATGTCTTGTGATACATCTCTTGTCCTCATCCCCATAATTAATGACCTAATGTATCTAAAAAATTATAGACCAATAATATTATAAAAATTCCTTAAAAAGTGTTTTCTATCGTTATCAATACATACCTATCCCCACACCTGTAAAAATGGATTTCCTATAAACTACATGGTTTTGTTAATGGAAGAATGATTCAAGGTGAAATATAATTGTCTCAAGTATCGATGAAATATTTAAACAAAAAAAATTCTCAGATCCAATGTCTCCAAAAATATCTACATGGATAAGGCATACGATTGGATTGAGAGGTCTTTAATTATCAAGGTACTTGCTTTTATGGGATTCAAAAACTGATTCCCAAACATTTTATTCAGTTGTTTTAGTTCACTATGGATTTCCATTTCATTTTTTTTGGAATACATGTAGTTTCTTTAATTCAGTTAGGTGCCTAAGGCATGGAGAGACACATTCTCTTAGTATTTTTATTATGGTGGTAGGAAACTATGAGTAGATTAATAAAAAAGAGAATTAATGATGATAGTGTCCTTTTATTTCGATTCTGACACAAAATTCAAGGTATATTCAACCTTACGTTTGCTAGAGATATGATTATTTTTGTCAATTGAAGAAAGATCTCCATCCATGGGGTTATAGATATTATCGAAGAATATTGAAAATATAGTAGGAAATTAGTGAATTGTGATAAAAATAAGCATGTTCGTACAGAATAGGTTCTCAAATAGAAGATCCATAACTATGTAGTCTAGTTTGGGCTTCGAATGGAGTGGATTTCCCATGGAATACCTCAAAACACCTTTATATTTAGTTCGGATTTGTGTGTATTGATTCAAAAATATAGATTAATGGATAAAAAAAAGATTAATTAATGGAAGAGACACTTTATATCTTTTGGTATAATAATAACTCTTATTATTAGTGTTCTTTGGCATCACAATGAATGTGTTATGTTTGACCAATATTCCTATATCGATTATCTCATGGCTGGAGAAAATAATGGGGGATTTTATTTTGGATTCTCTTTAGGAGGTAATGAACCATTGTGATTCTTATGAGAAGATGGCTTGACCAGTGAGATAATGAGGTATTGAGGAAAGGCATATATCAAAGACTATGAATGTCTTGAATGTGAAGATTGCATGGGATGTGCTGGAAGATTGGTCGCCTTGGGGTTGTTTCATTTCTAGAAAATATAGTGAAATTTTTGTAACCAAAAAAGTAATATTTAGAACCATTTGGAACATGGTTCATCCCCAAATATCCTTACTAGATACACATATGCATTGTATTACTAGACAAGGGGTGATTATTTTCTGAAACCTAAACTCGGCCTGTGATAAAATTGGATTTCTGGGACGTCTCACACGAGAACTCTCCTTCCGCGATGATAACAAGAATCAAACATTCATTAAATCCATTTTGGATTTAAACAGACAATTTTTTTATTTGATCGATCTATTTGATATTCTTGATACTTATGTGTTCACAGGTTCGATGAAAAGTACCTTATTAGTGAGGTATTATCCTAGGGCGTTGCATGTGACACCCAAATAGAATGAATGGCGTGAGGTGTCATTGTGTAAATAAATTTCAACCAAACTCAATTTTCTAATGTGGCGTGTTGGAAATTTGGTTTTCTACTAATTTGAGTATTAAGAGTTTTGGTATTAATTTGGCACCTCGGTTCTTCTACCATGATGAACATAGTGAATAATCCACTCCTCACCTATTCTTTGAGGGGAAATGGGCATGACATGTGTGCATATCTTTTGGAGTTTCACAGGGATTCACCTTAATGGTTTCATAGGATAAAATTTCATCGAACAATTGTTTTTGGGTATAGGGAATAATTCAATATAATTTAAAGCCAGATCCATTATTCTTGAAGCATGAAGATGGTGCATCTAGAAAACAAAAAATAAAGAATGATATAAGGGGATTTTGAGTACCAAGACAACCATTGTTATAAAAGCTAGATACTTGATGATCGATCTATCTTAGATCATCTTGAATTTGTAAGTTTCTCCCTACCTCAGAGTTATCATGGGAACCAGGAAGGCCTTAACATTCTTACACACCCACTCCCCATAATTGTGTCATATGACATCCAAAAATCATGTAGTTGAAACTCAATACCGATGTTCGGTGCAAATTGAGTATCATACGGGGTGGAGGTTTATTTCATGATACCAAACATTCAATTATAATTGTATTTGCAACATTCTTTGGGTATGGGGTGTCTCTTTAGGAAGAACTGAATTCAATGTTAAATGTAATTGAGTTATGTATTAGAAGGTACATAACTATAGAATCCCTGGAAATAGATTCAAAAGTTGTCGAAAGGTATCTTCTTGGTATTGGCCACACCCCTTGGTCTATTTGATATCAAATTCAAAAGAGCACAAATTAAATGATTAATGTCTTAGATATTAATCACACTTATAATTATGGAAATATTACAGCTGACTTTCAATCCTCAAATTCTCCTTCGTACAATGCCTTCACTTACTTAAATAGTTTCGGGTCGTTTCCACAAGAGGATGTGAGAAGTTTTACTAGTGACGCTCTTGTTTTTTTATTTTAGACCCCCATAATCCCTCTATTTTTGTTTTTCTCATTATTTCTTTTTATTAATAAAAATATTGATTTGTGGTAATTACTGGTCATATGGCTTGAACCATGTTGTCACATAGTTTGTACTAATGAGACATTGAGAAGGATAGTAGAAGGGGTTATTTATACAACATGCATAATTACACTGATGTAAATTAATAATGGTATTAATGAACTTTGGAAATATATTATAAATATGAGAAAGAATTTAAACAATTTTATAAATGTATAATCCCAACGAATGAATGATATTTTTTAATATTTTATCTCCTTTTCTAATACCCTATGTCACACCAACTATGTATTTTTTTCATTAATTTACTATTTATTGTCTTTTATTATTTTTAATTCAGTTTGAAGTCTTTTTCTTCTAAAATTTGAAAATTTTGGGGAGACATTGAGTGTATCCTTTTTTTTAAAGGTCAATAAAACGGTGTGAAACCCAAAAAATGAAAAATAATTCAACCGAAACTATGTGGAATCCTTCATATGAGACAATTCCTCTCACATAGTTGGAAATTGGATTTATAAACCATGTGGTCCCCTCTGGGGGAGATAGTTCCATTTTGAAAGTTAAAACACAATTTGGAAAACCAGAGTTCCAAACCATCCAACCTTCAATGTTCTTTTAGAAATTGGATTTATCATAGTATAATTGCTCAATTTATTTACCCTGAACCCTAATTTATCCCCATTTCAAACCTCCGAGACCTTCACTATAGATGAACACCTCTCCCCATACTTTGTAATTGATTTTATATGGATTTATTTTATAAATATTTAAGGAAATAACACAATAAATGACTCCATTCTTCATTCATACTATTAATATCTTTTTCTCATTTATTTCCACTCTCTCACAATGTCATAGAGGCTTATGGTTAATGTTGAGCAATTTTATTGAAAGGAATATTTATTTTTATGGTATTTTTTCCCTTAAAACATCCCTCATTTTTAATGTGGATTCAACCCATGTATCATTTTTTTGTGAATTGGGGAATGTGTCTCCAAGTATTTCTTTTGTTGGTTGAACAACATGTTCTTGATATTTAAATATGAATATTCTAAATTTTTTGAAATTATAAAATGCATGCTTTGTGGTCTATTTTATATATAACGCGATTTTTTCCATTCATTGGTCATTGATAATTTAAATGGTTTATAAAGGAAATTTATGTGAAATGTAAAGTATTTTTATAATTAGTTTTGTTGAAAATTATTTCAATAATGGTTGTTTATATATTTTAAACATCATGTGAAACCAGAGTGCTTGGTTAAAAGATACTATAAAGGGAATAGTTCCCATTTAACTAGTTCATTTGGTTAACCAGACAAATGAAGTAATTTGTGATTCATCCCGACTATCCAGTGAAGTCATTTAAGATATATCCCACTAATGAAGGGTATTTCCCTAACAAGTGATGTTATTACCTTAGGTTCCCCTAGACTTAGTGAACTTAGGGAATTTATCCCATGTTTTTTTTGATTCAAAAGTGTTTGATTATATATTTTAAATCTACATCTACATTACCTAATGGAATCATTATAAAATATTTCTTGTATTTTTATAAAATTATATAAGATTATTTTTGTACATTTACTTTCAAACTGGCATGCTTGGATTTTTATAAAAAATGGTGAACATGGAACAATTATAGGGAACCTACTAGGACTGTTATAATAACACCCTATATAAACCCTATGGGTATCCGTAGACCTTGTTTTCAATGATGTAGATAAAATAAAGGTTCCACATGTTGGTGGTGTGTATTCTTGTTAGATCACCGAGTTTTGTAGAGGTGAGATGGTGGGGATGTAATCTTGATAGAATGTAAAGATGTGTAACAAAATATATTATTTTTTTAGTTCAGTTTTTAGTACATTGATGATCATTTTTAATCTTCTAATGGGTTTCCCATCACATCCTTTTATTTTTGGATTGGCAGTTGTGAATGTATGTTTTGGTTACATGTAGGTATAAGATTGTTAGGATTTTATATTATCTTTTCTTATTATTTATTATTATTTTTAGAAATATGTTATTTGTTTTCATATTTGACGGTATGAATAACCAATGTATATAGATGTTATTTTGGTTCCTAATATTGGTCCCATTGGATTGATATTATGGAAAAACCATACTAAAAGAGTTCTATTGATACCTAAAACTAGTTTCTAGACTATGAGGAATAGAAACACCCTTTAGTATATAATACATATCCATCTTGGTTCCTGAGTTAGGGGTTACCTAGTTTGGTTCATTATATAATAGTATCAAAACCCAATTTTAATTTATGATATTTAGGAATTCTTAGTAAAAATGAAATAGTATCATAAAAAATCATAGGGTAGGTATGAAAGAGTGTTTATCCAATATTTTTTTACCAAATGTTGAGTTATGAGGGGATATTGGTGTTTTTTAGTTTTATTTTTTGGTTGGATTTATATTTTATTAGATAGATGCATGGGGTACAGAATATGTACACAGACCATTCATTTAGATAGGCTTGTTTTATATTTTTATTTTCCAGGATTCATGTATATTTTTTATAAATATTTATCATATTTATTATTTTTTATTATATATTTTAATTGTATCCTTTTTTATTTGTTTATATATAGAACCATATCTTCTAAAAGAGCCCTAGTGGTGGAGAGGAAAATATGAGACATGGAATATGGAATGGGAACTAGTCCAGTTTACCCTTGAGCGGCATGTCCAGATGTAGTTCTGTATAATGATTGATCCTCAAATTTTATCTTTCACTAACTACCAACTTTTGGAGTTATAAATGATCTTCATGAAGAATAAAAATAGTTTGATAATATATAAGGATTTTATGAGTTCTTTAAGGATTCCATATTTGTTAAATTGATATGGACTACCTTTATTCTTGATGGAAGTAGTAAAATGTGATGGGAAATAGTTTTTAGGATAAACTACGCAAAAATATTGAATTAAAGGATATCAAATGTAATTTATACTGAGTAGTTTTACCCAGGAACTATAGATCTTTTTAAATAGTAGGAGTTTCTAACCCTTCAAGAGGAAAATAACACCATTTTGGAATATAATAATTGATTTATTGATATTGTTTTTTTTCTATATATATTGTATTTAATGATGAATTTAAGGTTCACTAATTTAAAATGTATTTTTAGTAGACATTCATTATCATATCATCATGTTGAAGATTAAAAGCATCAGAAAAGATATAGATAGAGATATAATGGTGGAAATTGATTCTTCTAGAATTTCTTAGATTCTTGAATACTATAATAGTCTTGGATATAATGACAGTTATTTTCTTGATGATATTATAAGTGGGATGAACCTAGATGAGGTAGTAGTGAAGGATCTCAACCACTTTCTTAGATAATCACCTCTACCCCTATAGGGATAAGGGCCTATGTTTTCTATATGTTTCAATAATTTGGCTACATAAATCACTATTTAGTTGTGGTTCCTAAGATTTTTTATTCTTATGTTCATATGGGACACCTTTAGAGGTTCTATAGAAATAATCCTTTAGAAAGAAGTGACATTGGCTCTTCAGATCCAAAGGGATCATAACATATTATGATACATCAAGAGTAGTAGGGTCCTAATCTCATGGGAATTAAGCTAGTGGTATAACATAAAATGACAATAGTTAGCTAAGTAATGATCCTTAGGATAGTGGCTGTCCTTATAAAAAGTCTTAATGTAGGAATTTTTATGCTATAAAAATAGTTTCTATAGAATCTGAGGTGTCACCATCGACAATGACATGAAAATTTTTAATTGAATAATTTATGGATGTTAATTTATTTAATAATAGTTATTTTCAAACATTTATATCTTATCATGTATGGGATTTATTGGAACTTACCTTGGATCTTAGGCCTTATGTAATGGATATATCAACTCCTCTGAGGAAGAATGAGTATGGGTTTCAGATATCATCTTTAATAACTTTTATATCAAATGTAGAGATATAATGGGATTTTATTATCCTTGAAATGGATATTGTTGATATAATCTTCATGATGAACTAGATTATGAATTTCTAGAATCATATTGACTACTATCATTGAAGGGTGCCTTTATCCACCTCAAATTCGAGTGTTTGTCTATTAATAGAGAATGAGACTTGTGATCTTATTGGGTAGGACCTCCATTATTGAATTTTGAAATTTTATATGTCAGGTATCATCCCTAATATGATGTGATGATGACAAAAATTATTAAAGTTATCCACCTCTAGTGCTTTAGGATTCCTTATAGGAATTTCCAAATGAAATCTTTGGATTACCTCTAGAATGGGAAGTTGTGTTCTCTACTGATCTAATTTTAGGAATGAAACTGATATCCTTTCCATCATATCTTATGGATATTTTTGAATTTAGGGTGTTGAAAATAGTTCTTTATTACATAAAAGTATAAGGGATTTATTCACTATAGTGTGTCTCTATGGGCAACCATAGTTCTTTCTAATAAGAAGGCAGATGAGACTCTATGATTGTGTATTGATTATAGAAAATTGAACTAGGTCACTATAGAGAATAAATATCCCTTTCCAAACATTGATGATTTATTTTATTAGTTAAAGGGAGGAAATTAGTTCTCTAAAATCGACCCTTGATGGGGTTTTCAATAAATTAGAGTGAGAGAATATGATATTCCGCTGAATTATTTACAATATATATATGACTTTTATGAATAAATAGCAATTACTTTTATCATTAGTATTGCTTTGGAAATGTTTATGTATTTGATGAATGAAATAATTTTTTACACCTTTATTTTTTTATTGTTGTTTTTATGATATTTTGATCTCTTATACATTTGAAAGTGACATGAGCTTCATTTTATAATTTCTTGGAGAATTATATGAGATCATTAGTTTTATGATAAACTATCTAAATGTATATTTTGGTTCCGAGAAGGTAATTTCTTGGGGAATGTGGTGTCCAAATAAGGAATATCAAATGATCATGAAACTATAAATTATTTATGTGTTGGGAGGATGTGAAGAATACAATTGAGATACAAATATTCATAAGATTATTAGGCTATTGATGGACATTCTATATAGATTTTTCTAAGCTTACATCTCCGTTTACTATAGTAAAATATAATGGAGTGATGTTTTTATAGATCCCAAAATATCTAACTTCTTTTTTTGATCTTAATTGGTGGATAATATTTATAACAGACCAAGCCTTTTACACATATTATTACATGATTTTAGGCATAATTTACAATTAAGTACAAACCTAGGATCGTAAAGTCAAGTTTCTTTGGAAGATCATATACATAATTATAATTAAAAAAACCCAAGTAAAAAATATATTTTATTTAATACAAATAATTATATCCTAACTTATTTTGATCCCTTATATCTACATAAGCTAACATGGGGAATACATTAACAACGAGATAAACTAAAAAGCCAAGTAAGGGAATAAACATAATAATAAAGCATATAACAAGTGTTAGAAGGCATAACATGATGAAATAAAAAGTAAAGGAACATGAATAAACATATAAAAGAATAATACATATATATAATTATATTATATATCCACAGTAATGTGGAAGAAACATAAAACATGACATAAGCACGAGTCACGACTCATTGCACATGGAGGAGCACAAGTGAGGGATAACCACCACGAATGTTTCACATGGAGAATGACTCAAGGTTAACCACCAAGACTATTGAACTAGAAGTATCATGAGACTAATCATTACCCAATTCATTGCAGAAATATTTGGGTGCAACCATCATATCATGTTCATGAATATGTGTACCACAAGAAGAACCAATAATAAACTTAGGGTTACCCATGGAAAGAAATGGGTATCATAATCATATCATAATGAATAAAAAAAGAATTAATAATGATTGTGTACATGAAATAATGAATTTAAAACATAAATGGAAATTATTAATGGAAAATTATGTTCAATTTAAGTGGATACATGTAAAAAGAGTTATTAAGAAACATTAGAAATAAAAAATTTTAGTGTATTTTAATAAAAATATTAATGATTCATTAAAATGGAAAAGGAATAATTTTTTTGTGTATAAAATCAGAAATTAACAAATATAGTTTTACATTATAATTTTTTTTATTTTTATAAAAATAATTTTTGATCGAAACAGATTATATAGTGCACTTAAAAATGGGTTAGAAATCAGAAAGTTTCCTCCAATCGGGTTTGCTTATCAAGAAGAATTGAGAATGGAAACATATAAAACATGTATTTATCCATCAAATAAAGAATTATTGGGATAAAAAAGATATTATTAACATTAATACATAATATTTTAACATTACATAATAATTATTAAGAATTTCATTGGGGTCAAGAGACAGAAACTATAACCCAAAAAATGGAGGTTCAGAAAGAATCCCTAAACTTATGTCTAAAAGTATTTTTCCATTGATCTTAATGTCTGGGATAATTAGATTAAATATATTAATTAATTAATTATGAACATTTTATACATTTATTTTATTTATTATAATTTTTTTAAGTTCATTTATAGCCTTTTTAGGGGTTATGACATACAATTTTATCATTCATGGTCATTCATTTCATTGGTTTTCATGAATAGTTTACTTGTATATAAGTATATAAAATCATGTAAAATGAGAATAGTTTTATAAAATTGAAATTATATGTTATTAATGAAAATATAGAATTTTAAATTATTATATATTTAATTATGTTATATGGTATGAGGATCAATCATTAGATTAGACATTAGTGACAACCATTTATATTATTGTGGCATTTTTTGGTCATCATGAACTAGTTTTATTTAATTAGTTAATATCATGTATAGATAATGGTTATAGAACATTAAATAGGATATGATTAATATATTATAATCTGATTTAATAATAAAAAATGGGTTTATGACTAGAGTTGAATGAATGATTGAAAATGAAAACATGTCATCCATAAAAGCAGTAAATCGACACCTCATGAATGATGTTTTCATTTTTAGAAAAAAAGAGTGGAAAATAAATGATTTTGGGTTGTTCCATTAACAACAAAATTCTAATATATAAAATATACTATATTTACCATGTCACTTGGATAAGGGAAGGTGATGAGATAACAAGAGAATAAAATATCATAAAAATATTTTAAAAGAAAAAGAAGGAGGATTTTACCTCTTGAATTTATCATTTTTGAGAACTTTCGTAGGGAAAAGGTTTTGGTATTTTAATGAGATAAAGGGATCCAGGACGTTTTGGAGGGTCTTGGTAAGAGTTTTGTCTAGAATTTTTTAAAATATAAATTCTTGAAATGTGTGGGGAGAAGAGGTGGTGTGGGGTGGTATTTATAGTGGAGGAGAGGAGTATTTTCTCATTATTTTATTAATTAGTTTATTATTCTGGATCAAGACTCTAAATAGTTTGAGTATAATCACTAAATATGTAAAAAAATTAAGGTTATTTTGATATTATGGGCTTACATTAGCCACACATTATCTATGACTCAATAAATCAAGTATTTAGCTTATATCATAAAATATTGTATTTCACTATTCACAAGGAGTCACTTTTTTAGATACATCCCAAAAATTAACCCTAAATATTTTTAGATGAATAAAATTAAAAAATGAACTAAATTTTATAAAAATCAATTTATAAATATGAGAAATTTACTTTTTAATTAAAATCACTATTTACTTGAAAAATTATGATTTTAAAATTATAACTTATTTTATAACACTTTGAAAAATTAATTAAGGTATCATAAAATTATCTTATAATAATAAGACAAAAAAAAATAATTTATGATTCTATTTTATGAAATTAAATATTAATTTTAATAAATATATTAATTATAAAACTGTTAATAAGAATTTATGTCTTATAAAAATACCAATTCTTAATTTATCATTTTGAAAACATTTATTTACATAAACAATGATATAAATATATCATATTTTCATTTATAGGATGAAAAAAATTATTTATACTTTTGTAGATGAGGTTACTATTCTATTGGTCATATTATGATTCCAAATTTTCATGTTACTATTCCAAAGGTAAATTTATTATTCCTTTTGTGTATGTTCCTTAACATATATATATACAACTTATTTAATTCATTATTCATTTATAATGTTTTTATTGTGTCATTTATGTGATGTGTATGTGATTTACTTGATATAACATAATTATTGGACTCCTCATGTTTTAATGCTCAAAAATCCTGTTTGGATATTTTTTGACTCCTCATGTTTTAATGCTTAGAAATCATGCTTAGAGGTTCTTGGACTTCTCTTATTTTAATGCTCACCAATCATGTTTGGATATTATTGGTCTCCTCATGTTTTAATGCTTACAAGTAATGTTTGCATATTGTAAACTATTTCTAATCTTTTTTTATTATGTTTTATTATGATTATGTGTAATCCCAATCCATTCTGTGAATATTGGTTCTTAAGATAGCTTACAAATATTTGTCTAAGTCTATGAAACCGTAAACTTGATACCAGTTCTAGGTTTTCACAAAGTCTGTTACACAGTAATCTTGCTACCAGTTCTATATTTTCGTAATGTACCTCAAAATGTTTCCTTGCTACCATTTCCAAGACACCATAATAAGACATCATTTAGAATTTTGACGAAGGACTAGAAACTGTTACCTTAGACACCATTTACCTGAGACACTGTAGTCTTGCTACTGGTTGTATAATTCACAAAGGACCAGAAAACATAACTTTGTTACCATTTACAGATCTCACCGCAACTACGGAAACATGAGTGTCTCACTGTGAGTTTCTTACCACGACTGTCTCACTACAACTGTTACAACGTTCCATACTTAACTATTTTTCTGTATTTTTCAATTAACTTTAAAATTTGTTTATAATGGTAATATTTAAGTCATTTAATGACACTGATATAATTAATGATATTTTTCAGTCCTTTCATCAGATAATACAATGTACGAGGTGTGAAGATCATTCTTCTTTTCTGTTCCAAATTAAGAACCTGAGAGAAAATAAAATCATGACGATCGAGCAGAAGTATACAAAGTAGTGGAATACATGAAAAAATAAAGAAGAACACCAATAGATGAAAGTATACAATGAAGGAGGAACTTTAAATTTCTATAGGCTAAAAACAAAGAACAACCTATTGTGAAACATCCTAAAAGCATCTGTGCAACAACTTAAAAGAGAATAATAACACCTTACTACACTGAAAAAAAGAACACTTGCCTCATGATACTCTGTTTTTAGAAGAGAACTGGAACATTTCATTTTCTTTATTCAAAGATTTCATAGGTACATTTCACAATACACAAAGCCTTCTAATCATTATCTAATTACATTTCGCTATATTGTGTACTATTTTATTACTCTCTAAGTAGTGTGTATCTGTATTAAAAACACACACTATATCCTATGCTGATCTCGAGGATACATGATATACTCACTCAAATATATTTTAACATCTTGTTTCACCCACGTATAACTATGGAAGAGGTCTTTTATGACCTGGCTGGTAGTTTTCCTATAAAGAACAATGGTAGAGGTCTTGTGACCTAGATAGTCTTGTGTACTATTGTTAACCCCGATCTAGGGTGTGGGTCAATGTATTTTTATATATATATTGATTAGTGTTAGGTGATCACCAAGTGGAGTGGACTAAATCTCGTCATGATACTAAACCACTTGTTTTATCTGCTATGTCTTTTAATTTAGTCTTTATATCTTATAACTCATATTTCAGAAAACTGAATTTTACATTGATAGTTAGTCTTGGATGGTTGTCATAACTGTTTTTCCTTATTTGAATAGATTAAAATGTTTTATCAAAATCTTATATTTCTATTATGGAGAATTAATCAATCTTACGAAAAACTATTTGAATAGTCAAGCTATTATTATTTTACTACCTTGGTTAATTGGAACAATTCATTTTTAATTGGGGGATGGTTTAAAATAAACCTTTTAATTTTTTTATTGGAAATCAATTCACCCCCGCCCTCTTGAGTGTCCTACTCCAACCAAAATTTAGTATCAAAGGTTATTTTCAAGTTGATATTTTAAAAATTTTAAATTTGTTCTAAAATATTTTTCAACTGTGATTTAGTTGAATTTTAAAGATATTTAAATTATTGTTAGTTCTAAATTTATTGTTATTTAAAAGTCTATTTCTTTATAATGGATAATAGATCAAAAGGTGCTGCTACCAACATGACTCTATTCTTTAATTGAAAAAATTATGCACAATAGAAAATTAAAATGAAAATGAACCAAGAAAGTAAGGGTTTTGAGATTTGGTCTTCAATTATAAATTAATATAAGATTCCTACTATTGATAGGAATATTTGGGATGAAACAACTAAGGCATATTATAATAAAAAATTTAAATCCATGAATTCCCTATACTATTCTTTAGAATATGAATAGTTTAATATAATTTCATCATATAAAAATACCCATGAAATTTTGGACACTTTATCTATTTCACATGAAGGAACCTATAGTGTAAAGGAAATGAGACATAACACCTATAATATTAAATATGATAAATTTAAAATGAAGCTTGATGAGGCTTTTTCTGACATGAATCTCAGGTTTAATTAAATCATGAATACTATGATCTCTCTGGGAAGGGATGTTACAACCAAGGAGAAAATCATGAGAATACTCAGATCCTTACTAGATAGATGAAGTGGAAATACTGTCTCAATTAGTGAATAACATGATATTATCAAGCTGCTAGCCAATGGGATTATAGGGAAGATAATGATGTATGAAGACGAATTAAAAGTCAACAAGGAAGAAGAGGATGAACCAAAGAGAAATTTAGTGGCTTTCAAAACCACTACTTCCAAAACTATGGAAAATAATAGTATATAAACTCACTCTGACAGTACAAGTATTTAAGATTCTCCACATGATAATGATGAGGAAATGGCTCCACTATCTAGATGATATAATAAGTTTTATAGAACGAAGAAATTATTTAGGAAGTATTACTAAAAAAGAAAATATTACAATAAGGGAAACTGAATAAATTATTGGAAGAAAGGTGATACATCTAGTGAAATAATCAAATATGATTGTAAGAGAAAAGGATATGTAAAGGATTATTGTCCCAAGATAAAATATAAGAAGAGATACGAGGAAAAATATTGAAAGTATGAAATGTTGAGTCAATAAGGTTTCCTTATGAATTTTCCATTTCTCTTTGTTTTTAAAATCACTAACACATTATCTTAAGGAAAACTATTTTTTCCCTAAGGATTATTTTCATAAGGAAAATTTTTATGCTCTAAGGAAATTGTATCCTTACCTCATTTTTCATTATTTCATTTTAAAATCTCTCTAAATAAAATTCATTTTATTACTAAGTATAAAATTTGGATTCTTATGTAAAAACATATAATCTTATGGTTCCTTGGGTATAGAGTGTTATGTTTTCAGACTCCCAATTCCTCATAATTCAGACTCCAAATTCCTCATAATTTAGGCTTAGAATTCCTTAGAATTCAGACTCTCACTTCCTCATAATTCAGACTCTGAATTCCTGAGAATTTAGAATCCAAATTCCCCATAATTCAGACTCTGAATTCTCCAAAATTTCAACTTCGAATTCTTTAAAATTCACACTCCGAATTATCTAAAATTCAGACTCTGAATTCTCTGAAATTCAGACTCCGAATTCTCTGAAATTCAGAATCCAAGTTCTCTAAAATTCAGACTCTAAATTCCATAAAATTCAGACTATGAATTCTCTGAAATTATGACTCTGAATTCCTTGAATTTCAGATTCCCAATTCTCTAAAATTTAGACACTGAATTCTCTGAAATTCAGATTCTAAATTCTTCAGAATCTAGACTTTGAATTCATCAGAATTCAGATTCCAAATTTCCCAGAATTTAGACTCCGAATTCCTCAGAACTCAGACTCTAAATTCCTCAATATTCAGACTTATAATTTCTTAGAATTCAGACTCCACATTCCTCAGAATTTTAGATTCCAAATTCATTCGAATTCAGACTCTAGAATCTATAGAATTCAGATTCTGAATTCTTTTTAAAACAGAATCCGAATGTCCATGTCTTATAAACTATAAAGGTTTATTTGGTTAGAATCAAAATTTTATTTTTCCTTAGACTCTAAAAAATATATTTGGTTAAGAAAATTCATTTTCCTAACACATGTTATTATTATGAAACGATGTCATGTTATCTTTTTCTAACTAACTTTTGGTTGAGTGACACGTGTACAGGTCCCTCCGAGATTTAAGTAACAATATGACCGTTGGAGGAGGGATCCGACCGTTGGAGTTGTGCCTATAAATAGGATCTTATTTGAATGATCTCGTTATTTATTGACTGACATAGAGATTACATGTTGTTGAAGTGATTTCTAGAGAGGGAGAATCTCATGCCTTGTTCATACTGAACATCTTGTTTATCTTGCATCATGCGACTCCCATTGTTGTTGAGTACAATCGAGGGATTCTAGGGATAAGAAGACAGTGGTGCCGAATACCTTAAAGTTTGAGGAATTATGGTGATAGGAAGACAAAGGTTTTGACTATGTTAAAGATCAAGGGATTGTAGAGATAACAAGAAATATTCCAATATTCATATCGAGGGCTTACCTTGGTGTGGGTAAGACAGACTTTCTTGAAAGTATCAATCAAGGGAATTTTATCCAAGGTTGTTGGATACCCTACTATTTGGGTTAAAATATTCCATACTAATTTTGTTTCAAGTTTATTTCCACTGTATTTCGATAAAAGAATAAACTATAACCTTCTTATACATTATTATTCCTTTATATAATCTGATAAATAAGATTCTATACACTTTAAGGCAGAATCTTTACCTAAGTAAACTTTCCTTAAGTTTTATTTCTAGAACAATATTTCCAGAACCTAGAAAGTTTTTCTTCTAGAACTATTTTAAGTTTTTTTAATTTATCATGTTTAACTTAGTTAAACATAGTTTTTCTTAAGGTTAAAAACAAAATTTTTTAAACATACAATTCACCAACCTCTTGTAATTGAGAATCAACATTAATATTTTGATCCTACAATTGGAATCATAGGAGGTATCTGAAATACTTATATTCACATATAAGTATTCTTTCTCATGTTTTCCTTGTTCGGAATTTTCTTTATTAACTTATCTTGATTATGTTTTTCTTAGAGATTTTTTTATCTTTGTTTACATACATTTTCTATTAATAAGTTTTGTGGAATGATATTTTCTTATCGATTGGTAGGAATGAATATTGGTTTTATTTCCAATCTAAATCCTACTAGATCACCTATTTTTTATAGTAATTATTATTAGTACAGGAGCGATCGAATGAAGAATTTTTTGATCAATACTATAGTAGACAACTTTATAATGCTTAATGAAGATTACAAAACAATTGATAAGGAAGTCAAAACCTTCTCCAACCAAGAAAAGTCATAATATTAACTAAATTACAAGGTATTCAATACTTTGTTATGTTTTATGACCAAGAATATATATAGTAAAATTTCTTCTTGTAAAGCTTCTAACTGCATCTGGAAGAAATTTGAAGTTACTCATTTTGGTACTTTTGAAGTGATAGAGGCTAGAAGAGTTATGTTTATAGCAGAATATCATGGATTTCTATTTCCTTACAGAGAATTGGGTTTTAAAGAGAAACAATGATTTATGACCATTGTAAATAGTCTACAATATATGCGAGAGAAAGGATTTGATAATGAATTACTTGTGGAAAAGATAATTGAAATCATTCCAAATGAGGGGGAATAAAAAAGGACATATATTGATGAGAATAGGAAAGTGTCTCAAATTACTCTTGATGAGCATTCAGAACTCTTCATCAACATGAAACCTGAATGAAAAGAGATTATGATATGAATAAAAATTAGAATGGGTATGTAAGTATATATTTTCCTACTACTAAAGTTAATACTTCAGAAAGGGGTACAAGATCCAAGTGTAAGAAAATCATTATTCTATTTAAATCTAGTGAAAGTGAACATTATGAAAATGAGCTAGTAAATCTTTCTTGAAGGATAAACAAGATAGCGGGGAAGAAATATTTTTTTATAGATATATGAAGAATGATATAAAGGATAAGAAAGATTTAGAAGTCAGTTGTTATGAATGTAAAAGAGCTAGACACATCAGGCCAGATTTTGCCATGCTCAAAATAAAAGATAGAAAGGAAAATAATACTATGAGAAATAAGAATACGTATTAAAAATGGTAAGGCTAAGAATGTTTTGAGAGATAATGATACTTGGAGTGCCAATGGTAGTGACTCATCTGATGAATCTTTAGAGTATGAATCTTATAGCTAGAAAAATATTGTTCTACTAACTAAACTATCCATTAGAAATCATTATCTAATGGACAAGGTCCACAATTACGAATCTATTACTAATATATCTTTGAATGAAAATTATACTGATGATAAATATTATGAATCTTACTCATTAGAAGACAATAATTTACCTTCTTATGGACAAGTTTCTAGGTCTTTTAAACTTAATGAAAATGAAAACTGTAAGATAAATCAGAAGTTAGAGAAAGAAAATTCTTGAATTTCTGTTTTAACTAAAGAAGTATAAGATCTTTCTAATTATATTGATCATAATATTTTTGATTTTAAAAGTATTTTGAAAAAATCTTAAGGAATTAAATTCTGATATGGATAAACTTTCTAAGGATATTGAAAATTTAATTTCTAAGAAAAATATTTTAGAGGCTAACTCTAGTATTAAAACTAATGTTTTTGAGGATAAAAATTTGATAATTAAACTAAATCCAGAAATATTTTCCTTAATTATATGTCTATCAAAATTTACCTCTGGTAAGGAAAACATTAACAAGTTGTATTCCCAAATTCTAAATTTAAGGAATCATTCTGGATTTGGTTATACATTCTCTAAACCAGTTTTTAGTAATAACTATTTTTTTCCCCAAAGTGCTTTATTTTGAAAAAATTCCAATGTGGTGCACATTGGGAGAAATTTTTTTCTTTAAATAAAACCCAATCTTTAGGTTTTCAAAAAGATTATTTTTCTACGAAAATGTGGATTTCTAAAATCATACTTTCTAAAATTTTCAAATCCAAGAATGTTTGGATTCCGAAAGTCAAACACTTTTATGTTTAGGAAAATAATGAAATTTCCAACAACAATACATAGTACATGGATAGTGGATGTTCCCAGAATATGATTGGTAACAAAATCTTCTTTGAAAATATTATTAAGAGAAATGTATGAAAATAACTTTCAGAGATAATGATCAGGGAGAAATTGTTGGTATAAGTAATATTGTTCTTCTAGGAAAAACTTTATTTTCAAATGTTTTATTTGTTAGGGGTCTTAAGCACAAACTAATGAACATAATTCAATTATGTGATGAAGGTTACCTTGTGAATTTTTGGAATGATAAATTCTTAGTACACAATTCCAAGGAAGAGTTTATTCTTTCTGCCCATAAGAAAGAGAATTTATACACACTAAACCTATAAGACCTTAGGATCCAAGATCTACCTTATATTAGTGCAATGGAAGATCAATCTTGGAATATAATAGAATATTATGAAACTATAACCTTGGGAACCTATGCGAACTCTCAAAGAAAATAATTTTTAAGTATTTATAGGAGCTTAGATTTGATTCTTAAAACGTTTGTGATCTTTATCAATTTGGAAAGCAACATAAATCATGTTTTAAATCAATTAGTGAAGTCTCAACTCATGATGGATTACAATGGATTCATATATATCTTTTCAGTCCAACCCAAACTTGAATTATTGGGAAAAAATATTATTTATTTTTCTTAGTTGAGGATTATACTAGATTTATTTAGGTCTATTTTTTAGAAAAATAAATCTAAAGATTTTTCTTATTTCAAAAATTTTAGAGCCCAAGTTAAAAATCAGAAAAACCTTAATTTAAGGAACTATTCATAGTGATCATGAAAGAGAATTTCAAAATTTATATTTTAAAACTTTTTCTAGTATAAAAGGTATTACTCATAACTTCTTAGCACCAAGAACTCCTCAACAGAATGGTGTTGTTGAAAGAATAAATCGAATTCTTCAAGTGATAACCAGAACCATGTTGAGTGAATATTATATTACTAAGCACTTTTGGGATGAAGCTATTAGTATTTATCTTTATACTAAAAATTGAGTTTCAATCAGACATTTTCTTAACAAAACTTCTTATGAATTGTGGAATGGTAGAAAACTTAGACTTTCTTACTTCAAGGTATTTGGTTGCAAAGTATTCATCCTGAATACTAAAGATAACATACATAAGTTTGCACCCAAATTTGATGAAGGACTTTTCCTAGGCTACTCCAGAACTTCAAAGGCTTATAAGTTTTTAATAAAAACACTTTTACTGTTGAAGAAACATTGAAAGTTAAATTTGATGAAACTAATCCCTTTGTTTTTAAACTACCCCAACCTACATCTTCAAATGTGTTTTCAAAAACTGATTTTCAACCAATAATAGAAGATCCCTATGATAAGAAAAATGTTTATGAAAATATTTCTCAAGCATTTACCCAAGAATATTTCCTACCATATGTTGATGAACAAGTTTTACAAACCCCAAATTAGTCGTTTCTTATGAATCATCCAAGTGATGGTATCATTGGTGATGTAAATCAACCTATAAGGACTAGAGGTTCCTTAAGAAATGAAGTAGAACATCTAGCATTCCTTTTCCAATTATAATTAAAAAACACTGATGAAGCTTTAGGTGATGAGGATTGGATTAAAGACATGCAAGATGAGCTAAATGAATTCAAAAAGAATAAAGTCTGGACCTTGGTTGAAAGACATAAGGAAACTTCTGTAATTTGAGTAAAATGGGTCTTCAGAAATAAATGTGATGAAAATGCAATCATAATAAGAAATAAATATTGATTAGTTATGAAAGTCTATAATAAAAAAGACGGAATAGACTATGAAAAAACCTACAATCTAGTAGCAAGACTTGAATCTATTCATATTCTATATTCCTTAACAACATTCATTAATTTCAAACTTTTTAAAATTGATGTAAAATGTGCTTTCTTTAAAGGATATGTTCAAGAGGAAGTTTATATTGAACAACATTCTAGTTTTAAATAGACAAAACATCCTGAAAATGTTTTCAAACTTACGAAATCTTTATATGGACTTAAACAAGCACCTAGAGTATGGTATGATAGATTTACATAATTTTTGTTACAAAATAATTTTGTTAAAGGAACTAATAATCCAACCATTTTTACAAAGAAATATAAGAATTTTTTTTGATTGTTCAAATTTATGTTGATGACATCATATTTGGTTCAACTCAGAAATCTTTAACCGATTTGTTTTCAAATTTAAGTAAATCTGAGTTTGAAATGAGTATGATGGGTGAGTAAACATTTTTCCTAGGATTTAAAATTTCTCAAAGACCAGAAAGATCTTATATATCCCAATATAATTATATTAAACATCTTCCTAGAAAGTATGTATTTAACAACACTAAAATTATAAGAACTCCAATAGGTACCTAAAATTATATTGATCAAGATAAAGCTAGAAAACCAGTAGATCAAACATCATTTAGAGGCATGACAGGAAGTTTTTTATACTTGAAAACTAGTCGTCTGGACATAATGTTGTATATATTATTATGTGATATATATCAATCTAATCCAATGGAATCTCATTTAAAAGAATAAAAAATATTATTTTCTCTATTTAAAGGGAACCATATATTTAAGTCTTTTTTATACTTCTGGAAATGATTTTGTTTTAAAAATATTTTCAGATGCTGATTTTGGTGGATGTAGAATGGAAACAAAAATTACATCCAAAACCAGTCATTTTTATAAGATTCATTAGTTTGTTGGTCATGGAAAAAGAAACAATCAGCAACACTCTCCACTACTAAAGCTGAATATGTAGCAGTAGGAAGTTATTGTGCTCAAGTATTGTGGATGCAACACACACTCACAAACTATGATATGAGTTTTACCAAAACAAAGATATTGAGTGATAATACTAGTTCCATTTCCCTAATAAAAAACCCAGCACATCACTCTCATTCAAAACACATAGATATTAAGCATCACTTTTATAGGGATCACACACTTAAAAGAGATATCATTCTTTAGTTTATCGGAACTCCAGATCAACTTTTTGATATTTTTACAACATCTTTACCCTCTGATATATTTGAATACATTAAAAAAATGTTTGGAATGATCAATGTATGATAATCTTCTATATTATCTTTTTGTTGAAACCTTTATCTATACATTAAGAAACACCTTCTTATATGAGGATTACATTATCTTTGTTAGTCAAATATTGTCTTAGTCAAAAAAAATTCTTTGTCAAAATTTTTTTGTAAACAAATTTTTCGTAATCATTTTTTTTAATCAATTTTTTTTATTTCATAATTAAATTTTTTTTTATAATTTTTTTTCAAAAATTAAGAATCAAAATTTTTCTTCCCTAATGAAATTTTCTAGAATCTAATGTTCTTAAAGAAATATTTTCCTCGTTACTGATAATTTTCCTAGAAACCAAGAAGGTATGATTATTTACTTATATTTTAATAATATATTTTTTTATTGTTGGTATTTTTATATTTTTTTATGAAAATTATTCAGATTCACTTTTCTTAAATCCATTTTTTTTTAAAAACCTCAAAAGATTGGAACCTTATGAAATATTTCTTCGACTTTTATCTCAAACATTAGATCACATCGAGCTTGTTTCAACCATTGGATCAATTTGGGAATATGAACTGTCACTTTAATGCCTATATAAAGGCCCCCTATTCTTCACCCTATATCAGTTTTCTGGAATTTTCATGATGAATCTCTACCTCTCTACATAGGGGTCACTTAGATTTTCTAATTTTCTTAACTCCAAATGACTTTGGAAGAATCTCCTCTGAAGAAAATGTCCTCAGTAAAGGAAATTTCAGAATGGAAGATTTACAAAGAGAGGTTAGTAGATCTGAAATTCTTTTCTATGTTTGATTCTCTCATTAGGGAAAATATCAAACTGAATGGATTGGAAATCTTATGCATAACCAAACCTAAAATAAAGGATCTGGGTTATCTAGAGTTGCTTAAAGAGTTTTATGAAATAGTGAGTTTTTTCAATGATGGTGGCAGAGAGAAATTTGGTTTCAAATGTAATGGAAAAACATATTTTCTTTTTTTAGTAAGGTAATTAGTATCATTGGAATACCATATGAAGGAGAATCCATTTTTACACCCTCAAACTACCAGATGAATCCGGATGTTTTGAGAAGGAAAAGGTATTAGAATGTCTCAGACTCAAATGAGTAAAACCATCAAAGATAAATAATCTCTCTACAAAGTTCAGGTTTCTATAATTATGGGTTCAGGGTTTCCTAATTTCGAGGAAAGGGGATAAAGAAAACTTGAAGAAGGGTGATATCTTTTCTCTAGATTTCTTGGTGAAGTTGAGGAAGATAAATTTAGTGTAGTATATATTAGAAAAGAACACAAATATAAAAAATGGAACCCTAAAAAAGAAAATCATTATATATCTGACAATCCTATCCCAGATCATTATCTTATGCCTAGATTTCTTCAAAATCCGTTGTAGTTTAAAGCCCAAATCTTTAAATGTCATGTTCCTCAGTGATGATACCATAAAGTGGATGAAGGTTTGATATAATAGCAAATATGAAGAATTTTATAAATTATCATGAAGTGAAGAAGAAGCCTCATCTAAGAAACCAAAAGTAGTTGAGACTTCAAAGAAGGGTTAGAAGAAGAGAAAGCAGAAGGAATCAGAAGACAAGGAAAAAACTCATATAGTTCAAGAAACTCAATCAGCACCCCCATAGTCTAAGAAGAAACAAACCTATCCTGATGAAGTTGTTGAAAATTTGACGGAAGAGAATAATAATAATAAAGAAGGAGATCCTAGATTTGTCCTGGATCCTGCTGAGGCAAAATATTTAAAGATTAAAGTAGCTGAGGAGTATGAAAAACAAGAAAAAGAGAAGAATCAAAAGAAGAAAATGTTTGAAGTTGAGATTGTTCAATATATTTTCAAGGATACTGAGAAAACTTCGGAGTAAATTCAGGTACCGAAACCATTTCTCAAAGAATCGGTACCTAAGACTCCAGGAAAGAAGATGGTAATTCTAGAACCCGAAGAAGAAGAAATTGTTCAGGAATAGGCTACCGGAAGAAGAAGAAGAGGAAGGAAGTGATGAAACTGATGATATGATAAGGGAAGTGGAAGAATATCATGAGAAAGAAATTCTTTCAGAAAAATTTTCAATCCGAACATCTCAGGCTAAATCAACAAAAATTATTTTACAAGGAAAAGAGGAAATAGATCAAGAAGAAGTTAATAAACTTTCTGATTATGAGAGCAACAACGATGACTTCTTTCAACCGCATGATATTATGGAAGATGATGAGAAAGAAAATGTTGATGAAGATAAAATCATTCAAGTATCAGATAGTGAACATGAATCCCTAATATATGCTAAGACCATTTCTAAAGCTGATAAAGGAAAGAAGGTGATAGTTGATACACCTATGAAAGCTGTGGTAGCTACGAAATTTATTGATAGTTCTTCAAAAAGAAAGGCTGTTGAGATAGAGAGGTTATCCTCACCAAAAAGGGAATCAGATTCAGAATCTTCCTCTTTGGTTCAAGACTTTGTAGTCTAATCAATAAAGAAATTAGTTGACACTATTCCATTGATTCCATGTATTGAATCAAGGTGTCAGATGCTTCAACATTCATTTGATCAGAAATAATATGATGTTAGTATGGTTTTGGAGAATATCATTTAGATTGAGGCTGATTTAAAAACATTCTATATTGAGTATGATGATCATAGAAGGTCTTGTAAAGAAATTAGTTAGTGGTCTAATAAAAATATTGAAGAGCCAAGAATTATTGATGACTTTCAAGACTCTGTGAAATAAGCCTTTGATGGAGAAGATGTAAGGATGAAGGAGCTTACAAAAAGTTTTTTCAAAAAAGCTGAATCTCGATCAAGAATTATGGAAGCAAGAATTAATAGATCCGAATGAGAAGCTGAACATAGTTGCTATGAATTTAAGAAGGGAAAGAGATCTCAAAATCAAGTTATAAGTGAAGTTTAGTAAGAAAGAAGAACTTTTCAAGTTTGAAGAAGAAATCATAAAATCTCAGGATGAAAAGATCAAATTCATGGAGGATAAAAATGAGGATATTGAACAGCTTATCAATAGCTTTTAATAAGATCATAAGAAGCTTAAGAAGCCGAAGACCATTGTGAAAAATTTCATGTTAAAGTAGAAATAAAGATTGATTTTTTTTCAACTCTAATTTTTTTTTGTAATTTCCTTGTACAAATTTTTCAAAACATAATGAAAAACTGTTGTTTTTCATCATTTAGTTTGTTGTATATAGTTTTAATCTTTCAGGTACCATAATGATTTTCCAATTCTCTCTATTAATTTTTAAAAATCACAATAGGGGAGAAAGGAATGATAAAAAAGAATACTAAGTAAAGAGGAGAATTCCCTATGTAAGGGGGAGTCAATCTAAGAAGGATTTTACTCAAAGAAGAGTTCTTTATTCATGAAAAAGAAAAATTTCTTTAAGAAAGTCAAGAATACAATATTTAGGGATTCCTAAACCTTAGGGGGAGTTAATTGTATTCACCACGATTCATAAGTAAAGGAAGATAAGTTTTTATTTAATGTTCATAAAAAAAATTCTTAGTCCTTATATTATTTTTTGTAAGGATGTTTGTACTTTCCAAAAATGGGGAGATTGTTGAGTCAAAAAGGGTTCCTTATGACTTTTTGTTTCCTCTATATTTTGAAAATCACAAACACTTTATCTTAAAGAAAACGATTTTTACCTTAGGATTATTTTCATTTGGAAAATTTCCCTTCTCTATGGAAATTGTATCCTTACCTCTATTTTCATTATTTATTTTTACAATCTCTCTAAATGAATTTAATTTTATTACAAAGTCTAAAATTTAGATTCATATATAAAACATCAGAATCATATAATTCCTTGGATATAGAGTGTTCTGTTTTCAGACTCCGAATTCATCCAAATTCAGAATCCGAATTCCACAGAATTCAGACTCCGAATTCCTCTAAATTTAGACTCTGAATTCATCATAATTTAAACACCAAATTCATCAAAATTCTGACTCCGAATTCCTCAGAATTAAGACTCCTAATTCCTCATAATTCAGACGCCGATTTCTCTGAAATTAAGATTCCAAATTCTTTGAAATTCAAACTCTAAATTCTCTGAAATATATGATCCGAATTCTCTGAAATTCAGAATCCTAATTCTATGAAATTCAGACTCCGAATTCTATGAAATTCAGACTCCTAACTCTCTGAAATTAAAAATTTGAATCCTTTAAAATTCAGACTCTGCATTCTATGAAATTCATATTCTAATTCTCGGAAATTCAGACTCCAAATTCTCTAAAATTCAGATTCAAAATTCCTCAGAATTCAGACTCTGAATTCTTCATAATTCAGACTCAAAATTCCTCAGAATTATAACTCCAAATTCATCAGAATTTAGACTCCAAATTCCTCAGAATTGAGAGTCCAAATTCCTCAGAATTCAGACTCCAAATTCCTTTAAATTCGGACTCCGAATTCCTCAGAATTCATATTCTGAATTCATTGGAATTCAGACTCCAGAATCTATAGAATTCAGATTCTGAATTCTTTGTAAAAAAGAATCTGAATTTCCATGTCTTATAAACATTGAATGTTTATTTGGTTAGACTCCAAATTTTATTTTTCCTTATACTCTGAAAAATAGATTTAGTTAAGCAACTTCATTTTCCTAACAAAAGATATTATTATGAAACAATGTAATGAAATCAATTTTTTTCTAACCGTTGATTGAGTCAAACCTATACAGGTCCCTTTGAAATTCAAGGAAAAATACGACCGTTGGAGTTGTGTGTATAAATAAGATCTCATTATAACAATATCATTATATATTGATCGTCCTAGATATTACATGTTTTTGAAGTGATTTCTAGAGACATAGAGACTCTCATAACTTGCGCATACTGAAAATCATGTTCAACTTGCTTCCTGTGACTCCAATTTTTGCTGCGTTCAATCTAGGACTTCTAGGGATATGAAGACAGAGGTGTTGAGTACCTTAATGTTCGAGTACTTATGGTGATAGAAAGACCGAGGTGGCAACTACCTTAAAGATCTAGGGTTTGCAAGGATTGTAAGACAGATTCTGATATTCCTATTAAGGGATTACCCTAGTGTGGGTAGGACAAACTTTATTGAAAGTATAAATCAAAGGACCTATATCTGATGTTGTTGGATACCCTACTCTTTAGGTTAAAATATTTTAATACTTGTTTTGTTTCAAGTCTATTTCCAATGTATTTTGATAAAGGAAGAAAGTATAACCTTCGTATAATGTCTTATTCTTTTATGTACTCTAATAAAAATCATTCTATATGCTTTAAGGTAGAATATTTACCTAAGTGAACTTTCCTTAATTTTCATTTCTAGAACCATATATTCGAAACTAGAATGTCTATCTTATAGAACTTTTTTAGGGTTTTTGAATTTACCTTGTTTAACATAGTTAAACATCATTTTTCATAAGGATAAAAATGGAAGTTTTTAAACATACAATTCACCCCCTTATTGTAATTGAGCATCTACATTAATATTTCGATCCTACATAAAAAGGCCATGCAGGAAACTTGGAGAGCTTATGAGGATAGCTCTAGTAACTTAGAGTCTTCACATGATGAAAATTTTGACAAATCTAATATGTGTTTCATGAAAAATACATCATAGGTAACGCTATACTATCCTGCAAAAAATTATTTTTATTCTAGGGAAGAAAGTGATTATGAAAATATAAAAAATAATAAAATGCTTGAAAATTTCCAAATTTTATAAGAAACTTGTAATGAACTAAAAGATAAATAAAAATCTATAAATAAATATCATGCTTTTACTACCATGGTTAAATCATATCTAGCTATAGAAAAAGAGAAAAAATTTCAACTTCTTAAGGAGAACAATTGACTAAAATTTTCAAATGTGAAATTAAAAATGGATCTATAGAGATTTATCAATGGAAAATACATATTAGTACAAATTATTGGTAAAAAGTATATCCAAAGTATAATAATTGAATAAGATACCAACTAGGAAAGATGAATATAAAAAAAACTCATTTTGTATCAAAATCTAGAAAATCTAGTTTTATGCCCAGTTTTAAAAAAATTTCTTGAATTTCCAACTATGAGACATATTATACTGTTTTAGGTTTTTCTAGACCAAATAAAGTCTATTTTCAAATACATTACAAACTTCTTATAGTAAACCCTTGAAGCAATTACGAGTTCCTAAAGCACTTATTACTATTTTTTCTAGAACCAAGAAAATTTGGGTACCAAAATCTTCTTTTATTTGATCCTAATGTATGAAATATATTTGTAGATATCCTATAAAAGGATATGGTACTTGTATAGTCGATGTTCATGACATATAAAAGGAGATTACCCAGGCTTCAATAACCTAACAAAGATTGTTTGTGTTCATGTCACCTTTGGCGATAACGATAAAGAAAAAATATCTGGCCTAGTCCATATTGGTAACTCCATCTTAGTTTTTATTACTAATGTAATTTTTTTATGGATTAAAATATAATCTTCTTAGTATTTCACAATTATGAGATGATGGATTTAATATTTAATTTTAAAATAATTCTTCCAATGTATTTAATTTCAAGAAATAATTAGTATTTTCTTCCTTTAGAAATGATTTTTTTTGCTGTTAACTTAGATTCTTTAGTTTCTCAAAATGTTTCATGCTTTACTGTATTTCATAATATGTGTTGGATTTTGCATAGAAGACTAGTAAACAGCAATATACACTCCATTATAAAGATTACTAGAAAAGTTTTAGTCAACGATCTTCCCAAACAATGGGTTTCCAAATGACAAAGTCTTTAATCCTTGTCAAAAGGGTGAACAACACAAAATATATTTAAAACCAAAGAATGTAGTTTCAAATTCTGAACCTCTTGAGTTGGTTAAAATGTATTTTTTTGGAACTTCTAGAGTCTCATATATTAATGGGATGTAGTAAGTCTATGATCTTGTAGATGACTACTCTAGATATACAAGGACCTTATTTTTGGATCACAAAAGTGAATATTTATCTCATTTAACCATGTATTCTAGGACTGTAGAGAATCTTAGTGGTCTTAGAATTAAATATCTAAGGAGTAACCATGTCCATGAGTTTGAGAACCATGATTTTGAATATTTTTTCTCATAAAATGGCTATAGTGATTACTTTTCTTCCCCTTGGACACCTCAACAAAATCGTATTGTAGAAAGAAGAAATAGAACCTTATAAGAAATAGATTTAACAATTCTCAATGAATATTACCTACCTATCTACATTTAGGCAGAAGCTGTTAATAATAAATTCTATATAATCTATAGAGTCTTAGTTAGAACAATCCTTAAAGGAACTCTCTATGATTTGTTGAACAATAGAAAACCCAAGGGTAACTACTTCAATGTTTTTTGTTATAAAGAATATATCCCTAACACTAAGGATAATCTAGAAAAAATTTTATCCAAGGGTGTTGAATGAATTTTCCTAGGTTATTCAATATCTAGTAAAGCCTATAGATTCTTCAGTAAGAGAACCAAATATGTGGAAAAATCTATACATGTAAAATTTTATGAAATAGACCCACATGAACCTATGACCTCTCTAGAAAATCTTAAGGATGATATGTCAAATCTAGGCATCGATGCTAAATCTTCTAACCATTCTATGAAGTAATCTATTAAAACTCCAAGTTCTAGAAATTCATCAGATTCGAACCATTATGAACCCAAACATATTGAAGAACCTAAAATTACTAGTCCTTCTTTTTCAAGATCTATTAGAACCCTTAAAACCCATTATTTAGATGTTGTTGTTGGAGATTTAGATAAAGGAACACATACTATATATTCTCTTAGAAATCAGGTTGAACATCAAGCTTTCTTGTCATAGATTGAACCTAAAAACATTAATGAGGAAATAATTGATGAATTTTGGGTGATTTTCATGCAAGAAGAATTAAATAATTTTGAAATAAATATTGAATGGAAACTTGTGGATAGACCTAAAGACATCTTAACCATATGCACTGAATGGGTGTTTTGAAATAAAGTAAATAAATCTGGAACCATAGAAATAAATAAATCTAGATTGGTTGCTCAAGGTTATAGTCAAGAAGAAGGTATTGACTACGAGGAAACTTTTTCACCGTTTTCTAGACTTGAATCCATTATAATCATACTTGCATATGCATCACATCTAAATTTCAAACTATATCAAATTAATGTCAAGAGTTCATTCCTAAATGGGTATATATATTGATGATGTTTTTTTAACAACCCCTAATTTTAAAAACCCTCATTTTCTAAATAATTATTTTAAATTAAAAATTGTTTTATATGGTTTAAGGAGAGCTCCAAGAGCTTGGTGTGACAGATTAAATAGTTTTCTTATTTAAAAAGTTTTTAAAAAAGGCATAGTTGATCCTACTCTGTTTATGAAAATAATTTTTAAAGATTCTTTAGTTCTTCAAATCTATGTTGATGATATTATTTTTGGATCTTCAAAAAATTACTTATGTATTGATTTTGGAAAGATGATGCAAAATGAATTTGAAATGAGCTTGATGGGTGAGATAAAATTATTTCTTGGATTTCAAATATTTGAAAATGAGGAAGGTATTATTTTAAATCAATGTAAATATATTAATAATATTCTAAAATGTCTAAGTTTAGATAATAATAAAAGTAGTGATACTTCAATGAGTACCACCTATAAGCAAGATCTTTATGAGAATGGTAAATCTGTTGATTCATCCACTTATTGAGGAATGATTGAGAGTTTACTCTACTTGAGATGTAGTAGACCTGATATTATGTTTACTATAGGTATGTGTGCCCATTTTCAAGAAAATCTTAATGAGTCACATATTATTACGGTTAAAAGGATTTTCAAATACCTCAAGCATACTACCAACTTAGGAATATTCAATGCTAGAGGAAAATAATTTTACTTGGTAAGATATTCTGATGCAAATTTTGGTGGTTGTAAGTTAGATAGAAAAAGAACCTATAGAACATGTCACTTTTTGGGAAAATCACTAGTTTCATACTATAGTAAAAAAGAAAAATTCTATTTCATTATCTACTACTGAAGCTAAATACATAGCTTCTAGGGGTTATTGTGCTCATATTTTGTGGATGAAACACACATTTCTAGACTCTGTATATCAATTCAAACCTATCCCTTTAAATTTTGATAACACAAGTGTCATAACATATCAAATAATCATGTTTCACATTCTAGAACAAATCATATTGATGTTAGACATCAATTTTTGAGATAACATTATCAAAAATGTGATATTACTTTAGAATTCATTGACACATAACATCAACTTGATGACATTTTCACTAATCCATTAAATTATGAAATAAGTAATTACATCATACATGAATTAGTAGTGATTAACATTGATTGAACATGGTTACTATCTCAGTTTACTATCCTAGGATTATAATCTCAGAATTACTATCTCAGTTTACTATCTCAAGATTAATTTCTCACTTTACTATCTTAGGATTACTATCTCATAGATTGGTGTCTTTGTTCATTGTCTCATTTGTTATGTTCACTCCATTTTGAGTCACATAGTAAAATTGATACTCTAAATGCATGTACTAGTATCACCATATTATTCATAGTATCCTTTTAAGTATTTCTTTTTTATCATGTGTTTTATTTCTTTTTAGTGCATTTTTTTGCGATGTTTGAACTCCATAAATGATAAATACCCATCACTTCACTTCTCTAAAGCTCACTTCCCTCAAAACCAAAACCTATGTCTCTCTCAAACTTCTTTCCTTCCTTCTCATTCTTCTTGATCCTGCATTGAATGCCCAAGATGAAGCATCAATCCACATTGACTCCTAAGAAACGTAGGTCTCAGAAGAAACAAAATAAGGAACCTATTGTAATTATCGAGAAGCCGCTGAACCCTAGTCTTGAGAATTGAAAAGTTTTGTCTGAAAAAGAAATCTGTGAAAAGTTTCTCTTGACCAGTAGGTCTCTTGTTCTAAGAGTTCTGATAGAACAATTTTTTTAGATTGGTTTACTAAAGATAAGAGGCCCTTTTATCCAAATCTTGTTTTTTAGTTTTAACATTTTGTATAGTTTACCGTCAACTCTAAGCATGATTTTGATGTAATAAGCTAAGTAAATTGTCAAAGATGCCCTTTTTCTTAAAGGTTATGGACTACCTATCTAGGAATACCTCATAAAGGATTTTTGAGGACTAATAAAGAGGTCCTCCTCTATCTATTGATGTATTTATCCTAGAAGATTCTATTTGAAGTTTGACTAGGAATAAGAAGAAGAGAAGTCCTATTTCTTCTTAGCTTGATGGTGAGTCAAGGTTATTATTCATGTTCATTCAGCATCTCATCTTCCCCAGGAATGAATATTTTTCCACTCTTAAGTATTAGGATGTATTTTTAATCCACCATCTAAATAGTGGACACAAAATCAACTTGTGTGAGAATGTTATACTTCACATGTCTGAAATGCTTAAAACTGCATCAAAGTCCACATCCCTTTTATATTCAATGTTCATTTATAATATTCTTCTAGACAAATGTGTGGTTGGAAAAAAATGAAGAAATTATTGAGGAATATGATTTATGTATCTCTAGATCTACTTACATGAGAATGTAAATAAGCAATAATCCATAGAAGAGATAATGGGTTGATGATAATGATAGGTTGTATGAGTATTTTAACCCTATTGAAAATAATTCAAGACCTAAAAATGTAGTTGATCATGGATTAGAAGTTGATGAGATTGTGGAATATCTGGATAGGGAAACAGATGATGATGTTAGTGAATGTTTTGTGAGAGTATCTCCTAAGAAATCACCTATCCTTAAAGGTGATGCTGATTCTATTTAAAAGGTTATATATTCTTATAAATAATGTGTTAGTATATAGAAAGAGATTACTATTGAGAAAGAGCTTTCTGTTGAAGATTATATTTTTGTTGAGGAAGAACATACTGCTGTGGAACAGTCTAAAGAACATGTTGAACCTGAAATAATCTTATCTGCTGAGGAAATAATGGAAGGGTCCTTATAGATATATGTAGACGAAATGGGTGAGCCAGAAAGAGATGAATATTTGGGAATGGGTCAATTGATTGAGTTTCTCAGTTCTATAAGTGATGATACTGTTGAGTGGAAGCAACACTCCAGCCTAGAAAGAAATAGGTTTCCCAGTTATTTTGATGTGGATGATACCCAAGATGACTTAGTAAAAGGGATAGATCTTTTAATTGTGTTTAATTTGAAACCAATTTCTAAAAAAGAAGTATACCATGCTAAGGAATCCGAACCTGTTTCAGTTCCTGTTCTTGAATCTTCTTAAGAATCTTCTGAGATTGTAAGTCATAGTGATCTAAACGTTTTTGGAGGAAAATTTTTGTCTGGATTTAGGAAGATGTTATAGTATCAAACTTCCCATATAGAAAATATCAGTGAAGGGGATGCTTCACAGATGTTAGAAAAAATTATATAGAAGATAAACCAAATAAGATTCATGAAATTTAGGATGTTCAGATTGAGAATAAGATTTTGAGTGATGAAGTGAAATCTATAAAAAATGGTTGAAGATGTATAGAAAGTCTTGAAAAATACTCAAACTCATGTTTCTCATCATAGTGAAGATGATGCTGATAAGATTCCAGAGAAGGTTGTGTCTCTGATTCAACCAAACCAAATTACTATGTATGAAAAGGTGGTTGAGAACAACACCAAAATAACTAATGAGATGTGTGGGCTTGTTGATGGGCTCAATAAGCTGATTGATGAATATAAAGTTTATTTTCAAAATGTTCCAAATAAACTTAAATATCTCACATAAACTGTTTAAGAATCATCTACCTCTGGAAAACCATCTCATACTATGTACAATGACTTGATCAGATGAGTTTTCAAAGAAGACCTTTAGTTAATGTTGAGAGGTCTTGATAAGGAACATCTATATGCAGTAATTAAGAATAGTGACGATGTGCTTGATTTGGTAAAGGTATTTTAAAATATTTCAAATGATGATCAAGAAGAAAAATCTAAGAAAGTGGAATTATACTTTCATATAACTTATTCTAATCATGATTTGAATAATCTCTTCAATTATCTTGTAATGAATTTTAAGATACCTTTAGTCACTCAAGCCTTCAAGGATCAAGTGAAAAAGATCAAGGATTTTACACCCACTCTAGGGAAGTTACTTGAAAACAAGGATGAATTTTAAATGGCCACATAGTATGGTTGATATATTATCATCGACTTTATAAATCTCTTAAACCTTATCTCCATGTTTAGAGTACTGCAATTGTTGCTCCTGCAGCTGTTCCTTTGCGGCCAAGTATACCTTCTGCTACATATAATTCTTCCTCTACATTTTGGCTCTAATGAGTTTGTCTCTTGCTTAGGTTGTGAGTTAGATTATACCTGTCATTATTAAGCAAACATTTTTTTAGTGTTCCATAAGACCTACCCTTGAAACTTATATCATTAAAGGAGTGGCACTACCTTTTTCATCCACTACTTCTACCACCTCCACTTCTTTACCTCTTTCTTCTCCATCTGATGTCTCTGAAAAAGGAAAGGACAAGTCTTCTAACTCTACTTTGAAGTGAATTCTGGTTTTTGTAGGGTTCTATTATATTTTAATTGTTGATTGTAATGAACTTTATTCTTTTATTGAATAAAATGTGGCCTACTATTGTTTCTTCCCTTGGTATTTTTTTTTCTCTTTCTATCTCCTATATTTTTGATAATCCAAAAAGAGGGAGAAAATATTACTAAGGCATTTAAACGGGAAAAATACTAAGCGCGAGAACTAGAAAAAATTAATACTTGAGAAAAGAACTACCCTTTATGCTATTTATTATAGATATTCTTGAATCTCTTGAAATGATAAGGAATCTGGTTATTTCATTCTAAACTATTTGGATTATAAATTCTATGAGTTTTGATCACCAAAAGGGGAATATTGTTGGAATCCCCATTTATTAATGCTCATAAATCATGTTTGAATATTGTTGGACTCCTTATGTTTTAATTCTCAAAATCCATTTTTGTAGATTTTTAGACAAGCCATGTTTTAATTATCACAAATCATGTTTATAGATTGTTGGAATCCTCATGTTTTAATGCTGAAAAATAATGTTTGGAGTTTATTAGACTCCTCATGTTTTAATGCCTACAAATCATGTTTCCATCTTGTAAACTATGTTTAATCTTGTGCTATTATGTTTTATTATGGTTATGGTTAATCCTAATCCATTTTATAAATATTACTTCTTAAGAAATATTATAGATATTTTTCTATGTCTGTGAAACCATAAACATGCTACTGGTTCCAAATTTTCACAAATTCTATGACACCATAATCTTGCTACCAGTTCTAGATTTTTGTAAAGGACCTGATACCATTTCCTTACTACCGTTTCCAAGACACAGTAACAAGACACCATTCATAATTTTGACAAAGGACTAAACACCATTACCTGAGACACCGCTTACCTAACACCGTAGTCTTGCTACCAGTTCCAGAATTTGAAAAGGACCAGACACCATAACTTTGCTACCAGTTCCAGATCTCACCGTAACTATGGTACCATGACTGTCTCACCATGACAGTCTCACCAAAATTGTGACACCGTTCCATACTTAACCATGATTCTTCCTTTTTCAATTAAATCTAAATGTTTTTTCTATGTGTAATATTTGATTCATTTAATGACATTGATATAATTAATGATCTTTTGTAGTCCTGTCAGTAGATAGTATGAGGTATGGCGAGTGGATATCGTGCATCTTGTTGGCTCCAACACAAGAAACTGGAATAAAATAAAACCATGAAGAATTAGAAAAAATATACGCATTAGTGCAATACATGAAAAAATTGTGAAGAACACCAATACACGCAATAATACACTGAAGGTGTAACTTTCAATTATTACTAGCCGAAAACAATGAATAAACTACTGTGAACCATTCTGAAAGCATCCGTGAAGAAACTCAAAGGAGAAGAAGAACAACCTAATGCACTAAATAAAAGAACACTCGACTCACGACACTCAGTTTTCAGAAGAGAACTAGAACATTTCATCTTCTGCATCCAAAGAGTATATAGCGTAATTTCACAACACATAGAGTCTTAAAAAATTTACCTCATTACATTTCACTCTGTAGTTTAATATTTTATTACTTTTTGAGTAGTGTGTGTATCTGTATAAAAAACACACATAGTCTCTTGCACCTAACTGTAGGATACAAGATATCTTCACTAAAATATCTTTTTTACATCATGATTCACCCATGTATAACTATATAAGAGGTCCTATGTGTCCCGACTATTAGTTTTATCACGAAGAATAGTGGTATAGGTCCTTTGACATGGACAGTCCTGTATACTATTGTTAACCCCAATCCATGGTGTGGATCAATGACTTTATATATATATATATATATATCTTGGTGGAAGGAGACCACCAAGTGGAGTAGACTAAGTCTCAACTTGAGACTAAACCACTTGTTTTATCCAATTTGTCTTTCAATTCAGTCTTCCTCTATTTTAACTCATATTTCAGAAAAATAAATTTTACTTTGATAATTAATCTGGGATAGTAGTTATAACTATTTTTTCATTATTATAATAGTTTCAAAAGTTGTATCAACATCTTATATTTCTATTAATTATAATTAATCAATCTTATGAGAAACTATTTGATCAGTCAAGATATTATAATTTTACTACATTGGTTAGCTGGCTAGAATTATTATTAATTGGGGGAATCTTTTAAATTAACATTTTAACAATTTTTTATAGGAACTAAATTCAACCCCCCCCATCATGAGTTTTATACTCAAAAAAATAATAATTATAAGAATGAAAATTTCATTGATAATAGTTTGGGTTGTTTCATTCTTCCCCCTTGAAATAATTGAATTCACCCAATTCACTCATCGAACCTAATTTAAAACTAGAATTTATAAACCTCTATATGCTGCCTCTTAGACATTCCTCAAATGAAAAAAATACAATTTAGAATTTTTTTTTACTTTCACTATGATACCAACTATAATGACCCTATCCTTTTACAAATATTTTTACCTAATTTTAGGCATAATTAACCCTTAAGTACAAATTAAGGATTATAAAGTTGAGTGTCTTTAGATGATTGGATTTATAATTAAAAAGCATAAAACCAAAATAAAAAAATCTTTTATTTAATCTTCATAATGACCTCATACTATCCTTTTACCCCTTACATATTCATAGGATAACCTAGGTAATTCTCTGAATGAATGGTTGAGCTAAAAACCTAGTAAGGGAAAAAACATAATAATATAGAAAATCACATAGGTTAGAAGTCATAACATGATGACATAAAAAAGGAACAAAACATGAATAAAAATATGTAAGAATAATATATATAATATGGTATTATGTAATCATAGTAATGTGGTGGAAATATAGAACATGTCATAATCATGTTTCAAGGATCAATGTTGATGGAGGAGCATGAGTTAAGGCTAACCACCATGATTTTTCCACATTGATCACGAGTCAAGGATAACCACCAAGACTGTTGCACATGATATATCATGAGAATAAACATTACCTAATTCATTAGGGAACTATCTGGGTGCACCCATCATAACATGGTTCTTAATATGTGTTCCACATGAAGAATTAAACACAATCATAAGGGTTACACAAGGAAAGAAATGGGAATCATAATCATATGATAAGGAATAAACAAAGCATGAATCTTGATTGTGTTTATGAAACAATGAATTTAAAACATAAATGTGAATTCATAATGGAAAATTATTTGGATTTTAAGTGGATACATGTAAAAATGGTGTTTAAAAAACATTATAAATGATACTTTTTAGTGTTGTTTAAGGAAAATATAAAATATTTTTAAAACGAAATAAGAATAATGGTTTTTATAAAACCAGAAATGAACCAATATAGTATTTCATGATAAAATTTGTTATTTTTTAAATATAATTGTGGATTAAAATAAATTAAAGATTTAACTTGAATATGAGTAAGAAATCGGGAAGTTTCCTTTAAGTTGCCATGCTTATCGGGAAGAGTTGAGAAGGGAATCTTATAAAACACATATTTCCTTATCCAATAAAGAAGATTTGGAATTGTAAAATAATTTTCTGCTATATATACAAAACATATAAAGATTATATTTGATTAATTAAGAATTAAATTTTTGTGAATATAGAGAACGGTCAACCTCATGAAAAAATGGAGGTTTAGAAAGAATCCCTTACCTTATGTCTGAATGTATTCTGCATTTTATCTTAATTGCTAAATTAATCTGATTAAATACATTAATTAATTAATTAAATTTTTTTATACATGTATTTTAATTATTATAATTTTATTATGTTCATTTATGGACTTTTTTATGAGATATAAGATATAATTTTTTCATTCAGGAGCATTCATTTTTATGGTTTTAATGATCCGTTTACTTGTATGCATGTATAGAAAATCATGTAAAATGAGAATAGATGTCAGTAATTAAAATTATAAGTTATTAATGATCATAAATAATATTAATTTGGTATATATTTCATGAGTATGAATCATTAGATAAAATGTTATTGATAACCATCTAGATTATTTTGGTGTTTTTTGGTCATCAAAAACATATTTTATTTTATTAAATAATATAATATATATATAATGGTTCCAGAACATTAAATAGTATTTAATAAATATATTATAATCTGTTTTAAACATAAAAAATGGTTTTATGACCACCTTGGAAGGAATAATTGAAAAATGGAAACATGTTATCCACGAGGGTGGTAAATTGTTACCTCATGAATGATGTTTTCATTTTTATAAAAAAGAGTGAGGTAAAAATATATAATGATGTTTTGATACATTAACAAAAAAAATATAGTATATAAATGATATAGGAGTTATCATGTCACTTGGGTAACGGGATATGAGAAAACAATAAGAAAATAAATGATCCTGAAAAAAATTAAACGAAAAGGAAAGATGATTTTACCTATTGAATTTCTCCTCCTTAAGAAACTCCTTAGGGTAATGGTTTTTTATTTTGATGAGAATAAGGGATCTTGAAAGTGGGGTTGGGTCTTGGAAGGAGTATTGGGTATAATTTGTACAAGGCTCATAGATAAAAATGTGTGATGAGAAGAGGTGGTGAGGGGTGGTATTTATAGTGGAGGAGAGGGGTGTTTTCTTATTGTTTTATTCATTAAATTATTATATTGACTCAAGACTATGAATTATTTTAGAATTGTCACGAAATATATTAAAATAATGATTTATATTTTGAGATTGTGGGCTTACATTATATACTTATCATCTATGAGTCAATAAATCAAGTATTTGGCTTATATTGTAAATTACCGTATTTTACTATTCACAAAAAATTCATCATTTTTAGAAAAATTCAAAAAATTCACCCTAACCATTTTTTAATGTGTTGAATTTAAAAATAAAATCTAATTTATATAAATAATTTCCTAAATTTTATAAATTTACTCTTTAAATCAAATCATTATTTACATGGAAAATACTCATTTAAAAATTATAACTAATTTTATAACACTTTGAAAACCCAATTAAGATCTCAAAAAATTATATTAAAATCATAATACAAAAAAATAGTATTTTATGAAACTTTTTATGCAGTTAATTTTTCTTTTTAATCATTATATTAATTAAAAAATTGTCAATAAACGTTAATGTTTTATAAAAATACCAATACTTAATTTATCATTTTCCAAACAGTTATCTACATAAAATATCATATAAATATATCATATTTTTATTTATAAAATGAATTTTTTAATACTTTCATAGGCGATGTAACAATTCAATTGGTCATATTGTTATTCCCAATGGTCATGTTATTATTCCAAAGGTCAAGTTACCATTCCTTCAGTATATGTTCCTTAACTTCTAGAAATACCTATTATTTCATTCATTACTGATTTATAATGTTTTTATTATGTTCATTATGTGTTTTGTATATGATTTATACAATATAACATAATTATAAGAAGATAAATTTCATTGATAAAAGTATGTGTTTTTACAATATTTGGTCTAATCATAACTCTCTCCAAATTGCTATTGAATCATATAGTGAATTATGATCCATAGAGTTTGGGTTTGAGAAGCAAACTCATGTAGGTGGATCATGTAGTGGATTATGGTTCATAGTTGCTCCAGATTCAGGGGAGAAACTATCCCACCCATGACTTTGAATTGGTAGTGGTGATTCTTGTACTCAATTGTTGGAGACATTACTTGTTTGATGTGAATTTTATGGTTATCAATAATCACATGAGCATAAGATACACATCCTATCTATAAGATATAAATCTCGGGTAGAGGTGATGGGTGGAGTACCTTCATGAATTCTATTTGGATCTCTCCTATACGCTGAGTAAAGGAAATGTTTTCAATGACACTATCAATAAGAAAATTATATCCCAGTATTTGAAGGAATCTAGGGAATTGTATAATCTTATGAGAAATTTTACATAATTTCATATAGATGTTAATTTAGAGTAGGTAGGCATATTCCTTACTAATTTGAAATTAAACCCTCATATCTTAGAGCTCATTTAACTAGATAAGCTGAAATATAAAGGATTCCAATATATTATGAAAAACTATATATGGCAGGGATACCACCCATGACTGGTCTTTCAGTTTCAAGGAATTATTTTCTCTAATAATCGGCATGTGTTTCCCCTATCTATAAATAATGAGGTGAAAGAGGACTACCATTGATATTAATGATCCATTCATCCTATGTCCACCAAAATGTATTATGATATGATATATTAGTATTGGTGGAAGGGTATAAGGAAATATATCATTGACTTAGTTTCTTTGTGATATACCAGTCAAAAGGACAAATCGTAAAATCAAAATACATACATATAAATCTAGAACATTCCCATCCCTTTCTATAAATGGGATGACGTGTCCATTTAATTTATCATCATACTAACTTATAACCCTACATGGAGAATTCATTTTTGAGATTCATTCTTAGTCTGGAGAAATATTCTCATTTTATATTGATTTGAGATTGTATTAATGTTGAGGATCTTCAGAAGATATAAATATAGTAATTATGAGACTAAATGTAGTCCCCCTTCCATTATTTTTGAAAGAGACACTTAGTTTTATTATTTATTTTTGAAATGCCACTATGAGGTGATGGGATTTAGGTAATATTGAGCCAAACCTATCACCCTAAATGTGATGTCCAGATGTAGTGGGGTATTAATATCCTAAGAGATATTCACTAAGACAGTGTTTTAGACTTTGGAGGTCTATGTGATATCTATTTGGGATTGATTGAATTTTCTTATAATAACAGTTTCAATCATTTATATGAATGGATCTATTTGAATATATATATGGTTGAGATTTTCCATCCCCACTCTGTCTGGAAGAGATTGGTGAGGTATTTTTTGTGGGACTACGTCTTATGCACGAGATGATAGAGAATATCCAGATTATTTAATTATGTATAGAAATGTACCAAATCCATTATAAATATTAAAAAAATCATCTTCAACTTTTTTTTAATTGTTTATGAGAGAGTGATTATTTTTTAAATAATCTACTTGATTAATTCAGCAAACATGGAGAAGTAGAGGAAGATTACTTTGACACACGTGAGAGGATTTTAGATATCTGATAGGATTGAAAATGTAACTTACCAGATTAATTTTCTACCATAGTTAATGATTCATGATGTTTTCCACATTATTCAATTAAAGAGGTAAAACCTTGATCCTTTACATGTTTTGAAATGGAAAGAGATCGAGATAGAATAAAAAATATTAATGATTGAGAAACCAGTACCGATCATTCAATACCATATTAACCTACTAAAGGGAACATAAATCATTTTGGTTTGGTTCATATGAAATAATTAGGGTGATTAAAATGAGACTTGGGAGGATTCATTAATTATGGAGCAAATGGGTTATTTATTTTTAGATAAAGGTTGAGATAGAAATAATAGAGTAGTAAAAAGTGTTACATTGGGGAGAATTTCCACACCTTCCAAGAATTTTTTAGGTATTCATTTATTGTTTATTTTATTTTATTATTTTCATTTGTTGTTCATTTATTTTTATTATATCATTTAAAAATTGATGGTTAAATTAGTTGTTGCCTAGTTTCTACATGTTTAGTGAAAATCGTGAAACCCAAACCATTCAAAGGCTTGAAATTTATTTGATAGGGTGCATTATAAGCCCAAAGTAACTTTTAACCTTGATACCCAGGTATTAGGAACTTCATCAAATGAGATACTTCGTCTCATATGGTTGGAACATGGTTTCCTTAACTCTGTGAATAAATATGTTTCTATACAATGTTGTCTTACAAGATCTTTTAAAATGTGAATTTTTCATAGTTACCATACTTGATTTATTACCCATAAACCCTCATTTGTCCCCATGTCAAACACCATGGATATCCCCTCATGGAGAAAACCTATCCCCGCCTTAATATGAAATTTAAAGTTGGGTTTCTTTAATATTATTCAGGGAAAAAACCTAGTAAGTGATTCCCTTCTTCATTAACTATAATATATTCTTCTTATTCTTAACTTATATTCTTCCATAAGGATATCAAGGTTTAGGGTTTATTTTAACAGATTTTTTTAAAAGGGATATTTATGTTTAGGGTATTTTTTTTCAAATGACCCCTTATACTTTTAAGTGTATTTACCCCATGTATCGACATTATCAATGAATTAAGGTAGGTGTTTTCATTAACTTTATTTTTTTGAAGCAGATGTGGAAGATCTTTAAATTTTATGATTCAAAATGATTTGAAATAATAAAATTTAATATTTATGGATAGTTTTTTCATAAGGTGATGTTTTGTTACTTTCAATGAATTTGGAAATTTAAAATAGTTTCCAAAGCACATTTTTCTAAAAAATATAGTATTTTTGTATAATGTTTAATGAAAAGGATTGTAATAATGGTAATTTGTATTAGTTAAACTTCATAAAAAACCTAGGTGCATTGGTAAGAGGACATAAAATTGTTGTAGGTAGCATTTAGCTAGTTAAATTTTTTTACTGACTAGTGAATTATTTTTTGATTAATCCCCATTGGTAGGTGTAGTTATTTGATATTTATTTTACCAGTTAAGGGTATTTACCTAACCAATGGAGTTATTGAATCAGGTGACCCTAGCCTTAGTGACCTTTGTGTGTTTATAAAATGTTTTGTCCTTTAATTTTTTTTGATTATATAGTTTTTAAATACAAAAACATTACCATATAAAATCATTGTATCATGTTTCTTTCCTTTTTATAAAAATTTCAAAGATTATTTTCTTACATTTACTTTAAAACAAGCATGCATTGTTTTTTCTAAAAAAGGTTGTGCATGAAACCTTAGTATTATTTTATGGGGATAGTTATAATGACATCCTACATACACCCAATGTGTGTATAAAATACGTGTTTTCACTAATTCTGGTTATAGTAAGGCATAGTCGGGGGGGGGGGGGTCGAACGTATTTAGTTAATTCATCAGGTTAGATGAAAGTGAAATGGTTGGGAGATATCCTTAATTTCACATGGAGATGAGTAACTGATTATCCTATTTAATTTTAGTTCTATTTTTTAGACATTGATTCTTAATTGGTATTTCCAAATCGGTCTCTCATTATGTCCCTCTATGATTAGATTGACATTTTTTTGTTAATTTTTTTTATAAAAGTATGATATTTTTATGATTTTATATTTCATTCTTTTATTATTTACTATAATTTTGGAGAAATTTATTATTTTTTTATATATTTGAGTGCATGGCCATCATAGGTATGGTTAGGACATATCAGGTCTTCAGATGGTCTTCGTTGGATGTATATTTGGGAAAAACTATTCCCAAAGTGTGTTCCTAATTCTCATGAACTATATTCTTACTTGGGAGGATTGGGAATTCACTTTGGGCCTTCCCACATATGGTCTTGAGTACCCAGGATATAGGTAGCTAGAGTTGGTTCATGGAAAAAATGGTATCATAACCCCATTTTGATTTAGGATATTTATGATTCCTTGTTAGGTAGGATATAGGATCTTAAAAACATAGAGGGTAGGTATGAAAGAGATTTTGAAGAACACTTTTATTACCTAAAAAATTGTTAACATAGTATGTTGGTATTTTTCAATTTTTTTGAGAGTTGGAATTATATTTTCCTTCATGGGAATGGTGTGTGGGTTTCATACCTTAAATATTGGTCATGCATTATATAAGTACTATATGTTGGTATTATTTTAAAAAATTCACCTTATTGTTTATTTAATATTTATGGTCTTTTATTGATGTTGTTGATCTATTATAATGGTACCATTTTTTATTTTATTTAATATAGCATCTTTCCCCCTCAAAGACCCCAGTGAACCCCTCTATAGGGATTTGTGGATAATTTACCATAGTTGAAACCATAATTAAATTAAAACCATATAGATATGGAACTGAGGAAATTATGATCCAAGGAGTAAAGAATCATCATTGTTCTAGTTCAGCCTTTAGAGGTTAGTCTTGGTCTAGGTCAAGACAATGATTTAGCTGGTGAATTTCTTTACTACTATTCACTGGTGTTTTGGGGTAGAAATGACCTTTAAGAAGTAATAGAATTGTTATAGAATATTAGAATATTTTTTAGTTATTTGAGGCTCTTGAAACAATTAAGGTGACATATTTTACCATTATTCATTAAGTACCCAGTAAGAAGGGGTGAGAAGTAGTGGTTCAGGATAAACTGCATAGGAATCTTGAATGTAAGAAATTCAAAGTAATTTTTACCCAATTATTTTACCTAGACATTTTTGGATATTTCTAAATATCAGGATTTTGTATCCCTTTGATAGGTAACAGAACAATCATGGAATATTCTAATCAATTTGTTAATCTTGTTCATTTTTAATAAGATATGGTATTTAATGTTGGATTGAAGGATTACTAATTTTTAATGGTCCCTATACTAGAAATTTGACCTCAAGTATTCCTTTTGAAAATTAAAACATATATTGAAATGGTAGATAAAGATCCACTGGTTGAATTTGATCAAGATGGAATGTTTGGAATGCTTCACATCAATACTATTCCTAGAGGTAGTAATAATTATTTTCCTGAAATAAAGAGGATGTGTGAAGAACCTAGAAGATGCATTAGTAGTCCTGCTCAACCACATTATTAGTCATTCACCACTATCTTCACAACGTGTAGAGATCCTATTTTACATCAATGTGGAAAATACATTTAGGTAAATCCATATTTCTTATAATCACCCCTTTATAAGTTGGTGAAAATACCCAATCCATCAGAAAGACCTTACTTGTGGAGTATTACCCCATAGCATGTGAAAAAAACCATGTGGGAAAGGCCTAATGTGAATAATTTCATGATGTAGGTGGTTAGTTACTATTAGTATTAGATACAAGTCCCATATGATGAGACAATGAGGATGAAGGGCCCTTCTACGGTGGGGAGGCCTATATGGTGATTCCTAATATTAGATGGGGGAGAATAAAAAACCACTTTATTGTTAGGTGTGGATTCCTCATCCTCTATGAGGCTTTTTCAAGGGGTGGCATCCACCATATCTCATGAAAAAACAAAATCATGAGTTCAAGGTACAAAGAGGATAATATCATAGTGTGGGTGGTTTGTTACACCATACTTTTTAAAATTGGAATATATAATATAATAATTTTATCATAAAAAAATAGTAGATACTTTTAAATTTTTTAAATTAATAGGTGATGCATGGTTATAGAATGAATGAACAATAACTATATACTGTAATCTTGTCAAGATAATTGGAAATGAATGGTTTTATAAACCGTTCATAATAACCATACATTTTAAAATATTGAATAAAATCCTTTATTTTCATATTTTGGCCTTCTAGGACCCTACATAGTTTATTTATCAAATGTATTATGGATGATATTGAATGTTTATTTTTTCTCTATAATTATGGAATATTTTTAAAAAAATCAGTTTTTTTTAAAATACATGTGAATGTCTTGTTTAATGAATTTGAATTGAATTATTTTTATATATTATTATTATAAATGATTTCTTATTTACATGTGATAGTGTTTGTGTTTTTCGATTGATGATAAATTGGTTATAAGTGTTTTTTTATGTTTGGATATTTTAAAATTATAATTATTATTGACTTATATTATAAATATTCTTAATTTTGATAAAGTATATTAATAATGGGGAATTCTTCCATTTCCTTCTCATAGTGGCCAATGTCCATGTGAGAAAACCCTACCTCACCATTGAATCCTCCAATCACATCTATTCCTTGAAAATTATTCAATATTCGATGATAAAATTCATAGGTTTTGATTTTTCTCTATCTGTTTTTTTCTATTAATATTCTCCATTCTCTTATTAATCTTTAACTAATATGATATTTTGGGTTAATGGGAATTTAGTGTTTTATATTTCAAGAAAAACTCTCATATCCCAATTTAATTATAATATTTCAAGGGTGTGAACATAATTTCGAACCCTCATTCATCCCCTTTTAGCTACAACTTCATGGTTATTCCAACTTTTCAGTATATATTTCTGTATTATTGTTTTTATTTGGTATGATTTTAGTGCTAGTTATTCCAAAGTATTTTCTTTAACAAATATGTACCTATATAAATTATTTTTGATGTTATTTTAATTTCATTATAATGCTTTTTGTATCCATTATATTTAAAATAAAATGGATTTGAACAACATTTGGGTATAAAATTTACAAAACCATAATTTATGCAAATAAGTTTTTTGAAAATAATATATTTTATACATCCTGTTCCAAAAACATTTATAATTTATGTTTTGAATGTTATTTGAAATTTATAGGGTTAATTTTTACGGTATACAAAGTCACATTTTTGAAATTTATATTTTATGTAGAGGAGGTATTTAATGAAAGGATTTTGATTATTTTTTTGTCCAAAAAAATTTATATGTGAATTTTGAGATATGTTTTTTGTTATAAATATAATTTCATGAATTTATCTTTTAGTTTGGTTTGTAATGAAATTTTTTATAATTTTTTATATTTTTAATGATTATTTGATGTTTTATTTTTTAGGACCCCTGTATTATTGATTTTTTTTGGATTCTGTGATGTGGTTTTGATAAAGTAATTATTGCTCAGAGGGTGTTTGGATGGTGGCGGGTGGTTTTTTGAATGTGAAATTTATTTATTTATTTAGATTGATTAAAATTACATGGGATCCTTTAGTAGCTATGTATAAAATTAAGGATGAGGGTTTCACTAATAAGGATTAAACTATGACTAGTGTATCCCTAGTTTAGTTCTTACCTATCTAGATGATTGATATCTGACGGGGACATAAATATTGACTCAAGTTTATGTGTTGTAGGATTGCATCATAGGCTAGTGGATAAGTTTTCTTAATGAGGCCATAGATTTTTACTTTAGTCTTGATGTTTTTATCCCATGTCATATTTTATATTATGTCATATATTTTTGAGATTTCCTTGGATTTTAACTCATTTATTTTTTAGTTATGTTTTGTTGAAATTAATGTGGTTCTGAAAGAAAACTTTATGACTTCAATTTTTTCTTTACCATGTATATATAACAAGGTTATTTTTTAGATTTTTTTTTCGAACAATTAGTTTTAGTTTTTCTTATAAATGGAATTGTACAGATTCATGGTGGTTTCCATCAAATTTTTTTCTCTCTCTGTCTATTACACACACAAATATATATTGATATGTTTATAGAATTGTCTTATCTTGAACCATGTTATAAGTATGATAAGTTATTTTTTTATTGGAGTGGACCATCGGCTTTGTTATAACACTATAATGATGATAGCGTATGAAGTTGTAAATGTGTCACATGGTGATAGTTTTATTATTTGGTTCATTTGGGTTTACTAAGTTGTAATATCCACGTAGACCTTATTTTATATTTTCATTTTTACATTGCATCATGTTTGAGAGAAAGTTGGTTTTATGAGTGTTTTATAGTTTTATTTACTTAGTGGTATGTTTACATGGAGTAAATCACCATGATTTTTTTATATCTATACCCTTGGAATAATTCCACCCGATGAAGATTAGGAATGAACCATAGGTCTAAAAAATTATAGTTCATGTATGATGGATATATAATTGGGAAAATAAATTAAAAAATAGTATCACGGAATGAGTGGAAAGTTGAGTTAGTGGTAATTATAGATATAATCATCAAAATAAGAGTAGTAATCCATAAATGGACTTGATCAAGATATTTAGAGGGAAAACTCATGTTATCATGGATTTATGGAACTGAGTAGTGTAATTCAATATTTTAATAGGTTATATTCTATTTTTTATCATTGTGTTGTGTCTTGGGAATTATAATTCATAGGAAATAAGGGATTTAATAATTTTGTTTTTGATATTTTTTGGTAGAAAAGAATGTGATTTTCACTTTATTATAATTTTTTTATAATTGAACAATAATGTTAAAATTTTAATTTTAAATAAAGGTTTATCATATTGTGTATTAAGGTTTAAAAATATAAATAGATTGGATTTTCGATTTATTAATGTATTTTGGGTAATTAGATTTTATGAACATTTTTTTAACCTTATTTTTTTCTCTAGTGAATTTTATTTCTTAGAAGGTATTTAGTTATGTAATTTCTTTTAAAGAATATATGTATTTTGAATTTTTATTTCGTTACTAATATTATTTTATTAATATTGGACTTTTAAAATGGGAAGCTTATTCCAATTTAAAATCCATTAAATAATATGAATTACTAATTATAAATGATTTATTCCAATATATACCTAATTAGAAGGGGGTTACTAATTCATCTTCTAGTTTAACACGTTTCATTCAGAATTATATTGTGTATATCTAGTTTTTATGATTATGGTATTAGAGATGTGAAGAACATTTATGTATAATTTTATCTTATTTTTTAAAGTCTCTTAGTTTAATAAACACAAATTTTATTTTATAAAAAAAATATCTTTTAAAAGGTGTTTTTAAATAAAATGTGTTTTTATTGGGCTATTATGTATGCTTCAATAGATTAAAATTACTTTTTAAATTTTGAGTATTTATATTTTATTTTATTCTGAATCAATTAGGTGTTTAAATTTAATCAATTAAATAATTTTATTAGTAACTTTTTTGATGTAATTTGAATAAGGTTATTCAAATGTGTTATATTGTTTTAGTATTGGTTTTCATTTAAAAAAAAATGAATTTATGAATTTCTTAAATATATAAAACATAGATTGTATTTAAATAATCAATGTTTCTTTTTATAAATATGAATATTTTGGTTTCAAATTTATATAAATATTTTATCCATGTATTGGAGGTATTTTGGAAATCTTAGTTTGTAAAAAATGAGAATTATCTCATATTTATTTCTAAAATAATTTTTTTGACTAACTATCTTGGGAATATTAAAGAGATTTCCATGTTTAATTTTTCTAATAGTTTATAATTTATTTAGTAAGTGTATTTGAATGGATGTATTCATATGTAATGATTTTTTCACTAATTTATTTAGGTTTTAATGTTTTGATTATTTCTTAAAAATACCATGATCTGTTGGTTTATGTTTTGAAATGGTATATTTTATATATATATTGGTTTATTTTTAAGTTGATTTTTGAAAATAGAACAAATCAGTATTTTAATATGAGGCATTTTTTGTTTATGTATTAAACGTTTTTATATGATAATATGGTCTATTTTAATGATAAAAGTGAGTTGGAATGTGTCGAAATTTGTTTAGAGTACTTTGAGTAGGAATTTTCCAATTATGGAATACATTCATTATAAATACCTTGATTTTAAATTCATTTTTTTGAAAAAAATAGAATGATGATGATTTAAAAAATTAATTTTTATAAACTATGTTTTACTGTTTTCTTTTATTTTTCTCTAATGTGTCAATATCCTTTTAGAATTCATTTTTATGGGTATTTTGGTTTTTTTTGAAATTGGTTATGGTTGGATAGTTGTTTGTTATGATAAAATGGTTTTAAATTTTATAGATATTTAAATTTCATTATCTTTGGAAATTTTTTGAAATTCAAATTATTTTAAATTCACATGGTTGAAAATATTTCATTGTTTTCGGAAGTGTTTTGGAAAAATAAGGTTTTATCACTTTTGATCCTATTGAGTTGTAAGGTCTTATGTAAGAAATTAAGTATTCTTAAAAAGATTTTTTTTGTAATTACTAAGTTTTTAAATCATTTATATTTTCAAATAGTTTGATGAATTCTAGTTTGTTTGGTTATAAGGAAATTTATTTTGTTAAAAAACAATTATTGGATTTTGAGATTAATTTCCATTGGTTATGGTGAAGCCTTAAAGTTATAATGTGTTTGGATTAGAGTATTTTATTGGAAAGTACTTAGTTTTCACTGTGTTCATGAAAATTTGACTAATGATGGTTAGTTTGACTATTATATAGATTTAGATATGATAAATAAAGAGTGTACCATGTTTAATATTCACAAAGAAGAATATTGTGAATTGTTTTGATTTATTTTAATGAGGAATATAAATTTTTTATATTTATTTTTGGGATGACCATACTATTTAAGAGATTTTATAAATAAAAAATTGTTTGAATGGGTCAATCTGATTGAAAATTGTTTCCAAAATCTAAATCATGCCTTTAGTATATAGGTTTTAGTGTATGAATCATATTAGTGGAGTTTGGTGATGAAATTTGGTAAAAAATGTGTTTACCAAGTATTTGTAATAAATTCATGTTTTGTTTTGAAAAATCAATTGGTTGTATATTGTTTTAGAAAACCATTCATCTCATTCAAGTGGAAATGTTTAATAGTGTACAATTTAAAAAATCATGCATGGTAACCACGTATATCCACAATATTTTTGAAACCAGTTTAATGGTGGGTTCATGGTTTAGTCCTGATTCATAGTAATTAGGTATTGTATACAGTTGCAAAAATAATGTTATGTCCTATATTTGTACCTAATAACTCTTCTATGATTTGGTTATGATCTACATGAAATACCTATTGCATTTGAGATGTGAAAATAGTAATTAATCATTAAACATCCATAAATTTTCATTTAGGTGACCATTTAGAACTTTCTACCTAGTTAAGGATGTGAAATGTGAGTCCTCTTAATGAGGGAAACCATTAGATTTTTTTTTCATTATGAAAAGTGGTATTACTGACTTATAAATGTGGTGTTTATTTTTGGCTACTAAATTTCCCATGTTTAGTGTAATTTTTTGAGAAATGAACTGTGACTTTTATTTTTGTTTTTATTATTTATTATGGATTCAAACATTGTTTTTCATTTTATCCTTGATATTTATAAAAAATAAAGTTTTATAAATTAATTTTATCTCATAAAAAATTAGAATGTATCAAATTACCTATGTGTTTTTGAGGAAAATAAGATATAGTAATTTTATAACATGGTGATTATAAAAATGATAGGTTAGTTGGTAATAAATTTATTGAACCGAGTTAATAGGTATATAATGATTCACTATGATGAGAAATATTCATATGTTAATTGAAATTTTATTTTGAATTAAGTTATTTTAATAAAAGGGTAATACAGTTTATTAGAATTAGAATATTTTTAAAATATGATTTATAATTTATCTAAATTGAATTATGATTTAAAATGATAACACCTAAGTGGGATTTTTAAGATGAAAAGTGTTATATTGGGAATAATTATTACACCACATTTTTTTAATTTTTAATATATAATATTATAAATTTATTTTCAGGTAAAAAATTGGATATTTTAATTTTTTTTAAATTCATTAGAGATTCACAATCTATGAATGGTATGGGAATAATGGTATAGTAATCGTGTTGTGTAATATTATTAAGACAATGTGTATTTCATAGTTTTTTCTTATTTTTGGAAATCTTTCATTATAACTATGAATGGATAAATGTTTACATGAAACCATTATTTTTTGTGTACCACGATCTTGATACTCTCTGTATTTGATTTATGGAATTTCATTACAATGTTATTGAATATTTATTTTGGATATATAATTTATTGAACAAGTTTACAATAATTGTTTTATACTTCATAAAATTTATGTTAAAAAGGAACTGAACCATCACTCATAGATCCAGTGTTAGAAACATAAACATTTCATTTATAGATTTGATATCGATAAATGTGTCCAAATTTTTACCATCCAAAACATACAACATTAGATGTATATATATTAGATAACATACATACCCAAGTAACTTTGGGTTTAGAGTTTTACATATTAGGAAAAAACTCTTATATAAAAAATACCCATAACTTTAAGAAAGAATATTTCCTGCTACACTGAGATTTTCATATTCCATATTTATTCTTCAACATATCCCATTAAATTATTCCCATATGAAAATTTTATAGACACAAATAATTTAACATCATTATTTATTATCAGGGAGATAAAAAACATAATAAGGGTGAGCTCAAATACTTAGTAAGGGTTAACTTGTGCATTAATAATTAAATTTCATAAACGATAATATGATGAGCATATAGTTATGATAAAAAATCTAAGTGCATGAGTATAACATAATATAATTTATACCCATTAATACCTAGATCAGACATGAATCATGGAATAAAATTTATTAAAGGCAATATTCATAGGAACTAATAATCATGGTCCATGTGATGTCAATATTATTAAAAAGAATCATTAAAACTTCTCATAACCATAAATAAACAGTGTTGGTATTTATAAAATTATCTTCATATAACCCTTATATAATCCCTATAAATTGGAATACCCATATGGTCAACTTCCAATATAATTACCCAATACACTAAATAACTATCTAGGGATACCCATCATATAAGTTATATCAGGAACACCCATAATCATGAGTTATATCAGGCACACCCGTTATCATAAATACCATACTTGAACCCTAACATGAATAATGTATATAAAAATTTCATTTCATTACAAAAAATGTAGAAATAACAATAATTTATATTATAACATTATTAACATCTAGAAATGAAAAGGGTTCCCTTAAAATCTATTTTAAATAATCATAATCCATCCATAGAAAAATTGAGCATGGTATCATTACAAAATATCCCCAATGGAGAATAAGATACATCAATGGTTGTCAAATTTAATGTATGTAAACACTATTAATATATCATTATAAATAATTAAGGTAAATATATTTTTTTTTACTTTAATGATGAATTTTAAAAACAAAAAATTCAAAAAACATTATGAAAATATTATTCTTAAAAAACTATTTGACATTTATTCAATAAAATTTAAGGAAAATAATTTCCATGATGGAGGGAAAATCCATTCTAGTTGTAAACATAAAAAATAAAGTATAAATTTCAAACCTTTTTTAAAGGGAGTCAAAGATGAACCATTTGGAAAACACTAAGAAATTTAATTCTAATTTTATTTAAAATAATGTCAAATAGCACATAAAATTTCTTTATTATATCATCAATATTTGGAAAAGATAATTTTTGAAAACATTTTAGAAAAAATAGACATGGAATATAAGGAATCTTGATCTAAAATAAGTTACAAGATGGGAATCACTAGAAAATGACTTTTGTTAAGTTTATTTAATAAATAAGGGTGTAAATAGAAATTAAAAAATTATACCAAATTAATAAATAGTGGATAAATAAATATACCTAGTTCAATAAAATAATAGTATATTATTTCCTCAACCACCCTTGAACATAAACAGTCATAAAAATAAATAATATTTTAACATAAAGCCTTTTTCACTTTGGTAACTTTCAATCCCAAACACTCTAAAGGAATAAATTCAAATTACATATTAAATATCATTAAAACAATGATATTTATTAACTAACTTATAAAATGTACAATATATACACCTCATAAAAAAGGATAGGATCATATCATTAAACGTATGTCCCATGGAAAATGAATTTGAGAAAAATAACCCTTGAAAAGATCATATAATTGAATTGTTAGTTAATTAATAAATAGATTTTGTGTAACAAATTTTAATGTAAAAAAATAATGTAAATAAAAAATAAAACAATTTACAGATTAATTCTATCATAGTCATCTCATAACAAAGTCAATGAAGAAGAGTTATAATCAAATGATAGGAAGTTCAGTTAGGAAACCCTTTACCACTTGGTGTTATTCATGTCAAATCCCCATGGATAAAATAATTTATGTTTAAAAATAAAATATAATTAATTATGAAGGATTCATGATATAAATTATAAAAGGGTAAGTATATAAACTATATAAAAGAAAATAGATTCATAACAATAAAACATGACTTAATGAAGGAAAATTGAGATGAAATTCATTACCTTGTGTCTAGATATGCCATATTTGTAATTTAACTCCAATATAATAAAATTATATTAATTATTTTATTTACTAAAAAATTTTTTTTAGTATTAATCTCTCATCCTTAATTCATTTAAGACATATTTAATTACTTAATCTTTTAAGTCCACATTGAGTATTTTGAGGACGTTCGATACATAATTTCAAATCAACTTCAGTGTGTTTATTATAGTAAAAATAGGTCATTATTCCAGCATATATAGAATAATAATCAATAAATAATTAGAATTTTTATAAATAAATTGTAATTTTAAATCCAACCATTAATTATGTTTAGGAAAAATGAACTACGCTACAACAATGGAGATGGTAGGTCGCACATACACATGAGTAACATTTCTATTTTTCAATGATCATAATGAAAATAATATATGTATTATTTTATCTTTATAGAATTTTAATAATATCATAACTATCAAATTATTTCTTTAAATACATTTATATATGTATAATCCATTTTATTTTGTATTGAAAAAGTGAATCAGATTGCATCGTGAAGGTGGAATTCCAGACATTCACACGAATGACATTATCATTTTTAAATTAATGGAATGGTGACATAGTAGATGATATATTAAATTTTCAGAATGAAATGTATTTGATGAATATAATATATAAATATTAATCCCATAATTATGAAAATATGTGATATTTGATGATGGAAAATGAATTACAACGGTTCGTGAGGAGGTGGTCTGATATACATACGAATGATGATTTCATTTCCCATTTGATGGAAGAAAGAAGGATATTTGTTTTTTATTGAAATAACAATATAAAAATTTATTTAATATATGTTTTTAATTATTTATCAGGGTTTATGTAATGTCCTAACCCGTATTACCATAAAACCAGTAGCTGGATCGGTGCGTCATATAGCCTCAAGCACATCACCTCGTACGCCAGAGGCTACTGATTAGAAGTGATGGTCTCAGGAGTTTATTATTGGGATAATTTAACCTCTTATTAGAGACACACAATGGTATTATCAGATAATAAACAGAACATATATTGGATGAAGTTTATAAAGAAGTGAAATAATAATAGATGAATAATATAACAATTTAATATATAAAAAATGTTCAATTCTCATCTATGCAATAGATGAATACATGTCATATTAATAGAACAAAAATAAAGGTATTAAACATAAATAATTATTTCCAAAAAATCATGAAATCAATCTTAAGAAAATAAAATAACTAAAAACCCCAACGGTGATATCCAAGATAATTTTGAGCTGTAGATTATTCATTCTCTCCCAACTCTAATTACAAGCAAAACAACATAAGAAATAAACATATGCCCCAAAAATATATGGTCTACTCGGGTATCCTAGTGTAATGGAAGACCAAGTAATGTGTGACATATAAATCCCAGTAGGCCAGAACCACCAGTGTCTAGGCCAATCCAGAAAATGTGAAGTGATTTATGAAGTGTGTAGGTATAGATAAGACAAAGAAAATCGAATAAATAAACAACCACCCACCCTAATTCCAAAGGGACACCTAATGACAATACCTTATTTATATCATAGTCAAAATAAGTTATATCATTCACCATGTGTAGATATATAGTAACAATTTGTGGATAGGGTACATTTCCTATATCCCTATAGAGTGAGAGATGCGATGATTGAACACTCTGGATGATGAGTGGGCCACTGGGAAACACCCAAATTATGGAACATGGTTCATAAATCCCAACCCCCATATTGTATATGTGTAACAACATAATCACAAAATTTATATATAATGAAAATTTTATACCATGAAGGGCCATATCCATAGTTTAGAGGACCATGACATCCTTATCGAGTCCCATGAGCATTTCAATGGAAATTGGGTAAATTCATTAGTTGGAGTCCTAGGAGCATGCATACTGACATGTCCTACATGATTCCATGCAAGAAAGATCGGAGGGATTGTATGGATTGAGGCATCTGATGGAATTCTTACTTGTTAATCCTTGTATCATCCAAGGTATTAATATAACAAACCATTGAGTCCATCCCTGAAATTCGTACTTGGAAATCCATGTATCACCCAATGTGTTAATATGATAAACCGTTGAGTCGATCCATGAAATTATTACTTTGGAATCCATGTATCATCTAGGGAATTAATATAATAAACCACTGAGTTTGTCAATAGAATTACAACTCAGAATCCTTGTATCATCCAGGGTATAAATATAATAATCCATTGAGTCCATGCATGGCATTCACACCTAGGAATCCATGTGTCAACCAAGGTGTTAATAGCATTCAATACATTTGGAAATAATTTAATAAATTCATTTTAAGGTTAATCATTGTGTATTATCTTCATTTAATTCAAATCATTCAATTTATTAAATCACGTTGATTGTATTTATAAGGAACCATGGGTCACATAGGAGGTGTCAATGGAGAAAACCAATCACTAAAATAGATAATTCCAATCTAAAAACTGGGTGAAGTACTAATAAGGTGAATTTGTTATTTGATTATTTTTAAGAAACGGAAACTCAATTTTTATAATTCCATTAGGGGCCAAGCCATAAATATACCATATTTCAAACATAACATCAATGCATAAGGAATTAGAAGTACAATAGGCCAAGCATGTATAAAAGTCTAATAACTAATTTTTAGATTAAAAATATCACAACTCTATTGTAGGGGTTTTAGTATAAAATCATGAATTTGTTTATCAAAAAATCATTTATTCAATAAATCATCACATAAATTTTACCAAAGGAAGTAATTTTAGAAAAAATACCACACATGGAAAAAAATTAATTAAAGGAGTGAAGTAAATTAATTAATGAATTATTAAATTTAAAGTGGAAAAGGAATGGGACCCTACCTCAAGCATTAGGTGATGTCAAAATATATTGGAATTCGACAGATTTGGCAGTGACCACTCATATCCACTTCACACCCACACAAACATACATTAACACACACACACACACACACATATATATTTATCCTTAAGCCAATTCGCGTATTCCTTGCGCCGTGAGGGAATAAATACATGAAATAAATATATATATTATAAATATACCTATGTATATGTGTGTGTTCCCTCAATCATTGATCAAAACCCATTACAAACAATTTTAGAGACTCAATACCTCCAAAAGACACTAAATTAAATTGTGGAAAACAAAAAAAGGTTTAAAACTCACCCCAAAATGATGATGGTTGACCAAATAGAGCTGAACCACTTCATCTTTGGCAGTGGTTTCCAAAACATGAATGAAGGGATCCTAAGAGACCCTTTTCACCACCTAAAAACTGAAGAAATAAAAAAAACCAGGTTAATCCTAACCCTAGGTTTGGCCGAGTGGAAATAGGGGGTAAAAAACCCAAAACGGATGAGGTGAAGGAGGAGAAGGAGGGAGAAGGATTTACCTCACAACATTGATTAGCATCTGTGATAAAACTAGAAGAAACTGACAACCAGAGAGGAGGACGAGAGAGGGGTCCATCGCGCATCGAAGGGTAGACCAAGGAGGGGGGTTACATCTCATATGAGGGAGGAGAGGTGATAGATAAGTTATTTTAATTTTAATTTTAATTTAAATTTAATTTAATTTTAATTAATGATATTTTTAATACAGGTCATTGTGCATGGTTTGGGCTGCACGGTTTAAAAAACCTTGCGTTAACTGTGTGCCTTTACTGGGAACCTAGGGAACCACATGTACTATCTGAACGATTTGGAATTCGTACACCAACCATTCCATGAAAATTGTTTATCTACTTCCCAAATCCACTAAGTGCGTTGGATAGGTGAATAGTTTGGAAAACCATGTGCAACTCGTGAAACAGTCTTTTTCCACCTACACTAAGCCACTCGGTTTCCTATTATGGGATTCTCAGTTTCAAAAAAACTATGCACCCTATGTATGTCCCTAAAAACCTGATTTTTTTGGGTTTGGTTCTCCTAATACTCCTTGATCCACATGGAAATTTTTTTGGGCCTTTACCCAATTCCAAGAAACAACACTTTAATGTTTTCCAACACTCAGAATTAATTTCCAATACCTGGTTTTAATTTCAATCCATCTAGTAAATGAAAAAATTAAATTACCTTATATTTTTTTCCAATTAAAAAACAAATATCTCTAAAATTGAATAATATTTTAATTTTTTTGAAGAAGAAATAAAATAAAAATGAATAGTTATGAACTATACCTCTTCTCCAAACAACCTATTTTTCTTTACAACCTAAGCCCTTTAAGGATGAAATTCTTCCAAACCTAAGATCTCTAGAATTTTTTATGGGATGTTAAGAAGTTATGATTTTAGTTATTGGATAAAAAATGGTTCTTGATGTGAGATGAAATGATAATAAGAGGTTCAATTTTATAATTAAGAGGATGAGTACATTTACAATTTCACATAATATTAAATTAATATTAAATTAATTTTATTGTCCCAATCACTCCAAATTAATAATATTTGGAAGTAAGAGTCTAAATAATCTCAAAAAATAATATTTCTACAAGTTTTGATCATATTCTTACCCTTATCTTTATGTTTTAAACCTATATTACCACATTGACAATTATGGTGGTATAAATGTTATTTACTCTTAAATGGTTAATATCGTAACTATAAAAGGAAAAATAGCCCATAAATGAAACCTAGTTGATTTTTTAAACCATATAACATTAAAATTTCTAAATATATGATTTTTAGAAATTTTAAATCATTTAATTAAATATTATTTGTTATAAAATATCCTTAGGGTCAATTTTAGAACTATTCATTTATATTGACTTCAATAACAACATGACAACAAATAAATTAAAACATAATGAATTAAAAACTATCTAATAATTATTTTTTTATAAAAGAAATTTAAGAAAAAAATTAATTTAAATTAAATTAATTTTAATATTTACAAATTCATTTATTTTGATTTTCTATCAATTGGATAATTATTGCGTCAGTGTGATGTCATATTTTAGCACAATTATTTCATCAATAAAAATTTTAAAAAAAATAATATATTAAGAAAAATAGTTTAGATGAAAATTTAATATTTAAAAATGAATATATCCTATGTTTATCACTATTTTTAACTTATTATAGTTATTAAGAGAAATACTGTGACATATGTTTTTTTATATTCACTTAAATATTATAAAGTTAAAAATAATATAAAAATGGTAATAAAAATCCATATATTCTAATATTGGATGATTATAGATGAGATATAATTATCCAATAATATTAAATAACGTTTTGTCATTATTATTTTAGTCCTTATTAATTTACTTTTATCTTTAATGACATGATTTACCATTTATCATGGTAACAAAAATAACAATGATTACTATTCAAATTGACAAAAAATAAAAGGGTCATATTTATAAAAATAAGAAATCCTGATTCCAAATATGAAATAAACTGTTCATAATTCAAAAAATATAAGTGGGAGAATTTAATTTTAAATTATAATTATCAAATATAATGGAAAACTGTTTTTTTTGAAAAATTTTGTTTCAAGTATACCAAAGTTTTTATACCAAATTAAAGTATAGAATTAATTTTAGTGAACATTTTTGAATTATAATCAATATTGAATAAATAATTTTACTTTAAAACCATTTTAAAGTAATGTTTTACTCAGTAAATTCTTGAAACAAAAATACAGTTTTCAATATAAATTAAATATTTTTCACTATTCATGAAAAAAATAAAACTTTTAAGAAAAATATCTAAATGTCACCTTATGAAAATTTTTAGGTGATAATTTAAAAAATTAAAATAAATTTATAAAAAAAGTTATATAATTTCTAAAAGTTAATTATAACAATATCTCATGATAACCAATAAAAGTTTTTTTTAAAGAAAACATATTTTTGAAGTATAAACAACTTTTCTGAAAAATTGAGTGATTATTTACAATAATTAAACAATAAAATTGTATTTATTAGGAAGTTTATATATATATATATTATAACTTTTTTATTTCTACTGATACCCTTTTATTCAAAGGATAATTTATAATAATCATATTTATATAATATTATTTCATAGTTCACTAAAGCTCGTTGGTTCCAATATTGTATGCTATCGAACATACTATTTCCTTTAAAATATCAAGATATTAAATTATATAAAATTTAATAAATTACACCGTTACAATTATAACTCATAAATTACAAACAATGGTTCAACATTTTAAGGAACCTTTTTTGATTTCCTACATTGTAACAATGGGTAATAAAACTTCCTCTTAAAAATATGGAAATGGATGTACAAAGTTACATGGAATAAAACATATATAGGTTTTCAAATAAGATAACATTAGTTGGAAGTGTAGATATGTAAATTGAATAAAATTTAATTCCCAAATAAAGATGGAGAGTGATTGAGAATATTGATCACATAAAAGTGAACGATCGAGAGTATATTAATTACTGAAAAAACATAAACTTGATAGATGTGAAAAGACCATAGATTAATTGGAAAAGTTGGTAATATGATAATTTCTTTTCTTCTTGAACCATTTCTTATAGTTGAGTTACTATTTTATTATTTACACTAGCAATATAAAACAATATACTTACATTGAGAGAAGAATTATATCCTTTAATCAATCTCCACTACACATTCATCTTTTTCTCTAAAGGATGAGTATTTAAAATGATTTTCTAAAGCCTAAAGCACTAGAATCAAAATCTAACAGATAAAATAATACTAAAGTAGTATTAAAAACAATTCCTATTATATTTAGACATCAAACATAAATAAAATGGTTTGAAAAAGGTAAAATAATTCCCAAAATTAATAATCCTTAATATGAAGAAATAATACCCCAATCTCTAAAATTAAATAATAACACCAAATTTTCAACAATAGATTATTCCATAAATAATGATATTCCATGATTATATTGATACTCAAAAATTAGAATTATTTGATCACATATTCTGCAAATATTAATTTAATATTTATCTCTAAATAATAGAAATCATTTTTAATGTCTCAAATCAATAATGTATATGACCTCATCACATAATATTCAAGATATGCTAAAAATTTCATGAATTAGAAAAAAAGACATAATAAAATGATTCCAAAATATAATTCAACCTTTATTCCACAAATAAAATCCCATAATATTATGTTTACCTAAATTGCCTATTGTTCCCGAAAATAATGGACTACTTAATTAGTCACATAGTCACTGAATTGGATTTTAATATAATAGTTAGCTTTAATAATCCATAATTACCTAAACATAAAAGATATGATATATCCTAAAGGTCACCAAGGGGCTCTGTGCTCTAGGTTTTCCTCATCGCCGCCATCTGCGGCGATCTTCTCTTCTACGGCGTCGAGGGTTCGTTCCACAGAGGATTTGTTCGAAGTCGGGGGTTCATGATTGGAAGGAGTGGGTTCACTTCGGCGGAGCATCGCAATCGGAAGGCGTGGGTTCACTTCGGGGGAGCTGGTTGGAAGGCGGTGCTTTTAGATCTAGTCCAGATCTGGTTTCAAACCAGATCTAGTTGGACATCGGCGCTTCAGCTGGCGGACCTCATCCTCACGGCGATGTAGCGTCGGAGGTGTGAAGGAGTTCGGCGGCGATTGGTGGCTCTGTTCTGGTCAAGATCTACTGATCTGGCTGGATCCGTGGGACACGTCGTCGATGGAATCTGTGGCGGGCGGCGGGCTCTTCTGGAAGTCGTTTCAAATCGAGCGGGTGTGGAGGCGCGTCGCGGTGGTCAGTCGAAGATGGCGGCGGGCTCGAAGTTGGTTTGGTCGGTCGACGGTGGGTCTCCTGCTCAGGCAAATCAAGCGGGTGCGGAGGCGCGTCGCGGTGGTCGGTCGAAGGTGGTGGCGGGATCGATGTTGGTTTGTTCGGTTGAAGGTGGGTCTCCTGATCAGGCGGTGGTGATGTTTGTGGATTCACCTGTCAGGATTGTCGGCATCGATGATACTCTCAGACGGCGGCGAATCACGTCACGACGGTTCTGATAACGTTGGTGGTCTCTCTAATATGCAGTTTTGGACCTGGTTTGTTGCACCTTCGGGTTGTGTTTCCTCTTTTCAGGTGATGTTTTCACTTGTAATGGGTTTTCCCATTGGGATCTTCTATCGTTTGATGCATTGGGTGTGTGTCTCTGAATGGGCTTTTTCCCTCTGGGCCTATAGGCTTGTAATGGGTTTTACCATACCCAACCCAAAAGGGATTACTTTCTTTTTTCTTTTTCCTTAATAAAGGGGCTTGACCCCAAACCTTTCTGTCTAAAGGTCACCAATTCCATTAAAATTATGGCCAAAATATTAATCACATTCTTCCTAAAATAATACATCATATGAAACATAAGGGTTACATATACCTCAACCAAATAAAATATCTCCTAAAATGTCATCAATAACCTCAAAAATTTCAATAATTAAAACCTAAAAATTGGTATTTAATACATATAAATTATGATAAAAATTAAAAATTTAAAACCATGATGGTATCCAAAAATATTAATATAATACCACATTAAATAATCAAAACCTTCAAAGTAGTCTAAAACCTCCTTCTATACCAACTGTAAAGTCCCTAAACCAATAATCTCCGATCATGCCCTGGAAACATAAATTTTATATTTCCATTTTTGATACCAACAAATTGAAAACAATTTTTCTATCCAAAACATAAAAAATAAATAGGATATATTTGATCACTTATAGTCCCAAGGACCTTTTAGGTTTAGAGTTTTATAGAATTATAATGAACTCTAACATAAAAAATACCTATAACTTCAATAAAGTATCCTTCCCACTCTACCCATCTTTTAATATTACATATTAATTCTTTAAAATCTCACATAATTTTATTTAAATATGAAAACATTATATAAATAAATCATTTAACATCATTCTTTATAACCTTTGTAATAGTAATCTTAAGAAGGGTGAGCTCAAATAATCCGGAAGGGTAAAAGAAATCATTAAAAATTTATTTTTATCAGTGATAATAATACGTGTATAAGGTTATGATGTAATAATAAATTTAAATAAGTATACCATAAGATAATTTATACCCATAAATACCTATATCATAAAACAGAAATCTTGGAATAAACCTTTACCAAAAGAAATTTTCATAGAAATCAATAATCATGATCCATGTGAGGTTAATATTGATCAAATGAATCATTAAAATCCCATAAAAATCATAAAGAAAACACACGTGTATCTTGGAATATTATCTTCATAGAACCCTTATAAAACCCTTACAAAACCATTACAAATTGGAAAAACATTATGGTTGAATTCCAATAAAATTACCAATTTATTTTAGTGTTATAGGGGAATACCCATCGTATAACCTATATCAGGATCACCTATCACCACGAGATATATTAAGCATACCCATTTTATTAAAAAATTTCTAAGAACCATAACCCAAATAAAGTACATAGAGATTATAATTCATTAATAAATAATAATAATAACCATTATTCCTTTCATAACATAACTAACCCGTAAATAAGAAATGGGTTAAATGAAAATATCTTTGAAACAATAACAATAATCTAAACAACTAATGAAGATGTTATCATTAAAAAATATCCCTAGTGTATCACAAATAAAATCTAGTATTGTCAAAGAAGATTAATGGAAATACCATTACAAGATCATTTAAAATATTCAGGTAGAAAATAATCTTTTTTACTTTAAAAATCACTTTTGAAAACTAAAAATTTATAAAATATTTTGAAAAAAGTTGTATTTTAAAATAATATTAGAAAATTATAATGTAATAATTAAGGAAAATAATGGTTGGGATGGCAGGAATATCCATTCATTTTGAAAATGTTAAAAATAAGTTTTTTTTTCAAATAGTTTTTAAAGGTAGTCAAAAAGTGACCCATTTAGAAAATGTTAATAAATTTCATTTTAAAACGTTTGTAAAGAAGGTAAAATATAATTTATAATATCATTAGAAAATAATTTAAATTTATAAAATTGATTCTTTGAAAACATTTTAGAAAAAAATGGATATGGAAGTGAATGATTCTGGGTCTAAAAGAAGATACAATATGGGTATCACTTAAAATGGACTTTCTTGATGTTTCATTAATAAATATGGAAAGAAATGGAAATTAAAAATGTAAAAAATTATTAATAGAGGATAATAAAAGATATTTGGTTTAACGATATAAGATAAAATTATTTCCCCCTAAGGAACCTTGAACATAAACAATCCCAAAAATAAATGATATTGTAACATAAAGTCGATGCCACTTCAGCAAAATTTTAATCATAATAACCATGAAAGAATAAATTGAAAATAATATTTAAATACTATAAACACAATAATATTAATTATATAACATGTGGAAGGTTAAATATACAAACATAAAAAAATATAGGTTCATATCATCATATGTATGTCTTAAAGAAAGGGAAATTTAGATGAATAGATCTTACAATGATGATATCAATTAATTTATAGTTAGTCAATAGTGATATTATGTGTAAAAATTTAAATAAAAAATGATTTTAAATACAAATTAAAACATTTTTTAGATCAATTTACACCGTATACTACCATAACAGAGTTAATTAATAAGATTTATTACTCAATAAAAGGAAATTGAGTTAAGAAAACTTTTATTACTTGGTAACCTTCAAGAAAAATCCCATTGGATATAATAATTCAGGTTTTAACCAAAAATAACATTAATTATGAATTAATCATTATATAACTTGTAAATGGGGTAGTATATACAACATATAAATGAAATAAGATGCAAAGGAAATAAAATATACTTCAATGAAAGAAAATTTAGATGAAATCCCTTACCTCGAGTACAAAAATGATTTTTATTTCCTTTAAATCATATGTAATAAAATTATATTATTTTACTTGTTTCTTATTAACCATTTATAGTATTAGTACCTTATCCTTAAACCATTTATGACATGTTTAATTACATAATTAGTTAAGACCACATAGGGTATTTTGATGACTTTCGGTTCATAATTTTTATACACCATTGATGTGTTGACCGTGGTCAAAATGGGTAATTTTTCCATCAACTAATGAATATTAACCACTATATATGTATATTTTTTATAAATTAATTATAATTTTATAACCATTAATTAATGATGGTTATTAAAATTGAACTATGTTATAATCATGGTGGTGGTAGGTTATAAGTATGCATGAGTAATGCTTCTATTTTTCAATTATCATTTTAGAAATAAAGTATTTTATTATCCTTAAATAATGATTATAATACCATAAATACCATATTATTTATTTAAATCCAATTATATATATCATCCGTGTAATGTGGTGATGAAAAGTGAATCACATCACTTTGTGGATGTTGTAGTCCACACATATGCATGAATGAAGTTGTCATTTTCAATGAATTGAAAGGTGGGATAATAAAAGGAATGTTATATTTTTATAATGATAAATATTTCATAATTATCATATATAAAAATTAATTATTTCATTATATCCTTTCATGAGAGGTAGTGATGAAAAATTAATTTCATTGGTTTGTGTGGCGACAATCCGCCATACAGACGAATGCTAGTTTCATTTCCCATTTTATGTAAGAGGAAATATATATAGGTTAAGTCATTAATATAACAAAATAAAATTATATATAGGATATTTGTGTTACAATTTTAAAATTGTTGAATAATATTTGATGTATGTGTAAGAAGAAATAAAAAAAATGCTTACTTAAGAACTGTACCCTTTATTCGGACTACCTCCTTTGCATTACACCTTAAGCCCTACAATGCTAGTAATATACCAAAAACAATACCCATAAAACGTTTTGAGGGATGTTAAGAATGAATTTTGTTAGGAAATGGTTGAAAAAGTTTATTTGGCTATAAATAAATGAGATAAAGAGATTCCCTTTTATAAGAGAGGGGACGAGCACTTTTTTGAATTTCCCAAAAAAATAAATTAATTTAAATTTATTTTTGTATGAAAATGTCTCAAAATTGAAAATATAAAAATATAATATGATTATTAGTAAAAATGATCTAAAAAATTAAAACTTGGACTAGTTTTTTATCAGGTTTACCCTTATAATCTTGTTTTAATCATCCATTATCCCTTTTGACAATTACAATTATATTAATGTTTTTTACTCTTAAGGGGTTAATATAGTTACTATAAATGGAAACATGACCCATAAATGCACCACGGTTGATTTAATAAAACATATCCTATTCAATTTTCCAAATATAATATTAGTAGGAATATAAATTCATTTAATAATATATTATTTATTATAAAATATCATTAATGTCAATTTTAGAACTAATCATTTAAATTGACTTTAATAACATCTTGAAAACAAAATAATTCAAATGTAATGCATTAAAAAATTTCTAATATATCATTTTTATTTATAGAGTCATGTAATATAATATTTCATCCACAATAGTTTAATTTTAGTATTTTATATTTATTTATTTTAATTTTTGATTAATTGAATAATTATTACGTCTGTGTTTTGTAAGCTTTTAAGTTAATTATTTCATCACTAAAAATTAGAAATAAAACAATATGTATAAAAAAATTTAATTATAAATTTACAATTTATAACCAAACATATCCTCTATTTATCCCAATTCTAAAAATATTATAATGACTAAAATTAAGAGTATGACATTTTTGGATCTATATTTACTTAAATATTGTAAATGCCTAAATCATGTAAAAATGGTAACAAAAGGAAATATATTGGACTTTGGGATTATAATAAATGATATATTCTAAACCTTGAAAATTAAGGACTTTGTTATATTCATTTTTTTAGTCCTTATGATTTTATATTTGACTTTATTTACCTGATTTACCCTTTACCATGATATCAAAAATTTGTAAGGATTATATTAATATTAACCAAAAACATAAACAACCTATTTATAAAATTTGAACCCTAATGATTGAAAATATGGAATAAATTTTTAAAATTTAAAAAAACATATGTGGAAGAATTTAATATTAAATTTAACCAGAAAAACATGATGAAAAGTGATTTTTCAAGAAAATGAATTTTTAAGGTTAAAATTTTTTTTATACCAAATTCAAGTATAACATTTAATACAATGAGAATAATTGGAAAATAAATAATATAATTTATCTAATTTTAATTTTAAACCATTTTCAAATAAAATACAAATTTGTAAATTCTTTAAGTAAAATACACTTTTCAATAAAAATTATTATTTTTTACTATTCATTTAAAAAATAAAACATTTAAGAAAAATATCAAAATTTAACCATAATATAATTTTATTATGAATATTTAAAAATGAAGTTACTTTTATAAAATATTTTTTTTTGAAATTTCTAAAAATTGATTGAAACATTATCTTATATCAATCATTAAAAATCATTTTTGAAGAAAACATATTTTTGAAGCATAAAAAACTATACTGAAAAACTGAGTGATCATTTAAAAAAATTAATCAACAAATTATTATTTATTAGCATATATATGTATATATTTTTAATAATGTGATTATTTCTATTCATACCCTCTAATTAAATGGCTAGGTTAACATGGTCATATATAAATAATAAAATTTCGGGTTCATTTAAGCTTAATGTTGCATATCTTGTATGCTATAGAATATTGTCATTATTTTAATATTTAATGATATTACAGATTTAATGTGCTATGGTTTTTTTTCCTAAATTACCATTATATGATTTTATTATAAAATAATTTTTATTTACATATAATGGTGGTTATATTGTTATTTGATTGGTTTCTAAGGATTGTATAACATTTATTCTAAGTTGTGTATGACATTAGAAATCCAAAATTCCAAGATCACTATGATATGGAAAACCAAAACCATGGAAAAATAAATGGAGAATAAGCATACCACTCACCGTATATATATAATAATCATTATTCAATCACATGATTAAGTAAGTTCACTAGGAATAACCAAAGGACTCTTCCCTCCATGGTGTATCCATGGGATGATCAGAATCACCCAATGTATGGGTGGAGTTCTCCTCAATACCATGATATGATAGTATCTCTTGAGTAACATAGAGAAGAATAAGAAGTTTTTCCATGGGGAGAGAGAATCATCAAGAGTATTTATCAAGGATCAAACACCCCATTCTCATGGTTACAACCTCTCTATATAGGTATCATGACACTTATGATACTTTAACAATATTTATGGATGTGTTATAAAATTGTAAAGTAAAGACTTAAGTTACAAAAATTATAACCCTCAACTAATTTATATCATCCCATTAATTTCATAATATGTAATATTATAATTAATGATAGCTACTATTTGAGATATTTTAACATTAACGTATAATGATTGACTGCCTCACTAATCATATGATGTTATAGTTATCATATAATATGAATAAAACAATTATGATATATCCAATCATAAAATATTATTGTATTAGGTTGAAATATATTCATATATCCCCTAACATAATACATACAACATTAAATGGAATTTTGTTATGTTTTTCTATACATCATACTCATATACCACCATATTATATTTCGAAAATTTAATCCCATTTATAAGACTTTATGGAATATGCCCATCAATCTCACACTTTTAGTAAATCCTTATAGGCTTTGTTCCATTTAACCTTATATTTTATCATAGAAAATCACTTGTGAAAAATTATATATAACTCTTTTTGAATATAATATATATTTTTCCATGTTATCATCATATACATGATGTTTTACATAATATGTGATAAGTTATGAATATCCAACCAAAATTATTTTTTGGATAAACTCTAAAAAAATGTTTGATAAAATATCTATGTTCTGTAAAAATCAATCCCCATTTTGGTAACTAAAACATGAAAACCCATAATAGTTGATACCATTTCGTAAAATATAGGAATTTTGGATCCATAAATTTATGAAAATAGAGGACTATAGAAAAGAATCAATTCCACTAAAGATATAAGGGGTTTTGGTATTATCTCCCCCAAAAACATGTATCTTTGTACCTGTGTCCATCGTCTATATCATATAAAATTATTTATAGTCTAATAATCCTAGTATAATAGAAATAATGTTATAATTGAACATGAATTATGTTGGTCATGTATATCCTCCCCAGATGTTATTGATTCTCTTAGTATATACCAACCATATCAATTAATATATCAAATATAATTTATCTATGAGGATGAGAACATAACATGACCATCATCAAAACAAATAACCACATCACACGAACCTTATCTAGTATGGTAATACAATTACTCATTCCATCTCAATAAAGGGTCCCTATTTAATACACATCATATGAGAGTAAAAATCTAATCTTGGTTAATCCTCAATCAATGGAATGATCGAGAATATAATAAACCACTCTCTGACGACTTATCTTTAGGGGTTTCATAATAAAGGTATAAAATTATAAGGTTTCTCACGATAAGTATCTTTACTACCTCATTTAATTAGATTCAATATGAAATATACACCTATAACATACCAATTACATATTGTATAAAAATAAATGTGTTATACTTGGTAGGTCATCCAGCTCAAAACACTCCTTTTTAAGACTCATGATCATTTTGTGTATCTCTATATGAAATCTTACTCTACCTAATATTAAGAATTTCATCACAAAAAATAACACTCCAAGGTGAAAATTAGAAAGGTGATAACTCAAATTCAAAATTTGAGAGTTTAATTATCATTTAACTTCATGTAATATATACAGCCAACATGAAAGAATAGAAAACAAGAGATAACCATTTATATAAAATGGTATATTATATAAATTATGTGAAATAAAAAATCATAAAATTTTAATTAAATGATTTATTTATAACATATAATCATTGATGGTATACTTCTCCTACCATGAATTAGTTTAATGTTGAAACTATATTAGGTTTTATGTGTTCTTTCTGGAAGTTATATTCTATAAGATAATCTTGAAAAGTTTTACTAGATCCACAGTATATCCCATATGTTATGTGGGTGGAATATCCAAAAACAAGTTTTATAATGATAGATGTGGATCAGTTTGAGAAAGTGGATTTATAGTGGATCATTTTTTTAAAATAATTCTTGTTAACAACTGAAAAGATACATGTCTTAGTGAAGAGGAAAATAACGGTTCAAGATGAATTGGATCTTGTGGATTATTATTATATGAGATTTCATAATATGTGGTAGTTTTTTTATAATTAAGGATTTTTGGGTTCAATCCAAAATAAAACATTAATAAATGAAAATATTGACGGATAAAATATAATTTTATTTAGTTTACTACTCCTTTAACCAATTTTTTTAGGATGAAACTCTTGAAAATTATTATGTATTGGACATAGAAAGCCTGACCTAGAGGAAAAATATTGACATTATAATCTTAATATCTTATAAAGAAATTAACAAAACCACACATAATCAACCATCTAATCATATCACATATGATAAACCACTAGAGAGGGATTGTGTTTTTTTAAGTTTGTTTTTTATTAAACTCATTACATCTCTATATAATTCCTACTACATCCTTATGTGACCATCTAATAAAACCATCCCACTAAGATATTTTTGTGAGTAACAAAAATATAGAAATATATAATTTATGTAATGGTGAAACTTAGGAATTATATTCCCAAATTTTAACTCTTTTAATGTAGTATTCCAAATGTTTTCCTTTTCAACAAACAATGTTATAGTTTTAATAATTTTTTTCCAAAATTATCATCAGTATTAGAACATTTACATCATAAATTTTCCATCAGATTATTCAATAAGAATTGTTACAAATTACAGTACTTATTTTTAAATACATATTCAACTCTTTTAGGATATAAATTGATATTTAATTTGTTATAATACCTTAATGTTACTCTATACATTTCTCTTTATTGAAATACCCTAAAAAAATTTAGATTATTAACAAACATTAAATTTTTAATTTTATTGGAATGATATTTTATTCTTTTCACTTTGGGATTATCAAAGTAAAAAAATACTCATAATTTCTTCTTAGAGGGTATATTTTATTAAGAATATCATGCTAAGATACACACACTCCTTTGTACTAGGAAATAATAGTTTTTTCTTTTTAGTGTTAATATTTAAAAAATAAAATATTAGTAAATATATATTATATGGTATTTTTGTGAATCATTATATTGAAAATAAGACTTTATTTTTTGAAATATGCATTAATGGGTGGTGGGAAAAAATCACTTATATTTTAACAAACATCTATATAAACTATTTTTTCAAAAATAATACACCTTATATCCTTATCTTTATTCCAAACATGTTATAGAGCTTGATATAATAAAAACCATGTGTATAACCTTTTTCTCATGCTGTTTATAACCACTCTTGTTAATAATCAATTTCTATTCCCATATACGATAAATAAGAAAAAAAAAATAAAAAACCAACATTTAAATCCATTTGAGATTATAATATTATTTGAAATTTGAAATATCTATAGTATAATCTTTTTTCTATATAATATGAATGAAAACTACATGCTTTACCAATGTTGTAATTGATTTTTAACCCTTTTCTATTTATAAACTTTATAAAATATACATTTATTATCATATATTCTTCAAAATAAAATAATTTATTTGTTTTGTGTCTGATGTGACTTCTAATTAATCCACTAGATGTTATTCTAATGGAAATTAAATGGGGGAACAAATGTATTCTAATACACTCCCATATATTATTCAACAAAACAAAGAAAATACATTACACCTAAATCACCTCAGAAAAAACACAAATTATTAATGAACAAAACAAGAGTTTTTGAAAGATATCCATTGAATGAGATAAAGGGAAAAATACTGAACCTCAATTTTTACATGATTTAGACTATTCTCTACACCACAGGGGAACGTTGTCATATAATTTATTCAAGGAACTAAAATTTTATTACTTTTAGACAAAAGGGTCTTAAATACCCTGAGAGTGGGTGTGGGTGGGGAATCAGGGTATGAATATTGTTTTCAAAATTATTCTTACCCCACTAGATCTTGAACTATTAACTATTGGGGTCACTTTCTTTTCTCTTTAGTGTTTATGTTGATCTTATCCTTTATATCTTTATCAGATGATGATGTATATAAAGTAAATCAAGAAATAATGCATAAGGAAACGTTATTTATTACATGTTTCACCCTAACTAGGCTATATATAAGTTTCATAAAAATGCATTGTGCTAAAGGACCTAATCAAATGAATTTCTCTACTATTAGATTATGGTAAATAATTCTTACTGAGGCTCACTTCCATTTCAATGTTTGGAATAAATTACCTATCTCTCTGGGATCACTTAACTGAAACTTCCCACTTATTCTCACTAATTTAGAATTAAAATTAATTGAAACTCCCACCAAATAAATATATATTATATTTTTGAGACTTTTACAGAATTTATAATAATTTACATTGAACTTCACATGCCCCTTCATGACCTTGATGTTAACATTCTCTTGAGCATCACTTTTCCATGAGATGTCATTGAAACTCCTCCTAAATTTGGAATGTTCTTTATGTTATTTTGGTTCTTTCTTTCACTAACATGTATGTATTAGTGAGTATACTCCTTATATAAATATTTTTGGATTTTGCAGATCCTCAGCCTTCTTCTTCTTTTCCTTCTTCTGTATTTAGATATAAAAATGATGTTTGTATAGGGTAACTCTAGGGCATATATCATTACATAAGACCTTTGAATATAAAAACTTCACGAGACCTTGGTGCATAACCCTTTCATGATACCCATTCAAAATATTCCTTTACAATATCCTTTCACGAGAGCTCTCTATGAAACTAATTCATGATACCTCTTCATTAGACCCTTTCCTGAGACCTCTCCTTGATATCCCTTCTCAAGACCATATTTTTTTCATTCAAATAATGTGACTCTAAAATCTAACCCTATTCAAGGTACATGGTTCATGTGATACTAATGTTCATATCTATGTGTGAAAACACACATAGAATACTCCTCTTTACATGATTCTTTCATGAGACCCCTTCATGAAAACTTATTCAGTTCATGTGATTCACATGACTCTAGCACAAGAAATTTATTAGGTTGTATAGATCATGTGTCATCAATGGGTCTGACTACACATTGAACCACTCAATGCATACTTTACTTCACATGATACCTTTACAAGACCCTTTTATTGGACTTTCTACTAATTACATAGATCATGGGACTCCGACAGAAGACTTTTTTTACTCATGGAAAATATATTTTCTTCATTTCAGAAAACTTAAGAAACTTATTTATGTATTAATGATGGGTTTTGGGGTATTTATCAGAATAAATCCACAATCTTAACTCTACAAATTGTAGTCATCCATCTATTCCACAACTTTAACAAATTCCATTACACATTTCACATGATCCCCTCATAAGATCAAAAGAAAATCATGTCATGTACAACTTTATTATCTAATAGTGGTTAATGTGATCTCCTCATGAGATCTAAATACAATCATGTGAACTTTTTCATGATCCCATCATGATATCCAAATACAATCATATAGTTTTCAAAATTTTCTTCAAGGACTTTGGGTGACCTCATCACAAGATCAATTGAAAACCATGAGGTCTTGTGATTTTGAGTGACCATGAGTTATTTATATAATTTCTTGACAATTTTTATTCAAAATATTTATATAATCCAATCAGGATATCCCTTTAAAATCAATAAATAATTTCAATTTATTTTAATGATATCTTCGATAGATCCATTGACAATTCGTTGGTGTCTTCAAGTGATTCACATGATCTCTAGGCCAGAATAGTTTGGAAACATGTGATTTAGGTGATCCCTTCATGTGATCATTTAGAACTTCATGAGATCATATAATATCTTTACAAGATCCTTTTACAATCATTTATTGTCTTCAAGTGATTCTCATGATGCCTTTGCATGATCCCTTGATAATAATATGATGCCTTCAAGTAATTCGCATGATTTAATCCCAAGACCATTTTTGAAATATAAAATCACATTATCCCTTCATATGATAGGTTTATACTCCATGTGGTCTGTTCATCCCCTCACAATATTATTTCAAAAATTTTACCTCTACACGATCCTTCAGGGTATTCATATTCAGTGTGATCTTTTAGGACATTCACTTAACCTCTTTGTGCCTCCTTTGAAAACAAGCCTTTTCCAACAATGTAAAACCTTATCGAGAAACAAAATCAACCAAAATTAACCATTTGAAGGTATTTGTTTACCATAATATCCATTTTTTGGGTTTGTTGATAACACTTCATAAAAATCAAGAATCCACTTATTGATAAGTTGAAAACATGTAAAACCAATTTCCTTTTGAAAATCAAAATAATTATCATGTATTTATTTAATATCTACTCTATGACCACATGATTAAAGATTGTTGTCAGATAAAATAGTATCTTATAATTATTATATATGAGTCAATTATTTCTGGATCTAACCTTTAGAGAACTTATCCACACAGAAAGAAAAAGTGAGCCTAGATATCTAGAACACTTCATCTATCAACTTCAAGTGGCATGAACTGATCGGTGCCTTTTGTGATTCTTCTTTGTTTATAGAAAATATTTGTCATATATATATTTTAATGTACCCCTATTATGTTACTCCCCCTATCATATTCTTCTCACATCTTGATTAATAAATTCTCTACACATTTGGAATCAAATCCAAAGGACACTGATTTGGGTCTGCAACATGGTAGAGAACACACATCAATACATAGAAGAAGAACACACCATACCTTAAGGAGAGGGGTCCCACATCCACATAGTTTATGTGTGGCGAGTCAACTAAACTCTAAGTACCAATCAAGGACATGAAAATGCAGCGTTGGGTATGACCTTGGTTAGGATTTCTGCAACCTGTAGTTCTGTTAGCACAAACTATAGCTTCAATTTCTCATGATCCACCATATTCTTATTGAATGGATATTTTATTTCATTGTGATTTTTCATTTAGTATACTGGATTTTTGGTTTGATTTATGGAACTTGAATTATCACAATGGATATCAATTTAATAATTCACTTCAATATCCCTATTTCTCATATAATTATTTAGAGGATTCCATCATATATATATTTACTACCACTTATTCAATGATATCTAATTATTATAATGTAAATAAATTAAAAAATCATGGTTGAAGTCACATTATTATTATAAGTTCTATAATCCAGATAAATATATATTTTTTTCTACATATTTGGTCATGTAATTTTTCTTAACCCATGAGACACCATTGGTTAACATCATGAGACCACTATGCTATGTTAACTATTTTCAATTTTTCTTTATACTACACCAATCAAGTTAATATTGAAACTTTTCTCTAGTTAGATCATTTCATGATCAGAGCAATATTATTCTTTATATCTTCGGAAAAATAATAAATATTAAACTAGTGAAATTACCACCTGGAAATAATTCATTAGAAGATTCCCTAAGAATACTAGGTCAGAATACTTTGTAGGAAACATGATTTTGAGATAACAAAGAACAAAAATTTCCATTTCACTCACTAAATTCCATGGATACTAACAAATTTTTTTTTTATTTTTTAGAGGGATATCTTTCAATATAGTGATATGTATCCTATAGATACTATCATCATATATCCATGAACTTTTCTAGTAATGAATGGATATATATCATTATTACCTATTATTCAAAATGGATCTAGTTGTTGAATTAATCTTCATAATTAGGAGGCCACTTTTTAGAAATTATTTTGATTTTATTTAGAAGATTATTTTTATCCTGAAAATATTCAACCAATATGAAAGTTTAAAAAAAATAGAAGATTAGGATACAAATGAAATTTTTTGATTCTCTATAAATATATCTTATATTGGGGAAAAATACAACTTGTAATGGGCTCTGATATCAATGGTTTAACATTCAATATGAATGGAACCACTTGATCATTCTTGTATAACATTAATAGCTAATCTGTTTCACATCTGTCTCATCATCATATGATCATCATTTTCCACAATACAAAATTTATAGATAAAAATTTAAAAAATAGAGTTTTGTATAACACGACCTATTGTGTCTGATACCAAATAATAATTTTGAGAGTCCAGATTCTTCTTGTCACATTTACCTCCATTTAGAATATACACATATTTCCTTTTATCATACACACACCCCATAGATCATATCTTTACCTTACTCATGTATGACTTCAAAAACACATTATAAGTATTTAATGTATTAGGGGAGGGGTTAATATGGAATCCTCAAGAAGAGTGATGTGGTTGATCTTGTTGGACCAAACCTTTATTACTATCTTATAAAATATTTTATTTTTTTCTTCCAGTTTAAAATTTCAAGTAAAATTTTACTGATTTTTTATATAACTAGACCTTATCTACCCACATGTTCAGTATTCTTCTGATATTTAAGTTATGTAGGTGTGGACTTTTTAAAATTTTCAGCTTTAATTCACTAGTAATAATTTCATTCATTGACACTCAAACTATACTCCATTTTTCATTATTGTTTTTCTATGCATGAATCTTTTCCCTGGTCATATTATATTTATTCTTCTATACTGGAGGGATATTTTCTTTCCTTTACATATTTACTTGTGGAATGACAACTGAATTTATCATGGAATTAGTTATTCATTTTATTTTGTGAGTTATCTTTGTCAGCTCACCCTTCCTTTATAAGAGTGTGTCTTTTGCTGAACATACATTATTTTTACTCACAAATGGAGGAGCTCATCCATTTTTATTATAGGTTAATTTATATTATTTATATGAGAAATTTCATGAGTGTAACAGAGGAGGCTCTAGTAAAACGTTTCATTGAGACTTGAATGTTTCCTATGAGACTTTAAACATATTTTTTTAACTTAGTATGTTTTATTATAGTATATTCATTCTCATTATACACCAAAAGTGTTGGGTACCTCCTTTAAAGTTGTATTTACTTCCATTATTTCTTATAGATTTAACATCTTTCCAAATTCACATGATTACCACATATAAAAAACCCATTAAATACACACCATGCACCATAATTTCTCGGTTGAGATGTTAATATTGAAGGAGTTCTTCTTATAAGATTGATCCCTTGATCTTCTTAACAAAAAATCATGTTGTGGACCAATCTTTGATAATAGTAGTATTTCTTGGATACTTTCTTAGGATAGATTTTTTATTCATAATTATCAAGAAGATTCTTCTAATTATCAGATTTAGCATGGTTTCTATCTTCAAAACACTAAAAATATTCCAAAACCTCAAAAAAATTAAACCTTACCATGCATCCCACATAAATGTAACATGTTTTCATTATATGATGAAAATTTATTTTTAGATCCATTTCTAGAACATACATAATTTCCCCAATTTTTGGAAATGTTCAAGGACTGTTACTCTCATGCATGGGAGATGGATCATCATACCCAAAACCATATTTTCCCAAAATAGATGACCTTTCTAATGAGACAACCATTGCATGTTTTCCTAAAAAATTGTATATTTTCTTTTTATTTAATTATTACCCACTAAATGATAGTAAAATAATAAACACAACATATCCTTACATTTTACATTTCCCCTTGAATTAAATTATTCCACTTCTTTCCTGACATATTCTAGGTCATCTCCAAATTTTTGGATCTTCCTATCCCTAAAATCATGTTGTGAATTAAGTTGACTCTTTATAATTTTATAACTAGTCATCTCATCTTCCAATTCCTGGGAGATATTATCCATGATGTCACTGGATCCTTTATTTTAAAATTCATCTCAGTAATAAAATATTTAAAGACACATACTATTATAACATCCATTTATTCTCTTATACTAGTTATAATAGGTGTGTAAAAATATCATCATTTATGGCTACCAAATTATTAATTTCTTCCACATTTATATATTTTCCCTTTTCACCAGCTTCGAATTTTTACATATTTTTGGACATAAGATTTAGTTATTCATCATGGGAATCATTATTCTCTCTTAGATTAGTGGATACTTCAAAAATTATTTTATTTAATTTTTTTGATCTTTGTCTTTAATTTCCTATGCTTAGATCTGAATATCTGAATATTTATTTTCTTCATTTAATTTTAGATCCTATTCCTTTTTCTTTTAGACAACTTCTACTTTTTTACTTCTTAGAATTTAGTTATCATAAGTAGTTCCCATATAACTTTTAATGTTAGGTTCTTCAATAATTCTTTTAGTATCATTGAATGAGTAAATATTCTCACTATATGACAAGTTATTAGTTTCCTTTAACTGAATCACACATTTGATAGAAAAACTTCGACACTAAATAATTCTACTAGACTTTTGATTCTTCATTAAATTTCTTCCAATTTATATGAAAAAAAATAGAGGAAAATAAATATTTAAATTTGAAAATAAAATGGAATAAAATAGATCAAAACAATAAAAGAACAAGAACCCTTCTCTGATACCAATTGTTAGGCCTAAAAGTGTATTAGATACCCTGAGCGGGGTGAATCATGGTATGAATATTATTTTAAAAATTCTTCCTAACCTAATGGTTCTTGACCTCTATTATATTGGTTATTTATTTTTCTATTTTTTTATATGTTAATATTTTCATTTCCAACATCATATGATGATGATGTATAGAAATTAATTCAAGAAATCAAACACATGACAAAATTATTTTTCAATGATTCACCCTCACTAGTCTATGTTCAAGGTGTTTAAAAAGGAAATGTGTCAATGTATCCTTTTTGCTAAAGTGCACTATTTTTGGTTTAGAGTAGGTCATTACTACATGGTCTCACTACTATTACAATTTTCAGGGTAGATTAACTCTATCCCCAGGATCACATCCCTCACATGTCCCTATTATTCTCACAACTTTAGAAGGATTGTTTTTGGTATACAGGTCAAATAAAAATGTCTTCTATTATTTCTAGTTGCAGAAAATGTATCATAGGTTCCTTTGAACTTCACATGATCATTCAAAACCTTTGTGTAAATATCCTCTTTAGAATAACCTTTCCATGATTTTTCTAAAAAAGTCCACCTCACTTTAGAAAGTTATTCAACTGATACAAAGTCTTAATTTCACTAACTTGGATGTAGCAGTGAGTAAAATAATTCTAAAAATATTATCAGATGATGAAAATCCATAGTCTTATTATTATTCTTCTTATTCAGTGTTCTGATATGATAATAATGCTATTTAAGGTAAACATAGCGGGTTTCTACTTATTTAAGACCTTATAATTCAACCTTTCATGAGAAACTATTGTATAACACTTATATGAGACCCCTCCACATGACCACTCCACCAGATCCCTTCTTGATACCTCTCTATGAGACCCCTTCATGATGAATTTCCTTGAGACGCCATTATGAGATCTCTCCACGAGACCCCTCATGAGACCTTCTTTTATCCATGAAAATCATGTGAATCTTGAACGGGTCCATGTTTTTGTTATATGGTTCAAGTACATTCAATGGGTCTTCTATATATGTAAACACCCAGTGCATACATTACTTTTCATGATTACTTTGTGAGACCCCATTGTAAGACCACTTCATAAAACCTTCTTCAGTTCATGTAGTTCACAGGGCTATGACACAAGATCTTTTTTAGGTTGTGCAGATCATGTGACATCAATGGGTATACCTATACATGTAAACACCCAATGTATACTTTAGTTTGAACGATACCTTTATGATACACCTTTGCAATACTTTCTAGAGATTTAGTAAATTTCAAGACTAGAAAAAGACTTTGTGATAATCATGAGAAATACTTATTCTTCAAGTAAAACCACTGAAGAAAAAATTTCTATATCTTACAGATGTGTTATGGGGTATTTATAGGCATTAATTCACCACCTTAAATACACAAATTGAGATTCAAAATCAATTCCAACACCTCATAAAATTCCAAAACATGCTTCACATGATTTGTAACACCTCGACAACTCTAGACTAGACCCGATGCGTTACTTCTGATATTGTAATGGTTAGAATGATTGAAAATCCTGAAGGAATGATCAGTTTAGTATTCTTGACGAAACTAGATACATAGATGTTACTCAAATTACATTGGAAAAGCTTGCAAAATACAATACATAACGAAACTAAAAACAGCATCCACAAGAACTCCATAAATGATATCCTCTTTGTCACCTGATGAAAGTAAACAATGAAAGGGGTGAGCTCAAATGCTTAGTAAGGGTTACGAATAGTGTAATCATGAGTTCAATAATAATTGAATCACAATCAATCTGACATAATCCATATGGAATGGGAAAAAAATGAGAAACTAATGCCATTAAGAAACTGAGAATGAAACTGCATCCATAGATTTTGTCATAGTGAAAACCTCAAGGATAATAATAAAAACATATAACGAATAATGATAATGCTTACTAAGTGGAAGTCAGGAATATGGCACATGAAACCATAATACAGTAAAAACGGTTTAGTTTTATGGGTAGAAACCCGTCTGATTTTTGGAAACAAACTCGAAGGGTATGTCGCCAACTGATTTGTCTCATGAGACCTACCAATGCATCGAGGGGCTATAGCGGGCCCCAACCACCACTTCATGTCCAAATAATTCTTTATAATTTGATTCAATACAGGAGAAACATTCCTTTTCAATATCCTTATAGATTAGAGTATACAGATTATTCAACATTTTCATACTTAAAATAACTTTCCAAATAAACACCATATGTAAAATGGTATACGATTTAGACAGAAAAATATCCCTGATATGAGATTATTGATATTTAATATAAATAAAATTTCAAATGAAAAGTGATATCAAATGGGCAGTAGGTACACCACATAAGGATTATTAGGTTCACAATACGGAGTTAGTCACAACAAAATAGTAGTTGAGACAAAGTCTCTTACCACAATGTACTCGGTCGAATTATGTGACCGGAACATAATAACCCTCAAATGAATCATTGTATATCATGAATATAAAGAGAATCATGTTATTATATAACAAATGTTAGTACACAAATACCACATACAAAAAATAAGTGGCAAACAATGAAAATTTCACAGAAATATAAGTGAGATGAGAAACCCATTACAAACATTTTGGCATAGTAATGAGTGTTATTAAGAGGTCTTAATTAGAGGTAAAGGGGTATTCCATTATTTATATGTCATGAGGGAAGTATGGGGGAGGTATTAAAGCATACCCCATCATTATAAATTAAAAAGGGCACAACATAGGGAATATTCATGAACAAAAGTGAGAGAGAGGATCCCTTAGAAAGATTGTTTCATTAGAGTGAGGATAAATCAATGAAATATTTATGTGTGACAAATAAAAATCCACAAAATATAAGTGGATATATAGTATAAAACAATAAAAGGTCATTCAGACATATTATTGGAAAGACAAAACCAATGACAAAGATGTGTAACTCAATAAACGGAAATTGAGTTAAGATATACCTTACCATATGCTTGAAGGTGTTCTTGACATGTTATTTAAGACCTGAATAAACAAATTAGGATTATTAATTCATAAGTCCAGAACCTCTTCGATATGTAAATAATTTATTATAACCCTTTTTAGTTAATTCAAGTCCTTTTTGATTAGTAATAAGGTTCAATTTCATTGTTCGGGCTCGTTTGTTTACTTGGTTTTAAATGACTGGTTCACAAATATTCATGTTCAGATAAATATTTAAGATGGATGTGGTTGTCCATAAATGAAGTTATATTCTATTTGTTAACATCCAAAAGATTACATGGTTTTAAATTTAATATGGTTACTTAGAGTGAAGTCAAATTATTATATATATAACCTTAGTGACAACCATTTTGGCGAAACGGTGGGTTTGATTACAATGAACATGTTTTAATTTATAAATTAATACCATTTGTAAAAAAGGATTACAGAACTAAAAATAGTAAATATTACATATATAATAGTCTGGTTCAACTATAACACAAATGGTTTTAGGACCAGAATTAAAGATTATAATAGAAATTTATAAATTGTTGTCCTTGAATGTGCTAAATTAGCACATCTCAAATGGTGCTTTCATTTCTTTCAAATAAATGGTGGGGAAAGAAACAAAAAAGAAAAGAACTTAAAAGAATTGAAGGAACTGGAAAGAGGGATTTACCTCTTGAGACTTCCTCCTTTTAGAACCTCTTAAGGGGAGAGGTTTTGGTATTTTGAGAAGGCTATAAGATTTTGGACATGGGGGAGGATCTTGGCGAGATACTTGGGCAGAATATTGGCATGGCACAAGGCTTGAGTGGTGTGAGAGGAAGAGGGGGTGAGGGGTGCTTTATATAGTGGTGGGGAGAGGTGTTTTCTTAATATTATAATCATTAATTTGTTGTTTCCTCTCAAGACATCCAAAAGTGAGTATTCTATCACCAATAATAGTAACATATGCATGTGACTTCGAACCAAATGGGCTTACATCATTATATCATCATCAATGACTTCATTAATCCAATATTTATCATATATTGTGAATTATCGAATTTTTCTATTCATAAAAAATTTAAGTATTTCATAAAAATCCCAAAAATTTAACCTAACCATTTTTCGATGTTTAGAATCAAAAAATGAAGTCCATTTTTAAGAAATAATTATCTAAATTTGATTAATTAAATATTTAATTAAATTATTATTTAATCAAAATATATAAACACTTAAAATACTAATCTCCATTTTTAAGGTGTCCAAATTCATTTATACACTCAAGGGTATAGATACAATTCATAAAAGTCATATTACTATTCATAAGGGTAATTTACTATTCATTAGGGTGTGTTACTATTTATAAGGGTAGGTTACTATTAACTGAAAATTATGTTAATTCTATCAGACTCTAAATATCATCTTGAACACAACCGTGTATGTCAGATTATTAAAATTCAAATCAAAAAGCTGACAAATTTAAGTTTAATGGCAAGGTAATGGATATCTCCTATAGGTAACCATGTTTTGTTCCATAGAGTCTCAGTGATTCATGAAATATAGGATATCTAATGAGTACAATGTATTTAAGAGAAACATACCATATAATGTTTGGGGTGCTACATTATTCCCTCCTTTGGAAATTTCATCCTCGAAATCTTATGCATGAAACTCATCAAAAAGATGTGGGTGGTTCTTTTTCATGAAATCCTCTGGTTCCCATGCTGCTTCCTCCATATTCTGGTTCCTCCAAAAAAACCTTTACAAGGCGATTTGTCCGATTTCTCAATACTCTCTCCCTTGTGTCAAGAATCCCAATAGGATATTCATAGTATGAAAAATTAGGTTCCAGTTCAATTTACTCATATGCGAGTACATGCATTGGGTCTCGCATGTATTTCTTCAACAATGACACATGGAACACATCATGGACTTTGGAGATATTTGAAGGAATTTCTAAATGGTAAGCTACTGCTCCATTTCATTCTAGAATTTTAAATGGTCTAATATACTTGGGGCTCAGTTTCCCTTTCCTACTGAACCTTAAAACACCCTTCCATGGAGATACTTTCAGAAAGACATGATCTCCCACCAGGAATTCCAAATCCTTTCTCTGATTGTCAGCATAACTCTTTTTCCTACTTTGGTCTACTTTAATATGGGCTTGTATTTTCTTCACCTTTTCTGGGGTCTCTTCAATAAGTTTCGGGCCTATAAGTTTCCTCACACAAACTTCATCCCAACAAGTTGGAGTTCGACATCTCTTTCCATATAATGTTTCATATGGAGCCATTTGAATACTAGAATGGAAACTATTGTTGTAGGAAAATTCCAAAAAAAGTTATGTATTGATCCAACATACCTTGGAATTCAAGAGAGCATGACCTAAGCATGTCTTCTATAGTTTGAATAGTCCTTTTAGAATATCCATCAGTTTGGGGGTGATAAGCAGTACTCATATGAAGCTCAGTATTCAAAGCCTTCTAGGGACTTTTCTAGAAGTTTGATGTAAATCGGGGATCTCAATCATACAAAATCGATAGAGGTGCACCATGAAGTATTACAAATTCATTAATATTTTTTCATTCCAAGCGATCAAGTGGTAAATCCTCCCTTATAGGAAGAAAGTGTGCTGATTTTTTGAGTAGATCAATAATTTCCCATATTGCATCTTTACTTATAGCTGTCCTTGGTAGTCCGGTGAAAAAATCAATTTTAATGTAATCCCACTTCCATATAGAAATATGTATAGGTTTCATCAATCCTTTGGGATGTTGTCTCTCTGCCTTCACTTGTTGACAAACTAGACATATTAACACGTAGTCAGCAATTTCCTACTTCATATTATCCCACTAGAAATATTCCTTTAGATCTCTATAAATATTTGTGCTACCTACGTGTATAGAGAAATTTAAGCTATGAGCATCGTCTAATAGTTATTTTTTAGCTCAGGTACTTATGGAACACATAACCTCTTCCCAAATTTCATAACTCCTTCTTCATACACGTGGTCAGCCAGTCTCCCATCCTTGACAACATTAATTTTCTTATGTAGGTTTTCATCATCAGATTGAGAGATTTTTATCTTCTCTAATAAAGATGGTTTAGCAATCATCTGAAAGAGGAAAGATGTTTCCCTTTCCTTAACAATTCACATATCCATCTTTAGTAGATCCAAAAATATAGGATCTATCTCAGTCTTCATTTGAGTCATAAGTCCATGATCTTTCCTGCTTAATGCATCTTCCACCTTATTCACCTTTCCCGGGTGGTAGTGTATTGAACAATCGTAATATTTGAGTAACTAGAGCCATCATATTTCCCTTATGTTGAGTTATTTTTGTGTGAAAATGTATTTCAAACTCTTGTGGTCCGTATTAATCTCACATCTCTCTCCGTAGAGTTAATGCCTTCATATTTTAAGAGCAAAGATTACGGGTGCTAACTCAAGATCATGAGTTGGATAATTTTGCCCATGAGTCATCAACTATATTTATGTATAAGAAATAAATTTATCATTTTGCTTAAGGATGCAACCCTATCCATTCTTTGATGAATCACTGTATATTATAAATCCACCACTTCCAGATGGAAGAGTGAAAATTGAAGCATTGAGCAATCTTATTTTTAATTATTCGAAGCATTCGGGACATTCTTTTGTCCACATAAACTTAACTCCTTTATGTGCGAGCATGGTTCTCGGGTTATCCAGTCGGGCAAAATTCTGAACAAAATGCCGATAGTAACCTGCTAAGACAATAAAACTACGTAGCTCAGTTATGTTTGTTGGTGTGATCAAATCTTGGATGGCCTTTGTCTTTGCACGATCAACTAGGATTCAATCCTTAGAGACAATATGGCCTAAAAAAGAAACTTATTGAAGCCAAAATTCACATTTTCTAAACTTCCCATATAATATATTTCTTCTAAGAGTTTGCAGAATGACCTGCAAGTGATTCTCATTGTCTTCATATCTTTTTTTTGTATATGAGGATATCATCGATGAATACCACAACAAAGTTATCAAGATTTTCCTTGAAAACACTATTAATTAAATCCATGAAAACAATGGGTGCATTTTTCAGTCCAAAAGGCAATAATGTAAACTCGTAATGCCCATACCTGGTCCGAAATGCTATCTTATGAATATCTTCCTTCCTTACACGCAACCGATGATATCCGGATCAAAGGTTAATCTTTGAAAAGTATTGAGCTCCATGAAGTTGATCAAATAAATCATCAATCCAGGGCAGAGGATACTTATTCTTTATTTTAATAGCATTGATTTCCCTGTAATCAATGCAAAGCATCATGGATCCATCTTTCTTGTTGACAAAGAGGACAGGGGCTCCCCATGGAGAAACACTAGGCTGAATAAATCCCTTTTCACTCAAATCCTCTAGTTTTTTCTTTAGCTATACTAATTCCATAGTATCCATTCTATAGGGAGTCTTTGATATGGGTCTTGCATCAGGAATTAAATCAATAGAGAACTCAACTTCCCACTCTAGAGGATGTCCAGGTAAATCCTCTGGAAATACATCAATGTATTCTTTCACTATGTGCACATATTTAATTTTAATATTTATTTCCTCTCCCATAGATATGGGTTTATCTTCCTCTCCAAGTATTTCATTCAGTAGATCTACTGGGGGTGGTTCTAGATAAGAATTTAGTGGTGAAGTTTCTGCCCTAATGACAATGGATTCTGCACCATTTTCCAAAATTGTAACTTCTTTATTATTATAATAAATCTTTGCATCATAATTTGACAGCCAATCTATATCGAGAATTATGTCAAATTCAGTCCTTGGTATGATGATAAGGTTGTCATGTAAAGCACATTTTGGTGTCTGGAGGGGGACCAATCGACATGCCTTTGTTGCAATGATACATCCCCTGTGAGTTTTGACTAACAACTCCTTTACTAAATCAAATTGGACATATCTAATTTTCTTGGAAAACTAGGAAGAAATAAATGAATGCGATGATCCAAAATCAAATAAAGTGTTGGCTAAGTTTTAGGAAACAATTAAAGTACCTTCCACCACGTCATTAGGAACTTCAACCTCCGCAGTTTTAATCATATAGGTTCTCCCTTGTTCTCTTGGATTTTTCTAACGCATGTTTCCTTGGTTCTTAGGACACTCATTTGTATATTTTCCCATCTATCTACAATTTTAGCATTGAATATCATTTAATTGTTTCTTCCCATTGTATTAATCAGATCGATGACCCTTTTCTTCGTAGTAATAAAAGACTCCCATGCCTTTTAAGCATTTCTCGATATGATTCTTTCCAAATTTCTCTCATAATGAGAATAACTTTCTTCCCTTTCTCTTCTTGAGTGCTTCTCCTTGTAATTTGTTATTAAATTACCACTTCTTATCTTGGTTTCCTTTGAAAAGATTTGAACTAGTAGATTCCCTATCTGTTTTGATGACACTTGATACAATTTCATCATATGATGAAAATGATTGAGAAGTCAGTGCCCTTAAAAGACATGGATTAAGACCTTCAAAGAAATGATCAATATTGTCTGCTGAGTCACATACATAATCTACGGCATACCTAGCTAGCCTTGTGAAAGTAGCCTCATACTATGCCACACTGTCTTCTTCCCTTTGTTTTATGCTACGGAATTTCCTCTTCATTTCAGTTCGTTGCTCACAAGGGAAATATTTTTCATAGAATATTTCCTCAAAAGTCATCCAATCCATATATTCTATTTCTTCTTCCTCTAGGGTATTATGAATCAAGGACCACCGTTGATCAGCGTCTCCCTTGAGACAATATATTTCCAGTACTACCTTTTAATTTTCATTGTATCTTAATGCCATAAATATATTTTCAAGCGACTGGATCCATTGCTCAGAAACCACTGGGTTAGTAGTCCCACTAAAATATGGGGGTTTTGCCACATGAAATGATCCCACACCGGTGTGGAATGTTTATTCATTGCAACCTGTGTAAGTTGTCCCAATATGGTCATGATCTAATCTGCTCCAACATTGACTGTATTGACTTGCTCAATAGGGAGATCCCTACCTTGCCCACGAGTATTGTTTCCCCTTCTTCCATTAGATGCCATTTATAAATAACGGGATACACTAGATTAGTTTATGAATTTCAAATAGAGAATCACTCAACATTAATTGAAATTCTATGCATAACTAATCTTATAAACATGATTTCTTTAAGGAAAAATTAACATCAAACTCCTTTATAATGGCTTTTAATGAAAATGTGAATTATCCTAATCATATCCCAAGGGAGTGTCATATCTAAGAGTGCAGCAATGTCGGTTTTCGTGCACCAATTCCTATTTGAGTCTATCTCAAAGCGGTGTTTTCGGGTTTTACCCCTAGATACATCTGTGCCAGAGTCGGCTCTATCTGCTCATATCTAGACAGAGAATTTTTGCTTAAAATATCCACATAATGAATTCCTTACCAAAATATTAGGATGTTATTGTTTGTTTATCCTCAAATATCACCTTAGGGATTTGTTCCCTACAATATATTTCCTACTCTAGTTTCCATGTTTTCTACTAAACTTCCTCTGATACCAACTGTAACACCCCGAACCCTCTAGACTAGAGCCGGTGCTTTAATTGTGATATTGTCATGGTTAGAAGGAATGAAAATCCTAAAGGAAAGATCAATTTAGTAGTCTTGAAGAAACTAGATACATATACGTTACTCAAATTACATTAAAAAAGTTTACAAAATATAATACATAACGAAACTAAAAACTGAATCCAGAAGAACTCAATAAACGATTTCCTCTTTGACACATGTTGAAAGTAAAAAATGAAAGGGGTGAGCTCAGAAACTCAGTAAGGGTTATAAATAGAGGAATAATGAGTACAATAATAAGTGAATCACAATCAATATAACATAATCAATATGGCATAGGGAATAAATGAGAAACTAATGCCATTAAGAAACTGAGAATTAAACAGCATCCATAGATTTTTTCATAGTGAAATCCTCATGGAAAATAATAATAACTGATAATGAATAAAGAAAATGATTATTAATTGGAAGTAAGGTATCTGGCACATGAAACCAAAATACCGTAAAACGGTTTATTTCAATGGGTAGAAACCCGTCTGATTTTTGGAAACAAACTCAAAGGGTTTGTCACCAACCGATTTGTCTCATGAGACCTACCGATGCATCGAGGGTCTACAGCAGGTCCCACCCGCCACTTCCTGTCCAAATAATTCTTTATAAATTGATTCAATACAAGATAAATATGCTTTTTCAATATCTGTATAGATTAGAGTATACAGATTTATCAACATTTCCATAATTAAAATAACTTTTAAAATAAACACCGTATGTAAAATGGTATACAGTTTAGACAACAAACATATCTATGATATGAGATTATGGATATTTAATATAAATAAAATTTTCAAATGAAAAGTGATCTCAAATGGGAAGTAGGTAAACCATATAAGGATTATTAGGTGCACAATACAAATTTAGTCACAACAAAATAGTATTTGAGACGATGTCTCTTACCACAATGTACTCGGTCGAATTATATGACCAGAACATAATAACCCTCAAATAAATCATTGTATAACATGAATATAAATTGAATCATGTTATTATATATCAAATTTTAGTACACATATACCACATACAATAAATAAGTGGCAAACAATGATAATCTCACAGAAATGAAAGTGACATGAGAAACTCGTTGAAAACATTTCGGTATTGTAATGAGTGTTATTGAGAGGTATTAATGAGAGGTAAATGGGTATTCTATTATTTATTTTTCACAAGGACAGTATGGGAGAGGTGCGAAATCATACCCCATCATTAGGAATTAAAAAGGGCACAACATAGGGAAGATTCTTGAACAAAAGTGAGAGAGAGGATCCCTTACAATGATTGTATCATTAGAGTGAGGACAAATCAATGAAATATTTATGTGTGAAAAATAAAAATCCACAAAATATAAGTGGATATACAGTATAAAACAATCATAGGTCATTCACACATATTATTGGATACAAAAAACCAATGACATAGATGTGTAACTCAATAAATGGAAATTGAGTTAAGATATCCATTACCTTATGCTTGATGGTGTTATTGACTTCTAATTTAAGACCTGAATAAACAAATTATTCTTATTAATTCATAATTCCATAACCTCTTCTATATGTAAATGATTTATTATAACCCTTTTTAGTTCATTCAAGGCCTTTTTGATTAGTTATAAGGTTCAATTTCATTGTTCAGGCTCGCTTGTTTACTTGGTTTTAAATGATCAGTTGACTTATATTCAAGTTCAGATAAATATATAAGATGGATGTGGTTGTCCAGAAATGAAGTTATATTCTATTAGTGAACATCCAGAAGATTACATGGTTTTAAATTTAATTTGGTTACATAGAGTGAAGTTGAATTATTATATATATAACCTTAGTGATAACTGTTTTGGATAAACAGTGGGTTTGATTAAAATGAACATGTTTTACTTTAGAACTTAATACCATTTGTAAAAAAGGATTATAGAACTAAAAATATGATATATTACATATATAACAATCCGGTTCAACCATAGGACAAATGGTTTAATGACCAGAATTAAATATTATAATTGAAATTGATAAATCGTTGTCCTTGTATGTGCTAAATTAGCACATCTCAAATAGTGCTTTCATTTCTTTCAAATAAATAGTGGGGAAATATGAAAAAAGAAAATAACATTAAATAATTGAAGGAATTGGAAAGGACAATTTATCTCTTAAGACTTCCTCCTTTGAGAACCTTTTAAGGGGAGAGGTTTGGGTATTTTAAGGAGGCTAAGAGCTTTTGGACGTGGGGGAGGATCTTGGGGAGAGACTTGGGAAGAATATTGTCAAGGTACAAGGCTTGAGTGGTGTGAGAGGAAGATGGGGTGAGGGGTGCTTTATATAGTGGAGGGGAGAGGAGTTTTCTCAATATTATAATCATTAATTTATTATTTCATCTTAAGAAAACCAATAGTGAGTATTCCATGACCAAGAACAGTAATATATGCATGTGACTTCAAACCGATTGGGATAACATTAACATATCATCATCAATGACTTAATTAATCCATTATTTAGCATTTATTGTGAATTATTGGATTTTACTATTCATAAAAAATTTAAGTATTTCAGAAAAATCCCAAAAAAATTCCCTAACCATTTTTCAATGTGTAGAATCAAAAAATGAAGTCCATATTTCAATTTTTTTTTCTAAATATGATTAATTAAATATTTAATTAAATCATTATTTTATCAAAATATATAAACACTTAAAATACTCATCTTCATTTTTAAGGTGTCCAAATTCATTTATACACTCAAGGGTATAGATACAATTCATAAGAGTCATATTACGATTCATAAGGGTATGTTACTATTCATAAGGGTATGTTACTATAGATAAGGGTGGGTTACTATTGCCCGAAAATTAAGATAATTCTACCAGAATCTAAATATCATTTTGAACACAACCATGTATGTCAGATTTTTAAAATTCAAATCATAGAGCTGACAAATTGAAGTTTAATATCTAAATTATGGATATCTTTTATAAGTAACCATGTTTTATTCCATAGAGGCTCAATGATTCATGAAATATAGGCTATCTAATGAGTACAATTTATTTAAGAGAAACATACCATATAATGTTTGGGGTGCTATATGGTCACATCATGTGATCCAAAGACAATCATCTGATGGTCAACTTCATTTTATTATAGCGATTTATGTGATCCCATCACAATATCTAATAGAAATTATGGAATCTTCATGTGATCCTATCATGAGGTCCAATTAAAATCATGTGGTTAATGAAATTTTCTTCTATCCCTTCACGTGAAATTATCATGAAATCAACTTACAATCACATAGTGGCATGATTTTTATTGATTGTAAGATATCTCAATCATTTTTCATATCTTTGAATTCATGCACATTACTTGATTTCTTATTGATATCCATTGAAAATAATTTGGTGTATTCAATGAATTTGAATGATATATTCTTGAGATCTCTTGAATATTATTTAGTGTACTCAGGAGCTTCATAGGATCTCATCACAATATTAGTTTGGACATATGTGATGACACGATCCCTTCACATGATTAGTTTGTAATTCATGTGATATTGTAATTTCTTCTTCGGATCCCTCTAAAATCATGTTGTGTATTCAAAAACTTCATATGATATCTTCCTAGCATCTGTTGAAAATTATGTGGTGGATTCAAGTGATTCACATAATCTCATCATAAGACCAGTTTGGACATATGTGAAAATGTGATCTGTTCGAGTGATTAGTTGGTACTTCATGTGATTTCATAGACCCTTCACATGATTACTTTGGGCATTCATGCTCAATGAGATCCTTTAAAGAATTAATGTCAACTCTTCATTCCAAATTTTATAATAATACTATATCAACAACACCAATCCTTGTATAAAAACACAATCAACACAAAATCAACAGCATGAAAGATGTTAACCAATAATTACAATGTAAAAAGTGAAAATAATATATCCCATCCAAAAAAATATATTAACACATAATTGATGTAACTGGTTTCCTAATATTTTAATATCCATAGATATTATTTCCACCTTGATTTAATTTTTGTATGAATCCTTCGACTTTATCAAACTCTTCCACCACTTTAACTCCTCCTCCTAGGGAATAGTTCCCACTTTTGAAACTATCACGAGTTTTCCATCATGTCTGTGTAAGTTACTCCCACAAATACCTATATTGTAAAACTATTAAGGGAATCCTTTAGAGAGAATAATATATATTGATAGATTTACTTTTATGAATTCCCTTTTAATCTCTACACTAAACTCATCAGATCATGTTAAGTAAAACATGCTATCACCTACTTTTGAATCATAGAATCTGGTCTTCCTACCACTGGACATCCAAAAATCATAGCTTCCACTCCACTATCTCTATATTGAAATAAAAAATTAGTCTTCCAAAATACCTCCTTCTATTAGACTTAATGAGACAGAAAGAAAAAAATTTTCACATAGCTGAGCCTAGAAATCTCCCACTTGAGAATCATTTTAGATGCTTCAACACTAAGACCTCCATAAACTTATGAAAAAATCATTACATTCCAAAAAATTCATTGAAACTAAATATGTTTCCTACAATGTTTACAAATATCCAAGCTCAATATAGGATCAACACTTTCTTAAAATATATGATATTACAACCATAGTCTATATATCTACCGGATTACAAACGTAATTTAACATTAAAATATTATAAAATTCATCATTTTAGAAGTTATAGATTAATAGAAGGTTAAACATAATTTTCTTTGTCCAGAAATGGTACATTAGATTCTTGACCAAGTGGATCATACCTTGTGAATCAAAAAATAATGTTAAAACTTATTACCTTTATCTGATATCATCTGACCACTACATCATCCAAACCATATCCTACACTATTTTAATTAATTAAATAGAAAATATTCTATTATTTAATATGAAACTACCAGTTAATGTTTCAATATACATCTCATTGCAACACCTTATAAATTAAAAAAATATCCCAATATTCTTTTACATGTGTTAAAATCTCCTCCAAAGTGCTCCCAATACTTGCACAATTATTAGATGATTACAAACCATGTAATATATCAAAATTATAACTGTCGATATATAAGGAACCCTTTCCATGCAGTCATCCCAAATTTAATTCATGGTACCATCTCTTTAATCAACTTGAAATGTCTAGCTAAGGGAGTGGTATCAAGTTTCACCTTGCTCAGTTTGAAATTCATTACAATATTCTGAATGTAGTTTGAATAAGTCAAGAATAAATTTATTGAACTAAAACCACTTTTTATCTGTATTCCTAGTATCTATATATGCATAACCAAATCATACATTTCAAACCATTTATAAAATTTATCATTAAAGTTATTTATTATTTACTTTAATGGGCCTGTGATAAGAATTCTAAATCAACAAATATTTTTCATACATAATTATAATATATAATTATACCAATATTCCAAAACAAAACATTAAGATCCACCACATAATTTTATCGGTCTGGTATCTTTGTAAACATGGATATATAAAAAACTTTTTCATATGTGAACTAAAAAATATCCCGCTAATTTATTCATAAATAGAACCCTACTTAGACATATCTTACATAATACCTTTCTAGTAACTTTAGAAATTTAATGATAATAAAGGGTGAGATTTAATTCTTAGTAAGGGTAAACATATAAGATCCTAGGTTTTATTATGATGTACGTATCTTTTTTTCTTTAAATGATTTTATACGGTCTAAGGTGCGCACACAATGTGATCATGGGTGTATTAGGGGAGTTTGAGGCCTGTTCAGTCATCAAAGACTGAATTTTTTGGAAATAATGGACTAGTTGCAATGTTACTATAAATTATGTGGGACAGGATATATGGTTACCCCTAACGATACGAGGACCGCATAATGGGCCTAAGGAGCCAGCACAGTTTAAGGAAACTCTACATATGGAGGCACACACCCATGAAATATTCTATAGAGATTTCAAATTATTTGAAGGAATGGTTTTGATGTGGTTAGTCAAACTATGTTCACTAACCCTATGGGGTTACCCTTTAATATAGTTACAGGTGCATGGTTAGTGTATGGTTTGGTAAGCTATGTGTCCAAACTGTGCAGTCTAGTAACTATTCGAGAAATTAACTGTAACAACCCCAATTTTTTATAAATATATGGATCATTTTTTTTAAATTTGAATATATATTTTATCATGGTAAACAAGTACTATGGTCTAGGAAAGGTATGAGTAGCATTTGGGGCCTGTTCATAGCATAGAGTTCTAGAAAAGTGGGTTACATGATAGGATGGACAGTTATGGGAAATAGTTCAACCCAGGATACAAGGTTTGAAAAATCAATGTGACTACAGACTAGGGCACCTGAATGTACATATATTTTGTCTAAAATCAAGTGAGACAGTGCCCACAACCATCTGGCTTGCTGTAGTTTTCAAACAGATCCTTACCGCATGGTTTGCACCTGGTTTGAAAATAGTGTACTTAAACCATGAGACACCAAATTATTGGGGTAAAATGACCATTTTTTCCACTTAATTATTAAATCAATTTAACCTATATCCATTGTTTTCCAGTGGTTGTCCAATGGGTTCTTCCTCATGTTGAGATCAAGCCCTTTGTTGGATTGGATCTATTCTAACTCCTACATCCAACAACCCATCTTCGATCTGATGGAAGCATTGAATAACCCAAGGTAAGGCTAGCCCTTGGTAATCCTCCTTCATTGTTAAGTCTCACCATCTATTGCACTATTTAGATACATAATCATTCACCCTATTTTGAGTGTGTTTGAATGAAACTAAAATCTCTTCTAACCTGCTTCAAATATGAGGTTGATATCAAGTGATACTTCATCTACAACTCTAGGGTTGGTGTTCATGTAGTTTTCCAATTGAGTTTTGGTCATTTTGTATTTATACCATTCTTCCATAATCATACCTTTGTCAAGCGTCTATATTGTGTTTGTTAATTCATTCCTAAATGACACTAGTGACTTGATATTGATTGATTAGATCTTTTTTGGGGTTTATACAACACACATAAACTATAAGGACACCCATATGTGTGCCTCCTTGAAATCAGTCATTTTAGACTAATGGTGCAAAATGCTTGAACCCAATTTTGCTTCCAGTGTGAGTATAAAATGAATTATACTTTTATAAATGTGTAATTAATGTATTCCAAGGTGCCTCAAAGGATTTTGGATCCTTAAGAAGTGGAATTTCCAAAATGATTTGTTGATTTATTACTTGGCCTCATTATTGACCCCTATGTTTTATAATGTCATTTTCCATGTTTAGGATAATTGGTTGGTTTTCCTTGTATAGGGTGGATAGGGTAATATGTCTATAACATATATAATGAATTTTCTTTGATGGAACAATTCCATGTATGGAATTTTCTTTACATTGTTTTGGTTTTATTAAAAAGGTATCATATGAAAAGGATTGTTTTATTAAAATGAACTTGATATATGGATGGTGAACCCATGCCTTGTGTAAATTAATGAATGATAAGTTGGTTTCTTGGAATGTTTTTATTAAGGTCAAAGGAACACTTTATAGGTTTTTCCTTATGTATCACATGGTATAATTACTCATTCCTTGGTTTCCTTTTGAACGATTTGATGATAAGACACAAGAGGCAATTCCTTATGATCATCTTATTTAATGTGAACATGATAATGTATTATAGTGAGATGAATTAAAGCTTAATAAATCATGTTTTATATGTATGATAAAATATTATTCCATATATTATATAGTGCCAAAGAACCATGAGAAACCTCGGGAGGGGAGATTATGGGAGCTTCATACCTAGAGCTAGGGTATAAACTGTGGGAGCTCCCCTAATGATTGATGTGTTTGGGTAATTCCTAGTCCTTCTCGCAGCTAGATATAGTATATAGAATTTAAGAACACCATTGGTGATGGATAATAGTAGGTATGCCCTAGTCCTTCTAGTACATTCATTCCAAGAGACTCTGAGGGATCTTGGATTTCCATTAGAGGTTAGACTATGAGAGCTTCCCCTGAAATTGCATGGCAGTGGTTATGTACCGATCCACCCCAACACATATATATGTTTATATATATATAATGGGATGAAGTATGTTGACCCTCCAGGTGTCCATTAGGAACCTGAGTAGGCAGTTATTTTTATATTCAGTATTTTTTTCCTTCCATCATATACTTTCACACTGTTTATTTATGAGCACCTACTTTGATGACACCTAGACACCACTGGTGTTGGATTACTAATATTTTTATCTCAAAACCTACTCGGGCTGCCCTAAACACCTCAGAATATTATGATTCTTTAGGTACTGGAAAGGGTAAGGGACCTTGTATAGGTTGTTGACCTGTGCTACTTTTTTAGAGCTTATTAGAAGATGATCAGGCATAGGATTGAGATGCTCATGTAGATGTTTTTGTTATTTTGTTCTTTTTTTACAACTGTATATCATGATTGTAACTATTCGTGCATTTATATATTATTATAATTCTATGCATCATTGTATTAGATGCTACATTTGAGGATTTTAGTTATTATATTAATTTATTCAGTATTCTTCTATTTACTACAGTTGTATATTTTATTCTGCTTCCCTTATATTTAATATTTTTTGTATCTTCGGTGGAACTCTAACATGAGGGTTTGGTCTCACCGCGGTACTACCTTATACACCCTTGAATCTAGTCGGTAACCACTAGAATATGGGGAGATGCACCAGAGATCATGTGGCCAATCGGGCCCGGGGTATGGGTTAGGTGGTATCCAAGTCCAAGTAGTCACAAAGTTGTATCACAGGGGTTACATTCTTGAAGTACTCTTTGGAGATTATATAATGAATATTGGGAATTCTTGGTACTTGGTCACAAGTCGTTCTTGGGCGTCGTAGAACCATGTACGGGGTGAAGGACAAGTTTCATTAAATTAGATGGTTACTAATTATTCAATTAATTGTAAATATCATTTCACAATTGGGTAATTTAGTTGTTATATGATGCTATTAATGTTTCTGTTATTGTAATTATTATTTCATCACTTGGTCCGATGAAATGAGGGTTATACATTAGAATCAAGCATCATCTTAAGAACAACATGAATTATTGGACATGAATCTTTCCATGCGATGATTAATTTTTCGAAAGTGTTTCCCTTTTCATGTTGAATGTGCCTTTTTATATATTAAACTGGGTTGACATATTTTGTAGGATATGAAATGTCATATGGTGTGTGTTTAGTGGGTGACACATTTTGATTCATAAGGTTTATGGGCCCTTATGGATCAAGAAATGGAATTCTAACTAGACAAACAATTTTAATAGTTATTTTATCCTATAGATAAGAACAATTTAAATGAGAATGGAATCCATGTGAATTCCATATTTTGGTTCACAATGTTAATGGGCCCTTAGGGACCATAAAATGTCATATCATTGGATTTAACTTATTTGAATGTTTTAAATGATTAAATGCGAACTATTTCAAATGGGAAATGAATTATAAATTGAGAAAAACCATATTGTACATGATTGACCCAATTAATTAAATCCAAACCTATCCATATTAGTGGATAGTGGGTGTTTCTTATAGCATCCCGCCTTTTTTATACAAAACTTTTCATTAAAATTTACAAATAGTGGATCTTTAAAGTATATTTTCTTGGAAATCAGGAACAATAAAACGTGAATACAATATTTTTTTTCTAATTCACTTTTAAGGATTCATCATAAGTTCATCCTAAGTATAATTACTGAATCTCATAACTGGGAGACATACATCAATGGAAAGGGAGAGATGAAGGCCCAGTAATGGTAAACAAGATAATCAGTTTAATTGTGATATCAATACGAACTTGATAAAAAAACATAAAGACATGAGAAATGTAAGTATAGGTATATCATAATGAAAAGAACATGAAACATAACTTGAATATGATACAACTACATTTCATTTAGACATTCATGATCATATCACCAAGGTTCATTCCTAAGGTGTCATAAACATTACCAAGGTTATTTACCAAGGTATCGTGAAACTTGTCATCTCTAGAGATTAATTATTTACCCAATGCATTGGAGAGATATCAGGGTTCACCCATAATATGTCTTTATTTTCATGTGATCCACATATATCATAATAAAAAATTTCATAAATAACCCATAGATAAAAAAAGAAATGGGTATCATTTTAAAATCGTGATGTTTTACTTGTTTTTCAAAATAAGATCATTATGTCATTTATAACCCAAGGAAAGAGAGTGAGGGTTATTTTTATGTCAATACTAGAGTCAAATATATATATTTTTATATTTATGAATCCCCATTGAAACAAAATAGGTCTGAGTATTCACATAAATAAAACAAGATAAGAAGAGAGAGAAATTTTGAGGCAAAATTTCTGTAGCATAACAGCTATATATCATGGTTTTAGAAAAAAATAAAAAGAGAGGGGACAAGGGTATCCCATCCATAAATGAATAATTTTACATTATAGGGATAGAATAGAAAGAATTAAGATCATGTTGCGGACATTTCAATGACACACCACATGAAAAGGAAACATGAAAGGAGAGGGAAAACACGATTTCTTTTACGAAAATTCGGCAGCCTAACGACATCACATAAAAATTCAGAAAATCAATTTATGAGAGAAGAAAGGGTCTCTAATCCTTTGGAAATGAAATGTAAAGTACTAAAAATATATAATAACAAGCCCCCTCATAATAAAATGGAACTATAAGACATAATATAAAGGATGTCACGACTTAAAAGAGAAGGGTGAAAGTTTCCCTTACCTTGAAGAGTAACTTTGAAAGCTTGATGGTCAGGACCTTGGGAGGCTTGAGGGAACATTCGGATAACTCTTTGGGAGGTAAGGAGACCAGAACTTCATTGAGGAGGATTTCGGAATGAAATGGATTAGGAAATGGCGTGGTATTTATAAGAGAAGTGAGGGAATAAATTATTAATTTCCAAGGAACACCTCATCGGTGGTATTGGAAAAACCATGGGCTTGCCCATGGTATTGGCCACTTGGGACACCTTATAGAATATCTTAATATTCATAATTCATCCATATTTCTTACATCATTAATGATGTCACTGAACACCCAAAACTCAAAACTGTATTATTACTATTCACTAAAAATTCAACTGTTTTGGAAAAATCCAAAAAAATCACCTTAACCTAATATCGTTGATCTAAATTCAAAAATGAACTCCATTTTATGAAAATAATTTTCTAAATATTTTTAATTTAATATTTAATTAAAAACACTATTCACTTGAAAAAAAACTAATACTTAAATAATATTTTTTGAAGCACTTATTTACTTATTTTATTGAATCACATTACCTAATCAAGGTGCCTAAATTATATTAATACTTTATTAAGTGATTTTAATATTCCATTTGATCAAATTAACATTCATAAGCGTAAAATTTCTATTCATAATTTACTATTCACCAAAAAATAAGTTGATCTTATTACTCTAAATTTCTTATTGAACAAATCCCTAGAAGACCATTTTTTGGAAAACATTACGTATTATTAATTATTTAAGGTTTACATAAATATTTAAAAATATACTTTTCCCCAAAATTTATCAATAATATACATCCTATATTTATCTGGAAATTTGAAATTCACAAACTTTACCATAAGAAGAAATAAAAATTATAGTTATCTCAAAGGATTACACAGAGCAGCTAAGGTCTCATTACATAAACCCTTATAACACTAGTATAGGACCTAAGTGTAAGGTGTGCTAAGGTGATAGAATCTTGGGGTGGCTCGACCAACATTGCCTGAGTGGTGACCTCTGTCAGCTTGAACTTCTCCCGTAGGTGATTCCGTTGAAGATTCGCATGATGAAGTTCAGCTTGGGCTTGGTCCATAGCAAAGCCCAGTGGTGGTAACTTCTTCCCAAGTTCTGTCAGATGGTCTTTGAATGGACCGAGTCTACTAGATGAGGCCATAGAATCTTCTTTCTGTATTAATAAACCAAGATAACTTGTTTTTATAAACAATAATTGTAATGTTAAGAGTTTAGTTTCCAACAGTCATATTGACCAATGGTTATATAACAGTCGAAACCCTGAAGTCTCATATAATTATACTCACTTAGTTAATTAAAGAATATAGTTTTGTTGAGCATAAAATGAAAAAAACACACAAATTGGAAACAAATATTAATAAAAGTTTGAGTCGTTACATTCTCCCCCCCTTAAGAAATTTTGTCCCCGAAATTTTAACTCGTACCCTCAAAAAAGAAAAGGTGTGGGTACTTCTGGCTCATTGACTCCTCTAGTTCCCACGTGGATTCTTCATATTTGTGGTACCTCCACAACACCTTGACATGGTGGGTAGTCTTGTTGTGTAGAACCTTTTCTCTTCAATCCAAGATCTCCACTGGCTACTCCTCATAAGAGAATTTATGTTCCAATTGTACCACCTCTGGGTTTAGTACATGTGAAGGGTCAGGTATGTACTTCCTCAAGAGGGATACGTGGAAGGAATTATTAACTTGTGCTAGATTTGGAGGTAGTGTAAGCCGATAGGCCACTGCTTCTACGTGATCTAGAATTTCATAGGGGCCAATGTACCTAGGGCTGACCTTACCTTTCTTCCCAAACCTCATGACTCTTTTCCATGGTGAAATTCAAAGAAAGACCTTGTCACCAACATCAAACTCCATGTCCCTTCAATGGTTGTTAGCATAGCTCTATTTCCAACTCTGAGAATCCTTAACATGTTGTTGTATGAAATAGACTTTTTTTTCATCTCTTGCACAAGATCAGGACTAAGAAGATTTTTATCACCAGCTTCATCCCAACAAGTAGGAGTTCCACATCGCTTCCCATATAGATCTTTATAGGGTTCCATTTGAATGCTTGAGTGGAAGCTATTGTTGTAAGAGAACTCAAATAACGAGATATGTTAATCCCATCCACCTTTAAATTCCATTGAACATGTCCTCGAGTGTTTGAATAGTCCTTTCAGATTGGCCATCCGTTTGGGGGTGATATGCCGTACTGAAATTCGATTCAGTGCTTAGAGCATGCTGAATACTTCTCTAGAATTTTGATGTGAACCTCAGATCACGATTAGATATGATATAAAGTGGAACTCCATGCATCCTTACCACTTTCTTCATGTAAATCCTAGAAAGTTGATCAAGAGATAAATCTACCCGAATGGTGATAAAATGGGCAGTCTTGGTGAGATGTAACACAATAACCCATATCACATTGTTTCCTTTGGAAGTTCTCGGAAGACCAGTGATGAAGTCCATAGTGATATTTTCCCTCTTCCATGCTAGTATGGGTAGTGGTTGCAATACCCCTTTATGAAGTTGTCACTCTGCCTTCACTTGTTGACATACCAGGCACCTCGAAGTGTAGTTAGAAATCTCCCTCTTCATATTATCCCACCATTAATGATCATAAAGGTCCCTATACATTTTTGTTCTTCTAGGATGTATATAGAAAGTATAGCTATGAGTTTCATCCATCAACTCCTTCTTTATTCCCAGAATAGATAGAACACATAGTCTTGTACGAAATTTCAGTACACCTTCTTGATCAATATTGAACTCAGGATACTTCCCATCCTTCACAGCCTCAAACTTCTTCGGTAACAAAGGATATTCTTTTTGAGCTCTCTTGATCTTCTCTAGTAATGATGATTGATAAATCATTTGGGTTAGGGTTGATGATGTCCCTTCCCTTATAATTCCCAAGTCCAGCTTTACCAGGTAATTGATCAAAGGATCTCTTTGAATTCTCATCATAAAAATGACAACTAGGTCTTTCCAGCTTAATGCATCACTAACATTGTTTGCTCTTCCAGGATGATAATGAATTGAACAATCATAGCCTTTAAGAAGTTTCAACCATCTCCTTTGTCTCATGTTCAATTCATTTTGTGTGAAAATATACTTCAAACATTGATGGTATGTGTATATATCACATTTCTCCCCATAAAGATAGTGCCTCCATATATTCAGAGCAAAAATGACCACAACCAGCTCCAGATCATGCATAGGATAATTTTTATCATGATTCTTCAACTGTCGAGATGCCTAAGCAATGAATTTGTAATTTTTCATGTGGACACACACAATCCCTTTGAGAGATGAATCTCTAAAAATAACAAATCCTTCTCCATATGAGGGAAAAGTTAACACGGGTGCAGTAACAAATCTATTATTCAGCTCTTGGAAACTTTCCTCGCACTCCTTTTTCTAGATAAAATTGACACATTTTCGAGTTAACTTGGTTAATGGATTAAAAAGTCCTGAAAAGTTTTTCACAAACATCCTATAATATCCTGCTAATCCAAGAAAACTTCAAATATCAGTTATTGTTGTAGGATAAGGCCACTCTTCTACAACTTTTTTCTTTGTAGGGTCAACTGTGATTCCTTCATTGGTTATAATATTCCCTAAGAAAGCAACTTATTGTAACCAGAATTCACATTTAATAAACTTTCCAAAAAGCCACTCCTTCTGCGGAGATTGCAAAATAAATCTTATATGATCTTCATGATCTTTGTGAATTTTGGAATATATCAGAATATCATCAATAAAAACTACAAGAATGTTATCAAGGTAGTCTTTAAAGACTATATTCATCAAATCCATAAAAATAGCATGTGCATTAGCCAGTCTGAAGGGCATAACAACAAACCCATAATGCCCGTATCTTGATCAGAAGGCAGTTTTCAGAATATCATCTTTCTTCACCCTCAATTGTTGATAACCAGATTTAAGATCAATGTTAGAGAAGAATTGAGCCCCATGAAGTTGGTCAAATAAGACATAAATTCTTTGAAGATGGTATTTGTTCTTCACTGTGATCTCATTCAGTTCTCTATAATCAATGTATATCCACATTGATCCATCCTTCTTCTTCACAAAGAGAATTGGTGCTCCCCAAGGTGACACACTCGGTTGGATAAACCCTTTCTCCAAAAGACCTTAGAGTTGTTTATTTAATTCCTCAAAATCTACATTTTCTATCCTATATGGGGTCTTTGATATCATATGATATCTATTTATGATTTCAATGGAGAACTCTACCTCTCGTTCTAGGGGAGGTCTGGGAAACTCCTCAGAAAATATGTCAACTTATTCCTGGATAATGGGGATAGTTTCAATCCTTAAACTCTTATCTCCTTAGTCTTCTACACCTATCAACTCTATAAAGAAGGATATAAGGGGTTCATATAGGCAAAGATCACGTTGAGATATCTCTCATTAGAAGATAACTGTAGGTTTTACATTCAAGACTACTAAGATTTCCTTTCTTCTGCATTTGATCTTAGCGTTATACTTTGAGAGCCATTCCATCCCTAGTATAATGTTGAATTCCAACATGGGAATGACTACTTGATTTTGATAAGATTGTTCTCACTAAAGTAAATAATATAGTTTCTAAAAACTGATGATGCATCGATACACCCATCAGGGGTCATGACTAATAACTCTATTTTTATAAAATTGGGGGTTTATTCTAAATCATTGAAAACATGGAGGAAATAAAGGAATGCATAGAACCAGAATCAAACAAAGTACTTGATAGTTTTGAGAGAACAAAAAGAGTACCTTACACCACATCATTTGAAGCTTCAACTTTAGTTGTAGTGATTGAAAAAGTATGACCTTGTTCCCTTGGCCGTTGCTAAGGCTAATGGTGGTTCCCCTCTACTGCCCCCAGATTTGGACAGTGACTAGAAAAGTTCCCAAGTTTTCCATACATAAAGAACTGGATATTAGGTAGTACCTACACCATCTTCCCCATGTCGTTTGCGTTTGGAAGTTGAGGTTTTACCTCACTATGAAAATTCCTCGCAATATGGCCATCTCTTCCACACTTGTAGCATTTCCTACTCCCGAGAAGAAAATTCCATGAATGCTTATTCAAACATTTATTACATGTGGGATGTTTCACTTGCTTGCCTTATCTTACCTTATCAATGGTCCTCCCTGAGCTGGGCACCATTGATATCTTATTGTCATTTGATTTGTGAGACCACTGCATCTCACCAAACTCCAGCTCGACTTTCATCACACTCCACACGATCTCCTTGTAGCTATCATAGTATCAGTTGGCTAGATTCTTCTACAAATGAGGTCTCAGTCCACTGAAGAATCTATCAACCTTGCCACTAGTATCCATGACAAATATTGAGTATAACAATAAATTCTAGTGAAGTTCATCTTGTAGCTTCCAAAAGATTCATTCTCCTTTTGCTTCAGCTCAAGAAAGTCCTCCTCCATTCTTGTTCTCAGGGGATGAGGGAAAGACTCACTAAAGATAGTCCCTCTGAACTCTTAACACTCCATAGCTTCAACCTTCACTATTTTCATTGTGTTTTTAATCAGTTCCCACCACTGATCAGCTTCTCCTTCTAAGTGATAGACAGTCAGGGTGACATTCTCTTTCTCTGAACAACTAAGCACAAAAAAGATCTTCTCTATAGAGTTGATCCACTGTTCAGAAAACAATGGGTCAGTCGATCCATTGAAGGTTGGTGGTTGTTAGTGCATAAATAATTCAATAGAATGTTGTTAACTTTGGGGGGATATTGGTATCTTAGATTTATTTAATTTATTTCTCATAACTTGAGTCAGTTAGTTCATCATTTGCATGAATGTTTCCATTCTGGCTTCCATCGGAGGGTCGTCAGTTCATGGTCTATTGCGGTCACCATTTGCACGATTCCTCATATTACCCTCCATTTTCATAAATAATAAAACTTGAGTGATAATCTTATTTTATTTATGAATCTTTTAAATATAATGTATTTTATGTCTTAAAACATCATGCTTAAACAATTAAATTTCTCTAAAATTCCTTTATAATGATCCATAAAAAGCATATGATTAACCAAACATATCCACCAGGAGTGTCGTAACCAAGAGTACAATAAGGCTCTGCTATTGTGTACCAGGATACCCTGGTTAAAGCCAAAAACTCCTTGTCATAGTTTTTACTCCTAGGTAAATCTATTCCAGAGATGCCTCTATCTGCCAGTATCCAGATATGGATGTATTTTCTTGATATACCACTTACTCAATAATCACCAAAATACGAGGAATTTTTCATATATTTAAACATTTCAATAGGATTCTTCCTAAATTTTTCATATCCTAATTTCTATAAATAATTAAACTATCCTTTGATAAGAACTATAGAATCCTTCCTTTTAAATACACAACTTTTCATTACATTTTACAAACAAAGGATCTTTAAATTCTAGTGTCTTGGAAATGATGAATAATAAAACCTGAATACAACATAAAAAATTCTTATAATACACTTTTAAGGATTCATCATAAGTTCATCCTAAGTAAAATTACTGAATCTCTTAACTTGTATACACACATCAATGGAAAGGGTGTGCTGAAGGCCCAGTAAGGGTAAACAGGGGAATCAGTTTGCTTGTGATTTCAATACGAACATGATAAAAAAAATAAAGGCATGAGAAATGTAAGTATAGGAATATCATAATGAAAATAACTTGAAACATAACCTGAATATGTGGCCACAATATTTCATTTAGACATTCATGAACATATCACCAAGGTTTATCCCCAAGGTGTCACAGAAATTACCAAGGATATTCACCAAGGTATCGTGAAACTTGTCATCTCCATAGTCTAATTATTTACCCAATGCATTAGAGTTCTATCAGGGAAAACCATTAATATGTCTTTATTTTAATGTGATCCTCATATATCATAATAAATCATTTCACAAATAACCCATAGAGAATAAAATAAATGGGTATCATTTTAAAATCGTGACGTTTTAAAAGTTCTTAAAAATGAGGGATTGAAGGTTATATGTATTTCAATTAGAGAATAAAATTTATCTTTTTGTATATTTATGGACACCCATAGAAACAAAATAGGTCTATGTATTCACATAAATAAAACCAGAGAGGAAGAGAGATAAATTTTGAGGTGAAATTTCTGGAGCATAACAACTATAAATCATGGTTTTAGAAAATAATAAAAGGACAGGGGAAAAGGGTCTCCCATACATAAATGAATAATTTTACATTAGAAGTATAGAATAAAAAAAATATGATCATGGTGTGGCCATTTGAATGAAACATCAAATGAAAAGAAAACTTGAAAGGAATGAGAAAGCACAATTTCTTTTACGAAAATTCGGCAGCCTAATGACATCACTTAAAAATTTAGAAAATCAATTGATAAGAGTGAAAAGGGTCTCTAATAATTTGGAAATGAAATGGATAGTATTAAAGATATATAATAAGAATCCCCCTCATAATAAAATGGAACTATAAGACAGAATATAAAGGAAGTCATGACTTAAATGAGGAGGGTGAAATTTTCCCTTACCTTGAATAGTAACTTTGAAAGATTGAAGGTCGGGACCTTGGGGGGATTGAGGGCACCTTTGGAGGACTCCTTGGGAGGTAAAAAGATGATAACTTCATTGAGGAGGATTTTGTAATGAAATGTATGAGGAATTGGATTGGTATTTATAGGATAAGTGAGGGAATAAATTATTAATTTCCATGGGACACCTCATCGGTGGTATTGAAAAAACCATGGGTTTGCCCATGGTATTTTCCCCTGGAATTGGCCACTTGGGAAACCTTATAGAATATCTTTAATTTTCATAAGTTTAACAGATTTATTACATCATTATTACTTCATTAATGATGTCATTAAACACCCAAAACTGAAAACTGTATTATTACTATTCACTAAAAATTTAACTGTTTCAAAAAAATCCCAAAAAATCACCTTAACCTAATATCGATGCTATGAATTCAAAAATGAACTCCATTTTATGAAAATAATTTTATAAATATTTTTAATTTATTTTTTAAATAAAAACACTATTCACCTGAAAAAAACTAATACATAACTAATAATTTCTGAAACACTTATTTACTTATTTTATTGAATCACATTACCTAATCAAGGTGCCTAAATTATATTAATACTTTATCATGTGCGTTTACTATTCTATTTGGTCACATTACTATTAATTAGAATAAAATTAAAATTCATAATTTACTATTAACCAAAAATTAAGTTGATCTTATTAAACTGTAAATTTCTTACTGAACACAACTGTAGAAGAGAATTTTTTTAAAAACATTACACATTATTAATTATTTAAGTTTTACATAACTATTTTAAAATATCATTTTCCCCAAAAATTCATCAATAATATACATCCTATATTTATCCGAACATTTGAAATTCACAAACATTACAATAAGAAGAAAAAACAAATTTATTTATCTCAAAGGATTACACAAAGTAGCTAAGGTCTCATTACATAGCCCCTTATAACACCAACATAATACATAAGGGTAAGGTGTTCTAAGGTGATAGAATATTGGGGTGGCTTGGCCAACATTGCCTGATTGGTGACCTCTATTAGCTTTAACTTCTCCCATATGTCATTCTGTTCAAGCTTCACATGATGAAGTTAGACTTAGGCTTGGTCCAGAGAAAATGCCAGTGGTGCTACCTCCTTCCCAAGTTCAATCAGATGGGCTTCATATACCCTGAGTCTACTGGATGAGGCCATCGAATCTTCTTTCTGTTTTAATTAACCAAGATCACTTTTATTTATAAACAATAATTGTAATGTTAAGATTTTCGTTTGAGATGGTCATATGGAACAACGGTTATATAACAGTCAAAACCCCAAAGTCTCATTTAATTAAACTCACTTTTTTAATTATATAATATAGTTTTGTTGAGCATAAAATAAATAACACACAAATTGGAAAGAAATATTAATAAAATTTCGGGTCGTTACACTACTTATATCTTATAACATGTTATAGTTTATTCCAATGTCTAGTTCTATGTTTTGAAGAATGCAGAGATTCATGTTTGTTCTTATAGGAAGGTTTTAGTACCTTTCAATTATTCTTGAATGAAATGTCCTATATTCCTTGAATCCCTTCTAAGATGATCATTTTGAATTTTATAATTATTTCTCCATGACGTACTCTGGTCACATGCCCTAAATGTGGTGAGAATAATTTTTATTAGATGAAAGGCCATGAGCTTCCAGATGTCCCTTCTATCAAGCCACATGTGGCTCCTGTTCTTGTTCTAGATATGGATGAAAATTCCTTGTTTCGAGAGGGATTCATTGGTATGATGTAGTAGATGAAATTTCTAGTGTGACCTACCCTGAGTATGTTATGGTTGACATGTGAGTTTCAGTATCAGCATCCACCCATCTTCTTGGGGGATGGCAGACTACATGCTACATAGTCTTGGCTTGAGGCTATCCTTTCATATTTTGAGCACCAAGAGACAACTTATGAATAGAGGTTGTAGCTAGCTTCTTATATGCTATGGAATTCATCTAAGAGGTGGTTGGATGTCATCACCCAAGAATATCAGAATAGAGAGATGGAATGGGATGATTTTCAGACCATCTTATTTGAATAATTAATTCCAAATACTTTGAGGGATGATATAGCTAGATATTTTATGAACATGAATTAAGATACCATATTAGTTATGGAATACTCATCCCATTTCACTATGCTGCAGAGGTTTGTACCATCTCTAGTTACTGATGATTAGATGGATGCTCAGTGATTTATGTATGGGCTGTGATACTCCATCTGATCACTGGTCAATGTATTCTAGCTGATGACCATCTCATAAATCATCCAAAATGACCTAATTATGGAGAATAATTTTAGAGATGTTGGATGTGAATGTTAGGAAGGTTCGACACCTAGAGATTCTACTGGATCTTCATCTGGGCAAAAGAGTCACTTTGAGACTACCTATAGAGGTAGAAGGAGTCAATCTCTTTGTATTGATAGTTCTCTAGTCTATCAATAATGTAGAAATATAGGTCACTTTATACCATATTGTTTGTGGGATCCAGTTGAGTGCATAAGTTGTGGTAGGATGGGTCATGTCCATCATTTCGGTAGGACTTTCACTTTAGTTCATAGCGAGTGGGGATCTAGACATACTGCTTGGTCAAAAGTTGGGTTAGCAGGATCACAATAGTCTAAATGATAGAATAGCACCAGTCATTCTGGATGAGGTGGAGGTCAAGGTAGAGGCTGTAGAGACCCGAAGCTTGATGTACATGGACTTTACATTACTTTTGCGGAATACTTAGTACATTACAAAAACACACACACAAGGACCGTAATAGTTTAGTGCCTTTGGAAACTCGGACTATAATCTTCTAATCGTGGTGAAAGATCTTCAACATCTCCCATAAAGATCTTCTTTTTTTTACCTAAAACCTTTATTTATATCCTAGGGAAAAGAAAACATAAAAGGGTGAGCTCAAATGCTCAGTAAGGGTAAACAAAAGAAATATCAATCACATCATACTCATAAGAACATAACATTTTGGAAATCATAACCTGCAAAAGAGAGCATAATTTCATAACATGGGATAAATTATGGCAGTGAAATGTAATCACAATAATCATAACATAAAACATGGAACTTTGTAGCATACACACATAATCATAGAGAATCATTTCTTGTTAGTCAAGACTCATTGCCAAGACTATCTTAGTGGACAAAGTCCCTTTCTGAATCGAGTAACCCTCGTTTCAGTCCTGTTTCACTGAACCGGTATAACCTACCATTTCAGCAATGTCTATCTCATGAGATATAAAATCTTTACCCAATGCATTGGAGGGAGATATAGGTCCCACCCATCTCATAATGATACCATTCTTATGTGTGCCACAAAATCTTAAAACATACATCATTGCATAACCCATGTAAATAAAAATGGGAATCTTAAACATTGTGACATCATAAAACAATTCATATAAGATAAAGGAATTCATAAAAAATATTTCCATCACAACATAATCAAATCCATGTAATAATAGGGATAGAAACAGAACCCTTTATTATCTTATATGGAAACTAAGTTTGACAAAACACTTGAAATGAATTCTTGAGGAAAATATCCTTTCTTCTTCAAAATCAATTTCTTTTCACAAAACGTCATGAAATTTTAAAAGAAAGAGATTTTATTGAAAATAGTCATGAAATATTTTGAAGGAAGCTTCATGAAAATAAGGCTTTATAAAACCGTAAAAATCCGTTCGTGCCGTATAAGTTAAAAAAAACATTCTTCTTGTACTTTTGTCGGAAAAGTAAAAAAGTACCTCGTATGAAAAACGACAAAAGATTCCTTTCATATCTTTTACTAAAAACTCTCCGAAGGGTAAAATTGGATTTAAACAATTTTAGGTGGATGGAAATAATATTAAATATTGAGGAAACATGGATGTGGATGATAAAATACACCCCAGTAAATACCAAAGTATAAACAATCTCAGATAAAAATGAGATTGTGATATTTCCTTTAACTTAGGTCCAATTTGCTTTGTACGTGTCCGAAGCTCCTGTATAATGGTTTAAATAATGTTATTGACTTATTCCAGAATCATAAATATTGATATGATATCATATATGGTCATATTCTTAGCTTCTTGATAGTAATATTTCATTGTTACTTGTTACTCGGGTCTTTATTGCCTTTTGTTCTTATGCGTGTTTTTCCGAATACATTCTTATTCTTCTTTTAAGGTTATAGATACCTTATATCCAGAATGGTATTAGTGTAACATATATCAAATTTATTCATTCAATTTATATAATTACTATGTAATGATGATCATGTAGAACAAGTCGCATCACATCGTGGAGACGGTATTCCGTACGTACGCACGAGTGATGATATCGTTCCTATGATCGTGTAACTGTATTGGAGTATATATATATTATTTCAGTATCAATATTACTTTATAATAATCATAAATAGTTACTTATTATACCATTATACCCATCCTTGTAAAGTGATGGTGGAAAATAGATTACACCACGGCGTGGAGACGGTATTCCGTACGTACGCACGCGCGGTGATTTCATTTTTCCGTAGGTTGGATAGAAGGTGAATTAGGGTTGTTTCATATTTATAATAACATATCAGTATGTAAGTAATACTGATGTTATTACTTTATCATGAAACAACTAAAGAAGAAGAAGTTGAAGAAGAAAGAAATTGAAAAGATCGGTAATGGATATTACCTCTTCTTTGGAACGCTTCTTTGAATCCTTCACTTAGGGAACTAAGATTGGTCTTTGAAGAAGACCAGGACCTCTAGGACTATTCTAGGGAAGTGGAGAAGGGATTTTGGCAGGGTTTGGACGAGCTTGAGTGCTCAATTTGGTGTGAGGAGGAGGGGGAGGAGGTGCCCTTTTATAAGGGAGGAGAGGGGCACCTTAGGAATTCTTAAAAATATTAATTTATAATAAATCTAACCCCACTTAAAAACCTCCAAAAATGACTCATATTCGAAGATTAGATGAGATAGGGTTGTAATAGCATCAACCAATCAAATTTAGACATGTTTGGATCTTATTTTAAACCTTATCATTTTGATTTATCCTTATTTAATCTATTTAAGTTTATTTGTGGTAATAAAATTCTAAATTTTAAATTATAACAAATAATTACTTATTTGTTGTGAATTTTCCATAATTGTTTACTTTATAACATTATAGACCATATAAATATAAATTTATAATTTTTAAATATTTTTGTGATTTTTAAACAATTTTATAATATGTTATTTTTGTAAAATAACAATAGTGTCAATTTCGACACTATTCATTTATTTGAATTTAAATAAAATATATACAGAAGATATGTTCAAAATAAAAGCTTTAATATATTAATAAAAGGTCATATGTATCTATAAAATTAGTGTATCACATTAAATAGTTCATATAATATTTATTTTATTATTTTTAAAACCATTTATTTGGTTTATCTCTTAATAAAATAATTACTACATCATTTTTGTATAATTATTTAATATACTTATTTGTTGTATAAAAATTTAAAATAAAATTCTATGATGAAGATAAATATATTACCTTTCACAATAATACTTTTACTCGAATTTATCATCTTAAAATCACAATATTTAAATTGTTATATTTATTAAATTATGAAGGTGACAACTTTGGCATCATTTATAATAAAATAATATAAGTGTCATAATCGCTTTTATAAGGCTCCAAATGGTCAAATATTAGACCATTGGATGCTTATTGTTTAAATTTACACGTCCAATAAGTTTTGGTTAGGTATTTGTGCATTTTATGGTCACTATTAGTTTAAAAAAACATTATTCTTGATTTTTCACTAGATAAACAATTTCTGCATCACTATTGTGTCATAATTAATGATAATTAATTAATCCCTAAAAATTATAAATAAATGTATATGATGTAGATACTTTCATTAGCTTTCTGTAAAATATTCATGTTCGAAGTTTCATGAAGTTTATCACTAAATTAAAATTAATATACTTATAAAATTTAAGAGAGTGACATGTTGTCACTTTCTTTGGTTTTAATAATAATTAAGTTATTTTCATGGACAAATGTTCATTAAATGATTCTAATCTGACCCTTAGGTGATATGGGTCGACTTTTAGTCATCCAATAGGATTTTGACATTTGTTAGGGTAATTTTAAAATATTATATTTACCCTTAATTACCCGATTTACCTTTAACTATGGTAAATAAAATTTACCGTAGTTACTATTCATAATTCCCAAAAATAAAAAGTAGCTTATTAACATAATTTGGACCCACTGATTCCAAATATGGAATCCATTTTTTAAAATTCCATACACAGAAGTTGCAGAAATTAAATTAAAATTAATCCCGTTGTCGAATAAAAACGGGTTTTCGTTTAAAACATTGTAAAAGATTGAATTGATTTAACCTACGAATTCAAGGTAAAATCAATGCTAATGGCATACATTATATTAAATGGTAAAAATATATTCTATTTATACTTTAAAACCATTCAATATTATAATTTAACCACATAAGATATTATGATGAAAAAAGTTGTTTTTAATTAAAATATAGCGTGTTTTTACTATTCATTAAAATGTGAAAGTTACCAGAATAATATGAAAAATTTATCCAAAGTAAATTTTTATTTCTTGATTCCAAAGAAGAATTTTATTTTTTCAAATTGAACTTATAAACATGTCAAAAAATAGATTTAATGTGGGTGCGCCATCAAAAGGCGGCAAAACTGCATTTTTTTGAAAAATACTTATTTTACCCGAAAAATTTATTTTGTTCTTATACCATGTTCTAGAAATGTGTAAGATGAATAATAATGTTATAAAATTCAAAATTTAGTTAATACTATTCATAACGGCTAGTTCATGACAATATTATAATAATGTAACATTGTTTATTAAAACCCGGTATTGTGTACAACACACGCTATCGAGGAAGGTCGCGATTGCGTGTAATGAAAGCCAAGTCAGGGTTGCGTGTTGTGAAAGAATCTTTCATTGTTTCGTATAACAGAATCCAACCATATTTCATTTATACATTTAATATATATATATATATATATACTCAATGTTGCGTAGAATAACTATTATCAAAATTGTGTGTAACACGGTCCAAGAATAGTGTTGCGTATACTGCAAGATAATACGGTGTTGCGTATAGCGCAAGGTAATCTTGGTGTAGAATACAACATAAGACATTAATGAAATTAAAATAATATTTTTCATAAAATCTCGGGGTGTTACATTCTACCCCCCTTAAAATGAATTTCGCCCTCGAAATTCGTCGGGGTTATAAATGGTTTACTATTTGAAAGTTTCTTTGATAGAAACCCACATCGTAAAAAGGAATACCCAAACTTATCTTTAAAAAACAAAAGTATGAAACGTAATGGTTACCCAAATAAACTAATCACTGGGTTTCCACATAGGTGAAAATATGGATATGGAAGAGAAATCTAACCATCATGTTCTGATGGAGAGTGGTAGAGAACATGACTATGGAAAAGCTAGCAATCACAAAGCCATAAATTTGTGATGATCTAGGGTATCATCTGATTCATCGGATATAAGGGCACTAGGAAAACATTTTTGGTTTTCAAGATCATTTCCCTAAAGTTGAAAATTTGAATTACAATAAATACTTACTTTATTTTGGTACAATCTCACTGTTGTTCGTGCCTTGAACAATTTCCACTTCATCTCTTAAATAAATGAAGTTGAATTTGTTATTCGTGAAGTGTTAGCAGATCATGTGATAGAATGACGGGTCATTCCATCTGTCTCAAAAAAAAGGTTAGAAAAATTTATATACATAAGTCGATCTATAGTGAGATTAATCATATATGGTTCCTAAAATGAACTTATACTTCACATATCATACTGATTAATATAATAAAACTAGTTTTCTACTAAACAGGGACTTCCTGTAGGTCAGTGGTAGGCGATAAAGGCCAGTCGCACTTCGGTTGTGGGTTCGATTCCAACAGCCTTGTCCGAAGCGATGGGCTGTCGCCCGTCCTGCAGGTTGTCCTTTTTCTAAAACTACATTACTATAACATCACATAAATAATATCAAAAAAAGTTCTATACTTAAACAATACTAACTTATGGTTAACATAATCCATTACAATCTTTAGGCTTATCTAAAATACTTCGGTCCAAGCTCATAGTATAAAGAAAATGATTACTTGAAATGTCGCCAACCAAGCATGTGAATACCATCATTTATCCCCCATATATCTTGTTGGTCACATTCCAATCATGTGAATACTTTAATGATGTATTCTCTTGAAAAATATGAATACCCATTAAACCTTAGTGAAAACATAAATGCTGTCAAAAGTTAACTCTTTCCACATACCAAAATCCAAATATTCTATATACTCAAACCATGATATAACCTTCTCCTTATATCAGTCATGAGCTCATGAATACTATCAAACATTTTATTTTCTCCTTATCCCTTCATTATGCGCATATCATCTACATTCCAAAAATATCTGAATAACATTTCATGGATACTGGTAACATTAATCAGACAACAATGTAACAATCCTTACATGTCTCTTTATTCCATAGTGCCATGAGATTACTTATACAACATTACACATGATAAACATGTAATCATTCCACTACATTCTTAAACCATTGACCGAGCTTTAACAATTCTTTCATCTCACATATCATTTGTAGTCTCTTCATCATCATCCACATAAATACTTCCCATACGACCATACTGATTATCTTCATGAGACTTTCCCTTAGGGAATTGGTTTGCATAATGCCCGTACATTCCACATTTAAAACATTTAACCATTGTTGATGTCGTAGCAATACCATTATCCTCATCCATGTTGTTAACTGAACCTTTTCCTTTGCATTTACTTGCTTTGTGTCCTTCTTTTCCACACCCAAAGCATCTTCCAGTTCCTTTGAAACATTCTCCTTGATGCATCTTCCCACATGATTTACATAGGGGAAATTGAACTTTCTTTCCTCTATGATCATCATGAAACTCCATCTTTCTCTTATTAGCCGAGTCAGGAAACTTACCAAATTTTACTTTATTGATCATATTATGAGATTGCTGATTCAGCATAATAATGATGTTTGGACTTCCAAATCCCATTTCATTATGAAGAATATCATTCCATTGTCCATCATATCCTCCATTATCGTGAATCATCTTGTTTCCAACCATTTTCTAAAACCCAAAAGAATAGTGTGAGAGGCAAAAATCATAATAAAGGGGAAGTAACTTCAATATCTAACATCTTAGGTTTAATTCTATGATCGTTAGCGTAATTCTAGTACTATAACCTATATTCATACTTAACCTTAGAGACATCCCTAGACATACCTTAGAAATATCTCTAGGGATCTCACTAAAGTTCTCGCATCCTAGTTTACAAAGGTTGACTAAACCTTTCCTCTGATACCAACTGTAGAGACCCGAAGCTTGACGTACATGGACTTTACATTACTTTTGCGGAATACTTAGTACATTACAAAAACACACACACAAGGACCGCAATAGTTTAGTGTCTTTGGAAACTCGGACTATAATCTTCTAATCGTGGTGAAAGATTTTCAACATCTCCCATAAAGATCTTCTTTTTTTTTACCTAAAACATTTCTTTATATCCTGGGGAAAAGAAAACATAAAAGGGTGAGCTCAAATGCTCAGTAAGGGTAAACAAAAGAAATATCAATCACATCATACTCATAAGAACATAACATTTTGGAAATCATAACCTGCAAAAGAGAGCATAATTTCATAACATGGGATAAATTATGGCAGTGAAATGTAATCACAATAATCATAACATAAAACATGGAACTTTTTGTCATACACACATAATCATATAGAATCATTTCTTGTTAGTCAAGACTCATTTCCAAGACTATCTTAGTGGACAAAGTCCCTTTCTGAATCGAGTAACCCTCGTTTCAGTCATGTTTCACTGAACCGGTGTAACCTACCATTTCAGCCATGTCTATATCATGAGGTATAAAATCTTTACCCAATGCATTGGAGGGAGATATAGGTCCCACCCATCTCATAATGATACCATTCTTATGTGTGCCACAAAATCTTAAAACATACATCATTGCATAACCCATGTAAATAAAAATGGGAATCTTAAACATTATGACATCATAAAACAATTCATATAAGATAAAGGAATTCATAAAAAATATTTCCATCACAACATAATCAAATCCATGTAATAATAGGGATAGAAACAGAACCCTTTATTATCTTAGATGGAAAATAAGTTTGACAAAACACTTGAAATGAATTCTTGAGGAAAATATCCTTTCTTCTTCAAAATCAATTTCTTTTCACAAAACGTCATGAAATTTTAAAAGAAAGAGATTTTATTGAAAATAGTCATGAAATATTTTGAAGGAAGCTTCATGAAAATAAGGCTTTATAAAATTGTAAAAATCCGTTCGTGCCGTATAAGTTAAAAAAAACATTCTTCTTGTACTTTTGTCGGAAAAGTCAAAAAGTACCTCGTACGAAAAACGACAAAAGATTCCTTTCATATCTTTTACTAAAAACTCGCCGAAGGGTAAAATTGGATTTAAACAATTGTAGGTGGATGGAAATAATATTAAATATTGAGGAAACATGGATGTGGATGATAAAATACACCCCAGTAAATACCAAAGTATAAACAATCTCAGATAAAAATGAGATTGTGATATTTCCCTTACCTTAGGTCCAATTTGCTTTGTACGTGTCCGAAGCTCCTGTATAATGGTTTAAATAATGTTATTGACTTATTCCAGAATCATACATATTGATATGATATCATATATGGTCATATTCTTAGCTTCTTGATAGTAATATTTCATTGTTACTTGTTACTCGGGTCTTTATTACCTTTTGTTCTTATGCGTGTTTTGCCGAATACATTCTTATTCTTCTTTTAAGGTTATAGATACCTTATATCTATAATGGTATTAGTGTAACATATATCATATTTATTCATTCAATTTATATAATTACTATGTAATGATGATCATGTAGAACAAGTCGCATCACATCGTGGAGACGGTATTCCGTACGTACGCACGAGTGATGATATCGTTCCTATGATCGTGGAACTGTATTGGAATATATATATATTTTTTCAGTATAAATATTACTTTATAATAATCATAAATAGTTACTCATTACACCATTATACCCATCCTTGTAAAGTGATGGTGGAAAATAGATTACACCACGGCGTGGAGACGGTATTCCGTACGTACGCACGCGCGGTGATTTCATTTTTCCGTAGGTTAGATAGAAGGTGAATTAGGGTTGTTTCATATTTATAATAACATATCAGTATGTAAGTAATACTAATGTTATTACTTTATAATTAAACAACTAAAGAAGAAGAAGTTGAAGAAGAAAGAAATTGAAAAGATCGGTAATGGATATTACCTCTTCTTTGGAACGCTTCTTTAAATCTTTCACTTAGGGAACTAAGATTGGTCTTTAAAGAAGACCAGGACCTCTAGGACTATTCTAGGGAAGTGTAGAATGGATTTTGGCAGGGGTTGGCCGAGCTTGAGTGCTCAATTTGGTGTGAGGAGGAGGGGGAGGAGGTGCCCTTTTATAAGGGAGGAGAGGGGCACCTTAGGAATTCTTAAAAATATTAATTTATAATAAATCTAACCCCACTTAAAAACCTCCAAAAATCACTCATATTCAAATATTAGATGAGATAGGGTTGTAATCTCATCAACCAATCAAATTTAGACATGTTTGGATCTTATTTTAAACCTTATCATTTTGATTTATCCTTATTTAATCTATTTAAGTTTATTTGTGGTAATAAAATTCTAAATTTTAAATTATAACAAATAATTACTTATTTGTTGTGAATTTTACATAATTGTTTACTTTATAACATTATAGACCATATAAATATAAATTTATAATTTTTAAATATTTTTGTGATTTTTAAAAAATTTTATAATATGTTTTTTTTGTAAAATAACAATAGTGTCAATTTTGACACTATTCATTTATTTGAATTTAAATAAAATATATACAGAAGATATGTTCGAACTAAAAGCTTTAATATATTAATAAAAGGTCATATGTATCTTTAAAATTAGTGTATCACATTAAATAGTTCATATAATATTTATTTTATTATTTTTAAAACCATTTATTTGGTTTATCTCTTAATAAAATAATTACTACATCATTTTTGTATAATTATTTAATATACTTATTTGTTGTATAAAAATTTAAAATAAAATTCTATTATGAAGATAAATATATTACCTTTCACAATAATACTTTTACTCGAATTTATCATCTTAAAATCACAATATTTAAATTGTTATATTTATTAAATTATGAAGGTGACAACTTTGGCATCATTTAAAATAAAATAATATAAGTGTCATAATCAATTTTATAAGGCTCCAAATGGTCAAATATTATACCATTGGATGCTTATGGTTTACATTTACATGTCCAATAAGTTTTGGTTAGGTATTTGTGCATTTTATGGTCACTATTAGTTTTAAAAAAAACATTATTCTTGATTTTTCACTAGATAAACAATTTCTGCATCACTATTGTGTCATAATTAATGATAATTATTTAATCCCTAAAAATTATTAATAAATTTATATGATGTAGTTAATTTCAATATATTTCTTTAGAATATTCATGTTCGTAGTTTCATGAAGTTTATCACTAAATTAAAATTAATATACTTATAAAATTTAAGAGAGTGACATGTTGTCACTTTCTTTGGTTTTAATAATAATTAAGTTATTTTCATGGAAAAATGTTCATTAAATGATTCTAATCCGACCCTTAGGTGATATGGGTCGACTTTTAGTCATCCAATAGGATTTTGACATTTTTTAGGGTAATTTTAAAATATTATATTTACCCTTAATTACCCGATTTACCTTTAACTATGATAAATAAAATTTACCGTAGTTACTATTCATAATTCCCATAAATAAAAAGTATCTTATTAACATAATTTGGACCCACTGATTCCAAATATGGAATCCATTTTTTAAAATTCCATACACAGAAGTTGCAGAAATTAAATTAAAATTAATCCCGTTGTCGAATAAAAGCGGGTTTTTTTTTAAAACATTGCAAAAGATTGAATTGATTTAACCTACGAATTCAAGGTAAAATCAATGCTAATGACATAAATTATATTAAATGGTAAAAGTATATTCTATTTATACTTTAAAACCATTCAATATTATAATTTAACCACATAAGATATTACGATGAAAAAAGTTGTTTTTAATTAAAATATAGCGTGTTTTTACTATTCATTAAAATGTGAAAGTTACCAGAATAATATGAAAAATTTATCCAAAGTAAATTTTTATTTCTTGATTCCAAAGAAGAATTTTATTTTGTCAAATTGAAATTATAAACATGTCAAAAAATAGATTTAAAGTGGGTGCGCCATCAAAAGGCGGCAAAACTGCATTTTTTTGAAAAATACTTATTTTACCCGAAAAATTTATTTTGTTCTTATACCATGTTATAGAAATGTGTAAGATGAATAATAATGTTATAAAATTAAAAATTTAGTTAATACTATTCATAACGGCTAGTTCATGACAATATTATAATAATATAACATTGTTTATTAAAACCCGGTATTGTGTACAACACACGCTATCGAGGAAGGTCGCGATTGCGTGTAATGCAAGCCAAGTCAGGGTTGCGTGTTGTGAAAGAATCCTTCATTGTTTCGTATAACAGAATCCAACCATATTTCATTTATACATTTAATATATATATATATATATACTCAATGTTGCGTAGAATAACTATTATCAAAATTGTGTGTAACACGGTCCAAGAATAGTGTTGCGTATACTGCAAGCTAATACGGTGTTGCGTATAGCGCAAGGTAATCTTGGTGTAGAATAAAACATAATACATTAATGAAATTAAAATAATATTTTTCATAAAATCTCGGGGTGTTACAGAGGCCAATCTATACATAATTATTAGTATTAGTAGTGTGGTATTGATCAGGGAAGATATAATGTGACTCAAGGCCACGGTACAGGATAGTTTCAAGCATTCCAACCTATCCTATATGATTAGAGAGCCATACCATTTTCTTTATGAGGTTCTATTCTAGTAACCTCCACTTAAGTGTATTCTCTTTTTGACATTTACACATATCACTCTTTTATATCTTTCTAAATTACTGAGAGTATAGGCCTCAACATTGAGTACTCTCTTAGTGTTATGATGCTAGAAACACCTTCAGGTATCTATTCAGAGGGAATTATTCACTATCATAATTTTCCCCTTGAGATAGGTTGTTACCTATTTATATGGAACCTTTATGTTCTTGAAATGAATGGTTCTGATGTAATCATTGGGATGAGCTAGTTTGTTCCTAATAGAGCATGTATTGACTTCTATCATTAAAGGGTGATATTTACATCACTATAGGGTGTCACACAAGTGTATAAAGGAGAATGGGATGTCAGTGTGACACATGCAAGACCCAAGTAGTAGATGCTACATAGTGTTGCATCATAGGTCTCTAATATTTAAATCAATGATTAGGATTACAACACTTTGTTTTCCTCCAGTAGTGGAGAGTTACAACAACTTCTTTCTTGTTGAATTGTTTGGTCTACCTCTAGTGAAACAGATACAATTTTTACTTTGAGATTGTTCCAGGAGAATCACCCATGACCAATCGTCCTTATAGGATCGAACCTAAAGAGCTTATGGAGATTAAGAATTAGTTGGAGGATCTGAAGGTAAAAGGATTTATATGCCCCAATAACTATCCTTGGGGTTTGATGGTCCTCTTTGACAAGAATTAAGATAGTACCCTTAGTCTCTATGTGTATTACCATTGGCTGAATCAGCTTACTATCAAGAACCGGTATACACTGACTAAAATATATGACCACTTTGATCATCTTTGATAAGATAAGGTGTTTTTGAAGATAGATTTCAGGTCAGGATATCATGAAGTCTGTGTTAGGACTTTATACATACCTCAAAAAACTTTCAGGAGCAATTATGATCTCTATAAACACCTAGATACTCCATTAGGACTCTTGAAAGCACCTACTGTTTTCATGGATCTTATGAATCAGGTCATCTAGCTGTATTTGGATTTATTTATGGTAGTATTTGTTGAACATATCTTGGTTTATTCACGCTCTAGACATGACCATGAACCCCATAATGATATCTTGATGAATACACTAAGAGAGCATCATCTTTATGCTAATCATAGTAAAATACACTTCTAGATCGATACAGTCCACTTCTTGGGTCCTATCATATCGAAGTCGTGAGTTTAAGTTTACACAAAAAATTAAGAGATATAGTTTCATGGATATGTTTCAAGAATTTCATTTACATTACATGTTTCTTGGGGCTTGTCAGATATTATAGATGCCTCCATAATTATTTATCATTCCTTGTATCACCACTTTCAAGCTTAACAAAGAAGGGTGTGAAATTAGAGTGGTCTAAAACTTGTGAAGAAACCTTTTTATAGTTGAATAGAAGACTCACTACAACAATGATAATAATTCCCTCAGACCTTGTAAATTCCTATAAAGTATACTATGAAACATCAAGTACTAGTATTAGAGATATTCTGATACAATATGTGAAATTAATTTCATAAGGATCTTGTTAGTTGAGGCCTCGTGAACATAATTACCCAATACATGACCTCGAGGTCACTATAGTTGTGAATGCCTTGCGCTGTTTGAGGAACTATGTTCTGAGAGGGAATTTTTTGGTATTCATAGACCATAATGCCTCAAATAAATCTTCACACAATGGTATTTGAGTCTTAGGTAGTGTAGGTGGGTCAAGTAACTACAATCGTTTGATTTTGATCTTGTCTACACTATAGGAAAAGGAAATTGGTTAGCTGATGATCTGAGTTGAAAGACTCAAAATGAGGCTATTTCGGAACTTATTGTTGAATGGATGATTATGGACATTTTGGTAGAGATGCATGTTGGGGTTCTTAAGGACCATGGTCATACTATCCAATCATCCTTAGCAGTGAGTTATACTCTTCGAGAATAGGTAAGTTTGAGACAACTATACAAACCTGAAGGCCTTGTCCAATGGTAAATTATCTTAATAGATGATACATATTCTTATTAGAAAATCAATTGGGATGATAATATAATATTTTAAGGGCATTAATTGGTCCCAACAGACATCAGAGAGGATTTGATACAGTATTTCCATGACTCTGCATGGGAACTTCACCCTGGTGTCACAAAAATGTATCAAGATCTATTATGAAAATACTGATGGACCAACAATAAATGTGAGATATCTAGTTTCATAACACGGTGTTACGCCTACCAGTAGATGATGGTGGAACATCAACATCCAGTAGGGAATCTTCAGCCATTTCCCATTCCTAAGTGGGTGTGGGATGATGTTTCAATGGAAATTGTGACTATTTGCCCAGATCACCTCGTGGTAATGATACACTATGCGTTGTCATTGATCATGTGATTAAGGTCACATATTTTTTACTTATGTGAGAGACCTTATTGGTAGAAGATCTAAGAATATTTTAGGTCAAGGAGGTGGTACATATTCATGGAGATACTTGATCTATCCTTACTAATAGAGATTATTGTTTTACATCATGTTTCTGGAAGGGGTTGTAGAAGGGCTTGGGTAGACAGGTAATTTTGTGAAAAATCTACCACTTGAAGATCGATGGATAGATAGAGTAGAAAATTTAGGTGTTAGATGATATGCTCTATGTTTGTGTCCTCAAATTTGGAGGATCTTAGGAGAAACATATTACTCTCCTCATATTTTCTTATAAAAAAATATTTCAGGATACCATTGAGGTGGATCCATATGAATACATATATGGTAAGACTTTATGCTCACCTATGTTCTAGGTAGAGGTAGTTGAAGCAACAATACATGGACCACATCTTGTGAAGGAGACTAGAGAGTAGGTCCAGCTGATTCAAAATCATTTGTTGGTAACTTAGTCTGGATAGGAGTCTTATAGAAACAGATGCTGGTGACCTCTCGAGTTCAATGTCAGAGACCTATTTTTATTGAAAGTCTCACATATGTTGGGGAATAGAGGTATTCATAAGTAGGGTAAGCTATCATCGAGGTCTTTTGGACACTTTGAGGTTATGAAGCGAGTCAGACCAGTGGATTACTAGCTCAAACATCCTCAATGATACAGGTTTATGCATGATATCTTTCATTTATCCCAACTTTTCTGATACTATCTAGACCTGACTCATGCCTTCCATCCTGATGAGGTTGAATTGGATATATATGTGCATCCTTTTTGGAGTATCCAATGTGTATTATTGATCAAAATGGAAAGACACTCCATGGTATGTCCAATACTCATTTATGGGTGCTATGGAAGCATGACTGGGTATTGGATGATGCATAGGAGTAGGATGATGATATATGATCTCAGTGGATATAACTCTTTGTCGATAATACCTCCTTACCCTCATAATTCCATCTTGTGGATGATTTGCTATAAGGATGGGAGGTTATAATGAACCACCTTTTTACAAATGCATGGATCATTGTTTTTCAATTTTAATCTATCATTTATCTTGGTAAATGTGTACTATAGAGTAATAAAGGACCTAGGGGTGTCCATGGATCCTTTAGAGCCTAGAGTTATAGAACTATGGACTAAAAGCTGGACCAGATGGTTAGAAAAAACCATGTTACTATGGATAGGGTCACCTATAAGTCTGCAGGGTTTTTCTGCAACCATGTGGTACCATGAACACAATCATGAGACATAGTAATGTTTTTGAATAGAGCCTAACTACACAGTTTGAACATGGTTTAAAAACCATCCGAGATCAAATTTCTTGGGTAAAATGACCATTTTACCCTCTTAATTCTTAAACATTTTTCTTCTCCCTCTGTTTTCTACCAACCATGTAATGGGTTCTTCCTAATATTGTGTTCAATACCTCTTCAAGAGTGTATCTCTTGTAACTTTTTATGGAAACTGATTTTTGATCTGAAGGAATCATTTGATAGACCAAGGTAAGGCTAACCCCATTTACTCATCCTTCCTCAGTCAATCTCACAATCTGTTAGGCTTTTTAGATATTGGGTAATTTGTCCTATTTTCAAGGTTTTGGAATAAAATTTAGACATATTCCTATCAGAATCAAATATAAGGTCGATATCAAGTGATATATCACATATGACCCCAAGGGAGGTAGTCATATAGTATTCTAATTGAGTTTTGGTCATTTCATATTTATACCATCATTCCATAAGAAGACCTTTACTAAGATCCTATATTCTATTGATTCCTTTATTTCTAAATGACCCTAGTTCCTTGATATATTCTAATTTGTTATTTTTTAGTGTTTTAGAGAACACACATACACTATAAGGACACCCATAGGCATGCCACCTCTAAATTGGACATTTTTCCAAATAGATCAAAAATGATTGGAACCCAATTTAGATTATGGATTGAATTTTAAATGAATTAAACTTTGAATCATGTGTATTTAATGTATTAAAAATGTTACTCAAAGGTTTTTGATTCATTTAGAAGTGTAATTTCCCAAATGAGCAGTTAATTTGTTACCTGGCCTTACTCCTAACCCCTACGTTTTATTATGGAATTTTCTATGTTTAGGAAAATTGGATTGTTAGAATTGTATATGGTGGATAGGGTAATATGGATATAATCAATATAATTAATTGGTTTTTATGGAATGATTCCAAGGGATGGAATAGACTTGAACTTGTTCAGTTTTTATTAAAAAGGCGTCATATGAAATGGATTGTATTAATAAATGAACTTGATATATGGATGGTGAACCAATGACCTGTCCATGACCTATGTAAATTGGTAAATGATAAATGGGATTCCTTTAATTTTTTAATTATGTTTAGAGGAACACTTTATAGGTTTTCCCTCATGTTTCATGTGTTATAATTATTCATTCCTTGGTTTCATTATGAATTGCTTGATGACATGACACAAGAGGAAATGCCTTGTGATCAACTTGTTTAATGAGAACATGCTTAAGAATTATAATGATATGAATAATAGGTTAATGAATCATGAATTTTATGAATGATAAATAATTATTACTTATAGGCTGTGGATCCAAGGAACCATGAGAGTCCCTGGGGGAGACATTGGGAGATTCCTAACTTGTGCCATGGGATAGACTTTGAGAGCTCCCTTAGTGATGGATGACTTTGGGTATATCCCAGTCCTTCTAGCTACTAGAGCCAAGGGATATCCCATGAGAGATCTCTCAGTGATGGATGAAATTGGGTACATCCCATTCCTTCTAGTAAATGCATTCTAAGAGACTTTGAGAGCTCTTGGATATGGGTTAGGGGTTAGACCGTGAGCGCTTCTCCAGGAATTGGATGGCATCATTTACTTCTTGATCCACACCAACATATGTCTTGGTTTATATATATACCGGTACTGTATATATACAAAGGTTCATGATCAAATATACCAGCCATGGGCTGAAGTTGGTAAACATTCTAGGATTCCTCTAGGAACATGATCGAGAGGTTATTTGTATATTAGTTATTTCTTTACTTTCCTAATTATACATGCACTATAATTTTTTATGAGTACCTACTTGGATTACAAGTAGACACAAATTGGTAGTGGCCTAATGATATTTTTATCTCACACCATACTCGAGGTTCCCTTAACACTTTAGAAGATTATGTTTTTGCGGGTACTGGAAAGGGTAATGGCCCTTCTATAGGGTTTTGAATTGTTCTTCTTTTCTTAAGATTAGGAGAAGAGGATCGGGCTAAGGCTTAGGATGCTGAGGGAGAATTTTCTTTTCTTTTGTTATTTTTTACTATTGTATATCATGATTTTACATAGTCAAGTATTTCTATATTATTATCATGATATGTATCATTTCATCAAAAACTTCCTTTGAGGATTTCGCTTATTATATTCAGTTATTCAGTCTTCCGTTGTTCTCTTTATTTGGTTGTTGTATTATGCTTCCACTACTATTTAATGTTTTTTGTATCTGCTATTTAAATATAATGTGAGGGTTTAGTATCCCATCTGTACTACCTTATACACCATTTTTGTTATTCGGTAGCCTCTAGAATACAGGGAGACACGCCAGAGGTCATGTGGCCAACCATGCTTGAGGAACGGGTCAAGTGGCATCTGAGTTTGGGAGGACACATTAACTTTTCAACTATAAAAACAATTAAAAACAAACCCTATTATTTTTATCCTCCACTATATAGAAGAACACCTATGGGATCTCCTCTTTGAATCCATGAAGTAGGATTTTTCACCAATTTTCCATCTGAATTTGGATTCAAAATCCACCAGTCTCATTGGATTCACAGTGATAATTACTAAAATCCCAATATTAAATTATCCATTTGACATTGTATTGATGAATTAATTTAGGTTCAAGATAATATTCCCTTTTTCCAATTACATCATCCTTTTATAGTTTTTATCTAGATATAGATAGAATCAGAAGATGGTATTGGTTGAGTAATCTTCTATGGACTTATAGTAGGTGTCTTATACATTTCCCTCAAGGTTTGTTTTTTCATAGGCATAGTTTTCATGTGCCGGAATTCCAAAATTTCCCGCATTTCTATAAAATGGTTTGAATAGTTTAATTGAATGTATTGGAAAATGATAAATTTCCATTTAAGTACCTTTGAGATCGTTGGATGTTGTTTCCACAACCTAGGCCACCCATGGCATGCACCTTCATATTTTCCCTTTTGATATACCCCCCATGGGGTGCATGTATTCTTTCAAAGTTGGAGGAATCCTTTTTTAAATTTACATGAAATTAATTGAATGATTAGTAGAAGGGGTTCCTATTTTTCCATGTGATAACTTGAAGTTTATTAATTTACATACTTAAATCATTTTTAGAGAAATAGTGGAAATGATTCGATAACTCATGTAATTTAATTATTTGTGAATTGATGATTTGAAATAGCTACAGATTCTTTGGATGGTACACCTTGGATATTGATTCCATTAGATTCCATGGAATTACTCCCATGCATCTTGATAACTATAGTGGATTACTTGGATGTGATTTCTCCTTGGGTCTTGATTTTTTTGGATTCGTTTGGCCTTGCTACCCATTGAACATGGATATATTGGGCTCAATGTGGTCATATTCCTTAGAACCCACCCAGTTCTTTGCCAATCTTCCACCAGGATATAGATGGGACTTGATTAGGATTCCTTGGTCTAAAATACCTTGGATCCAACCATGTGTGTTCTAGAATACTTTAATACGTGGAATTATCATTTTGGATGATTGGTTATATGGTATAGCCATGGTGAATGATATACTAGATTATACAGTGTGGCCATAGTAAATGTTTTCTTAGATGTATGAAGTGGTCATGGTGGTTTTTTCGGAATGTTTTACATATATCATGGTATGGTTATTAGATCATAGTCATTATAATAGAAAATGTGACTTTTTTATTTCAATTTATAGCTACCTTATTATTGTATTTTGACTTTTTTCTTTGAATACTTGGTAGAATAGACAATATCACTTAACATGCTCACCATACATTTAGTATATTCATATTTTTTATATATTGCACACTACTTTAGATTTCATTTCACAGCCAAAAATTATTATAGATACCATTGGTGGTGACCTAAAGAGTGTTATCTCACACCCTATTTGAGCTTCCATTAAGTACCTATAGAGAAATCATGGATGTATTTAGGGGCCAGGGAAAGTTCCCATAGTTAGATGGTTGACTTTGGGCTATACATAGGGGAGCACAAGACCAATATATGTCTCATAATTCAAGATGGGATAGTCCTTTTAATCTTTTTGGTATTTTGATACATGTATTGTACTAATTCTTGTACAAAAATTCTGGTTGTTTGTGTAGAAACATGACATGGTCATGATTTCTATATTAGTTTACTTCTATAATTGATTATTTATTCTTTTCTTGGGTGTTTATATTATATTTAGATTATTACTACTTCCAATATTGAATAATATGTTTAATACCACTTTGATACACTCTAAAACTAGGGAATAGTCTCCAAAAAGACACACCCTAGGCCGTCACTGCTATTCCTCGTCCACTAGAATTTGGGGATATACGCATGATGCCATGTGATCCACCGGCTCGGGGCACCAGATATTGGATTCCGAGTTAGGATGTTACATAGTGATATGAGAAATTATTTCTTTTATTTACTTAATATTTAGAGACAATATAATATGGACTAAGAAGGAATTGGAATTTAGTAATGAGATGTGCATGGGAGTAGCTAACCTATTTATAGAGAAAAGCCAAATTTCCTTGGATGTAAATAACTATTTTCTCAGTTTTTACAATTACAGTTGATTTGAATTCACCATTAGGTGATTCTCTTGAATTTTGATATTATTGTGGATATAATTGAGGGTTCTATTTTATTTAAACATATGAGATGAGGTTATTGCATCTCTTTCATCAATTTAGGCACTTTATAAGATTCACATGCCATGAATTATGCCATGACATATCATATGAATTTCTTGACTGCATGAATTTTTTATATGTTCCTTGTGTGATATACCCTCTGTTTGATAAAGGATTTATAAAGGGGAATTTAGAAAACATAGTTGGTACTATGGAAACCTGTCATAACCTAAGTAGTATTTTCCTGATGAGGCTATATCAAACACCCTAAGAAACCAGTTGTGGAATGTTGAGTCATGAAACATCAGCCAAATGGACTCAAAAATATTATGTTGTGGATTAAGTGGATTCTATATTATGATTCATGAGATATATGTGCCTTTATGGATAGAAAATATCAAAACATTTGGATCAACCATTTTAAAGAAAATAGGAATGATTGTAAATTTAAATGGAAACTGATTTGTGATACATAGAACTTGACCTTGACCTAACTTTTGAGTGGGAATTAGGTAGAGTATATAGTAATGTTTAAGATTATTTATTTTTACCTATTCCCAGATTTAGGATTATGAATAGAGGTGTTATTTTTTTATAAGAAGGTTTTTACAGGTCCCATGCTTCTATCTTTGAAATTCTTGTTATTAATTTTTCATAAGCATGTGTTTTTCATTATAGAGACATTCCACCAAGATGACCTCTAGTCATATTCCTGGAGGATGAAGATGAATATTCTATGAAGGTGGTTGGACATGGGATTCCAATAGAACCTCAAGTAGTTTTAGTTGTGGTTCCCAATTTTTTACCATACATAGGTGATGAGGAATAGTTTTTTGAGGGGTTTTTATGCTCTACGAAAACCTTTTAGGAAGCACCATAACTTGCACCATTTAGGGAATACCTGAAGCATATATTCCAACAAAACCATCCTCCAACATTGTTAGGGAATGGAAGTCCACAGGATGATGAGATGTGGATAGAGACTACATTTTTAATATTTAAGAATCTAAATGTACCTTCTGAGAGGAGAGTGACATTCATGACTTACTTGCTTCGAGGAGAAGAAAAACACTGGTTTTATGTTTTGAACTAGGTTAATAGGCTATGAGATATGGTTTGGGCTATTTTCCATACAATATTTTAGGATTAATTTTCCCAGTGAATCTGAGTGAAGAGTGGTACAGTGAATTCATGCGTCTATAGTAGGGAGCTATGATAGTTATGGAATATTTGTCATGATTTACTAAGCTACAAAATTTAGGGATGATATATCTTGATGTTAAGGCATCAAGGGTGACATGATTCATGATATTTCTCAAACATTCCATTTTTTTAGGTAAATATATTTAGGTTGAATTAAATTATTGAAACAGTGAATGAGGAACTAATTATAGAGTAGAAATTGAGGGATGTTAGGGATTTAGAGATGAGTAGTGTATTCTCTCAGCCCTGTAGATTAGCTTCTAGTGGCATGAAGTGGCATTTTGAGGCTTCTCACAAGGGGTGTACCATCCATGCTGTTAGTGTTGGTTGCCCTATATTCTATCTTCAGTGGGGAATATAGGGACATGTTAGGAATTACTGTGATTGAGACCCAGTCGAGTGCTGATCTTGTGACAAAATGTGCCAATTGCAACAATTTTGTTAGTCCTTATTTCCAACAGTAATTGGAAGTGGTTCAACTTTGAATCTAGGTTTGGGACCAAGTTTTATAGATTTGTATTAGGATAGAAGATAAGTAAGTACTAGTCAGTCAGGACAAAGTGATGAGCATGAATCAGGAAGCCAACCACAAGTTGTACCGAGAGAGATGATTGGACCTACTCTAGGTGGTGAGGTTGTGTCATTAGGTAGTGGATTAGTCCAGATATATTCTCTACAACCTATCCCAGAGGAGAATAAAACCACAAATTTTACAGTGAGTGGTACAATTTTAATATCCAATACTCATGTATCAACTCTTTTTGATCTATGTGCTAAATATAGTTTCATTACTGCACCTATTGTGTAATTTCAAAGCCCCATTATTCAGTTTTATAAGGTAATTATGACAATTTATACTCCATTGGGTTAAGAACAAAATTTTATTCCGGTATAGGTAGATACCTGTTGGTATTAGTGGGTTTTAATTCATGTGTAATCTTCTTTTCTCCAGATGATAGGGTTTGACATCAATCATGGGATGGAAATACTTGTTACTTATCAATCCCATGTTTGTTTTTATCACCGGATAGTGACTTTCACATCACCGGAGGGTAGATTATTTATTCATAAAGGTGAATTGGATATCTAGGAAATACTAGATAGACTAGAGCATTGTAATATGGGTAAGATGATAACTCAAATTTTTATTTTATATCTAGATGACTACGGTTCTCATCAAGTAGATTTCCATCCAATGGTTGATCGTTTTAGAGATGGGTTCTCAGATTAATTTTCTGGTTTACCTCTTGGGTGAGAGGTATAGTTAACTTTTGAACTAGTGTTTGGAGTTTCCCCAATATCCATTCCTCATTTCAGGATGGATACTATAGAGTTTAAAAATATCAATTGGTATCTATAGGACTTATATGTTAATAGGTATATACGACCCAATACTTCATCATGGGGTCCACTAGTCATTTTCTGTGAAAACTTTTGATGCTTCCCTTAAGCTATGCATAGATTAAAAAATATTGGACCTATTAATAGTTAAATAATAGTTTCTCTTATCATGGATATATTACATTTTTTATCATCTTTTAGGAGTTCCGGTCGTCTCAAAGATTCATTTGAGATCAGGATATCCTTAGGTATGGGTTCGACCATCATACATACCTCATACATGTTTTGGGAGTAGGCATAGTCAATGTGAGTATCTGGTTATGCGGTTTGGTCTCATGAATGTGCCTTTAGTTTTCTTGGAACTGATTAACAGAATTTTGAAGCCTTATATGACTTCATTTGTAGTGATTTTTGTGTAAGATATCTTGATGTATTCTCACAATTGACATGATCATGCCAAACATCTAGAGAACATTTTTGGATACACTAAGAGAGAATCATTTATATGTAAATCTCACAAAGTTCCACTTATGGATGGATAAGATTCATTTCATGGATCATATTATCTGAGAGATAATAGTATCAGTAGACCCAAAGAAGGTGATTGATATAGTTTCCTTGGATCAACCCAAAAATTTATTTAAAATATAGAGTTTTTTGTGGCTATATAGATATTAAAAACAATTTATATGGAACTTTAATTATATGTAGCACTATTGATAGGCTTGACTAAGAAGGGTTTGAAGTTTTTTTTGGTTAGATACCTATGAGACAACATTTCATGACTTGAAATGGAGACTGAATTCCACCCCTATCCTGATTATGATAGATCTAGGAAGAACATACACTTTGTATTTTGATGCATCCAATATTGGACTAGGAGTAGTTCTGATGTTGGGTGATAGAGTCATGGCATAAAAGTCACATCAACTGAGGCCAAATTAGAAAAATTACAGGATGCACGATCTTGAGTTTGCATTAGCTGTTCATGGTTTGTGTTTTAGGGGAAATTACATAATTGGAGAGAATCTTATGGTGAACAGATTCTAAAAAGTCCTAATGTATATATTTAAACATAGTGATCTAAATTTGAGGGAGTGAGGGTGAGTTCAGTGCATACAGTTGTTTGACTTAGATCTTTCCTATACACATGGTAAAAGCAATATAGTGGAAGTTTTAATGAGTGGGATGAATAATATACATGATGCTAAGTATTCTAGTAGCGAGTGTAAGCTTATGGATTTTTTTAGAGATGTACTAGGATGTGTAGAATGGTTAGGGGAAGGACTTTCTTTCTTTTTTGGTTGCGACCTCTACTATTCTAGATAGAATGAGAATGATGTAGATTTCATATTTTGATGTCCTTATTCTATGGGAGAGTGGGAAGACGAGGACCCACTTCCTAGTTATACTATAGGTGGGGATGAGATTCTTCATATTCATGGTCAAGTATGGGTTTTAGAATACATGCGTGAGGAGTTAATGTGAGAGTTTCATGCCCTTATTTGGGTAGTTCATCCTGATATTATTAGCATGTATTCTGATTTAGATCACCATTATTGGTGTCCAGTGATGTAACATGAGGTGGTTAGTTTTTTCATGAGGTGTTACACTTTTTAGTAGGTGAAGCAGGAATATCAATGACCTTCTGGGATTTTTCAGTATTAACCCATTCTTGAGTGAAAGTGGGAGGATGTAGTGATTGATTTCATGATTGGGTTTTCAATGTTTCCTCAAGGTAGTTATGATTTTTGGGTTTTTTTGACACTTTGACAATGGTATCTTGTTTCTGGAAAACTAGGGATTTATTTTATGGAGATGATCTTTGGCATCTGTATATTCGTGAGATATTGCGGCTTCACGGGGTCCCTCATACTATCATTTTAGATAGGGACGCCCAGTTTATGTCACTTTTTGGAATATTTTTCAAAGTTAATTGGGTAAATAAGAGATTCTATGCACAACAGACCACCCTTAGACTGGTTTCCAGTTAGAGAATACGATAGTGGTTCTAGAGGACAAGCTGCGAGCATGTGTCCAGGATTTGGAAGGTAGTTGAGAGAGGCATAAGAACCATGTTGAGTTTTCCTTCAATAATTGTTATCGGCTAACTATAAATATGGAACCTTATGAGGATTTATATGGTATTCCATGAAAATAACCTTAATGTGGGATAGATAAAGGCGAGGAAACTTTATTGGGGACATGTCTAATGAATGAGACTTCTGAGCAGGTCTAGATGATTAGAAAGTGGATGGCTATTGTAATGTATTGAAAAAGATCTTAATCTGATCTTCATAGGCGACATATATAGTGTGAGTTCAGGGATTATGTCTTTTTGGGTGTCTCAATGAGTATGGGACATAGATAGGTTAGAAGATAGGGTAATCTTTCATCATGATATGTTGGTCTATTCTAGATTCTAGAGAGAGTAGTGTAGGTAGCCTATCAGTTTTAGTTAACTCATTGGTACCACGATAAGCAAGTTGTCTCCCAAGTATCATAAATGCACCACTATCATTTAAACCCATATCATGATTTCCAAACTAATGTGGTTGATTTAGAGTTAGATTCATCCTTATATGGGAATCATATACATATTGTTGACAGGAGTATAAAGGTTCTTAGAGGTAGCTCAGTTCCACTAGTATGAATGCTATAAGTCACGACTATTTTTAAGATAAGACTTGGGAGTGGGAGTATTATGTATGTGATCAATAGGTTGAGTTATTCTTAGGTGAATAATGACTAACCTTAAGTGGGAAATTTCAGGATGAATTGCTAAAATGGGTAATATTGTAAGATCCTGGGGTTTTCTATGAGATACATATCTCTTTTTTTCTTTAAATGTTTGTTTATAGATTAATGTGATTGAAAAATGTAATCATGGGTATATCTTGGGTTTTTTGTGGTATATTATAACCCTAAACCATAATTTTTTGAAAAAATAGTATATCCACATTATTAGGAGAAACCATGTGGGATAGGCCACACAGTTACCCCTAAAAATGAGAGGCCTAGATAGTGGGCCTTAAGATATCAAAAAATTTAAGGAAATTTTGAGGATGGAGGCACACACACATGTGAAATGATGAAGACCATGGAATGTGGTTTCAGGCATAGATTCCACATGATTAGAAAAATTATGTGCACTAAGAGTGTGGGAACCCCTTTTAATACACTATAGGGTGCACAATTGGTGAACATTTTGGACATTCATGTGACCAAAACATCTGGCCCAGTAACTGTTGGAGGAATTATCTTTTGTCCCTAACAACTATCAAAACAACAACCAATCCTTTTTTACATATGTTGGAAAACATAAAACTTAAGGGATCTATAATTTGAATCCTTGAGGTAGGATTTTTCACCGATTCCTTATTTTAACTTAGATTTGAATGTCATCGGTCTTGTTGGATTTTCACCAACAATTAATACAAATTTTTTTTCTATTTTTCATTTGACTTCATAATAACGCAAAAAATTATTTGAATAATTGAATTGAACGTATTTGAACTTATTAGGCTTAACCTTTTTGTTCCATTGAGATTATATAATGGTTTTCCCCAACCTAGGCCTCCCATGGGGGGCACCTTTTTATTTTCCCTTTGGATATACCACCTATAGGGTGTGTACGCGCATTCCTAGTTAGAGAATTACTTTTGTAAAGTGATATGAATAAAATTGAAGTATTTGGAGAAGTTTTTACTTCTTTGACATGTGATAACCTGAAGTTGATCAATTTACTTGCTTAAATGGTTTTTAGAGAAATGTTAGAATTGAGTGGGTAAACACGTGTAATGTAATGGGTTGTTAATTGATGTTTGAAATGAATTAGTGAATTGAAATGTTAGTGGATTACTTGGTTGGTATACCTTGTATCTTGATTCAATTAGATTCAGTGGATGTTCTTACATGGATATTGACATAATTTGTTGATGCCTTAGTTGAGATTTCACCTTGGGACGTGATTCCCTAGGATAACTTCCACCTTGATACACCTTGTGTTTGTATTTCTTGGGAACATAGTGGACACATTCCGTGGACCCCTCCCAACTAATTACCAAGTTTCCACTGATATTCTCTTGGGATTTGATAAGTATGATCTGGTCTTCTATATCTTAGATCTAGCCCCACTAGGTCTCACATACTTGATTACATGGCATGATCAATGTCGATGACTAGTTATATAACAAGGCTATGGTTAATGATACACCAGATTATATGAAATTATTGTGGTAAATGTTTTATTGGTTGTATTGTGTGACCATGGTGGATCTTTTGGAAAGATCTATAGATACCCTAGTTTTGGTATCAGATTATAGTCATTAGACTAGACATTGTGAATTGTTTATTTATACTTATATCTTCATTATTATAGGATCTTGGATTTGTTTTCATGGAGCCTTGGTAGGATAGATGGTACAACTTGACATGCTCACTTTAGTTTTAGTACTATCATAATTTTTATATACTACACACTAGTTTAGCTTGTATTACATAGTCTAGACTTGTTATAGACACAATTGGTGGTGGATTAAAAATTGTTATATCACACCCTATTTGGGACACCATTGCATACAGTGACAGCCTTTATGGATGTAGGTAGGGATCAGGGCAATCACCAATAGTTCGGTGCCTAACTTTGTGCAATGCTTATGAGTAGGGGAGCACATGAAAAATATGAGGATCATGATGCTAGTTGTGATATGATTTTTTGTTTTTCATAGTACCTTGATACATGTATTATATTGATGATTGTGTAAATGTTTTGGATATTTTTGTTGAGACATGACATGATCATAATTTGTATATGAGTTTGCTGATGGAATTTTTTATTTATACCAGTCTTTGATGTTTATCTTGTATTTTGATGATTTAATTCTTTATCCTTTTATTTCAATGTTTACTACCATTGTGCTACACTTTTATGTGAAGAAATAGTCTCCCAACAAAAACACCCTAGGCCCTTGCTACTAGTTAGAAACCTCTAGTATTTGAGGAGATGAACATAAGGTCGTGTGGTCCACTAGCATAGGGAACCTAATAGTTTCTTCTAGGTTCATAAATTACAAAATAATGGATATATCAATGACTACATAGAGATAAAATGAGAATAATGGTCTGTGAAAATGAGATTAACATTTGTAAAAAATTTCCTTCATATCATAGATCATAATTTTGAGTCATGGAATAAATCATAGTAGTTCATAAGATAAAAATAATAAAATAATTGAAGAATACGAGGCATGATATCAAACCTTTGTATTAATAAATATGTTTTTCATATAAATATAAGAAAAGAAAATAATTTCCTTTATAGTTAAAGCTCATTACCAGGGCTATCACAGTTGTTGGCGTTCACTCCCAAAAATATCATAGTAGTAATATTTCACTCCCAGGACTAACATAGTAAAAAATATCTTACTAAATGTGGTTTTACCCCTAATACAGTCTTTATTATCTCTTGCAATATCCACATTTTCTCAATGAATTAGAGGGAAATTTAATTCTAGGACTAAAAATCACATAATGATATTCGTATATATGTGTGCCATAAGATCATAAATATATCATTATATCATAACCTTTGAAAAGGAAACAGGTTTTTTAAACATTTCATCATTTCATCACAGTGTAATATTTTGGAAAATAAATGGGTTTCATAACATAATTAACCAGTGGAAAGGAAATGGTTTTCATAGAATCATCCTTAAATCACCACCCCCATAATCCATCCAAAGAATGAAAGTGGATGGTACCATGATATCATATCCATAGTAAAGAAAATTACTTTTAAAAAATTTCATGTTTTATGAAAGTACATTTGAAATATAAATGGGGTATTTCATGAAGAAAATAACCTTTTCATTTTGAATTCTGTTCTTTAAAATCTGAAAATTTCCTTAATATCGTGGAAAAAAATTTAGTTTAAAACAGAACTGGAATCTTTTAAAGAGAGATTCAATTATTTCAGTGGCCATGATAGTTGTATGTTCAATTTATGTTGTGTACATTCAAAAAATATTACTTTCACATTTTTGTAAAACTCAAAAGTAACTCATTCGAAAAGTGAAAAATGATTCCATTTATTTTTCTAAATTAAAATTTCAGTGAAAAATTAATTTAAATGATTATTGAAGAATAATAAAATATTTTTTAAATAATTTTAGTGGAAACATGGCCATGAAATAAAATAGATTTATGATAGAAGAGTGAAATAAATTCATTTTTCCTTAAATTTTTTTTATCCATTTCATGAGATCTTAAGGAGTGGAAAATGAATGAAAAAAATGTATTCTAATAAAATAAACACAATACAAGGGTATTCATGGGATTATTGAGAGGAATATCATGAAATTTCATCATCAAAATAAGGATAAACATCTATCTTGTAAAATAATGAGATAATAATATAAATATCTCACCAAAAGTTCCACTTTCTTTGAAAGATCTCCAACCTCTTATCCTTCAGTTAACATCCCTTAGATCCCCTATTAAGGACCCTAAAAATTGTGTTTTTTGAATATCATAAACTAAAATTCATGGATAGGTAAATTTAGAATATATTTTTGAAGGTTTTGATCAAGATAGAGGGCTCAATGTAGTGTAATTAAGAGAATGGAGGGGTGACCTTTTATAAGTTGGAGAGATGACACACTTGGAATTTATCAAAAGAATACAATATAATAAAGTCATTGATATTGAATATTCTTCCAAATGGATAGATATTCAGAGGTTTAATTGTATTATGTTGAAATTTGTACAACCAATAGGATGTATACATGGTTAATTTTGAAAATAAACATTTATCTTTTTTTCTTTAACCCATGCTAAATCCATTTTAACCTTAACTGTATGGATTTTTTTTACTATCTTAGTATTTATTATGACCATAAATTAATTTGGACTCATGAAATGTTGATTAAAAATTTAGAATACAATTTTTCAAATTCAATCTCTGAATGTGGCAAAAAATTCTTTTTTATATAAACTCACAAAACATGATGAAAATAGTTTTCAAGTAAAAATATATTTTATTATGTATAAAATGTTGTTATACCAAAAGTACCATAAAAATAATTACAATAAACAGAAATAGATTATTATTAATATTAATGAACTAATTTTACTTTTAGAACCATTTTAAATCAAAAAATTTCTTTTTATATGGTTTAAACGAAAAGGTGGATTTTTAATAAAAATATGTATTTTTCACTATTCATAAAATATTAATATTTTTAAAAATTTCTTTAAAAATTAACTCCAATATAACATTGATATTTTTATTTTAAAAATGAATTACATTTTTTAAAACACATTTTCTAAAATTTTTAAAAATTAATTGGATAATTTTCTAAAAAAATGTTATAGAAACCATTTTTGAGGAATGATATTTTTTTGATGTATATAAAGACTTTAATAAAAAATAAGTACTTCTTTATCAATATATATAATTTAAGAAAAACTTTTTTAAATATTTTTAAAATATGGTCATTCCAATTCATATTTCAAATTTAATGCAATGTATATATGAATATACTATATTATGGTTCATTTAGACTCGAGGTTGCGTGTATCATATGCTATCAGAGAAATTCAATTTCATTTAAAAAAATATAAGAAAATATTAGGGTTTTATATTCAAACCCCCATAAAATGAAATTTAATTTTAAATTTTATCATTTTTATAAAAATAGATAATGATATCTAAATTTCATCATATCCTTGAGTTCCAATGTAGCTTCTATGAAATTTTTATTCCTCTAAAAGGGTGAGTAGTATTTTTTTCCTTATAAATTTTTCCTTCAGATCTAGGATTTATAATAGCTTTTATTCATAATAATCATCACTATTCAGTGGTAGAACCTATAAGTATAGTACATGTAGACGATCATATATGTACTTCCTCAATAGTGATACCCGAAACACATCATGAACTTGAGAGAGTTTTAGTGAAGGCATAAGGTGATAAGATACCATCCTGGATCTATCAAGAATCTATAAGGGGGAAATATAACTAAGGATCAACATTCTATTCATTTCAAATCTCATAAACTTAATCAATAGAGAAATTATCATAAATATATTCTAACAAACTTTGTTTTCCAGATTTTAGATATGATTATCATCATAACTTTTTTATCAACTCCAAGAAGCCTTAATGTGTTGCAGAATAACTTTGTATTTCTCTACCATTTACTCTATGGTATCAGGTCCCCATGAATTTTTCTGTATAACTTTATCCTATATCTTTGGATTTCTACAGTTTATTCAACAGAGTGATTCATATAGAGCCATCTAAATTCATGAGTAAAAGCTATTACTAAATGAAAAAATCACCTATGAAAGGTATTTATGTAAACCAAATTTGAAATTCATAGAACAAGATATCAAAATATCCACTATGGTTTCAATGGTTCTCTAACATCAACCATAATTTTTAGGATCATAATCATTTTTTAAATGCAACTACATATCCAAAACCTACTAAAGACTTCACCAGAACTTTGAGATAAACCATGAATCTTGATTAGATACAATAGAATGCGGCACTCCATAAAAAATCACCACTTAGTTAATGTATATTATTGAAATATGATCAAGAATTAATTATTCTATAATAGAAATTATGTGTGATAAATTCATAATGTGATTGACTATAACCCAACTAGTATGAGTTCCCTTTGATGTTTTGGGGTGTCCGATGAAAAAATCCATGGTGATGTATTTCCATTTCCATTATGGTATGGGTAATGGGTGTAACATCCCCTAAGAATTTTACCTCATGGTATTAACTTACTGAAATACCTAGTACCATGATACATACTCTATAATATCTCCCTTCATGTTGTCCTACTATAAATACTCTTTCTGATCCCTATAAATCACCCTAATTATAGGATGAATATAAAATGTTGAATAATGATATTTATCCAATAAATCCTTCTTTATGTTTTTAAAGAGACCTATACAAGGTTCCTAAACCTTATCATTCCATCATAATAAATGTTGAACTTAGGAAATTTTCTGATAAACTTTTATATTTCCACATCTTTTTTCTATATCTATTTAATTATCACCTAGATAGTTGGTTGAATACTAGTTTGAGAAACATAGTATATCTCAAATTAATTTTATATATCCATATTAAAACTTTTTAAATCATGAAATATTTGAACTTTTTTGACCCATATAATATATAATATTAAACTATTCTTTTGACTCAAATCATTGGACTCCTTATTATTTTTACCAAGGTGGTAATGCATTGAGTAATCAAGATATTTAATCAAATACAACCATTTTCTATATACATATTCATCTATTTTTGAGTGAATACATACTTTAAAATTTTATGATATTATATATATCACATATATCCCTCTAAAGAAAATTTCTGAATATCTTTAATGAAAAAATTACCATAGTTAACTCCAAATCATGAGTTGGGTAGTTTTCACATGAACCTTCAATTACCATGATGCATAACCGATAGGTATATCATTTTTCTTGAGGAAACATCCCAACCCCTTATTCAATAGATAACTGCAGAAGAAAAAACATTCTCTACTCTACGGGGGTGTAGGAATAGTTATTTTAACTAACCTTTTCTTTAGTTCCTTGAAATGTTCCTCACATTATTCTATCCAATGGAACTTGGATGGATTTTCAGAAATGTCAGGGATTGGAATAGAAAATGATGAGGTATATTTTAATTTTTTTGATAATATCCATTCAAACTAAGAAAAATTTGTATCTCCATCCCCATGATTGGTTTGGGACAAAATTCAATAACTATATTCTTTGATGGATCCAACGATATACCCTTCCACAATATTATATAACCTAAAAATGAAATGTTTTATAGACAAAATCCAAACATTGTAAATTATTATTTTTGTTTCTCCTTCATAAGGGTAATCAAAACAATCCTTAACTAATAAACATGATCTTAATTTTACTTTTAATATATATTATTATCATCCATAAATGATATGAAAAACTGATCAAGGTTATTTCTAAAGGCAATATTCCTTAAATCAATGAAAATATTTTGGGAATTAGTATGACCAAAAGATATAACTATAAATTCATAGTTTCTATACCATATATAAAATGATGTCTTGTGTATATCTCCCTTCTAAACCCTCAATTTACGATATCCATAATGAAGGTCAATCTTGGGAAAGTATCGAGCTTCACGCAGTTGATCAGAAATGTAATATATACAAGGAAGAGGAAACTTATTCTTGATTGTGATCTTGTTAGGTTCCTAATTATAAATAAAGAGTAACATAAAACTATCCTTTTTATTAATGAAAAGTATAGGTTTAGAACATAGTTATGCTCAAGGACATATGATATAAGGACCCAGCCTTAAACATTACTTATTGTTGAATTAAATGAATAATTCACATTGAGGAACTTTTCAGATTTAGAGTTTTAGAGAATTAGGACATAACTATTACATCTCAAAGATTAAAAAGTAGACGCATCTACTCGGATTCCATTTTTTGCACAAAAATAAAAACTCTTGAACAGAAGAGTCTTGTCTAGTTCCTAGTTTTAGACATCCTAACATTTCCTTGATCCCATCCTTGACCCTATTTAACTTTATGTCCTGTGAAAAAAATTTCAAAAAAACTTGGTATGAGCATAAAAAGCTCAGTAAGGGTTATAAAAATACGAAAAGAAAACATTAGTCCATGTATACATAAGAATCAATGAAATCATACTTTACTCATAAAAGAAAAGCAATTTAACATACCTCATGAAATCATAAGATTTACGAATAACTCATAGATATCATTAGACATAAAGTTAACTGGAGTCATTCATAACATTCTTACGTAGGGAGTAACCCTCAGGGTTACGTTTGGAATACCCATCACAGAATATTCCCTAAATCTCTTCGGAGAAACCTTATCATTTAACCCCTTCGTGTTACCCAATGTATTGGAGAGCTATCATGGGCTCACACACCCTTAGTTTATCAAGGAACCACCCGTCTTCATAAAAAATTCCCAAGAACCATATCATAATCATAACACATAACTTAAGAATAAATTAAAGATAACATTACCACATTGCAATAACAATATAACATTTCAAGATATTGAAATAATGAATCCATTCTAAAAACCATTTTCAAAACCATTTAAAACATTTAATAAAGAGATTTTTGAATCAAAGTGTCCCATACCACTTTTAAGCTTTTAACATTTTAAACCATTAATATCCACATAAATAAATCCTTAAAACCATTTTGAAAACATGGATATTAATGAGAAATATTTATAAGAATAAATCATTAAAACATTTAAAACGATATTTTAGTTAAAGGGTTTTTAACAAAATGAGAGACACTTGAATACAATAATTGAGGAATAACATTCAATCAGAACTTTATAATATCATGAGAATAAATGGATTCATGATATAATATTCCAAAGGACAGTATATACACCATATAAGAGTGAATTGGTGTATAAAAACAATGAATCCTCAATAGAAATTTAAAATGATATGAAATCCCTTATAAAGAAGGTATCATTAAATTAAGGACAAATCAATCTCATAATTATGTGTGAAAAATATAAATACACCCAATATAAGTGGATATTAAGTGTAAAACAACCATAGGTAATTCCCACATATTTATAGGAAGACATATTCAATAACTACTTGTTGGACCCAAAGAAATCGTAATTGGGTTAAGAAGTTCCCTTGGTAAAATTCGACAACCTAAAGATGTGACATTAAAATTCATTAAATTAGTTGATGAGAGAGAAAATGGTATCTCACCACTTGGACATAAAATTTACATCAATAAGGATATAGAATAACATATTCGAACATAAAAAGATGTAAATTTAAAGACATAACAAAATAAGTCTTTTAAAAAGAGGAGGGTGAAAGGTTCCCTTACCGATTTGGGTAACTTTCGAAACGTTCACCCCATGAAAGAAAAACCATACAACATTGATGTAAATACCCATAAAATAAATTATATTAAACAAATATTAGAATAATGGTCAGTACATACACCACTCAAAGGAAATAGTGGCAAAAGTTTTATAAATCTCAAGGTAATAAAAGTGAGATGAAAAATCCCTTACGAAAACTCGGCAGCCTAACGACGCCACATAAAACATCCAAAAAATGGATTGATGAAATAAAATAGGGTATCTCATCATATTAACATATAAAATACAGTAATATGAATATAAAATAACATCCCCCAACATACGAAAGAGGAGCATAAAAGAAACGACATAAAAGAGAGTACTTAAAAAGAAAGAGATATGTAGGATCCCTTACCTCAAGTCCGGCAGGTTTTGTTCGTTTCTTTATATTCCTGAATAATAAACTTTGGTCAATTTATAATTGCTTAAGGTACTGCTTTAAGGATTATTATTCAGTTAATATCACATATTATAATGTTATAATAGTAGGTTAATAATGTGAGTTCATATCTTACATTTTTGTCGATGTTTGGTACATGAGTCAAAAATGAACTTGTTTGAAAATTATTGTCTATGTAGTTATAAGTAAAACATCTGCAGAATAGTATTAATGATTTAAATATCATATATATCCAGTAAATATTCAGTTTATACTATTCCATAACATTTGGAGATAAAAAGAAATGAAATGCACCGTTCATGGAGACGGTAGGCCGTACGTACGCATGAACACTACTTTCATTTCATTGACATATTAATGGAATTAAAAATAATTGAGAGATATATATATTATAATTACAGTATAATATATATGTTTTATAGGTCAGATAAGTTAATTAATTTCATTCTTTATACATTCCATGTATTGCATGAACGAGTCACATCACTTGAGGGGGCGGTAGTCCACATTTCCTCGTATGAAATTATCGCATTTTCAGAACATTCCAAGCATAATGGAATGTTTTAAATATAAAATACAGAAGCATATGGAAAACATAAATACCATATATATCATATATAAAATACAGTGACATCATAATGGCCACCATGAAAGGTGTTAAGAGAATATTGAACAATCATCGTTTCGTGAGGCAGTAATTTTCTATCCACAGAAACAGTATGTTCTTTAACCATTAGATGGAGTTGTGTGTATGTTTAGCTAGAATAATTCACATAACAACATCCTAGTATATTGAAGATACTGTTGTTGTTACAAAATAAAGGAATAAAAAGAGTTTATGGGTTTTTAGAAGCAAAATAAAACAAAAGAACACAAGTGAAGACATTACCTTTAAATCGGGTAACTCCTCTTGGTTTGAACCAAAAGAGTTTCTTGAAGAGAATTATGCCAAAGGTGATTCTTCAATGATGAATAGAGGGATGTGGAGAGATGAAATGGGCAGGGTTTGGCCGAGCCAAAGGCTTGAGAGGTGTGGGTAAGGTGGTAGAGGTGGGGGCCTTTTATAAGAGAAGAGGATGGGCACTCTTGGAAAGTTATAAAATATTACTTTATTACAAAATGATTTTCGGATTTTAAAGGTCCCAAAAGGATATATTTCGAGGCTAAGGTGATAAGGTTTCGAAATCCACCCATCCAATAGGTTTGTGACAAGTGTAAGACTTATATTTTACCCTATCTTCTCATTTTATTTAAATCGTTCATTTATGAGGTAATCACTGCATCATCACGGTGTCATAAATAATATAATTTATTTAACGTCTAAAAATTATAAAAAAATATAATGATGTAGTAAATATTTTTATCTTTCTAATTAATATTTATATTCAAAAATATGACTTGTATAACCCCATGTAAAAATTGTTTTAGTAAAACAATACATGTTTGTGACATTTTAATTTTAACTTTAAATAAAACGTTATTAATGTCATTTTCCAACCAAAGTGGCTCCATAGGGTCCCCAAGTTTACCCATGGGTTTTCTTGGTCGTCCATGACTAATCCAATAAGTGTAGGACATGTGTCAAGGTCATTTCATACTATTATAACATTATCTTTACCTTAAACTACACTAATTACCTCTAATCGCGATTAATAAAACTTAAAAGTTACTATTCACCAAAAAATTATTTTAATCTCATTGAACCACATTTTAAATCTTAATGACAACCATGTATGTCGGATTTTTGAAAATAAAATCACAGAAGTAGAAAATTTTCTTTAAACAAAAAATCAGTTTCTTTAACTACCACTTAGTGGTTTCACTATTCATCAAAAATTGATGTTTTTCAGAAAAATACCAAAAATTCACCCTAAGCTATATTTGATATTCTGAATTAAAAAATGATGTATATTTTACAAAATCAAAAATATATAAGTTGAATTAATTAATTTAATAATTCATTCCTGCTGTCAAAACAAATAGCGTGTTTTTAAGAAACAATATCTATTAATAGATTGACACTAGTTTAAGTCCAATTTCAAAGTGAAATTAATTCCAATGACCACCATTAGATTAAATGGTAAAAATATATTCTAAATACACTTTAATCTCAATTAAAAATATAATCTATCCATATAAATAAATCAGATTAAAAGGAGGTTTTGAATTAAAATGCAACATTTTCAGTAAAAATGATCTTTATCGGAAAAATTACAAAAATTTACACAAAGTAAATTTTGATGTCCAGATTCTAAAGAAGGATTTTATTTTTTCAAATACAACATATAAATTTTCAAAAGTATATTTAAAAAGGTTTCTCCATCAAAAGGTGGTTAATTGGCCTTTTAAATAATATTAGAAGATTTATGCTTAAAATTGGATTCATTTGCATTTTAAGCCTCTAACATTTATTGGATAAATGTAAAAGTATTTAACAAACATATGTAATAATTTTGTAGTTATTTATGTTCATTCCCGCCATTACAATGGCTAGGCATTAACTATTATAGTATTATTATATTATTAGTGTGCAACGTAAGATTTAAAAGAAATTCGTTGTTGCGTATTGGGTATGCCATCGAGCATAAGATTCCCTTTAAAGTAGTATTAACATTTTATTCACAAATATTTATAAAAATTCGAATGTAATATTATTTATTTACTTGGGATGTTACATCCTTCCCCCCTTTTTGGAATTTCCTCCTCGCAATTTCAAAATTGGGCTTGGAAACTTAATTGAAAGTCCCACATCGGAACAAGAGTCAGTAAAACTATCACTTTAAAAGAGAGGGAGAGAAGTACAAAGGTCACCCGAGTTAACCCATACTAGGATTCCAAGTATGAAAATACGGATATGGAGGTGAAAACAAAAGGTCATGTTCTAATGGAGAGTGATAGTAAACTTTTCTAGGAGAAAGTTAACCATAAGAAAATCACAAACTTGTGATGGGTTAAATGGTATTCGATTCCCTAGTAGGAAAAGTTAACAGACAAAATTTTTGTTTTAATTTACTCTGAATTGAGGATTTTATTTTTTAACTTAACTAAATCATAATGAAACATAATTACTTGTCATGAAGACTTTCAACTTTTTCTAGATTCCTTAATCAAACTCATATTTTATACAAAAGATGAGTATTTAAGAAGACTTGTTCGCATTAAGAGTACTATAATAGACTTATTGAGAATCACCTAATCCACAAAAGAGGAATATATATTTCCCATGTCTTTAGATCTCAACCAAAACCAAACCAAAAAGTTTAGTACGAGATCAGAAAATACCCAAAATGATTATTTTTTTACAAAAAGAAAAACTACTCATAATCTCCAAAATTTGTCAAACAAAACCCAAAGATCAACGAATACCATTCAATAAACAATTTGTCCATGAAATTAGTCAAAGTAAACCCAACTAAGATTGAAACCCAAATATTTGAAGGATTTAATCACATAGTTTCCCAAGGTACAAATTAACATTTATCTCAAAATACCATCAGTTGCTCTTAAAGTCTAATACTGAAAAGTAATTAACCTAATCACATATCCTCCATGATAGGTTAATAATTTCCATAGATAACCCAAAATAAACTTACTCTTGATTCATAAAATCATCTAACTAAAAATAATTAGTCAAACTAACTAGGTACTTCACGTACTCTAGTGGTAGGAAATAACTACTAGTTGCACTTGGGTTGTGGGTTCGATTCCCGTAGCTTTGTCCGACGTGATGGGTTATCACATGGTCTGCGTGTTGTCCTTTTTCCAAAACTATATAATTCTTAAAACATTCCCCAAAATGAGATAAAATCTTCAAAAATAACCATAACATAATTTAACCTCAAGTTTATCTCATGTCATTCATATTCCATCATAACATATAGTAACCCATAATTACCTAAAAAGTAAGGATCATATAAACCCTAATGGTTACCTTTTAATTATTACCTGAACTTCCATGTCGAGTTGGTTCTCTCGTACATGATACATTATAGAAATCACCAAGGTTAAAGTGGTTGATCATGACACTTGATAGTTTGTTTAGAATAACCATGATATTTCTCATTGAATCCCCCATTTCATCCAGTCTCTTAATCAGAGAACCACCACAGTTTCCTTCAAACCCATTGACACTTTGGTGCCTGCTAGATCCATCAATTTACTAAAACCAGAAATTTCAGTGTGAGTATATCAAAAAACATTATGTACAAAAGAGGAAGATAAACACTATGATATACTTATCCAACTTATCTCAAACTCATTCCAACCTTCAAAAATAACAATGACTCTATCTAATATAATAACCATTGTGGTTATACACAACTTGTCACTTAACACTCTAACCTCTAAAGTTATCTAAACAATCCTTTGATACCAACTATAAGGACCCGACCTTAATCCTTACTTATTATTGAATTAAATGAATAATTCACAATTATGATCTTTTCAGATTTATAGTTTTAGAGAATTAAGACATAACTATTACATCTCAAAGATTACCAAGTAGACGCATCTACTCAGATTCCATTTTTTTCACAAAAATAAAAACTCTTGAACAAAAGTGTCCTGTCTAGTTCGTTGTTTTAGACATCCTGACATTTCCTTGATCCCATCTTTGGAGAAACCTTAGCATTTAACCCCTTCGCGTTACCTAATGCATTGGAGAGCTATCACGAGCTCACCCGCCCTTAATTTAACACAGAACCACCCGTCTTCATAAACAATGCCCAAGAACCATAACATAATCATAGCACATAACTTAAGCATAAAGGAAAGATAACATTACCACATCACAATAACAATATAACATATCAAGATATTGAAATAATGAATCCATTCTAAAAACAATTTTCAAAACCATTTAAAACATTTAATAAAGAGATTTTTGAATCAAAGTGTCCCATACCACTTTGAAGATTTTAACATTTTGAACCATTAATATCCATATAAATAAATCCTTAAAACCATTTTTAAAACATGGATATTAATGAGAAATATTTATAAGAATAAATCATTAAAACATTTAAAATGATATTTTAGTTAAAGGATTTTTATCAAAATGAGAGACACTTGAATACAATAATTGAAGAATAACATTCAATCAGAAGTTTATAATATCCTGACAACAAATGGATTCATGATATAATATTTCAAAGGACAGTATATAAACCATATAAGAGTGAATTGGTGCATAACAACAATGAAGCCTCAATAGAAATGTAAAATTATATGAAATCCCTTATAAAGAAGGTATTTTTAAATTAAGGACAAATCAATCTCATAATTTTGTGTGAAAAATATAAATACAGACAATATAAGTGGATATTAAGTGTAAAATAATCATAGGTAATTCACACATATTAATAGGATGACATATTGAATAACTACATGTTGGACCAAAAGAAATCGAAATTGGGTTAAGAAGTTCCCTTGGTAAAATTTGACAGCCTAACAACGTCACATTAAAATCCATAAAATTAGTTGATGAGAGAGAAAATGGTATCTCATCACTTGGACATAAAATTTACATCAATAAGGATATATAAGAACATATCCCAACATAAAAAGATGTAAATTTAATGACGTAACAAAATAAGTCTTTTAAAAAGAGGAGGGTGAAAGGTTCCCTTACCGATTTGGGTAACGTTCGAAACATTCACCCCATGAAAGAAGGACCGTACAACATTGATGTAAAAAATAATAAAAGAAATTATAATACACAAAGATTAGAATAATGGGAAGTACATACACCACTCAAAGGAAATAGTGGCAAATGATGTATAAATCTCACGGGAATAAAAGTGAGATGAAAAATCCCTTACGAAAACTCGGCAACCAAACGACGCCACTTAAAACATCCAAAAAATGGATTGATGAAATAAAATAGGGTATCTCATCATATGAAAATATAAAATAAAGTAATAGGAATATAAAATAACATCCCCCAACATAAGAAACAGGATCATAAAAGAAACGACATAAAAGAGAGTACTTAAAACGAAAGAGATAGGTAGGATCCCTTACCTCAAGTCCGACTTGTTTTGTTCGTTTCTTTATATTCTTGAATAATAAACATTGTTAAATTTATAATTTCTCAAGGTCCTCCTTTAAATATTATTTTTCAGTTCATATCACATATTATAAAGTTATAATAATTGGTTAATAATGTGAGTTCATATATGATTTTTTGTCGATGTTTGGTACATGAGTCAAAAATGAACTTGTTTGAAAATGATTGTCCATGAAGTTATAAGTAAATAATCTCCAGAATAGTATTAATGATTTAAATATCATATATATCTATTAAATATTCACTTTATACTATTCCATAACATTTGGAGATAAAAATAAATGAAATGCACCGTTCATAGAGACGGTAGGCCGTATGTACGCATGAACGCTACTTTCATTTCTTTGACCTATTAATGGAATTAAAAATAATTCTGAGATATATATATTATAATTCCAGTATAATATATATGTTTTATATGTCATATAAGTTCATTAATTTCATTCTTTATACATTCCATGTATTGCATGAATGAGTCAAATCACTTGAGGGGGCGGTAGTCCACACTTCCTCGTATGAAATTATCGCATTTGCAAAACATGAAAAGCATAAAGGTATGTTTTAAATATAGAATACAGAAGCATATGGAAAACATAAATACCATATATATCATATATAAAATACAGTGACATCATAATTTACACCATGAAAGGTGTTAAGATAATATTGAACAATCATCGTTTCGTGAGGCAGTAATTCGCCATCCACAGAAACATTATATTCTTTAACCATTAGACGGAGGTGTGTGTAAGTGTAGCTCGAATAATTCACATAAAAAAATACTAGTATATTGAAGATACTGGTGTTGTTACAAAATAAAGGAATAAAAAGAGTTTAGGGGTTTGGAGAAGTAAAATAAAACAAAAGAACACAAGTGAAGACATTACCTTTAAATCGGGTAACTCCTCTTGGTTTGAACCAAAAGGGTTTCTTGAAGAACATTCTACAAAAAGGTGAGGCTTCAATGATGAAGATAGGGATTTGGAGAGATAAAATGGGCATGGTTTGGCCGATCCAAAGTCTTTAGAGGTTTGGGTAAGGTGGTAGAGGTGGGGGCCGTTTATAAGGGAAGAGGAGGGGAACTCTGGGATAGTTATAAAATATTACTTTATTATAAAATGATTTTCAGATTTTAAAGGTCCCAAAAGGATATATTTCGAGGATAATGTGATACAGTTTCGAAATCCACCCATCCAATAGGTTTTTTAGAAGTGTAAGACTTAGATTTCACCCTATCTTCTCATTTTATTTAAATCGTTCATTTATGTGGTAATCACTACATCATCACGGTATCATAAATAAAATAATTTATTTAATGTATAAAAATTATAAAAAAAATATAATGATGTATTAAATCATTATATATTTATAATTAATATTTATAGTAAAAAATATGACTTGTATAACCCCATGTAAATTTTTTTAGTAAAACAATACATGTTTGTGACATTTTAATTTTAACTTTAAATAAAACGTTATTAATGTCATTTTCCAACCAAAGTGGCTCCATGGGGTCCCGAAATTGACCCTTGGGTTTTATTGGTCGGCCATGACTCATCCAATAAGGGTACGACATGTGTCAAGGTCATTTCATATTATTATAACATTATCTTTACCTTAAATTACACTAATTACCTCTAATCGTGATTAATAAAACATAAAAGTCACTATTTACCAAAAAATTATTTTAATCTCATTGAACCACATTTTACTTCCTAACAACAACCATGTACTTAGGATTTCTGAAAATCAAATCCCAGAAGTGATAAAGTTTCATTTAAACGAAAAATCAGTTTCTTTAACTACCACTTAGTGGTTTCACTCTTCATCAAAAATTGATGTTTTTCAGAAAAATACCACAAATTAACCCTAATATATATTTGATATTCCAAATTCAAATATGATGTCTATTTTACAAAATTCAAAATATATAAGTTTCATTAATTTATTTAATAATTCATTCCTGTTGTCAAAACAAATAGCGTGTTTTTAAGAAACAATATCTATTAAAAGATTGACACTAGTTTGAGTCCAATTTCAAAGTGAAATTAATTCCGATGAACACCATTGGATTAAATGGTAAAAATATACTCTAAATATAATTTAATATAAATTATAAAGATAATATATCCATATAAATAAATCATATTAAAATGAGGTTTTTAATTAAAATGCAACCTTTTCACTAAAAATGATCTTTATCGGAAAAATAACAAAAATTTACACAAAGTAAACTTTGATGTCCAAATTATAAAGAAGGATTTTATTTTGTAAAATACAACATATAAATTTGTCAAAATTATATTTAAAAAGGGTTCTCCCTCATAAGGCGGTTAATCAACCTTTTAAAAAATATTAGAAGATTTATACTTAAAATTGGATTCATTTGCATTTTAAGCCTCTAACATTTATTGGATAAATGTAAAAATATTTAACAAACATATGTAATAATTTTTTAGTTATTTATGTTCAATACCTCCATTAAAATGTCTAGGCGTTAACTATTATAATATTATTATATTATTAGTGTGCAACGTAAAATTTCAAAGAAATTCGTTGTTGCTTATTGGGTACGGCATCGACCATAGGATTCCCTTTAATGTAGTATTATCATTTTATTCAAAAATATTGATAAACATTAAATTGTAATATTATTTATTTACCTGGGATGTTACAACCTTCCCCCCTTTTGGGAATTTCATCCTCGCAATTTCAAAATTGGGCTTGGAAACTTCATTGAAAGTCCCACATCGGAACAAGAGTCAGTAAAACTATCACTTTAAAAGAAAGGGAGAGAAGTACAAAGGTCACCCGAGTTAACCAATGCTAGGATTCCAAGTTTGAAAATATGGATATGGAGGTGAAAACAAATGGTCATGTTCTGATAGAGAGTGATAGTAAACATGTCTAGGATAAATTTAACCTTAAGAAAATCACAAACTTGTGATGGGTTAAATGGTATTCGATTCCCTAGTTGGAAAAGTTAATAGACAACATTTTTGTTTTATGTTACTCTTAATTGATGATTTTTTTTGAGCTTAAATAAATCATAATGAAACATACCTACTTGTCACGTAGACTTTCAACTTTTACTAGATTCCTTAATCAAACTCATATTTTCTACAAAAGATGAGTATTTAGGAAGACTTGTTCACATTAAGAGTACTATAATAAACTTCTTGAGAATCACCTAATCCCCAAGAGAGAACTATATATTTCCCATGTCTTTAGATATCAACCAAAACCAAACCAAAAAGTTTAGTACGAGATCAGAAAATACCCAAAAAGGATAATTTTTTTACAAAAAGAAAATCTACTCCTAATCTCCAAAATTTGTCAAACAAAACCCAAAGTTCAAAAAAGACCATTCAATAAACAATTTGTCCATAAAATTCTTCAAAGTAAAACCAACAAAGATTGAAACCCAAAGATTTTAAGGATTTAATCACATAGTTTCCCAATGTACAAATTAAAATTTATCTCCAAATAACATCAGTTTCTCTTAAAGTCTCATAATGAAAAGTAATTAACCTAATCACATATCCTCCATGATAGTTTAATAATTTCCATAGATAACCCAAAATAAACTTACACCTGATTCATAAAATCATCTAACTAAAAATAATTAGTCAAAATAACCAGGGACTTCACGTAGTCCAGTGGTAGGTAATAAATAATAGTCGCACTTTGGTTGCTGGTTCGATTCCCACAGCTTTGTCCGATGCAATGGGTTATCACACGGTTTGCATGTTGTCCTTTTTCCAAAACTATTTAATTCTTAAAAAATTCCCCATAACGAGATAAAATCTTCAAAAATAACCATAACTTAATTTAACCTCAAGTTTATCTCATGTCATTCATATTCCATCATAACATATAGTAACCCATAATTACCTCAAAAGTAAGGATCATATAAACCCTAATGGTTACCTTTATAATTATTACCTGAACTTCCATATCGATTTGGTTCTCTTGTACATGATGCATTAGAGAACTCACCAAGGTTCAAGTGGTTGATCATGACTCCTGATAGTTGGTTTAGAATAACCATGATATTTCTCATTGAATCCCAATGTCTTCCAGTCTCTTAATCAGAGAACCACCACAATTTCCTTCAAACCCATTGACACATTGGTTCCTGCTAGATCCATCCATTTACTAAAACCAGAAATTTCAGTGTGAGTATATCAAAAAAATCATTATGTACTAAAGAGGAAGAAAAACACTAAGATATACTTATCCAAGTTATCTCAAACTCATTCCAACCTTCAAGAATAACAATTACTCTATCAAATATAATAACCATTGTGGTTATACACAACTTGTCACTTAACACTCTAACCTCTAATGTTATCTAAACCATACTTTGATACCAACTATAAGGACCTGACCTTAAACATTACTTATTATTGAATTAAATGAATAATTCACATTCAGGATCTTTTCTGGTTTAGACATCCTGAAATTTCCTTGATCCCATCCTTGGCCCTATTGAACTTTATGTCCTGTGAAAAGCATTTCAAAAAAACATAGGATGAGCATAAAAAGCTCAGTAAGGGTTATAACAACGCGGAAAGAAAACATTAGTCCATTTATACATAAGAATAAATGAAATCATATTTTACTCATAAAACATAAGCAATGTAACATACCTCATGAAATCATAAGATTTACGAATAACTCATTGAAATCATAAGACATAAAGGTAACTTGAGGAATTCATAACATTCTTACATAGGAAGTAACCCTCAGGGTTACGTTTGGAATACCCATCACAGTATATTCCCTAAATCTCTTCGGAGAAACCTTAGAATTTAACCCCTTCACATTAACCAATGCATTGGAGAGCTATCACGGGCTCACCCTCCCTTAGTTTATCACGGAACCACCTGTCTTCATAAACAATGCCCAAGAACCATAACATAATAATAGCACATAAATTAATCATAAAGGAAAGTTAACATTACCACATTTCAATAACAATATATCATTTCAAGATATTGAAATAATGAATCTATTCTAAAAACCATTTTCAAAACCATTTAAAACATTTAATAAAGAGATTTTTGAATCAAAGTGTCCCATGACACTTTGAAGCTTTTAACATTTTAAACCATTAATATCCATATAAATAAATCCTTAAAACGATTTTGAAATCATGGATATTAATGAGAAATATTTATAAGAATAAATAATTAAAACATTTAAAATGATATTTTAGTTAAAGGGTTTTTAACAAAATAAGAGACACTTGAATGCAATAATTGTAGAATAACATTCAATCAGAAATTTATAATATCCTGAGAATAAATGGATTCATGATATAATATTTCAATGGACAGTATGTACACCATATAATAGTGAATTGGTGCATAACAACAATGAATCCACAATATAAATGTAAAATGATATGAAATCCCTTATAAAGAAGGTATCCTTAAATTAAGGACAAATAAATCTCATAATTATGTGTGACGAATATAAATACACCCAATATAAGTGGATATTAAGTGTAAAACAACCAGAGGTAATTCACACATATTCATAGGATGACATATTCAATAACTACATGTTGGACCTAAAGAAATCGAAATTGGGTTAAGAAGTTCCCTTGGTAAAATTCGACAGCCTAACAGTGTCACATTAAAATCCATAAAATTAGTTGATGAGAGAGAAAATGGTATCTCATCACTTGGACATAAAATTTACATCAATAAGGATATATAAGAACATATCCCAACATAAAAATATTTAAATTTAAATACATAACAAAATAAGTCTTTTAAAAAGAAGAGGGTGAAAGGTTCCCTTACCGATTTGGGTAACTTTCAAAATGTTCACCCCATGAAAGAAGGACAGTACAACATTGATGTAAATACCCATAAAAGAAATTATGTTACACAAATATTAGAATAATGGGAAGTACACACACCACTCAGAGGAAATAGTGGCAAATGTTGTATAAATCTCACTAGAATAAAAGTGAGATGAAAAATCCCTTACAAAAACTCGGCAGAAAAACTGCGCCACTTAAAACATCCAAAAAAATGGATTGATGAAATAAAATAGGGTATCTCATCATATAAACATATAAAATATAGTAATAGTAATATAAAATAACATCCCTCAACATAAGAAAGAGGAGCATAAAATAAACGACATAAAATTGAGTACTTAAAAAGAAAGAGATATGTAGGATCCCTTAACTCAAGTCCGACTTGTTTTGTTCATTTCTTTATCTTCCTGAATAAAAAACTTTGTACAATTTATAATTGCTTAAGGTCATCTTTTAAATATTATTATTCAGTTCATATCACATATTATAAAGTTATAATAATTGGTTAATAATGTGAGTTCATATCTGACGTTTTTGTCGATGTTTGGTACATGAGTCAAAAATGAACTTGTTTGAAAATGATTGTCTATGTAGTTATAAGTAAATCATCTACAGAATAGTATTAATGATTTAAATATCATATATATCCAGTACATATTCACTTTATACTATTCCATAACATTTGGAGATAAAAAGAAATGAAATGCATCGTTCATGGAGATGGTAGGCCGTACGTACGCATGAAGGCTACATTCATTTCTTTGACATATTAATGGAATTAAAAATAATTGAGAGAGATATATATTATAATTACAGTATAATATATATGTTTTATAGGTCACATAAGTTCATTAATTTAATTCTTTATACATTCCATGTATTGCATGAACGATTCACATCACTTGAGGGGGCGGTAGTCCACACTTCCTCGTATGAAATTATCGCATTTGCAAAACATGAAAAGAATAAAGGTATGTTTTAAATATAAAATACAGAAGCATACGGAAAACATAAATACCAAATATATAATATATAAAATACATTGAAATCATAATGGCCACCATGAAAGGTGTTAAGAGAAGATTGAACAATCATTGTTTTGTGAGGCAGTAATTCGCCATCCACAGAAACAGTATGTTCTTTAACCATTAGACGGAGGTGTGTGTAAGTTTAGCTCGAATAATTCGCATAACAAAATCCTAGTATATTGAAGATACTGGTGTTGTTACAAAATAATGGAATAAACAGCGTTTAGGGGTTTGTAGAAGCAAAATAAAACAAAAGAACACAAGTGAAGACATTACCATTAAATCGGGTAGCTCCTCTTGGTTTGAACCAAAAGGGTTTCTTGAAGAGAATTATACCAAAGGTGAGGCTTCAATGATGAATAGAGGGATGTGGAGAGATGAAATGAGAATTGGTTGGCCGAGCCAAAGGCTTGAGAGGTGTGGTTAAGGTGGTAGAGGTGGGGGCATTTATAAGAGAAGATGAGGGACACTCTTGGAAAGTTATAAAATATTACTTTATTATAAAATGATTTTCGGAATTTAAAGGTCCCAAAATGATATATTACGAGGATAAGGTGATAAGGTTTCTAAATACACCCATACAATAGGTTTGTGACTACTGTAAGACTTAGATTTCACCCTATCTTCCCATTTTATTTAAATCATTCATTTATGAGGTAATCACTGCATCATCACGGTGTCATAAATAAAATAATTTATTTAATGTCTAAAAATTATAAAAAAATTATAATGATTTATTAAATATTTTTATCTTACTAATGAATATTTATAGTCAAATATATGACTTGTATAACCTCATTTAAAATTGTTTTAGTAAACCAATACATGTTTGTGACATTTTAATTTTAACTTTAAATAAAAAGTTATTAATGTCATTTTCCAACCAAAGTTGCTCCATGAGTTCCCCAAGTTGACCCATGGGTTTTCTGGGTCGGCCATGACTCATCCAATAAGGGTGTACATGTGTCAAGGTCATTTCATATTATTATAACATTATATTTACCTTAAATTACACTAATTACCTCTAATCGTGATTAATAAAACTTAAAAGTTACTATTCACCAAAAAATTATTTTAATCTCCTTGAACCAAATTTTACTTCGTAATTACAACCATGTATGTCGTATTTTCGAAAATAAAATCACAGAAGTGGTAAAGTTTCATTTAAATGAAAAATCAGTTTCTTTAACTACCACTTAGTGGTTTTACTATTCATCAAAAATTGAAGTTTTTCAGAAAAATACCAAAAATTCACCATAAGCTATATTTGATATTCAGAATTCAAAAATGATGACTATTTTAAAAAATTCAAAATATATAAGTTTCATTAATTAATTTAATAATTCATTCATGCTGTCAAAACAAATAGCGTTTTTTTAAGAAACAATATCTATTAAAAGATTGACACTAGATTATGTCCAATATCAAAGTGAAATTAATTACAATGACCACTATTGGATTAAATGGTAAAAATATATTATAAATACACTTTAATATCAATTAAAAAGATAATATATCCATATAAATAAATCAGATTAAAAGGAGGTTTTGAATTAAAATGCAACATTTTCACTAAAAATGATCTTTATCGGAAAAATAACAAAAACTTACACAAAGTAAATTTTGATCTCCAGATATGAAAGAAGGATTTTAATTTATCAAATAAAACTTATAAAATTTTCAAAAGTATATTTAAAAAGGGTTCTCCATCAAAAGGCGGCTAATCGACCTTTTAAAAAATATTAGAATATTTATGCTTAAAATTGGATTCATTTGCATTTTAAGCCTCTAACATTTATTGGATAAATGTAAAAATATTTAACAAAAATATGTAATAATTTTTTAGTTATTTATGTTCATTCCCTCCATTACAACAGCTAGGCATTAACTATTATAATATTATTATATTATTAGTGTGCAATGTAAGATTTCAAAGAAATTCGTTGTTGCGTATTGGGTACGCCATCGAGCATAGGATTCCCTTTAAAGTAGTATTAACATTTTATTCACAAATATTGATAAACATTAGAATGTAATATTATTTATTTACCTCGGATGTTACATCCTTCCCCCCTTTTGGGAATTGCGTCCTCACAATTTCAAAATTGGGCTTGGAAACTTCATTGAAAGTCCCACATCGGAACAAGAGTCAGTAAAACTATCACTTTAAAAGAAAGGGAGAGAAGTACAAAGGTCACCTGAGTTAACCAATACTAGGATTATAAGTATGAAAATATGGATATGGAGGTGAAAAAAAGGCTCATGTTCTGATGGAGAGTGATAGTAAACATGTCTAGGAGAAAGTTAACCATAAGAAAATCACAAACTTATGATGGGTTAAACGGTATTCGATTCCCTAGTAGGAAAAGTTAACAGACAACATTTTTGTTTTAAGTTACTCTTAATTGAAGAATTTATTTTTGAGCTTAACTAAATCATAATGAAACATGCTTACTTGTCACGTAGACTTTCAAATTTTACTAGATTCCTTAATCAAACCCATATTTTCTACAAAAGATGAGTATTTAGGAAGACTTGTTCGCATTAAGAGTACTATAATAACCTTCTTTAGAATCACCTAATCCTCAAAAGAGAACTATATATTTCCCATGTATTTAGATATCAACCAAAACCAAACCAAAGTTTTTAGTACGAGATCATAAAATACCCAAAAAGGATAATTTTTTTACAAAAAGAAAAACTACTCTTAATCTCCAAAATTTGTCAAACAAAACCCAAAGTTCAACGAAGACCATTAAATAAACAATTTGTCCATAAAATTCTTCAAAGTAAACCCAAATAAGATTGAAACCCAAATATTTGAAGGATTTAATCACATAGTTTCCCAAGGAACAAATTAACATTTTCTCTAAATAACATCAGTTGCTATTAAAGTCTCATACTGAAAAGTATTTAACCTAATCACATATCCTCCATGATAGGTTAATAATTTCCATAGATAACCCAAAATAAACTTAATCTTGATTCATAAAATCATCTAACTAAAAATAATTAGTCAAACTAACCAGGGACTTTACGTAGTCTAGTGGTAGGTAATAAATACTAGTCGCACTTTGGTTGTGGGTTTGATTCCCGCAGCTTTGTCCGATGCGATGGGTTGTCACATGGTCTGTGTGTTGTCCTTTTTCCAAAACAATATAATTCTTAAAACATTCCCCAAAACGAGATAAAATCTTCAAAAATAACCATAACATAATTTAACCTCAAGTTTATCTCATGTTATTCATATTCCATCATAACATATAGTAACCCATAATTACCTCAAAAGTAAGGATCATATAAACCCTAATGGTTACCTTTATAATTATTACCTAAACTTCCATGTCGAGTTGGTTCTCTCGTACATGATGCATTAGAGAACTACCAAGGTTCAAGTGGTTGATCATGACTTCTGATAGTTGGTTTAGAATAACCACTAGATTTCTCATTGAATCCCCCATTTAATCCAGTATCTTAATCAGAGAACCACCACAGTTTCCTTCAAACCCATTGACACTTTGGTGCCTGCTAGATCTATCCATTTACTAAAACCAGAAATTTTAGTGTGAGTATATCAAAAAAACCATTATGTACTAAAGAGGAAGATAAACACTAAGATATACTTATCCAAGTTATCTAAAACTCATTCCAACCTTCAAAAATAAAAATGACTCTATCTAATATAATAACCATTGTGGTTATACACAACTTGTCACTTGACACTCTAACCTCTAAAGTTATCTAAACCATCATTTGATACCAACTATAAGGACCTGACCTTAAACATTACTTATTATTGAATTAAATGAATAATTCACACTGAGGATCCTTTCAGGTTTAGAGTTTTAGAGAATTAGGACATAACTATTACATCTAAATGATTACAAAGTAGACGCATCTACTCGGATTCCATTTATTTTCACAAAAATAAAAACTCTTGAACAAAAGAGTCATGTCTAGTTCCTTGTTTTAGACATCCTGACATTTCCTTGATCCCATCTTTGACCCTTTTCAACTTTATGTCCTGTGAAAAACATTTCAAAAAAACATGGGATGAGCATAAAAAGCTCAGTAAGGGTTATAACAATACGGAAAGAAAACATTAGTCCATGTATACATAAGAATCAATGAAATCATACTTTACTCATAAAACATAAGCAATTTAACATACCTCATGAAATAATACTATTTACAAATAACTCATAGAAATCAAAAGACAGAAAGGTTACTTGAGGCCTTCATAACATTCTTACATAGGGATTAACCCTCAGGGTTACGTTTGGAATACCCATCATAGTATATTCCCTAACTCTCTTTGGAGAAACCTTAGCATTTAACCCCTTTGTGTTACCCAATGCATTTGAGAGCTATCACGGGATCACCCGCCCTTAGTTTATCACGGAACCACCCGTCTTCATAAACAATGCCCAAGAACCATAACATAATCATAGAACATAACTTAAGCATAAAGGAAATATAACATTAACTCATTTCAATAACAATATAACATTTCAAGATATTGAAATAATGAATCAATTCTAAAAACCATTTTCAAAACCATTGAAAACATTTAATAAAGAGATTTTTGAATAAAAGTGTCCCATACCACTTTGAAGCTTTTAACATTTTAAACCATTAATATCCATATAAATAAATATTTAAAACCATTTTGAAAACATGGATATTAATGGGAAATATTTATAAGAATATATCATTAAAACATTTAAAATGAAATTTTAGTGAAAAGGTTTTTAACAAAATGAGAGACACTTGAACACAATAATGGAAGAATAAAATTAAATCAGAACTTTATAATATCCTGAGAATAAATGGATTCATGATATAATATTCCAAAGGACAGTATATACACCATATAAGAGTGAATTGGTGCATAACAACAATGAAGCCTCAATAGAAATGTAAAATGATATGAAATCCCTTATAATGAAGGTATCATTAAATTAAGGACAAATCAATCTCATAATTATGTGTGAAAAATATAAATACACCCAATATAAGTAGATATTAAGTGTAAAACGACCATAGGTAATTCAAACGTATTCATAGGATGACATATTCAATAACTACATGTTTGTCCTAAAGAAATCGAAATTGGGTTAAGAAGTTCCCTTGGTAAAATTTGACAGCCTAACAACATCACATTAAAATCCATAAAATTAGTTGATGAGAGAGAAAATGGTATCTCATCACTTGGAAATAAAATTTAAATCAATAAGGATATAGAATAACATATCCCAACATAAAAAGATGTAAATTTAAAGACATAACAAAATAAGTCTTTTAAAGAGAGGGTGAAAGGTTCCCTTACCGATTTGGGTAACTTTCGAAACGTTCACCCCATGAAAGAAGGACCGTAAAACATTGATGTAAATACCCATAAAAGAAATTATATTACACAAAGATTATAATAATTTGCAGTACATACACCAATAAAATGAAATAGTGGCAAATGTTGTATAAATCTCACTGGAATAAAAGTGAGATGAAAAATCCCTTACGAAAACTCGGCAGCCTAACGACGCCACTTAAAACATCCAAAAAATGGATTGATGAAATCAAATAGGGTATCTCCTCATATGAACATATAAAATACAGTAATAGTAATATAAAGGAACATCCCCTAACATAATAAATAGGAGCATAAAAGAAATGACATAAAAGAGAGTACTTAAAAAGAAAGAGATAGGTAGGATCCCTTACCTCAAGTCCGACTTGTTTTGTTCGTTTCTTTATATTCCTGAATAATATAATTTGGTCAATTTATATTTTCTTATGGTCCTCCTTTAATGATTAATATTCAGTTCATATCACATATTATAAAGTTATAATAATTGGTTAATAATGTGAGTTCATATTTGACGTTTTTGTCGATGTTTGGTACATGTGTCAAAAATGAACTTGTTTGTTGTCCATGTAGTTATAAGTAAATCATCTCCAGAATAGTATTAATGATTTAAATATCATATATATCCAGTAAATATTAATTTTATACTATTCCATAACATTTGGAGATAAAATGAAAAGAAATGCACCGTTCATGGAGACGGTAGGCCGTACGTACGCATGAACGCTACTTTCATTTCATTGACATATTAATGGAATTAAAAATAATTGACATATATATATATTATAATTACATTATAATATATATGTTTTATAGGTCACATAAGGTCATTAATTTCATTCTTTATACATTCCATTTTTTGCATGAAAGAGTCACATCACTTGAGGGGGCTGTAGTCCACACTTCCTCGTATGAAATTATCACATTTGCACAACATGCAAAGCATAAAGGTATGTTTTTAATATAAAATACAGAAGCATATTGAAAACAAAAATACCATATATATCATATATAAAATAAAGTGAAATCATAATGGCCACCATTAAAGGTTTTAAGAGAAGATTGAACAATCATTGTTTCGTGAGGGAGTAATTCACCATCCACAGAAACAGTAAGTTCTTTAACCATTAGACGGAGGTGTGTGTAAGTGTAGCTAGAATAATTCACATAACAACATCCTAGTATATTGAAGATACTGGTTTCGTTACAAAGTAAAGGAATAAAAAGAGTTTTGGGGTTTGGAGAAGCAAAATAAAACAAAAGAACACAAGTGAAGACATTACCTTTAAATCGGGTAGCTCTTCTTGGTTTGAACCAAAAGGGTTTCTTGAAGAGCATTATGAAAAATGTGAGGCTTCTATAATGAAGAGAGGGATTTGGAGAGATGAAATGGGCAGGGGTTGGCCGAGCCAAAGGCTTGAGAGGTGTGGGTAAGGGGGTAGATGTGGGGGGCCTTTTATAAGAGAAGAGGAGGGGCACTCTTGGAAAGTTATAAAATATTACTTTATTATAAAATGATTTTCGGATTTTAAAGGTCCAAAAAGGATATTTTTCGAGGATAAGGTGATAAGGTTTCTATATCCACCCATCCAATAGGTTTGTGACAAGTTTAAGACTTAGATTTCACCATATCTTCCCATTTTATTTAAATCGTTCATTTATGAGGTAATCACTACATCATCACGATGTCATAAATAAAATAATTTATTTGATGTCTAAAAATTATAAAAAAAATATAATGATGTAGTAAATATTTTTATATTTCTAATAAATATTTATGGTCAAAAATATGACTTGTAGAACCCCTTGTAAAAATTGTTTTAGTAAAACAGTACATGTTTGTGACATTTTAATTTTAACTTTAAATAAAAAGTTATTAATGTCATTTTACAACCAAAGTGACTCCATGGGGTCCCAAAGTTGACCCATGGGTTGTATTTGTCGGCCATGACTCATCCAATAAAGGTATTACATGTGTCAAGGTCATTTCATATTATTATAACATTATCTTTACCTTAAATTACACTAATTACCTATAATCGAGATTAATAAAACTTTATAGTTACTATTCATCAAAAATTATTTTAATCTCATTGAACTACATTTTACAACCTAATGACAACCATGTATGTCGGATTTTTGAAAATAAAATCACATAAGTGGTAAAGTTTAAATTAAATGAAAAATCAGTTTCTTTAACTACCACTTAGTGGTTTCACTATTCATCAAAAATTGAAGTTTTTCAGAAAAATACCAAAAATTCACCTCTAGCTATATTTGATATTCTGAATTAAAAAATAATGTCTATTTTACAAATTTAAAAATATATAAGTTTAATTAATTAATTTAATAATTCATTCCTGGTGTCAAAACAAATAGCGTTCTTTTAAGAAACAATATCTATTAAAAGATTGACACTAGTTTAAGTCCAATTTCAAAGTGAATTTAATTCCAATGACCACCATTGGATTAAATGGTGAAAATATATTCTAAATAAACTTTAATATCAATTAAAAATATAATATATCCTTATAAATAAATCATATTAAAAGGAGGTTTTGAATTAAGATTCAACATTTTCACTAAAAATGATCTTTATCGGAAAAATAACAAAAGTTTACACAAAGTAAATTTTGATGTCCAGATTCTAAAGAAGGATTCCATTTTTTTAAATACAACATATAAAATTGTAAAAATGATATTTAAAAAGGGTTCTCCATCAAAAGGCGGTTAATCGACCTTTTAATGAATATTAGAAGATTTATGCTTAAAATTGGATTCATTTGCATTTTAAGCCTCTAATATTTATTGGATAAATGTAAAAATATTTAACAAACATATGTAATAATTTTGTAGTTATTTATGTTCATTCCTGCCATTACAATGGCTAGGTGTTAACTATTATAATATTATTATATTATTAGTGTGCAACGTAAGATTTCAAAGAAATTCATTGTTGCGTATTGGGTACACCATCGAGCATAGGATTCCCTTTAAAGTAGTATTAACATTTTATTCACAAATATTGATAAACATTAGAATGTAATATTATTTATTTACCTGGGATGTTACATCCTTCCCCCCCTTTGGGAATTTCTTCCTCGCAATTACAAAATTGGGCTTGGAAACTTCATTGAAAGTCTCACAATGGAACAAGAGTCAGTAAAACTATCACTTTAAAAGAAAGTGAGAGAAGTACAAAGGTCACCCGAGTTAACCCATACTAGGATTCCAAGTATGAAAATATGGATATGGAGGTGAAAACAAAGGGCCATGTTCTTATGGAGAGTGATAGTAAACATGTCCAGGATAAAGTTAACTATAAGAAAATCACAAACCTGTGATGGGTTAAATGGTATTCGATTCCCTAGTAGGAAAAGCTAACATACAACATTTTTGTTTTAAGATACTATTAATTGAGGACTTTATTTTTTAGCTTAACTAAATCATAATGAAATATACTTACTTGTCACTAGGCTTTGAACTTTTACTAGATTCCTTAATCAAACTCATATTTTCTACAAAAGATTAGTATTTAGGAAGACTTGTTCGCATTAAGAGTACTATAATAAACTTCTTGAGAATCACCTAATCCACAAAGGAGAACTATATATTTCCCATGTCTTTAGATCTCATCCAAAACCAAACCAAAAAGTTTAGTACCAGATCAAATAATACCCAAAAGGATAATTTTTTTTACAAAAAGAAAAACTACTCCTAATCTCCAATTTTTTCAAACAAAACCCAAAGTTCAATGAAAAACATTCAATAAACAATTTGTCCATAAAATTCGTCAAAGTAGACCCAACTAATATTGAAACCCAAATATTTGGAGGATTTAATCACATAGTTTCCCTAGGTAAAAATTTACATATATCTCCAAATAACATCAGTTTCTCTTAAAGTATCATACAGAAAAGTAATTAACCTAATCATATATACTCTATTATAGGTTCATAATTTCCATAGATAACCCAAAATAAACGTACTCTTGATTCATAAAATCATCTAACTAAAAATAATTAGTCAAACTAACTAGGGACTTAACGTAGTCCAGTGGTAGGCAATAAATACTAGTTTCACTTTGGTTATGGGTTCGATTCCCATAGCTTTGTCCGACACGATGGGTTGTCACACGGTCTGTGTGTTTTCCTTTTTCCAAAACTATATAATTTTTAAAACAATCCCCAAAACGAGATAAAATCTTCAAAAATAACCATAACATAATTTAACCTCAATTTTATCTAAGGTCGTTCATATTCCATCATAACATATAGTGACATATAATTACCTCAAAAGTAAGGATCATATAAACCCTAATGGTTACCTTTATAATTATTACCTGAACTTCTATATCAAGTTGGTTATATCGTACATGATGCATTAGAGAAATCACCAAGGTTCAAGTGGTTGATCATGACTCCTGATAGTTGGTTTAGAATAACCAAGAGATTTCTTATTGAATCCCCCATTTCATCTAGTCTCTTAATCAAAGAACCACCATAGTTTCCTTCAAACACATTAACACTTTGGTGCCTGCTAGATCCATCCATTTACTAAAACCAGAAATTTTAGTGTGAGTATATCAACAAAATCATTATGTACTAAAGAGGAAGATAAAAACTAAGATATACATATCCAAGTTATCTCAAACTCATTCCAACCTTCAAGAATAAAAATTACTCTATCTAATATAATAACCATTTTGGTTATACACAACTTGTCACTTAACACTCTAACCTATAATGTTATCTAAACCATCCTTTAATACCAACTATAAGGACCCGACCTTAAAAATTACTTTTTATTGAATTAAAATAATAATTCACATTGAGGATCTTTTCAGGTTTAGAGTTTTAGAGAATTAGGACATAAATATTACATCTCAACGATTTCAAAGTAGACGCATCTACTCGGATTCCATTTTTTCACAAAAATAAAAAATCTTGAACAAAAGTTTCATGTCTAGTTCCTTGTTTTAGACATCCTAACATTTACTTGATCCCATCCTTGACCCTATTCAACTTCATGTCCTGTGAAACTTTTTTCAAAAAAACTTGGGATGAGCATAAAAAGCTCAGTAAGGGGTATAACAATACGGAAAGAAAACATTAGTCCATGTATACATAAAGAATCAATGAAATCATACTTTACTCATAAAACATAAGCAATTTAACATACATCAAGAAATCATAAGATTTTAGAATAACTCATAGAAATCATAAGACATAAAGGTAACTTGAGACATTCATAACATTCTTATGTAGTGAGTAACCCTTAGGGTTAAGTTTGGAATACCCATCACATTATATTCCATAAATCGCTTCGGAGAAACCTTAGCATTTAACCCCTTCGCGTTACCCAATGCATTGGAGAGCTATCACGACCTCACACGCCCTTAGTTTATCACGGAACCACCCGTCTTCATAAACAATGAACAAGAACCATAACCTAATCATGGCACATAACTTAAGCATAAAGGAAAGATAACATTACCACATTGCAATAACAATATATCATTTCAAGATATTGAAATAATGAATCCGTTCTAAAAACCATTTCCAAAACCATTTAAAACATTAAATAAAGAGATTTTTGAATCAAAGTGTCCCATACCACTTTGAAGCTTTTAACATTTTAAACCATTAATATCCATATAAATAAATCCTTAAAACAATTTTGAAAACATGGATATTAATGAGGAATATTTATTATAATAAATCATTAAAACATTTAAAACGATATTTTAGTTAACGGGTTTTTAACAAAATGAGAGACACTTGAATACAATAATAGAAGAATAATATTCAATCAGAACTTTATAATATCCTGAGAATAAATGGATTCATGATATAATATTCCAAAGGACAGTATATACACCATATAAGAGTGAATTGGTGAATAAAAACAATGAAGCCTCAATAGAAATGTAAAATGATATGAAATCCCTTATAAAGAATGTATCCTTAAATTAAGGACAAATCAATCTCATAATTATGTGTGAAAAATATAAATACACCCAATATAAGTGGTTATTAAGTGTAAAAAACCAGAGGTAATTCACAAATATTCATAGTATGACATATTCAATAACTATATGTTGGACCTAAAGAAATGAAACTGGGTTAAGAAGTTCCCTTGGTAAAATTCGACAGCCTAACGACGTCACATTAAAATCCATAAAATTAGTTGATGTGAGAGAAAATGGTATCTCATAACTTGGACATAAATTTTAAATAAATAAGGATATATTAGAACATATCCCAAAAAAAATATATGTAAATTTAAACACATAACAAAATAAGTCTTTTAAAAAGAGGAGGGTGAAAGGTTCCCTTACCGAATTGGGTAACTTTCGAAACGTTCACCCCATGAAAGGAGAACCGTACAACATTGATGTAAATAACCATAAAAGAAATTATATTACACAAATATTATAATAATGGGAAGTACATAAACCACTCAAAGGAAATAGTGGAAAATGTTGTATAAATCTCACGGGAATAAAAGGGAGATGAAAAATCCCTTACGAAAACTCGGTAGCCTAACGACGCCACTTAAAACATCCAAAAAATGGATTGATGAAATAAAATAGGGTATCTCATCATATGAACATATAAAATAAAGTAATAGGAATATATAAGAACATCTCCCAACATAAGAAAGAGGAACATAAAAGAAACGACATAAAATAGAGTACTTAAAAAGAAAGAGATAGGTAGGATCCCTTACCTCAAGTCCGACTTGATTTGTTCGCTTCTTTATATTCCTGAATAATAAACTTTGGTCAATTTTTAATTTCATAAGGTCATCCTTTAATTATTATTATTCAGTTCATATCACATATTATAAAGTTATAATAATTGGTTAATAATGTGAGTTCATATCTGACGTTTTTGTCGATGTTTGGTACATGAGTCAAAAATGAACTTGTTTGAAAATTATTGTCCATGTAGTTATAAGTAAATCATCTCCAGAATAGTATTAATGATTTAAATTTCATATATATCCAGTACATATTAATTTTATACTATTCCATAACATTTGGAGATAAAAAGAAATGAAATACACCGTTCATGGAGACGGTAGGCTGTACGTTCGCATGAATGGTACTTTCATTTCTTTGACATATTAATGGATTTAGAAATAATTGAGAGATATATATATATTATAATTCCAGTATAATATATATGTTTTTTAGGTCACATAAGTTCATTAATTTCATTCTTTATACATTCCATGTATTGCATGAACGAGTCACATCACATGAGGGGGCGGTAGTCCACACTTTCTCGTATGAAATTATCACAGTTGCACAACATGCAAAGCATAAAGGTATGTTTTAAATATAAAATAAAGAAGTATATGGAAAAAATAAATACCATATATATCATATATAAAATACAGTTACATCATAATGGACACCATGAAATGTGTTAAGAGAATATTGAACAATCATCGTTTCATGAGGCAGTAATTCGTCATCCACAGAAACAATAGGTTCTTTAACCCTTAGACGGAGGTATGTGTAAGTGCAGCTAGAATAATTCACATAACAACATCCTAGTATATTTAAGATATTGGTTTTGTTACAAAATAAAGGAATAAAAAGAGTTTAGGGGTTTGGAGAAGCAAAATAAAACAAAAGAACACAAGTGAAGACATTACCTTTAAATCGGGTAAGTCCTCTTGGTTTGAACCAAAAGGGTTTCTTGAAGAGAATTATGCCAAAGGTGAGGCTTCAATGATGAATAGAGGTATGTGGAGAGATGACATGGGTAGGGGTTGTCTGAGACAGAGGCTTGAGAGGTGTGGGTAAGGTGGTAGAGGTGGGGGCCTTTTATAAGAGAAGAGGAGGGGCACTCGTGGAAAGTTATAAGATATTACTTTATTATAAAATTATTTTCGGATTTTAAAGGTTCCAAAAGGATATATTTCAAGGATAAGGTGATAAGGTTTCTAAATCCACCCATCCAATAGGTTTTTAATAAAAGTAAGACTTAGATTTCACCCAATCATATTATTTTATTTAAACCGTTCTTTTATGAGGTAATCAGTACATCATCACGGTGTCATAAATAAAATAATTTATTTAATGTCTAAAAATTATAAAAAAATATAATGATGTTGTAAATATTTATATCTTTGAAATGAATTTTTATAGTTAAAAATATGACTTGTATAACCCCATGTAAAAATTGTTTTAGTAAAACAATACATGTTTGTGACATTTTAATTTTAACTTTAAATAAAAAGTTATTAATGTCATTTTCCAACCAAAGTGGATCCATGGGTTTCCCAAGTTGACCCATGGGATTTCATGGTCGGCCATGACTCATCCAATAAGGGTAGGATATATTTAAAGGTCATTTCATATTATTATAACATTGTCTTTACCTTAAATTACACTAATTATCTCTAATCGTGATTAATAAAACATAAAAGTTACTATTCACCAAAAAATTATTTTAGTCTAATTAAACCACATTTTACTTCCTAATGATAACCATTTATGTCAGATTTTTAAAAATAAAATCATAGAAGTTGTAAAGTTTCTTTTAATCGAAAAATCAGTTTCCTTAACTACCACTTAGTGGTTTCACTATTCATCAAAAATTGAAGTTTTTCAGAAAAATACAAAAAATTCACCCAAAGCTATATTTGATATTCCGAATTCAAAAATGATGTCAATTTTACAAAATTCAAAATATATAAGTTGCATTAATTAATTTAACAATTCATTCCTACTATCAAAAAAATAGCGTGTTTTTAAGAAACAATATCTATTAAAAGATTGACACTAGTTTAAGTCCAATTTCAAAGTGTAATAAATTCCAATAACCACCATTGGATTAAATGGTAAAAATATATTATAAATACACATTAATATCAATTAAAAATCTAATCTATCCATATAAATAAATCATATTAAAATGAGGTTTTGAATTAAAATGCAACATTTTCACTAAAAATGATCTTTATCGGAAAAATAAAAACAAATTACACAAAGTAAATTTTGAAGTCCATATTCTAAAGAAGGATTTTATTTTGTCAAATAAAACATATAAAATTTTCAGAAGTATATTTAAAAAGGGTTCTCTGTCAAAAGGCGGTTAATCAACCTTTTAAAGAATATTAGAAGATTTATGCTTAAAATTGGATTCATATGCATTTTAAGCCTCTAACATTTTTTGGATAAATGTAAAAATATTTAACAAACATATGTAATAATTTTGTAGTTATTTATGTTCATTCCCACCATTAAAACAACTATGCGTTAACTATTATAATATTATTATACTATTAGTGTGCAACTTAAGATTTCAAAGAAATTCGTTGTTGCGTATTGGGTACGCCATCGAGAATAGGATTCCCTTTAAAGTAGTATTAAAATTTTATTCACAAATATTGATAAAAATTTGAATGTAATATTATTTATTTACCTAGGATGTTACATCCTTCCCCCCTTTTGAGAATTGTATCCTTTCAATTTCAAAATTGGGCTTGGAAACTTCATTGAAAGTCCCACATCGGAACAAGAGTCAGTAAAACTATCACTTTAAAAGAAAGGGAGAGAAGTACAAAGGTAACCCGAGTTAACCCATACTTGGATTCCAAGTATGAATATATGGATATGGAGGTGAAAACAAAGGGTCATGTTCTGATGGAGAGTGATAGTAAACATGTCTAGAAGAAAGTTAACCACAAGAAAATCACAAACTTGTGATGGGTTAAGCGGTATTCGATTCCCTAGTAGGAAAAGTTAACAGACAACATTTTTGTTTTAAGTTACTCTTAATTGAGGAATTTATTTTTGAGCATAAATAAATCATAATGAAACATACTTACTTGTCACGTAGAATTTCAACTTTTATTAGATTTCTTAATCAAACTCAAATTTTCTACAAAAGACGAGTATTTAGGAAAACTTGATCGCATTAAGCGTTCTATAATCAACTTCTTGAGAATCACCTAATCCACAAAAGAGAACTATATATTTACCATGTATTTAGATCTCAACCAAAACCAAACCAAAAAGTTTAGTATGAGATCAGATAATACCCAAAAAGGATAATTTTCTTTTACAAAAAGAAAAACTACTCCTAATCTCCAAATTTTTTCAAACAAAACCCAAAGTTCAACGAAGACCATTCAATAAACAATTTGTCCATAAAATTCTACAATGTAAACCCAAATAAGATTGAAACCCAAATGTTTGAAGGATTTAATCACACAGTTTCCTAAGGTACAAATTAACATTTATCTCCAAATAACATCAGTTCCTCTTAAAGTATCATACTGAAAAGTAATTAACCTAATCACATATCCTCCATGATAGGTTACCAATTTCCATAGAAAACCCAAAATAAACTTACTCTTGATTCATAAAATCTTCTAACTAAAAATAATTAGTCAAAATAACTAGGGACTTCACGTAGTCCAGTGGTAGGCAATAAATACTAGTCGCACTTTGGTTGTGGGTTTGATTCCTGTAGCTTTGTCCGACGGGATGGGTTGTCACACGGTCTACATGTTTTCCTTTTTCCAAAACTATATAATTCTTAAAACATTCCCCAAAATGAGAAAAAATAGTCAAAAATAACCATAACCTAATTTAACCTCAAGTTTATCCCATGTCGTTCATATTTTATCATAACATATTATAACCCATAATTACCTCAAAAGTAAGGATAATATAAACCGTAATGGTTACCTTTTTAATTATTACCTGAACATCCATGTCGAGTTGGTTCTCTCATAGATGATGCATTAGAGAACTCACCAAGGTTCAAGTGGTTGATCATGACTCCTGATAGTTGGTTTAGAATAACCATGAGCTTCCTCATTGAATCCCCCATTTCATCCAGTCTCTTAATCAGAGAACCACCACAGTTTCCTTCAAACCCATTGACACTTTGGTTCCTGATAGATCCATCCATTTACCAAAACCAGAATTTTTAGTGTGAGTATATCAACAAAATCATTATGTACTAAAGAGGAAGATAAACACTATGATATAATTATCCAAGTTATCTCAAACTCATTCCAACCTTTAAAAATAACAATGACTCTATCTAATATAATAACCATTGTGGTTATACACAACTTGTCACTTAACACTCTAACCTATAAAGTTATCTAAACCATCATTTGATACCAACTATAAGGACCTAACCTTAAACATTAATTATTATTGAATTAAATGAATAATTCACATTGAGGATCTTTTCAGGTTTAGTGTTTTAGAGAATTAGGACATAACTATTACATCTCAAAGATTAAAAATTAGACTCATCTACTCGGATTCCATTTTTTTCACAAAAATAAAAACTCTTGAACAAAAGAGTCATGTCTAGTTCTTTTTTTTAGACATCCTGACATTTCCTTGATCCCATCCTTGACCCTATTCAAATTTTTTCCCTGTGAAAAACATTTCAAAAAAACTTGGGATGAGCATAAAAAGCACAGTAAGGGTTATAAAAATATGAAAAGAAAACATTAGTCCATGTATACATAAGAATCAATGAAATCATACTTTACTCATAAAACATAAGCAATTTAACATAACTCATGAAATCATAATATTTATGGATAACTCATAGAAATCATAAGACTAAAAGGTAACTTGAGAATTTCATAACATTCTTACGTAGAGAGTAACCCTCAAGGTTACGTTTGGAATACCCATCAGAGCATATTCCCTAAATCTCTTCGGAGAAACCTTAGCGTTTAACCCCTTCACGTTACCCAATGCATTGGAGAGCTGTCACGGGCTCACCCACCCTTAGTTTATCACAGAACCACCCATCTTCATAAACAATGCCCAAGAACTATTACATAATCATAGAACATAACATAAGCATAAAGAAAAGATAATAATACCACATTTCAATAATAGTATAACATTTCAAGATATTGAAATAATGAATCCATTTTCAAAACCATTTTCAAAACCATTTAAAACATTTAATAAAGAGATTTTTGAATCAAAGTGTCCCATACCACTTTGAAGCTTTTAACATTTTAAAACATTAATATCCTTATAAATAAATCCTTAAAACCATTTTTAAAAGATGGATATTAATGATAAATATTTATAAGAATAAATCATTAAAACATTTACAAAAATATTTTAGTTAAAGGGTTTTTAACAAAAATGAGAGACACTTGAATACAATAATTGAAGAATAAAATTCAATCATAAATTTATAATATCATGAGAATAAATGGATTCATGATATAATATTCCAAAGGACAACATATACACCATAAAAGAGTGAATTGGTGCATAACAACAATGAAGCCTCAATAGAAATTTAAAATGATATGAAGTCCCTTATAAAGAAGGTATCCTTAAATTAAGGACAAATCAATCTCATAATTATGTGTGACAAATATAAATACACCCAATATAAGTGGATATTAAGTTTAAAACAACCATAGGTAATTCACACATATTCATAGGATGACATATTCAATAACTACATGTTGGACATAAAGAAATTGAAATTGGGTTAAGAAGTTCCCTTGGTAAAATTCGACAGCCTAACGGCGTCACATTAAAATCCATAAAATTAGTTGATGAGAGAGAAAATGGTATCTCATCACTTGGACATAAAATTTACATCAATAAGGATATATAAGAACATATCCCAACATAAAAAGATGTAAATTTAAATACATAACAAAATAAATCTTTTAAAAAGAGGAGTGTGAAAGGTTCCCTTACCGATTTGGGTAACTTTAGAAACGTTCACCCCATGAAAGAAGGAACGTACAACGTTGATGTAAATACCTATAAAAGAAATTATATTACACAAATATTATAATAATGGGAAGTAAATAAACCACTCAAAGGATATAGTTAAAATGTTGTATAAATCTCATGGGAATAAAAGTGAGATGAAAAATCCCTTACAAAAACTCGACAGCCTAACGGTGCCACTTAAAACATCCAAAAAATGGATTGATGAAATCAAATAGGGTATCTTATCTTATGAACATATAAAATACAGTAATAAGAATATAAAATAACATCCCTTAATATAATAAAGAGGAGAATAAAAGAAACTACATAAAAGAGAGTACTTAAAAAGAAAGAGATAGGTAGGATCCCTTACCTCAAGTCCGACTTGTTTTGTTCGTTTCTTTATATTCCTGAATAATAAAATTTGGTAAATTTATAATTAATTATGGTTCTCCTTTAGATATTATTATTCAGTTAATATCACATATTATAAAGTTATAATAATTGGTTAATAATGTGAGTTCATATCTGACGTTTTTGTCGATGTTTGGTACATGAATCAAAAATGAACTTGTTTGAAAATGATTGTCCATGTAGTTATAAGTAAATCATATACAGAATAGTATTAATGATTTAAATATCATATATATCTTGTAAATATTAATTTTATACTATTCCATAACACTTGGAGATAAAAAGAAATGAAATGCACCGTTCATGGAGACGGTAGGCCGTACGTACGCAAGAACGCTACTTTCATTTCTTTGACATATTAATGGAATTAAAAATAATTGAGAGATACATATATTATAATTACAGTATAATATATATGTTTTATAGGTCACATAAGTTCATTAATTTAATTCTTTATACATTACATGTATTTCATGAATGAGTCACATCACTTGAGGGGGCGATAGTCCACACTTCCTCGTATAAAATTATCGCATTAGCACAACATGCCAAGCATAAAGGTATGGTTTAAATATAAAATAAAGAATCATATGGGAAACATAAATACCATATATATCATATATAAAATAGAGTTACATCATAATGGCCACCATGAAAGGTGTTAAGAGAAGATTGAACAATCATCCTTTCATGTGGCAGTAATTCGCCATCCACAGAAACAATGTGTTCTTTAACCATTAGACGGAGGTGTGTGTAAGTGGAGCTCGAATAATTCACATAAAAACATCCTAGTATATTTAATATACTGGTGTGGTTACAAATTAAAGGAATAAAAAGAGTTTAGGGGTTTAGAGAAGCAAAATAAAACAAAAGAACACAAGTGATGACATTATCTTTAAATCAGGTAACTCCTCTTGGTTTGAACCAAAAGGGTTTCTTGAAGAGAATTATGACAATGGTGAGGCTTAAATTATGAATATAAATATGTGGAGAGATAAAATGGGTAGGGTTTGGAAGAACCAAAGGCTTGAGAGGTGTGGGTAAGGTGGTAGAGGTGGGGGACTTTTATAAGAGAAGAGGAGGGGTACTCTTGGAAAATTAAAAAATATTACTTTATTATAAAATGATTTTCGGATTTTAAAGGTCCCAAAAGGATATATTTGGAGGATAAGGTGATAAGGTTTCGAAATCCACCCATACAATAGGTTTTTGGCAAGTTTAAGACTTAGATTTCACCCTATCTTCTCATTTTATTTAAATCGTTCATTTATGAGGTAATCACTGCATCATCACGGTGTCATAAATAAAATAATTTATTTAATGTCTAAAAATTATAAAACAAATATAATAATGTATTAAATCTCTTTATATTTTTAATGAATATTTATAGTCGAAAATATGATTTTTATAACCCCATGTAAAAATTGTTTTAGTAAAACAATACATGTTTGTGACATTTTAATTTTAACATTAAATAAAAAGTTATTAATGTCATTTTCCAACCAAAGTGGCTCCATGGGGTCCCCAAGTTGACCCATGGGTTGTATTGGTTGGAAACGACACATCCAATAAGGGTAGGACATGTTTCAAGGTCATTTCATATTATTATAACATTATCTTTACCTTAAATTACACTAATTACCTCTAATCGCGATTAATGAAACTTAAAAGTTACTATTCACCAAAAAATTATTTTAATAGAATTGAACCATATTTTACTTCCAAATGAAAACCATGTATATAGTATTTTTGAAAATCAAATCATAGAAGTGGTAAAGTTTCATTTAACCGAAAAATCAGTTTCTTTAACTACCACTTAGTGGTTTCACTATTCATCAAAAATTGAAGTTTTTCAGAAAAATACCAAAAATTCACCCTAAGATATATTTGATATTCTGAATTCAAAAATGATGTCTATTTTAAAAAATTCAAAATATATAAGTTTCATTAATTAATTTAATAATTCATTCCCGCTGTCAAAACAAATAGCGTGTTTTTAAGAAACAATATCTATTAAAAGATTGACACTAGTTTAAGTCCAATTTGAATGTGAAATTAATTCCAATGACCACCATTGGATTAAATGGTAAAAATATATTCTAAATACACTTTAATATATATTAAAAATATAATATATCCATATAAATAAATCATATTAAAAGGAGGTTTTGAATTAAAATGCAACTTTTTCACTAAAAATGATCTTTATCGGAAAAATAACAAAAATTTACACCAATTTGGGTTCCCTCATCCATGATCCATCCGGACTCAACCACATAATAAAGGCCCTTGACCTAATATCTTCCTACAATATTTAAATCTATTCAGGTACCAATTAGGCACCTAAGTAGGGTGTTATTACAACTAAGTAGTCCACCACCAATAGTTTTAAACAATTTCTATTCAATAACAGTGTATTAAGGATTATAAAGAATAAAATAAAATTATTAAGTAAATAGTTATCAAATTTAAATTATTATTTAAGTAAACAATATAAAACCTTAGGTTCCCAAGGGCACCTGAACTATGGATACCTACTTTGTCCTGTGCCAAAGTCTTAAACACATCACAAAACCATGGTTATCATTCACTGACCCATTCAATCATATCACGACTACTTGGAAACATAGTCTAATTCCAACTAATTGGTGTATAATTTTGTGTCTAACACCTTGTGGGTATTTGGAGCCTCATTCCCTATACCGCACCTAAATGTTATATGTGTATTTGGAGCCTCAATCCCTATCCCATACTAGAATCTCATATGTGTATTTGGAGCTTTAGTACCTATCCAATACTCATATCTCATATGGAAATTTGGAGAATAAGTCCCTGTCCCACACCCCATTCATCAATCAATCAATTACTATGGGTTTTGTATGCAGTAGACCATGTACGACATTGATTATGAAATTAGTTCATCACTATGGGATTTTGATGCAACAGACCTTGTCCCTCACAAATTTAGAAGTCACGTAAATCATAATATCACATATATACCAGTACCACATATATCATATCAATCAAGGTTAATCAAAATTATCCTCTGTATCATAATTTCATTAACATCAAGGTTTAACCAGACATCTCATAATTTTAATTGTCTATTAATTCTTAAACAATCAAAAAATTCAATTATTAATTTACCAATTAATTATTTAAATTCCACATTGACCAAAACTAATTAATTAGTTCAATAATTAATTAATCTAATTCCACTATCCCAATACCTTATAAAATAATTTAATAATTAATTAAATAAATTTAAAAATTTCATAATCGAAATAATTTCTATTAATTGATTAAAAAATAAATTAATTCAATTCAATACAACTTCACAATCCCAATATCCCTATAATTAATTCAATAATTAATTAGTTCAATTCTACCATTCAATTTCACTAATTAACCAATATCGTTAATACATGGAAATTGAAACAAATCAATTCAATTATCAAATGAATTTTTTCAATCATGGAAATAAAATTCTCAGAATTTCATATGCATAATTAAATCAGGACAATGAGATTTGAATTTAGACAACCTACCTCAAGATTTGTGAAAACAAAATCACAAATGGAAATACCCAATTAGATGTGGAATGATCAATAACTCGCTTAAGAACAAGATTTAGATCTGAATCCAAGATCAAATATAAAAAAGATTAAATAAACCTAGATCTAAATGCACCCTAAATAAGAGATAACCAACTCTTTTTTTGGAAAGAGATACAGGAGGAAGAGAAACATAATCTAGAAGAAAACAAATACCCAAAGAGGATCATATATGACAATCCAACGTTTGATTCTCCATGAGAGAAGGTCTTGAGCCCTAGGAATTCATATAGGAGCCTAAAAAATGAGAGAACATGTTTAGGGATGAGTTGATTCAAAATAAGGTGACGTCTGAGGGTTCTTGATTATTTTTAAAAAACTTTCAAAATAAAAAAAACCATACACACTGTTTCTTAAGAAGGAGTGGACAGTTTTCCAAATCACGCACCTAAACCATGCTTCACTTCTAGAGGGGGTACAATTAATCCTAAAGGAGTGAATATTTTAAAAAACTATGAACCAGTTGTGAGAATACCCTCTTCTTGGGTTTTCACGGTTTGTTGGGCCGGGCATAAGGTTTTGGAAATCCATATTCCAACCATTCACATCATCTCCTTATAATTTTACCCAATTTCACCCAAAAACTCCCCAAGGTAAAACCTATACAAAAAATTACTCAAAACAGGTAAAATTATTACCTATAAATGAGCCTGAGAAATCTCCAGAAAGAGTTTGGTATCTTACAATTTTATCACCTTATAATATCTCATCTTCGAGATGTACTCCCAACAATATCTAAGATTTTGAGTCAAAAATATCAGGCCACTGAGCCCACATATCCACATGTTTCTACCATGTTTCCTCCTTAACATGCCCATATTGGCAGAATACATGAACTATTAGAACGATCTTCCACCACAACACTTTCTCACTATGATCTGACACACGTATAAGATGATCCTTAAGTTATTCATCAGTCTCAAGATAAAAATCATCCACACTAATCACATGAGAAGTGTTAGGGTGATACCAACAATGTTTTGACACATAAAAAATGTCATGCGTATCATTGAACTTCTGTGGAAGAGCTAGTAGTTATGCCACCAACCAGATTCTCTCCACAAACTCAAATAGTCCAACAAACCTAGGTTCCAACTTTCCCTATGTCCATAACTTATAGTGAATAAATCTGGGTGACAGTCGAAGGAATACACAATCACCCTATGTAATCTATATGGGCCATTGGCATATATCAACATACATATTCTTACCACTATGATTTGAATCTATACACTTTTGAATAAATTGAACCTACTCCAACATCTTCTACTTGAGTCTTGGTCCCAACAACCCTAACTCACCTGCCTCCATCCAAAATAGATGTGATCATCATGGCCTACCATATGGTTCCTCATATTTTTCAATATGAATCATCACCATATAACTATTGTCACATGTGAACTCTACCAATGCTAGGACAATCTCCCAATATCCACCAAAGTCTAAAACACACACTCAAAGAATATCCTCATGAACCTACAAGTATTCTCTAACTGGCCATCAGTCTATTGGTGAAAATTTGAACTCAATAAACCCTATATATCAAGTTCCTTCTTCCAGACATGTTAGAAGAGAGAATAAAATCCTGAGTCACGATATGAAACTACGCTTCATAGCACTATGTGCATAATGACTATCTATCAAACATAAAAACCTCCCAACTACTCCACTGGGAAATTCCCCTATAAAAGAAATAAATGCTCTACCTTTGTAAAATGGACTACAAGAACCCAAATAGAAACATTCTTACGAGGTGTCCTTGGTATTCCCACCACAAAGACAATAATAACATCATCCAAATTTCATTATAGAATGGGAAATTTCTATTGTAAACCACTAGGTCGTTGATGCTTGGTCTTCACCTACTTACATGTGTATCATCATGTCATGAACCTTCCTATATCCTTCTTCACTCCTAGTCACCGATACAATAAAATTAAGTCATAGACCATTTTAGTCAAACCTAGATGAACCATCCACTTCAAGGTGTGAAATTCATGCATCAAATCATCCAATATTTTATTAGGAACAACAACCCAATTCCTAACATAGATGGTTTCATCCTTATATATGGCCCAATATGAAGGTGACTCCCTACCATCAAGGCTTTACATCAAGGAAAAACATTCAGGGTCCCCATTATTCCTATCTCTAATCCAGCATAAAAGTGTAGAATCCACTGAAAAAATATGATATTCATCTTCCTCTAACTCTCCTGGACCACAAAAAGTATGTCAAAAAGTAAATAAACCATCTTATTCTTATCCTAGACTCTTGAAATACCTGAGTCTGAGTTTTCCTACTCAAGTAATTAACAACACTATTTCCTTTCCCATGCATATATGATAGATCAAAGTTTAATGAAATAATATACTAAACCCATCTATGATATCGGAGATTAACATTAGGCTATGAGAAGACATACTTTGTGTTCTTGTGATCAGTATATACAGTAAAATTCTCACCCAAAAGATAATGCTACCAACACTTCAAGACATAAACAATTACAGCTATGTCATAGTCATCCGTAGTGTAGTTCCATTCATGTGGACTCAATTTTCATAACCCATAAAACACAACTAGATCCTCTTGCATTAACACTTCTCCAAGACCTATCCTCAAAGTGTCACAAAACACTGTATACTTCTCACCTGGATCAAGTAGGATCAGTATAAGTGGCATCATCAAATGCTTTTTTAGCTCCTAGAATTCATTCTGACATGCTTTTGACTATTCAAACATTATCTCCTTCTTGTTCAAGTACCAAAGTGGTGCTAAAAATTAAAAAATAATTCATGGGAGAACCTCTGATAATAAACCAATAAACCCAAAAAACTATGGATATCAAAAATGTTATTGGGATACTACTCGGAAATAACTTTCTGAATATTCTATGGGTCCACTGACACTCCTTCCTCTGAGATGATGTGACCCAAGAAGTGTACCTGATTAATCCAAAAGTGACACTTAGATAAATTGATATATAGCCTATGCTTTCTTAGTTTACTCTGGATGTTGTCGAGATATTGGGTATGATTGTTATGTGTGTTGGAGTACACCAAGATTTCATTGACAAACACAACCACAAAATAATCCTCATATAGATGGAAAAATTTGTCCATCAAGTCCATGAATATTACTAGTGTGTTCATCATCCTGAATGGAATCACGACAAAATAGTATAAAGTACATACTTTCTTCTAAATAAATTACTCATTATATAATATTATCAAACTCTCAACTAATGATAGACTAGTCTCAAGTCAATCTTACAGAAGAGACAAGCTCCTCTAAACTTGTCAAATAGATCATTAATTCACAGAAGAGGATAATGGTTCATCACAGTCATCTAATTCAATTTGCAGTAATCAATACCCAAGTGCAGAGTCTCGTCATCATTGTTTTCAATAAAGGCTATGGAATATCAAGCTGAATTAATGGGAAGAATAAACCTCTTATCCATCAAATCCTCTAGCTGAGTCTTGATCTCTTGAAGCTTCGTAGGTGCCATTTTATAATGTTGTATAAAAATGGTCACAGTCACTAGAATGAGCTTAATTGTAAACTCCACATCTATATCAAGTGGAATCCCTAATAACTCTTCAGAAAAAACATCCTAAAATCCATCCACTATAGGTGTAAAGATATTTTATTTACACCGCCATCATCCAGCAATAAATTGGAAACATGGGTGGTGATCTCCCTCAATTTCGAATAAACTAGTCCTGGAAGACCCACCTTGATTCCCTACTCTCCTAAATGTACCTAATTGTCTCCCTAATGAGATATAAAAGAGGGATCAATATGATACTAAACTTTCAATACCCATAATTATGTCAAAGATAGAAATTTCAAGGATGTGAAGATCTCAAATGAAATGATACTCCCCAAATATGATAGAAAACTCCTTACACAGACCAATATATCTCAACTAAAATCCCAAACAAGTATCTATCATCATAACCCCACTCACAAAATCCATAATAAGGTTCAAAATATTCACAGGATGTGAAGATATAAAAGAATTAGTTGCAAAATTATCAAATAATTCACCAACAAGGTTATGTGATACAAGAATAGTACCTTTAACCATCGACGACATAACGTCTATACCCACCATGGTAGAATGAAAAACATGAAACTATATTGCCCATATTCTATGTAATTCATTTGAAGTCCCCTGAGTTGTACCACTCTACTGATACTGGAAATATTTCCCAATATCTCCATGTCCACTACCTCTATAACCATTTCCAGTAGAACTCTAGTTGCTTAACTAAAATAGTGAAGAATATCCCCTAATACACTCTAGGTCTATATACCTACCCCATCATTAGCCATATGTCATGGCTTCATACAAGAATTCTATAGATAAACCATCCTATAGTAATATCGACACTCTACTAGTGTTATGGGACAATGTCTATGAATGTGTCCTGACCTACCACACTATTAAAAGATCACCTGAGAATAGTTATGTGCAACTAGAACCTCTGTCTACCCCCTTTCTTTCCATTAATTTGGATAATATGCATGTAATGACACATCAAACTCTCAAAAAACATAACTCATCAGTTATATGAAAAAAAATTCCTTAGTGATATTTTTCCTGGCAAAAAATCTAGGATACCGGAGTGTGAATAAGTTATTTCGGCTAAAACTTTAGAGAAGGATGAGGAGGAATTACACTTACCTTCCAAAAATGATGAGAACAGGGTCTACTTCTAAGAGGGGAAGAGGGGTTGTCCTTGCCCTTGGGAAACACCAAGGGTCCCACCAGACATGTCTGAAAGAATGTTCATTAGAGAAACCAAAGCTTCACAAGTAGTATCCTAATCCTTTGTGGCATTACGACCCAACCTCTAAGTGGGAATCGACCATCGTGAAGGAGGAACCTTATGCTGGATGTGGTGATGTGTATAACAATTATGATATGCAGTTTTCCTTTCTCCCTATGGTTTCTCCCTTCCTCCTCAAAGTGTCTTGAAAATAATAATAATAAAAATTTAATTTTCAATTCTCTATTAGAAGCCTCTTTTAGGTTCCCTTTTGTTTTGAGTGATTGATCCACCACCACAGAAAAACACCATTATCTAAAAGATGTTAACCTAGGACTGAATCTCACACTTACATCCACACTAAAAATATGTTGTCATAGTTATCTTATCCCCTTCCAACTCTAGATAAAAAAATTGTTGGTATGTAAAGAAACCATCGTAGCCATCATACACATACTCCACTGATTCAACTACATGTACTCAAATAATCTCTCCTATCTCAACGTATCTAGGTAGAAGTGCTCCAATAACTTCTCCAAAAATACCTATACCACACCATCATCCTAACCAATCCGAGACTCAACATACCACCTATGATTTTCTGATCCTTCTAACATATAATCATCCAATGATTCTATAAATTTTCATGTATAATCTGGATGGACTCAATCCAAAACTCTCCTACCTTAGGTCCATCCTCTCAGGTGAATGTCAGAGGGTGCTAAAAATAATACTCCTGCATTAGGTTAGACATACTCTTCACTAACCAATCTATGTATCTTGCCATAAATTTCATGAAGTGGCAAATGTTTTCATGGAACTACTCTCCTGATTGATCACTTGGAACTATCACTATCTCATGATTCACTATTATAAGATAATCTCTTATCCTTTCCTCATGTTGACCTATAAAAAAAACTCATAATGGAGGAAAATATATAAATTCCAAGAACACATATTAGAAAACCTAACACAAATTTATGTCATTTAAAAATAGGGATTCAGAATATCCATAATGATTCATTCTCATACTTCCCCACCACATGGTCAAAACGAAGGAACTATCACTACCCTTTACCATTCAACATCTAGGCCAGGGTTAACAATGGGTAAATACATTATCAATTTCTTATTTCTCATTATAAACCCTTTTATTCACATTTTGTCTCATTTTAAAATTATTAATTTCCTGTTAGGCTCCTCTTTCAGTTCAATTACACATGAAAGTAAAAATTGATCAATTTCAACGACTTACCCAAAAACTATTTTCCCACACATTCATAAATTTATTAATGTCAAAAAATAATCCTAAGTACCTAGAATGATGCAGAAAAACTCAAATACACTTTAAAATAGAATACATGAGGTCTAAAACCATTTTTAGGTCTTCTATTGCCTAACAACCATAGACACCAATCTCATCCCTCCCCCTCTGGTGCGAGGGAGTGGTCTCATGGTCTCAAATCATCCTCCCACATTTTCCCCACTTACAGTCCCATCTAATCTCCCCTCATTCCATTCTATCACGCTCAACCCCAAGGTTCCATTCTTTTATTAAGTTTTTCCCAAGATTATTAATTCAATATAGGAATTCACATATGCATCATACCATCCTTGGCTCTCTATGGTGGCTCATGTTGGTCAAAATTGACAATCTGTTGACCCTTCGACCGATTCATTGTTGATTTGTGGTATCTACATCACCATGTTGTAGTAGAGATCTTGGATCCCCTCTATATTCTCATTTAATTTGATATAGAGGATGACCTTATTTCCACCTGTTCCAGCGATTGGATATCCTTCAACAATGTTATTTTCATATTGTTTCAATGGTATTTCAACTTCCACCAATGATGGGACCCTCCGACAGCTCTGATTTGGGTCAGTTTCTTGATCCTTCTATTCGCTTTTCAGAACCCAGAAATTATTTTAATGCATGGACACTGAGTGGGTAGAATTTATTAATTTGATCATAGATATTGATACCTTTTCCATCCCATTATTCCCTACAAATGTGTAGAAATAGATGTTTCCAAACATTCGACTGACTTTGTATGAATTGAGATTGAACATGAATACTTGTTAAAAAAGGAGGTGTGTTTTGAGAATTGGATAGATTTTTTATCCACTTGCTATTGTCTAGGTCACCTTCATAAATTCTATAGGTGTGTCTCATTCCCCCAAAACCTAGATCATGATTTTGAGCATGCATGTAGTGTGAAGACTAGGTCTTACATGGCTATGGAATCACTACCCTCAAGTGTTAAGATGGGATCTTCTATTACCAATAAAGGTAAAAACCATAGTTTTAGTTAAGGGGATATGGACACCAAGGGATTCTTCATGTTTCAAGAACTCAAGAATAGTTCCTCATGTTTACTCTGTGAGACATGGACATGGCTCTTCTAAGTCAAAGAAACAGAATATGCTTCCATCCCCACCATATATCCAATCAGTCCTCCTATATAACTTGTTTCCCAATTTTGAAAATATATTTGTTGAGAGAGAGAAACAAGGTGTATGGAAAACGATGAGACACTAGAAGACCAAGAAGATGAATCCAACCACCATAGAGCAATCTTTAGAAAATAAGGCATGTGATGATAACCCCAATCACCATCGAAGTATGAGGAGGATGAGAAAGTAAACTGTTTCTCATATAATAGTCTTTAAAAAGGGAAACTAAAGATCATAAATGTTCAAGAATATCTGGTGAATGCTGGGAGAAAAAACAAGACTCAAAAAGATTATTCCTACCTTTGAAAACCAATAACCACTCCATCATCTGGAAATGATATTAATTTTAGTTAGCCTCTACAGTCTCATCATCTACCAGAAACACCTTATGGTGAGATGGAGGTTTCTAGTGTCAAGGACAAAGAGACTAAAGGTGAAAGGATTATAAATTTTAACCAGTTTTTTGATCTGATGGAATCAGATGGTGTTTAGGAAGAGGCAATGAGTGATGATAACTTGACGCTTCTTCTCTATTATAAGGGAGAGATAATGAATTAAATTTTTGATTTTAATGTTTCATAGTCATAGGCTGATAGAATGAATTATTGAACACTTTGAGTCGATGTTAATGATATGAAAGTTGATTGCATCAATAAGAAATATTAGATTTTGGCTAATGGAATCTATGGGGGGAAAATGAAATAATACATTCAGAATTAGGAAAATTTGGATTAACATTTCAAGGACCCTGTCAAAGATGATCCAGATATGACAGTAACATCTCCCTCCAAGCAATTACATATGGTGGTTATTTAAAACTCTTTGTAAATTTTTAGAAATAGTTTAGTAATTTCTTTTGAGGTTTAAACTTGTAATTCATTGTAATATTTTTTAGTTTCTACATTTACCTAATTTTATTTTCCAGAAATAAATTTTTTAAATTGATAAGGCATAATCAACTCTTGGAATATTCAAGGATACTAGTAGAATATTAAAAAATTAGAAACAATTATCACATCACACAACATGTGCAACATTAGATGTGAAATATCATCAACTATAACTACACACATCAATAAAAACAATCCAACTAGGGTACTCATATTTTACCCCATACATGGGTTATCTAATCCCGTGAATGAGAAATTAAAAAATGTTTGAATCATCATATTGTCCATTCTACCATTTATAAATAGTAATACAAAAGAAATAAAATCCTTTAATACCACTTTGTAACATCCCAGCCCAGGTTCCACACACTAGTGCCCTGAGCTGGTCAGTCACATGACCTCATGAATGCATCCCTATATGCTAGAGGATTCTGACTAGTAGTGAAGGTCAATATTGATCATGGGGATACTGCACCCTCCTTATCAAAGTTTCATAAAATAAGAAATAAAAAAAATTACATAACCAAATAATTAGACAAAACGAATATCACATGATGACTAGAATATTAATATAATATCCATACTAAAAAAGTAGATATGTCATGACATGTACATGACAAGCATCAAAATGAAAGACATATAATGAATAAAGTCACCAAAAACTCCCAAGAGTACTCTGAAACATTGTTTGGTTCCCTCATCCTTGCCCCATCCCAACTCAGGCACCTAAAAAAGGATCTTTACCTTATCATATCTTACAACCATGAAATCTATTTGAGTACCGATCAGGTAGTCCATGTAGGGTTTGAGTATAAGTTAGTAGGCCACCACCAATGCTGTCTAAAATAATATTCATTCAATAATAGTGTATGAAGCTGTATAATGAATAAATTACAATTCATAAGTAAACAGTTTTCACATTAAAATTATTTTTTATGTAAACCTGCTAAACCCACAGGTTCCTGAGGACATCCAAACTCTATATACCTACTTTGGCCCACGATGGAGTCAAAACCACATCACAATTCCATGGATATTATTCATCCTTTCATTCAATCATATCACACCCACTGGGAACCATATTACAATGCCAACTCATGGGTATAGATCATCGTGTCTAACACATAGGGGAATTTTGAGCCTCTTTCTCTACTCTACACCTCAATGTCACATTGGTATTTGGACCCTCATTCCCTATCCCATTTCTGTATCTCATATGGGTATTTATGGAATCACTACATATCGAACACGCATATCTCATATGGGTATTTGGATCATCAATCCATATCCCACACCTCATTTATCTATAAATTGATAAAAATCATATTCTTATACAGCAAACCACATCCCACAAACATTTAGAAATCAATTCACCACTATGGGATTTTGATGCAGTAAACCATGTGTAACACATGTTTATAAATCATTTATTTCACAATATCAATTATATAATAGTATCAAATATTTCACATCAATCATGGTTAAACAACATTAACACGCTTATCACAATTTGATAAAAATAAAGGTTCAACCAACCATCTCATAATTTCAACTATAATTTAATTCATAAAAAATAGACCAATTGCCCAATTAATTAATCAATTAAACAACTAATTAAATCATTTAAACATTCACAAAAATCCATTAATTAATTAAACAATTAATTAATCCAATTCCACAATCACAATATCCCATTAATTAATTCCAAAATTAATTAATCTTATTTTAAAATTGAATAATCAAAACAATTTCCATTTTTTAATTCACAAATTAATTAATAGAATTAAATGCAATTTCATAATCCCAATATACCTTTAATTAATTAAATAGTTAATTAGTTCAATTCCACCATTCTATTTTAACAAATAGCCTAAATCATTAACACATGGAAATTAAAACAAATCAATTCAATTATCAAATGAAATTTCCCAACCACGGAAATAAAATTCTCAAAATTACATATACATAATTTTATACAGACTATGGGATTGGAATTTAGAACACATACCTCATGATTTGTGATTAATTCTCACCAATATAAATCCACAAACTGATGTGGAAATATCAAGGTCATGTCCAAGAACAAGATATAGATATGAATCCTAAATCCTAGATTAAGGGAAAAATATTAAAAAAAACCTAGATCTAAATACAAAATTAATAGTAGAAAAAAAAACATTTTTAATCTAGAACTGGTGAAAATAGGAAGAAAAACCTAATCAATATGAAAAAAATACCCTTAGAGGTGCATATCTGATAATCTGGCCTTCAATTCACCAGGAATGGTTGTCAAGACCACTAATAATTTGTCTCAGAGCCTCCAAAAAATGAAAGAACATATTTATGGTTGAGTTGGGTCAAGATAATGTAAATTATTAGGGTTTAAGGATTTTAAAAACAAATTTTTGTAATAAAAAAAATATAATTCATGGTTTCTTGGGCAGGGGAACATGGTTTGGAAAACTGTGCGCCTTAAGTATGAGCCGCTTTTGGGGTGGTGGGGTGCCTAGTTACTCTAAAGAGGATGAATAGTTTGAAAAACCATGCACCAGCTATGAAAATACAATATATTTTTATTTTCATGGTTTTATTTTTTGAGTGTATAGTTTCGACAAACTGTGTGCCAGATGTGCACAACCTCTCTTCCTTCCAATTTTCTCCAATTTCACCCAAAAATCTCCCCAAGTTAAAACCCCTAAAAAAGTAATCAAAACAAGGAAAAAATAGTTCATGTAAACAATCCCATGAAATCTCTATAAAAATGATAGGATCTTAAAAATGGATTATAATTGTATACATGAGATTCAATAATCACATCATTAAGGGTTTTCACTGCTAATTAAACATCTAATAGTTGACGAGGTATTTTAATACCCTTAGAAAAATATTCATATATAAAAGTGTGGTAATATCCATATGTAGACAAAAAATTCTTAGTTCTAGTGTGGATGGTATGTGTACCTTTCATAAAGTCGTTATCATGACCCTCACCAGTAATAGAGATCACATAATATTTTCCTTTTCCCATGGGATTAATAGGATGCTAAAATTGATCACCAGTATAACCTTAATACTTTATCATCATTTAACATAATTCCTATATTACATGATTTTGAAACATTTTATTGTGCGTGTTTCATTCTATAGAGATTTCACTCCAACATTGGATAACTTCATCTTCCCATAACTTCATTATAGATTGATTGACAACCTTCTATTCCACACACAAAACATTTTCCAATCCACTTGAGATAATTTTCATCATCATTTTTTCCACACTTCAAGCATAAAATAAAATTCAGCATCATTTCCTCATGTTTTTTAGAATTTCATTTAAATTCTATCTTTCTTTTCATATCAAAATAGTGATATCAATAGGTAACACCAATATGAATTTCAACCTTGGTATCACATCAAATAATTTATTCATAGGTACTGAAGTCCCTTTTGGTTTACACCATTTATATACTTGGTTTTAAGACATCAAGGAATCTATCAACCTTATGTTCATGTTGGATAATAATACCAGAATCATACCTTATAAGTCTTGAAAAATTTTCCTCATAGCTACTAATACATTCATCATCATTCTATTTTAGCTTATGAAATTAATTCTCTATTTACATATAATGAATATAAGGAAATTACTTATTGAAAAAATAATCTCCTAAACTTATCCAACTAAATAGAGTCAATTTCGTCTCATTAACACCAATTCATGATAAGAGTCTATTATTGAGATGATTCTACTTCAAATTGATCAACAAATTAGATAAAGTTTTGTGTTTTGAACATTGGATAATGTAAAATATCTTTTAAGTTTTAACGATCCATTTCTCAACAAATAATGGCTCCAAATATCTATTAAAATAAGGTAGATGTTGCTTTGTGAAGGATTAAATTGAATATTGTACCCTCATTTTCTCATTTGGATGTTGAAAATGATTTATAGATTGAGAAAGTTTCATAATCATAAGAACATTATTTTTTATTTCTATTCCCAAAACATTTGGTCACTCAAGAGGAAAAGCAAATCATTTTCCACCACATTAAATATTGACAAGGTTCCTTCGGCTTCTATCCATTTACTAAAACAAAAGAAAAATTGTGTGTGAAATAATAATCATATAGGGAGACCACATAATCATGACACAATTAATTTATAATATGTATAAATTATTACAACTTCTTTTAAATCCATGACACATTAAGTTTATCTGAGGTCATTCATTATCTTTATCTATTCAAATACATCATGATATTTGAAAATTAAAATGTGAATTAACCTAAGAGTATCCCCTAAGAGTGTAAAAATATGTGCATGTTAATGGAAAAATCAACATGAACCAGAATGAAGGCCAAGATATACTGAACAAACACTTTTATGGTTATTATCCATAGTTGCATCTCTGATAAAACCATGTCCACATATAACATCTAGATAGGGGTTTTTCTAGGAAAACAATACTCTATTCTCTACTTTAACATAGTATATACATAATATTATTCTAATGGTTCTAATATATATTTTTTCATCCTAGTTTCTTGAAGTAGAAAAACCTTTCTATGATAACAACTAAAGTTACCCACACTTTTTAGACATAATTATCTCATTTATTATATGAATATTAAATACATTACATTACAATCCAAGAAATAATCATATATATATATTTAATATATTTGGAAGCACTGATACATAAACAACTGGTTCATAAGTGAAATATGTCATCTCCAACTAACTTATTCATAAATAGAAACCTTCTTTGGCATATCATTTATAATAAATATATTCAAAACTAGAGGAAAAGAAATATAAGAAATCATGGTATCTAATTCATAGTAAGGGTAAAAAAGGGAGATATTAGTGATTACTTAAACAACATATGGGAATAAGGGTATGATGAAATGATCATTACATTTGGAAACCATACCATGCATATCATAGATCATAATCTTGAGTTAAGGAATAAATCTTGATAGCTCATAATACATGAATCATAAAGGAATTAAATAACCTGAGACATGATGTAATAACATTGGCATATGATTTATGTTTGTGGAATACATATAATAATAATAAATAATTTCCTTAGTAGTGAAGGATCACTTCCATGAAAATCATAGTGGATTGGGTTCACTACCCAAACCATATTATTAGTAAATATTATTTCCCAATACTAACATAGTGGATAGAGTATCTTAATGAAATGATTCACTCCCCATTACAATCTTTATTATCTCATGAGATATCCATATTTACCAAACACATTATAGGGATATATAATTCTTGGACCACCCTTCACATAACAAAAACCTTACATATGTATGAAATATGACGGAAAATCAAACATCATGTCATAATAAATTATAAGAAATGAGTTTTATATACATTTCAACACTTTATCTTAGAATTACTTATGGAAAATAAATTAGATTAATATCACAATTAACACTTATAAAAGAAATTTGTTTCATTGAATAATTCTTAAATCATCATCATTATCATCCAAACAAATAATGAAAGTTTATGGTATCATTGGATTATATTTTTAGTAATTAATATGTTTTATCAATAGATGTAAACATATATGAAAATAACTTTAATATATATCAAGAATATTTCTTAACAAAAAAACCATTTTTTTAAACTCTTTCTTTAAAATTTAAAATTTTCACCAACATCAGTGAAAACTTTTTCTTTGAAAAGAACCTTGGACACAAGTAAAGTGTATTTTAATGAATTTATTAGTCAAGGAAGTGTGAAGTTTAGTTCATTATTTATACATTAAAACAAAGATTCCTTTTATTTTTTTATATTTTAAAAGTATAAAATTCAAAAAATTATAATAAGATTTAGTTTAAAATATTTTTAAAATACAAGGACTGTTAAAAATGACATTTAAAAAGCACATAAGAATATTAAAACAATTATGAAAACATTTTAGTGAAAAAATAGACTAGGAAGAAAAATATTTTTTGGTATAAGTTAAAAATAAAGTTGATTTTCAATAAAAACATTCTTTAGGTCACACGGGTTATTAATGAGAGGAAAATTAAGGAAAACCATGTATTATTTATAAATAAAAATAGGTGAATAAAATTTATGAGATTATAGAAATGTAGATCATGAAAATTTATCATTAAAATTTTGATAAAAAAATCCAAATAAAAATTATATTGCATCCTAAATCCATTAACTCAACATCCACTTAGTTTGAGAGAGTTATAACTTCCTCTTTTTTGGTTTCCCTCCCTAATATCGTTTATTAATTACCATTGGAATGGTATTTTAAGAAGGCAATTATGAAAAATGTTTTGATATGAGATTTTAGAAAATATTTGAGTAGGGTTTTTTTGATCCAGAAGGATCAATGTGATTTCAAAAAGTTAAAGGAGGGGAATCCTTTTAAAAATGCGGGGAGAAGACACAATTGTAATTTCCTAATATAATAAAATAAAATAAATTCATTCTTAAGAAAAATTATTCCAAATTGTAAGTGATTAAATGGTGGAAAAGGAAGAGGTCAAAATATCACTAGAAAATAGGATATACACAAGTTTAATTGGAAAATATACCCTTATATATTTATTTAACCCATGGTAAGCATGTTTTAACCATAATTTTTGTGATTTGTTTTAAAATTTTTACAATTAATTATGTAAAAAAAAATGTGGTCACATTAACTAATTTAAAAGTAATGATTCCAAATATGGAATCTATTTTGTTAAATTCAATATATAAAGGGATTAAATTCCCATTTAAAATATACTCACAAAACATGTGAAACAAGGGTTTCATGGAAAAATGGTTTTCTTAAGTATATAATGTTTTTATACCAAAATTCAGAGAAAATTATTTTGAAATGCATATAAATTGATTATTAATAATATAAATGAAATAATTTAACTCTTAAAACTATTTTTAAAGAAAAATTTATTTTAATATTCTTTAAATAAAATTAAATGTTTTAATAAAAATCCATAGTTTCATTATTTATAATACAATTAATATTTTAAGAGAATTATCAAAAATTCACTCTAATCTAACTTTGGTATGTTGATTTTAAAAGTTTTATTAATTTTATCAAATAAATTTTCTATATTTTAAAGTAATAATTATATTATTTGCTTTTAAAAAGTAATGAAAACCATTTTGAGGGAAAATATATTTTTTTGAAGCATATAAACACTTTACAAAAAATCAATTACTTATTAATCAAAATAATTTTTATCTAAAACATTTACATATAATTTAGAAATATTTTTATTTCTATTCAAATGTCTAATTTAACAGATTGGTTATAATGATATACAATATAATGTTTTATTTAGACTCAAGGTTTTGTGTATTATAAGATATTGGTGAAATTACATTTATTTAAAATGAAATACATCATATAATCGTGGGTTTTTAAACATGGAATAGTTATAGAAATTTAGGATGATTAAACTCCAAACATATAGCACCTTAAAATAAAAATAATGATCCCAATTGTATTAGATGAAATTAACTTTTTCTATGAAGGAATTGATCCTTTGGTTTCACTACCTTGGTGCTTTATTCAATCCATAAAGGCCCCACTTCTTCTTTGACAGAAGATTTATGTTCTTTTTATCCAAAAAACTATAACAACCTAAGTTTTTGTGGACACTTTTTTTCATGAATGAATTAATTTTTGTTGATGTATTTCATATCACTAAGTTAAACATTCCTTTCACATGACACTGACTTGGATTTCACTACATGAAACACCGAATAGGTGTACGTTACACGCAACACCGAGTTTTTACGAAATATCATATTATTGTTATAATTATTTAAATGAGATAGTTATAACGTAGACATTAGACACAGTGATATGAATAGTCATGGATAGTTTTAATATATTTTTTATAATAGTTTTATATAAATAAAATATATTTATTATGAAAAATATAATTTTTGGTAACGGTTTTATATGTTTAAAAATTCTATTTCTCAAATGAATTGTTTTTCATGTCCTTCTATAAAAAAATAAAATTAAATATTGAAAATTTTTGTAATTGAATTTTATAAAATAAAATTTATTTGTTAATTGATTATTAATTAATTTTATTATGGTGAAATTTTGGGACTTTTCTAAGAAACTTTATTTTTTGGAAGAATAGTGAAAATACACAATTTTAATTCAAAATATCTTTTTCATAAAATTTATTTATGAGGATAAATTATATTTTAAATTTCATTAAAATTTATATTATCTTGGTTTTTATCTATTAATACAATTAAGGTCATTGGAATAAATTTCACTCTGAAATTGAGTATAAAATCTTCTTAAACTTTTGGATTATTGTACATTAAAAACCCTCATTGTCGTCCCACATATATGATTACATTTAAATTAAATTCTACTACATATGTGATTTTAATTTGAAAAAATGGATTCAATATGTTTAATTATCATAATTTTTAATGTATAATAATTTTATATTAGTTCTTGACAGAAAATATTAGTAAAATTAATTAAAATTAAATATAACGATCAAGGTAGAATTTAGCTTAATAAGGGACTAAACCTTAATCTAAAGGGAACAAATGACCTAAAAACTTGTAAAAGAGAAAATTTATGTACATATTTAGACCCTATACTCCATTTTATATAATTTTTATTATTATGGGATCCACATTACATGGATAAAATGTGGGTGGAATTATGTTGCCCAAAATTTACAATCGTACCTCTCCTCCTCCACTATAAAAGGCCTCCTCTCCTCCCACTTCTTCACACATCTCAAGGTACATTGGATCGACCAATATATTAAAAAATATCTCTTAAAAAACCCTCAACACATTCTATGAGAATCTTTTTGTGAAGAAATTCATCCAAGGAAGCCCTTTCGTGAAAAGAAAAAGGACTTACCCTAATAAGAGGTGACATTCTTCCTCAAACTCTTAGATTTATTTGTTAATTCAACCTTTAATTTCTCCTTATTAAATATTTATATTAAAAAATAATACTAAAAAAATTATTTTTTTTGATAGAAATGTTTTTAACTACAGTTATACACACTTCCATCTAATGGGCAACAAACTTACAGTTTATGTGAACAGTGAACTACTGACTCACAAAACGATGGTTATTTTTCTTCCTTTACCACCACTCATGTTGATAATCATGATTTAAAATCAGTTTATATATAATATATATTATATTTATAATGTCTTTATGCTTATTTAATTAATTTATAACACATTACTTTATAACTTTCATCTTTTCTAAATATAATAATATCATTTGTGGAAGTGTGGACTATCGCCTCCTCAAAATGATGTGATTCATTCAAAATATACATGGAATTTTTAAGGATATATTTAGTGAAATTATATGTTATATATGATATAATAATGATACTTTAATACCTATATATATATAGAAACATATATATTTAATTTACTTTTTTTCTTTCAATAGGATAATAAAACGGAAACAACGTTTATATATATATACGACCCACCATCTATATGAATAGTGTATTCCACTTCATACTTATATATCATATAGATTATTATAATACATATATAATAAATATACATGATATTTATATAAATTTTTAAATTATTTAATAAATTATATAATAGTAAGGACCATACATATAGTAAATTAAGACAAATGTGAAAAACAAAGTGGATACTACCAGAAGCGTAACCCTAATATAGAATCGATAATAATACGGTGATAAAAATTTATAATAATATCATATATGGCATTAGATATAATAATATGGTTCTATAATAGATTTATAATATATATAAATTTATTATATAGGAGTCTTGTATGAATATGACAAGAGTCGAGACACAAGGTCATGGAATTTCATCACGCTTTTTATTTCTATGAGATACATGCCATCATCACCACTCACCTCATTTTTGCAGTGTATATAATTCCAATGACTAAATTATGTTAATATTATAAATAAATATATTTTTATTTACATATCCATTTTATGATCTTTATTTCATATGGATTATGTTTCAAAATTTACAAAATCTGTAAGATAGTTTTAATCATTTTTACTTCTTTGAGACACACATTTTATGATGCTCCTACGTTATTTATTAAGGTGTATATAATTAAATTTTAAATGTTATATCATGAATCACCATATTTTAATGATATTTTAAGCATAATTTAATTTTATTTTCTTACATGGGGAGTTGGTTCAATGATACAAAGTGATAAGAAAATATTGAAACAATTTCATTACTTTTCGAGATTGTTTATGATTATGATTCATTTGTTGAAATATTATGATTCATATCTCATTAAAACTCATGAATTATCATATCCACCTATATTTTATGATATATTCATGTGTTATTACCATTTTACACTCTTTTTTCTTAAGATAACTAAGAAATTTTTCTTAAGAATATTTAACTTTATTTCTCCTTTAAGTTGGAAATCTGTGTTCATTCAAAACTATAGCCTTAAAAAATGTTTTAAAAAATGTTTTAATATTATCCTATGATTTTAAAGGACTTGTTTACCTTTTTTAACCTTTTAGAAAATGGTTTTAAAAAGGAATCTTGTTTTTATTTTCTGACCATGACACTTTTCAGAAATTTTTATATACAAAAGGAATGTTCATCTTGTACAGTTTTACCTATTGTCATGAATGTAATTTACTTGATTCCTATATTATAAGTTTAAAATGTTATTTTTTCTAAAAATATTTATCCTAATATTAGGGAAATTTTTTGAATTTGAAATTATTTTCAAATAAAATGTTTTTAAAAAATGTAGTATGTTCAAAAATTATTTTATGTAATGTTCAAAGATTGATTTGTATTTTTTAAAAAGTTAATTTTTCAAAGAATATGATTTTTAATGATTTCAAGATTCTTTTATATGTTTCCTAAGATATTTTATATAAAAGGGTTATCAAATTGTTTTCAAATATTTCTTTTTTATGTTTTCAAGTTCATTTTCAAGAAATTTATTTTCAAAGGGCATTATGTTTTAATGATTAATTTTCAAAGAAGAGAGGATATTTTCCTCAAGATATGTTTTTAAAAGTAATTTCAAAATTATTTTTTTCTTTAAGATGAAATTTTTTGTGTTTTTTAGGACTTTATAGTGATTTTATCTAAGAAAAAAAATCATAATCTTTTTTTGATTGGTTTATGTTTTTGGGGAATGATTTTTATGAAACCAGTTTCTCTTCCACGGGTTATATGCCCTTGAAACCCACTTCATATCATTAGTTCTACTACAATAAAATAACTATTTGACTTGCAAATTTTTTATATTTAATGATATGATGAAATTTTTATGGTACCCATTTCTTTTCATGGGTTATGATTTAATGTTTATGAAACCCATCTCCTTTTTTAGGTTATGATATGATGTTAGTTTTATCATCTTTTGGAACATGTATGTATGATTTTATTATTTTATGGGTGGTACCTATATCTCTCAACAATGAATTGGGTAATGATAAATGGTATATAATCTCAAAATGTACACAAGTTTTATCCCAATTCAAAAAATAAGAACCGACATAGGTTGTAGCCCAAGCCTGAAAGTATGCAGGTGCATGGGTTGTAACCCAAGCCTGAAAATAAGAAGGTGCATGGGTTGTAGCCCAAGACTAAAAGTAACAGGATACATGGTTTGTATCCCAATCCAAAAAATAATTAGAATCATGGGTTGTATTCCATGTTGAATGTTGGCAATTGGGTCTTATCCCAATCCTAACATGTTATGATGGTCTTGGTAGGATCTTAGACATTGGATTTTCTATGTTTATGTGTATTACATAATTGGATGTCTTACTTTTATGTTATTATATCATAGCCTATGCTCTTGATACCCTCATGATTCATGTCTTATGAAATTCAGATCTTTATTCCATGATTTACATTTTTGTTATTTGATAAGTATGGTATTTTCTTATCATATTATGATCACATTCTTATACGCTTATGTTTATGTTTATGCTTATATATCTCCCTTGTTTACCCTTAATGAGCATCTAAGATAACCCATTTTTATATTTTTTTAACCAAGTTATAAAGATATATTTTATACATTATATATCTAAGAGGGGTACTAGTCTTGTAGAACCTAGTGGGAGATAATGTAGATCACCGATTTACAAGTGTTTATGTTTCCATATTTCAAAAGGTGAAAAAACTAATACTTTATTTAGGAATATATTGCTGAATTTTTGAAGTATTCTGAAATATCTATGTATTATCTATGTTTGAAATGTGAGGTTTTATATATTTGCTATTATAGTAAAGGTTTAGTCTACTATTTAAAACTAAGATGAGAAAATGTTAGTGAGATCCCTATGATTATTTCATTGGATATGTCCAAGGATATTTGTTAGGATAAGTATAATGTCGAGTTAATATTTATGTAATAGTACATGAATTTTGGTATAGGATAGATCAGGGGTTTCCTAGAAAAAAATCACTATTTTGATACTACAAGTTTATGTGGCTCTGGGATATATGTATCTAGGGGAAACAACTCTAACCAGGTGTGCCGGGGCTAACTCTGTGTAACCTGGTACATTAAAAAAGGCCTTGTGGCACACCTAGTTTGACACTTCTGAGGGATATATTTTTGAAATTCACAAAAACATTATAAACTATCATGAAGAATTTGAGTAGAAGATGACTATGAATAACTTAGGTTAAACCAATGGTTTCATAGATTAAGGATGGTTTCATAATTTAGACAACCTATGAGTGGTTTCTCATGATTATGTGATTCCCCAATATGAAACATGTTTCTTACTCTATGGTTTTTGGTTTTAGTCAATAGATAGAACCCAAAGGAACCTTATTAATTCTGACTATGATAGAAAATGAAATGATTTTAATCCTAAGTATCGGAATGATTTCAGATATAGAATGAAAAAACATGTTTATATGCTCACAAATACTTCTCAAGCTATGAATCACGACGATATTCCATAAAAATAGAGTGAACAATGTTCTATTGAGTCCTTTGTGAGCCAATCTAAACCTTCTTTGAGTGGGTCTTCTAATCCACTTGTTTCCAAACACTGGATCTGTGGCACTAAAAATATATTCTATATTCTAGAATTGTTAAATCATGGGAAATTCATTCTTGATATTTATCAGTTAGAAGGTGAAGCACCCTAGTGGTGGAATTTAATGAAAAATAAGAGGAAGCAAGATGAAAATTAATCCATGGACTGGGATGAGTTCAGGAACTTATTATTCAATAAGTACCGACCTCATGTTCTTTTTACGAAGACAAAAAAGGAGTACATTTAGTTGAAGAAAAAGGATGATGAATCTGTTGGTACTTACAATGCTAATTTCACAAGACTTGCGAGGTATACTTATGGAATTTCCATCGAAAAATAATGTAAAGTTGACAGGTTCTTCAGTGGATTAAAGGAAAGTATTATATGGTATTTTCCATAATATATTTTATTAGCTAAGAAGAGATTCTACTTTATGAAATAAATGTTTCAATGGATGATAGAGTTATGTATCAATCTCATGGTATTAAAACGAAGGGGAAGATGGAGGTCAAAGGAAAATTTAGGAACCATGGAGATAAGAAGATGAGACTTCCTTTATGATCTATGTTTGGAAAATAAGAGTGGAGGGAATTATCATAATAGTACTAGTAAATTTTTTAATTGTGGAAAGGATGGACATTAGGTGGATGAATTCCTAAGAGATTGGAAAATGATATTTAATGAAGTGAATATTGAGAAATATTGTTATAATTCACCTCCCACACATAAATGTTTTAATTGTAGAGAGTTTGGGAATTTTTCCATATTTTACCAAATCTAAGGGTTAATAATGGTGATAAGTGCCAAAAAACTATGAATAAAATAGAAAAATGGAAGGATTATTCAATAAAAATTGGTGAAGTGAACCATAATAATTGGGGAAATCAATATTAAGGAATTTTAAGTGGGATATTTTTCAAAAAAAAGATTTATGAAATTTTTTTGTTTATCCTTTAGCGGAACTTTGTATGAGTCTGAGAAATGATTATCCCTCTTTACATGAATTTTGGATTATTGAAATCAAATTTATTTTCTAGAAATACAAGGTTGAACCCAAGCTTAAATCAGTTTTTTTAAAAACTAAGAAAATATTCAAGGATTAAAGGGTTAATTATCTTTTGGAAGAATGTATGATTTCCAAAAGGATTTATGGAAATTCAGTTCATTACCATGTTCCATGACAATACTTGATGAAGGTATTTAAAAGTTATAAATGTGATAAACATGAGATATTTTGTAATATATGGTGGATCAACATTTTTTTTGATTTCATGACCTTTTTAATGTTTTTGATTTTCATCTTTTAAAAGGATTATAAGGTTAACCATTTATTGAATGTTTAAGTTAACCTTTGGGTAATGTTTTTGAGATTATAGTATTACTTCACCACTTGAGGAATCTGTTATATTGTATAACTTTTTATAACCATTTAGTGATGATAGAATCTGAAGAAATATGGTATGAATTATCATGGATATCATGATATATTAATGATTTAGGAATAAAAAAATGTTCCTTAATTTCATGGAATGTGATATGAAGTGGGAATTTTATCAATTCACAACAAAGGTTAAGATTGTTCTGTAAACATACAAGTATATATTTTCATTAAAATTCATCATCTTTATGAAAATGATATTGACACAAAAAATGTTATACAAATAAATTCATTTCTAATGAATAAAATGTAAACTTAGATCACTGATGATTTATGGCTTTGTGGTTGTTAACTTTCTCCTAACCATGTTCTCTATAACTCTCCATCAGAATAAGATTGTTAGAATTCACTTCCATATCCATGTTTTCACTTCACACCAGTGTTCTCATTTGTGGAAACATAGTTATATGTTAATTTTGGTAACCATTATGTTTCCGTATTTACATGTTTAAAGTATGTTTTAGTATTATTTTTTGGATAAGGTTTTATATGAAGATAATTTTAATGTATTAATCCTTTAATAACGTAGATGAATTTTAAAGGTGAAATTTATTTTAAGGGGGTAGAATGTTACACCCTGAGTTTTTAAATTTTTTTTTCTAGAATTAATTAATTTTATGTTTTGTATTGGATTTATATAATTCAAAAATTCCTTCAACACCACACCAACTTGGCTTGAGTAACACACAATACACACAAGGCATACGTTACACGAAACACTAAGTTTCTATGAAACATCATTTAATTGTTATAATTATTTGAACGAGATAATTATAACCTAGATGTTAAAATTAATAATATGAATAGTAATAAATAATTTTAAAATATTGTTTATAATTTTTTTTATAAATAAACTTATTGGTTATGAAAAATATAATTTTTCGTTGAAGGATTTATATGTCTAAAAATACAATTTTCTTAAATGAACTTCTTTTCATATCCTTCTATAACAAAAAATAAAATTAATTTTAGAAATTTTTATATATATAATTTTATAAAATAAATTTAGTTTTTTATTTTAGAATTTCCAAATTATCTTAGGGTGAAATATTTGGATTTTTTGAAGAAACTTCATTTTTTAATGAATAGTGAAACACACCGTATTTTAATTCAAAATTGATTTTTCATCTTATTTATTTATAAGGATAAATTATATTTTAAATTGGTTTAAAAATTTAATTATATCATATTTGTATCAATTAATCCAATTTATGTTATTGTAATAATTTCAGTTTGAAATTGATTATGAAAAATGAGCAAACTTTTGGACGTTTTTTCATTAAAAACTCGCATTGTTGTCCCGCCTGTAGGATTAAATTCAAAATCAATTTATGGAAGTTTTGTGACTGTAATTTGAAAAATAGTTTACATATTTTAAATAAGAATACTTTATAATGTATAATAATTTCAATAAAGTTTTTTATCAAAAATATCATTGAAAGTAATTAATATTAATTACAACAATTAAGGTAAAATTAAGCATAATAAAGAACCAAACATTAATCTTAATGGAAAAAATGACCAAGAAAATTTTCTAAGAGACATTTTATGAAAAACATAATACCATATCCTCCCTTTTATCTAATTTTTTTAATTATGGTATCCTTTTTCCATTGAAAAAATGTGGTTGGAATTCCATATCCCAAATTTTATAAGAGTGCCACCCCTCCTCCACCATAAAAAGACTTCCTCTCCTCCCACTTCCTCACCCATATCAACAGACTTTCAATCAATTAATAACTTTTAAAATATATCATAATATACCTAAACTCATCTTATAATCCTACCCTTGGTCATAAATCCATCCAAATAACCCCTTTGGTGAAAACCAAAAGAAGTAACCCCAATAAGAGGCAACATTCTTCCTCAAACTCCTTCATTTTATTTCTTACCCCAATAATTAAATTTAACATATTACATTATTATATAAAAAAAAAGTATCATAAATATACTAATTTTTTTATACAAATGGTTTTACCAAAACATACACAAACTTAAATCTAATGGGTAACAAACATTCCATTTATGTGTACGGTGAACTACCGCCTCACGAAACACCAATTATTCGTTCTTCCTTTACTGACTCCCATTATGGTAATTATGATAAAAAATATACTTATATATAATATATATGATATTTTTAATGCCTTTATAATTTTTTAATTATATTATATCACATACCTTTAAACTCTCCATCTTATCTAAATATGATAACATTATTTGTGGAAGTGTGGACTACCTCCTCCGTAAAGCGATGTGATTCATCACAATCTACATGAAATGTATTAAGGATGGTTTTAGTGATATTATATGATATATATGATATATTAATTATAATTTAATAATGATATATATACATATATATAAACATATATGTCATTTAATTTCTTTTCTTCAATATTTTAATAAAAAAACATTCTTGCATGCATATGACCCACCATCTCCATGAATAGTGCATTCCAATTCATACATATATATCACATATAGTATTATAATCTAAATATAATCAATATAAATTAAATTTATATCATTTTTTTAATTCTTTAAATTAGGATTTAAACATAAGGACCAAAGATATAGAAAATTAACACACATATGAAAAACAAATCAAATATTACCCAAAGCATACCTTTAACATGTAAATGTTAAAGAGTAGGAAATATAAATTCATAATAAAATAATATATAGAATTTTATATAATAATAAAGTTTTATAAAATGTTTATAATAATCTTAAAATTATTATATAAAATTTTCTATTAGTACGATGAGAGTTAATACATAAGGGAAGGGAATTTCATATTACTTGTTATTTCTATGAGATACATGACTTTTTGATCACTCACTTATTTTGTGTCAGTTATATACTGATAATGAATGTATTATAGTCATATCATAATTAAATTTATTTGTATTTACATATCCATTATATGATATTTCTTTCACGGGGTTTATGTTATAAAATTTACAAAATTGGTAAGATAGTTTGGTGTAAACTTTTCTTCACTAAGGTACACATTTTGTTATAAACCAATGTTATTTTTTAAGTGTATATAATTCTATTTGAAATTTTATATAATGAATAGAATTATTTTCATAATATTTTAATCTTCATGTAATTTCATTTTCTTACATGTGTTGTATGGTTCAAATTTTCCAGGTGATAAGAGTTTATTAGAAAAATATCATCCGTTTGTTTGTTTGTTTATTATTATTCTTACATTGTTTAAATATTTTGATCCATATATAAATAAGACTCATGATCAATCTCTAAATATCAGTTTCAATGATATATTCATATATTATTACTATTTGTTTCACTCTTTATTACTTGAAAAAAATAATAAAATGTTTTTATGAATGTTTGACTTTATTTCTATTTTGGCCAAAAATCAATGGTCATTCAAAATTATGATCTAAAAAACTGTTTTTAATTTTTTTAATATTATCCTATGATGATAAATGAAACATAAAGACTTTTTTAACCTTTTAAAAATGGTTTTAAAAAGAATATTCTTATTTTTTTTCTGATCAAGGATCTTTTCAGAAATTTTAAGGTACAAAAGGAATGTTTAGTAAATAAGAATTAAAATTTTCTACATCAGAAACTTTTATAATAATTTTTACCTATGATCAGAAAATAATTATTGATCACCAAAAACTATAAATTATCACACTTAGTACTTATCCTCAATCTTTCCAAACTCTTGGGAATCATGGTGGATATAGGCGAGTGAATCCCTAATTTTGGGATGGGTGAGTTCAACCTTTCTTATTAATCAACAAACTTATAGAAGTTCTTAATCCAACAAAAAATATGGAATAATTTTCCTCTATATTTATGGTTTATATGGCCAATAGGTCGGGGGGGGGGGGGGGGGTTATTTACCAATTACAATTTTAAATAGACTTTTATTAGATTTAAACTAATATTTATAAGCAAATGTTGTGGAAAATAAATAAAGAAAACATAGAATTTTTATGGTAGATTAGATAAAAAAGGATACTATATATACACTTCAATTATCTATAATCCTTTATAGAATTGTTATCCACTATAACCTTACTTAGTAATTGAGTGAAAACACTGTTAAAACCCATCCTTTCCCTAGAACATAACACAACCAGATCTCTTGTATTTTACACACCTGTAGACACATCTCAATCATTCCTACCTTTTTTTAGGGATAAGAAAAAAACATATATGATATTTATTCTTGAGCATGTTATCGTGACCAAATAAATAAATTTTAATAGAGGCCCAAGCTTGTGTAAAAATATCAGTAAACTTAATAATCAACTATAAAATATAGAATAAAAAAAACCCAAATATATAAAATAGTTAAAATAGTGAAAATAAAATGTAGTTTGAATATAGAAAAATGTATCATTGACCCTTCATTATTGATGTAGTATAGTTAGTTTTGGGAGATTATATCATACCTAAAAAATATATCATAATAGTGGATGAAATATTTCATCTTTCCAACTTAGCGGCACCTTTATTTATTGAATAAAAATCCTTTATCTATATATATCTATTTTATTCTTCTATATTTACAGTTGAATAATCATAGACAAATTAATTCTCAAAAAAATTCTATGATATTTCATTATGCGTGTTTTTCATAAATTCACTTCACAACTAGTAACATTTAAAATAATTTTAAAAAGGGAATATGATCATTAGATCATTTTTAAAAATAATTAATATCTGATAAAATAATTCTAGAAATTATGAGGATTTAAAAAAAATAATGAAAAACTATGTATATTATATTAATTTCTTATCATAAAATTTGATATTCTAGATTCAAATTTTCTAAATTATTTTTATTTCATATTAGTATCAATTAAAAAGATTTGAAACATTTCTTAAGTTGGGATATGTTAGATTTATAGTTGTATCACATAAGATCCATCATTCACTATGTAAGTCCTATACTAAAAAAATAAGGTTTATTCTATAAATCATAAGGGTTATATATGGAAACCATTAGAGTCATTCAACACATAGAAAAAGTTTGAGTAAACACATTTTTCAAGGGTTAATGCAAATCACATAACAATTAAATCTAGATTTATATGGGTTTTTACATTACCAAGAAGCAGAACATATGGGTGTTTTCTAAAATAATAAGGGTAAATACATACAATAATGGTATATAGAATTTTTTGAGGGTCATTAATACATCTACTTGTAAATATAAGGTTAAAATAGTTTGAAAAAATTAAAAAAATTTAATATTCCTAATCTCAAAAATTTTAAAAACAAAATGTATTACAATTTGAAAAAATATAATTAATATATTTTATATATAATAAATTAATTTATATGTAACTTATTTAAATTTACATAAAATAAAATATTAAACAAAAATTATCATGGTAAAATCCAAAAAAAATATAATTCTATATCCTTACTATAATAAATATGATATTGTAATTAGAATAATCCTTAAAACACAACATATATTCGATATTTTATCTAGTACATAAGAAAATAAATATCTATCATAAGATATTATTAATCACCAAATGATACATAATATCCTATAATTAAAAAAATACAATACAATAGAATATAAATAAATTAAATCCATTATAATAACCATCATTCAACAAATAAAATTAAATAATTATTAACTTAAAAGAGAGAGTTTTTTAATTTTCAAAATAAACACGTAAGAGGGTTATAATACACTCCCACAATATCCCCCATTTTTATAATTAAAAAAACAAATATAATAATCTATAAACATGAAAATATTCTCCAACTTTTTTGTAATAATCAAAAAGTTCAAACCTAACATATTTTTCAAAAAATAAATCTAGAATCTAAAATAGAAAGAATAATAAAATCTAGAATAGGACTAAAATCTCTCCCTTTTTGAAAAAATTTATCAATTGTGGCATTATATCATGAAATAAAAATCCCTAATTCTTAACAAAAAAACACATATGAAAAAAATATGCTTCAATAGATTATATCGAATGAATAACATTTATAGTTGAAAAGAAAAAAATAGGCAACATGGCTCAAATTATATATAAATATTCTAATTTGAAATAAAACATTCAAAAAATATATAAAATAATTAAACCCCCCCTTCTAAAAATATGAATCATTACAAAAAATAATCTATTATAGAATTAAACAATAAAAACTATAATTCTCCCCCATAATTCAAGTTTCTTATTTTTTTAGAATGATCAAATTGGTTTGTGCATTATTGTAAACACCTCATGTTTAAAAGACTTGAAAAAACTATAAGAAACCATGAACAAAGGTTAATTATATTAAATAAATTATTGAAAGATATACATTGAATTAAAAATAATGGATATTTAGATATATTCCAACAAATAAGAAAATAAAATAATAATAACAACCTCAATGGATAAAATAAACAACTTATAATATTCTGGTTATGACTGCATACCATATCAATAAAATAATAAAGGGTGTTCATGATGAAAAAGAAATAAATATTATTAAATGGAACTGTTGACTAGATTGTATCTAATTTAATTTGTATAAAAATAATTAGGAACCCATGCTATAGAAGGGTTAGTTTCTTTAATCTTAAAATAAAATTTAGATAGAAAATATATCATTACACCATGAGATTTAGTAAATATTAATGAATAACCACAAACATACTGAAAAAAAAGAACAATATTTAAAATAGTTAAATTTTTCAATTCCTTACTTTTTTACATATCAAAAACATATTTGTGTATATTTGAGATAAATGTAAAACATAAACAAGACCATAATTTTTACGGATTATTTTGTTATACATTTATCTTCATTTAATATAAGTAAAAAATTAATTATTTATAAAATAAATCTTACCTTTCCTTTCATAAATTTCTTTTTGAATAGCCTCTAATTCTCCAATAACTTTTCTACTTGAACTAAAGGCAATTTTCTGGAATTTCAAATTCTCTCCCTTCAAATTTTATTATTCCTCTTAAAACATAAAATCCTCAGAATCAATATCATTATTTACTTTTAATACATTCATTCAACCCTTATTTAATTATATGTATGCATATCTAATAAATTTTTTTTCTTATATCTCATAAAATTTAGGTTCATTCCCTTTAACAGTAGTCTTAGAACACATATAATCAATAATAGGATCAAGATCTAAATCAGAATTAGATATCTCCTCTCTGATGACATTTAAAAAATATTTATAGATTTCTGTTAAAATTATACAAGTTACCTGAAGAATTTAAGTGAGAAATTTAGAAAGAAACTTTATTATATCATGAAATAAAAGTAAGATTAATAGTTTTATTTTCATTTCCATAATTAGTATATAAATATCATTCTTCAGCAGTACAGAAAATACCATGGATTTATTTTTTTTATAAACTTTTTTATGTTATTTTATTATCCCATCTTGTTATTTTAGGTTTGATGTGACATTTTTTCCAGTAAACATAACATGTAGGATATGAATTTAAATTCAATCTTCCTTTCTTATTATTATGAACATAATATTTTTCTAATAGACATATTCTTATTGGATTATTTTTATAATCCTTTCATGGCCTTATCCATCTTTTATTGACTATAAATTGAGGAACTAGAATCATTAGAATTACTATATTAAGTAACTATAGTTTTAAATCAATACAATTATTCATCTCATTAGCTTCATTCTCAAAGCTTTTTAAACTCAATATCATACTTATGTTGTGAACCAATGAGTTCATCTATAGTGTACTCTTAATATATATATTCCTTATAAATATAAACCATCTTTAAATGAAATTTATTTTTTAGGTATCTAAGTAATCATTTAATCATGACGGTTTTAAAAAAAAACAATTAAAAGTGAACCCATCATATTTGTAATACTTTTATATTTTTAAAACATCATATTACCCAATTCTTATTCTCCCATCATGAATTATTGATATTAAGTTCATAATATTCCAATTTGTTTCTCTTTATAGTAGAAATTATATAATTGGTAACTCGAAAAATTATCTATATATCATGAGAAGTCATGAATATAGATACATAACTAAACACACCTCGAATGACAGCATAACATAAAAAATTCCAAACCTTATAATACAACACATAATTTACAATATCATCACTTGTTAAGGAATTAATGTTAGACTTAAGTAGTTAGTATGGTTTTACCATGATAGTCTAAAGATCAATGTCTATGTGCTTAAAGTAAGATTCCATTATTTATTACGAGTATCTATAATCATGACCATCAAAGTAGGGTGGTCTTAGTGGAATCAAACCATCATTAGAATTTAAAAAATAAATATGAACAATTATATTCCCCATAGATAGTTATTTCTAAGAAAAATATTACGAATAGAATATAAATAATGATATCTAATGGTCTTATACAATTTTTTTACCATATATAGATGGCTGAGAAGGTTCGGAAGGGGGGAGGGGTGTGTTGACCAATTTAATATTTAAACAAAATTCAAATAAGAGTTAATATATTATGAATAATAAATTGGAATGAAAAATAACTGAACAACAAAATGAAGTTTTATAGTTGTTAAGATAAAAAAGGATCTTATATATAATCTTCACTTCTCTCTGTTTTTTGGAGAAATGATATCCACTATTGCCTTTCTTTTTATGGGAGTAACAACTGTTTTACAAACCTTCCTTTCAATGGATTAAGGAATAACTAAAAATCTTTCTTTTTTACAAACAAGAAGGAAAAATTCAAACACTATTTCATTTTTTCCGGGACAATGAATAATATACACTACTAAAAAAAATCATTTAACATTGCTCTACTTGATCGGTGCTTGAAAAAAAAACTGATAAAGGGTATCTTTTATCAAAACTTATTTATCACTGATAAAATGTAACCCTTATCAGTGATTTCTTTGTAGCGCCGATAAAAGGGTGACCATTATCTGTGTTTTATTTTTATCACTGAAAAGGGTTCCCTTTAGTAGCACTTGATTTGTAGTGGTGATAATGGGATTTTTATTAGTACTTTTTTTAGGGCTAATAAAGGTCCCGAATAAAATGAAATAATTAAATAAGAAACCGAGTTTATTAAAAAAATATTAAAATATTACTTATTCTACAATTATTGAAAAAAAGGAATAAATTTATTATACTACTTATAAATTTTAAATAATATTAAATAGTATATATTAAATATATAGATATATATAAAATAAATATTTAAAAAATAAATATTATAAGTAAATTATGAAAAATATTAAGCTTTTTATTAACTAAATAATTATTGATAATATTAATAAATAGTATATATTAAATATTTAAATATATATGAATGCATATAAAAATGATTTATCTAATACAAAATATTTATACTTTACATTAAATAATCTTGTATTTATAAAATAATTGTTTATAATTAAGAAGTAATATGAATAAAAAATACTAACTAATTTGATCGAGTAATAGACATAATTTTATTTCATTTTATTTTTCAATTTGACATAAATAAAACATTTGTTATATTAATTTCACATATATATACATAATTAATGTATTTTTATATACAACACACTCACACAAATATTTAGGTAATTAATAAAATCTTATGTAGAAACATGTACACATAATATTTACGTAATTAATTGAAATTTTAGTATTCATTTTATAATTTCATTATAAAATGACACATTTAATATATCCTATCTTAAATCAGTAATTTTTTTCAATATTATTACAGTTAGGTATTATTTCATTTTTAATATTTTTAATTTTATATTTTTTTATTTTTTGGGAATTTAATCAATTTATATTATTTATTTTTATATACTTATTTACTATGTTTTAATATTTTTAAAATTTAGTCATATTAATTTGAATATATACCCAGAATTTTTTAATAATTTAAATTTAATTTATAAAACATATCTTTTTTTTAAATATTTTTTTTGTACTCATTTTAATTATTCAATTTGACTAGTTTTTAACTTGCATGGACTTGAAATTAAATATTCATTAATAATCTTAAAAATATATCTTGTAAATGAATATTCATAAATGTATATTTACTATATTTATACATTTATATAATTATAATTATAAATAAATATATTTTTTAAAATGTATTAATATAATTATAAATAAATAAATAAACAATTATATATATTTAAATAATTATAAAATTATAGTAAATTTATTTTTATAATGAATATATTAAATATAAAATAAAAATAAAAAAATTTATATATTTAATATATTCAATATATTTATATTTATATACATTTATTAAGTAAATATATATAAATATATACAATTATATAAATATGTGTACAATTTTTTTATAATTACAATTATAAATACATTATCATCACTTATTAATATATTGTTGATTAAAGAGATCTTTTTTAGTGCTTTTTTGGAATGATCGATAAAAGTGTCCCGATTTATTTTAAGAACCCTAGCTAGTCACAAACCCATCACAAAATCTAAATCTTTCTGTGGGAGCCACCTCTTATTGGCTCTCCACCTCATTGAATCCAAACTCGAATCCAGGCTCGAATAATTTCAAGGCTCAAATCCATGGCTTGAATGATTTAATAGTTGAATGAATCTAAGTAATATTATTTTCTCATCCTCCTCACTCGTTGGTTGCTTGAATCAGTGATATCTATTTGTGTTTTTATCATAATTATTTCTTCCACCACCCCCGATTTTCCTCGGGTCACCATCTATTTACACCACCCCTATACCCACAATTTATGCCGCCCTATTCTTTCCCAATTTTGGTAAGCAGTGGTGCACCTTTTCTGTGCCTAGAGATATATTGCTTCTTGAGTTAGCACCTGAGTTTTGCACCTTTGGCATTCCTTTGTGAGGTCACACCATCTCACCCGTGGTGATGCGAACTAGGTGCTCCTCACCTTGCCTCATTCTAGGGCATGCTGAATTGTGTTCTTTTCATAACAATTCAATAATCTAATATACTCATTTTTACCACATAATGAAACTCCTTAATAATACTTCCTCATAAAATTTCCATCCCCTTTATAGAATTATATATATGAATAAAACACAATACATATGATTAGAGTATAATTATAAATGGGTGAAATAAAAATCCTTTTAGAATGAATTTATTTATACTTTGAGGTTGTATATATATATATTATAGTGAGTAAACTCCAAGGGTTGTTTTATTTAAATATCTAATTTATTATTTTAATTATTAACAACATCCCCATTCCAATTAGTAAAAAATACCTATCAACATTTTCTTTTCATCATAAAAACTCCTCAACCCACCCTTTTTAAGTAAGTATTTAAATGTCTCATTATCTAATATGATCAATTTTTGAGTACCATTAATTAGTTTCCTCTTTTAATCAAAATTAACATAAAATTTTAGCAACCCAAAATTATAATATGGTTCAACTAGTTTTCTACCCCCTTTAAAAAATATATCCATCTTTGAAATAATAACCCACACTTTAATACATCTTAAAAATCCCTTAATTTCCTTCATCACACATATAATAAACTATATATATTCTTTACCTTAATGCATATAAAAAAATACCGTTCCATAACATTTCCATTTATTTTTGACATCTTTTAAATGCAAACAATTTATATGAAGAGATACAACATTTCTAAAATAATAATCACCAATTAAACTTGTAAATTGTTTGAATTAAGTAAATATAAATATCATATATGAGATGAACAAGAAATATCTAATATAAATGGATTCTTATTTTTTAAATTCTTTAGTTTGACATTAACAATAAATTCATTAGACATTATATTATTTTTCTATATAATACATTTATAATTATTTTTTCACATTCATCTATGTTTCTATAAAATCCTGACAACACTTCATATAAGTGATTATTTTTTCACACATTCAATAGAGTTCATTTAATGGATCAAATTCATCATCCAATTTTACTTATAAAGATTCGTCTTGGTTCGAAACTATTTTTTAAGAGAGGGTCATCCCCCCCCTTTAACTTAAAACCTCTATATATTCCATAATTACTATTATTTATGTAATTATGACTAAAATTTTATACCATGTGGCCAAAATCACCATAAAACCCATAATGTCTATGTAAATGAAAATTTCGTATAGGCCCGCTCATTTTTTCTTTAAAATAAATCTTTTTTTCAACTTATCTAGAAAAAATTCTTGATTCATCTTATCATATAATAATTTCATGATATTTAAAATCTTTTTCATTATTATCTATATTCTTTTTTTAAAATTATTTTTTCCCCATTCCTTATTAATATTTAATTATAAATGAAATTATAATTTTGAGATGCTTTCAAATATTTGATATACCATTAATAGTAAATGTAATGATTCCTTTGGATGTAACATCTATTGTCCCAAAAAATTGAATGGACGTTATCAAATTATATATAAGTTGGAATAATTATTAGAAATTATTTTTATGAATTCCTCATTTTTAGTCTAAATGTATTGCTTCCAATCTGGTTAATCTCTGATTACCATCCATGTATTTAAAATAACTATTGTTTATTAATATTTTTTATCAACACATTTTTATATCTTCTAGTTAATGGACTAAGAGTTTATTATTCTGGTTAATTATATTTGGGTAAATTATTAATCCAAAATTTCTTATATTATAGTTTAATTTGTTTTGGGGATTTAGGAAAGACTTTATGGGACATTTTAATATAGGTTATAATAGTCATAACTAAAGTATTAAAAGTATTAAAAGGGATATTTCTCTTAAAAATAAAGAATTCATAGAGGCCCCAAGGATTAAAATATCATAACATGTCCCAACCAAGACCCCTTAAATCAAATTGAAGAATGTGTATTCCCCATAATATCACATTCTATAGGCCAAAAGTTATTAACTAGTTCCAATAGTGTATTTTTGACAAATGAGAGTCATTACCACTTTTAGAGAACCCAATAGAGCACTACTATCATCCTTACCATCTTCATATCCCAAAATGTTGTTATTGAAATTTGTTTATTAAGACTCATAACCCATCTCTTTGATGTTTACTGTATTACTATGAAGAGTATTATCCTATGGATTAATGCTACTTAGAGAATTTAAAGAAACATAGGTGAACATTGATAAGATATGGAGGGTTAGTTTCAATCAACAAAATGATATGATAATTCCCCTAGAGATGAGTTGATGAGGATAAAAATTGTTAATAACTTTCACCTTTGGATGAATTCATAGGAAAAATACTACCATATTGGATTAATTCTTTTATTAAATTAAATCACCCATTTTCCTCAAAGTATACCTAAATTCTTTTAAATAATTAAATATTGGGTTTCCCTTATTTGAATTTTTAATAACATCCACCTTTGATAATGAATATATTTTCTATAAATATTTATTTATTTTAAAAAATGAATATGTTATAAACCCAATAGTATAGATATGAAAAAAAATTGATGCATGATAATCATTTTACAAAATATTATGAAGATGGAGTTAAATATTTCATCAAGTTTGTAATAGAGTATTCATACGACCCTTCTCAAATACTATGTCTTTATTTACGTTATTTTTGTTGACAAAAAATTAGTCCAGAATAGTTTTAAGAACATTTTTTTCCACACGGAATAGATCAAAGCTGTAAATGTAAGAAAAAAATGGGAAAAAACTGAATGTGAACACTGATTGGGTTGATACTGCATTTTATTTATAATTTGATATGAATACCAGTGTAAATGATAATAGAGATCACTTTAAATAAAAGAAAATGTAAATTAAAAATGTCCTTCATTATTGTCCAATGTTGACTGAGAAGTTAAATATCCCTGATAAGAGACCTTTGTATATTGGTTTTACTAAATAACCATCATTTTCAGCTGCATTGATGTTTTATAATTTGAAAGCTGACAGTAGATGGAGTGAAACCAGCTTGATAGAACTACTTGGTCACCAGAATTATGTGCTACCAAATGAAAATAAACATCTATATAGAACACATGATAGTGAAAAATTCTATATTTAATGATCATGATCTCTAAAAAATACATAATTTTTGAAATGGTTTCATATTGTTTCCAAAGGACCATGAATCTCTCAAAGAATTCCCTATGTTTGGCGCAAATCAATATAATAAAAACGAATCATTTCCTTCAAAATATGTACAGAACTTTCCTATAATTCTATGTTTTTGAATAATATATAGATTTTATGAAACTATAAGACAATTAACATGGAATACAGATATAATAAAAAAATATGGGAACCTACATCACCCAGAGTATTATCCTTAGTGGAAGAAAATTTATTACGAGTATCCAAAATTTGGAAATAATTCAAGCAACGTTCAACTTGCATTATTTATATATATGACAAATAATTTTTTTTGGAAAGATTAGTACTCATAGTACAAAGACTTTTATTTTTGGTAAATTATAACTTTTCACCATAGTTATCCATAAAGCGTAAATACAGTATGTTATCTCTAATTATATCTAGACAAAAGAAACCTGGTAATGATATGGATGTATATTTGGATCCATTGATCAAATATATGAAATGGATGTGGGATATAGGTGTTCCAATGTGTCATGCTCATAGAAGTTAAGAATTAACATTTATGGTCATGTTATATGGGATAATAAATTACTTCCCTAACTATGGAAATTTATTAGTCTATAACATTAAAGGAAAGTTGGGGTGTCTATTTTTTGAAGAACACACACACTCAGTTTTTTTGAAACATTCCTTGAAGGATATGTTTTTATGACATCAGAAATATTTACATCGAAGAAATAAATGCCAATCCTAGATGTCTGTATTCAATGAGAATATTGAACAATGTATAACACCATCTCTAGTAATATGTGATCAACATTTTGATAATGTAGAAGATATTGAAACTATTCATGGTAAACCATTTTCAAAAAACCATATGAAATCATGTTGGAATGTGAGATCAATTTTCTTTCATTTAGTGAACTATAATTTTTTGTGTGTCATACATTTTCTTGATGTCATTCATGTAGTAAAAAATGTACTTGATGGTATTATTTCCATGTTACTAAATGATTATGTCAAAATGAAATATGGAATCAAGGCTAGGTTGGACATGAATGACCTGTAGATAAGGGAAGTGTTGGAACCAGTGTCAGGTAAAGGGCGAAATTTTCTTTTTCCAGTAGCTTACACACTATCCCGATGGGAAAATTTTCAATTTTTCATTTTTTTTGATAGTTTAAAAGTTACAGAGGGTTATTTATAAATTATCAAGAATGTCATGTCAATGAATAATTTGATGTTTAATGAAATAAAATCAAATGAATTTCATGTTTTGATGAAATATTTTATTCTTGTTTCTTTCCATTTCATTCTTTCTCAAAATGTATGAAATACATTAACCACACCCATCTTCTTTTTTGAATCCATATTTAGTAATGTTATAAACTTGATGAATTTTCAAATCATGAATAAGGAGGTTTGATTCATATTATGTGAATTGGAGATGATCTTACAACTATCATTATTTATTATAACGGTTCACTTGATGGTTCACTTGGTTATAGAGGTTCAGATATGTTTCCCAATCCATTACTGATGGATATACCTCATTTATTAGTATATTAATATTTTGAAAGGATATATCAATAATCAAATTCATATAGAAGGTTTTATTTTGAATGATATAATGAAGAAGAAGTTGTTGAATTCTGTAGTGATTACCTATCATATGTTGGTAGTATCATTATACCAAATTCATATCATAGAAGATGCCTTATGGGAATTGGAATTTCTATAAGACATATTGTTACAATTACACTTATAGATCAAGATAATGTAAACCATTTCATTTCACATAGTAGTGCAGATTTTTATCCATACGTTAAAGACTATAATAAAATTATTAGAGATTTGAATCCATCAAGGGATGAAGGAGGGATATCAAATACACATAATCAATAGTTTATAGGATGATTCCAAGATCAAATTTATAAGAATTTATCTACAAATACAAATTCAATTATCAAATGACCTCAATGGATAGCTAGGGGACTAAATGATAATTTTATATCTTATCGAATAGATATACGAGTTTTATTATAAAACATTTCATGTTCTGGTTTTTTATTGGAAATGGGATGACAATACGTGTGTAGTAAAAGTTGATGAGATGGTCTTAAAAAAGGTGAATTTTAGTGTGAATGTGGAAAAAGATGATTTGGTTCATAATGGAATCACAAGAAGTGAAAGTATTTTATGTCTCATGTATAGAAAAAATAATTGGTTCATTATCCTACTAGAGTCTAAAAAAATTTCATGTTAGATGAAAAATCAATCGATGATGAACCTTTCATTTGGAGATCATATTTAGTTCATATCGGACCCAATATAGAAAATGTATTATACATTATAGGGGACCAAAAAGAGGGGATTTGGATTCTATATTGAGGAAAAAATCCATAAAACCATTAAAAATAGATTTTATGGAGAAGTTAAAATAGTCTTCTAATATAATATGTTTTAACTCATAGTATTATATTTTCGATACTACATTATAAGAATCTAAATTAAACATTTGACTACTCATGCAAAAAATTTATTTTTCACATTATGATGTTACCAATTCAATTAAAGAATATACTATAATGAAGGGAACCCTTTGGTAATATATAAAGGTAATTTTATGATAAACTTATCTATTTTACCAAAAAATTATATAATGAAACATTAGTCTTTTAATTATTCCTTGCTGAGTTTGTTTATTTCAAAATATTTATATACATATTTCACACCTTTCTACACAAAAACATCGACATACTAATTCTACATCATAATATTTTCACCCCTATAGTGTTGATATTAATCAATTTCTATCATCTTCCCTCTGCTGCCTTTGAAGGTTGAGCAACGATGCTGGGTCTGCTAAACCATCGAGTCAATCATGAGGTTTTCATAGTAAAATAATTATTTGTAGAATTAATATATTATTTCATATTTATTTTCAATATAATTACTTTTGGTATTAATCAATGAATAATTTTCTTATTATATTGGTGGTTTATTTTGTTGGATTTGGGGTGGTTTCTTTGAAGCTCCTCATACTCGTGAGTGATCATATATCGAGGTTAATGCTAAGATAATGAAAAAATTAAATGGGTCCATAATGTATACAACCATCATGAAATGGTTAATTCCAACTAATTATTTAATTAATTTTATTATCTTTTTATCTACTATTTATAAGTTAACTTCCTTATCATTTTTATCTAATACTTATTTAGTTTTTTACACAGTTTTTTGGGAAGGTAAATTTTCATAGTTTCTTTCTTTTAGAATATTTATATCTATCTGTCATTAGTTTTTTCACAAAAACATCCACATATTTCTACACCATCAAAAAAATTTGACATTTACAATGTTATCATTTATCACATTCCTTCAGATTCCCTCCACTTCCTTTGTATGAAGAGAAATCGCACAACCTATGCTCAATCACATAAGTAATATTGTTCTTTTAATAGTAATATTGTTTTCCATATAATTAATTTATTTTTTAAAATTTATGGTTAATTTATTTCTTTTTATTATTACTCATATAGTATTTTTTTCTTATATAAGTGGATTATTGTAGAGGTAGGGTATTTTATCTAATAATTTTTTTGTTTCTTTCATGGATCTTTTGGGAAGTCATATTTTTCTTTTAAATATCTGTAATAAATAACAAAAGAGATAACATGTTTTGTTCTTCTAATGTTACCATGATTTCTATTGAATATCTTCATTGAAATGTAACACGACATTTTGAGTCGATGATATTTTCTGAAAAAAATATTTTCACTAAGAAAATCAACTTAATATAAAGTGTGGGAAGTTCAAAAAATAAATCTAATTGAGAGAATATTTAAATTGGTTCTTGGTATTTTTTGTGGCTTTGGGATGTGTAGAATTCATCTACACCTCAATCCGAAACATGGTGTGACTGTTGGGACTTCAAGTGCTTATTATTATTTAAAATTGACATTAATTTTAGTAATAAAATAAACTAACATACTCAAAACCAATTAAAAATTTTATAATTATTTTGATTATTTATAAACATTATCCATATATCATTTTTTACATATAGGAATTTGCCAAACCTCAATCCTATACATGATGTTCCCGATATAACTCAAAGTGTCCGTTATTAGTTTAAAATTGATATTTTAATTCAAAAAGTTTCACTCACTGAAAACAATAAAAAATTAGAACATCTTGATAATTTAGGAAAATTATTCATGTTTCATTTTTTATGTTTAATAATCATTCTTACATCAAGCTAATACATGATGTGACCGATATGACTCGAAGTGAATGTTTTTGGTTTAAAATGACATTTTTGTAAAAAAGACATGTGATGTAATAAAAAAATAACAAAAACATTTAAATTGTGTTTATACATTAATAAAATTATCCATAATTCATTTAATATTGTCGGAATCATCTATACATTAGTTTGATGCACATTGTGACTAGTATAACTCAAAGTATGTCTTTTTATTTAAAATTGACATTAATTTGAGTAAAAAAGACAACATGAATTCTAAAAAAACAAGAAAACACATTTATATTATTTTGATACTTTAGAAAAAATATACATACAACATTTGTGACATATATGATTCAAAATCACCTTAATTTGAAACATGATGTGCCTAGTTTGACTTAGAGTTTCCATTATCAGTTTGAAATTGACATTTTAGTTTAAAAAGATTCACTTACTGAAAAATTAGAAAAAAAGACATAAATTGTATTTTAATTTATAAAAACAATTCATAAGTAATTTATGATTTATATGATTTATTATCATGTAAAACCAACAAACGATGTTACTGATATGACTCAAAGTCACGGTTTCTAATTTTAAATGACATTTTAGTAAAAAACAAAAGTGACCTACTCAAGACTAAGAAAAAAATTTCAGATTTTTTTATACTTTAGGAAAATGATATAAAATTCATTTGGGATGTATAGGAATCATTTATACCTCAATCAAATTCATGGTGTGTCTGTTATGACTCCAAGTGAAACATTTTATCTAAAACTGACATTAATCTTAGCAAAAAAGGTAACTAACATACTCAAAAACAATAAAAAAAATCATATTGTTTAGATAATTTATGAAAATGAACCATAAGTATTTTTTGAAAAGTATTAATCATTGTCACAAAAATCTATACACAATGTTCCCTATATAAATAAATGTCTCCATTATCAGTTTAAAATTGACATCTTAATCCAAAACATTTTCACTCACTGAAAATGGATAAAACTCACTCGGATTGTCTGGATAATTTAGGATAACAATTTATAAGTAATTTTTTATATTTAGGAAATGGCCTTACGTAAAATTAATACATGATGTGACCGGTATGACTCAAAGTGTGGTTTTCAATTTTAGAATGACATTTTAGAAGAAAATAAAAGTGACATAATGAAAACTGATGAAACAAATTTAGATTTCTTTTAAAATTTATGAAAATGATCCACATGTTATTTTAAATGTGTAAAAATAATTCTCCCCTTAATAAAACCCAAAGTGTGACTGGTATGACTCCAACTATGTATTTTTATTTAAAATTGACATTAATTATAGAAAAAGAGACAACTGATAAACACAAAACTGAAAAACCACAATCATATTTTTCGACACATTAGGAAAATAATCGCTAATTAATTTTTGATGTGGAGGATTCATACTCACCATGATCCAACACATAATGTTACCAGTATGAATGAAATTGTCCTTATTAGTTTAAATTAGACATTTATTTCAAAAAGTTTCCCTAAGAGAAAAATTTGAAAATGTTCTCAAATTGTATTGATAAATTATGACAATGATTTAAAAGTAATTTTTTATATGTAGGAATCAGAATCATGGAAAACCACTACATAATTTTACTGATATCAATCAAAGTGTGTGCTTTTAGTTTAAAATGACATTTTAGTAAAAAAGACAAGTGGCATACTCAAAACTAAAAATTTCATTTGTATTATTTTTATACAATATGAAAACAATTATTATGTCATTTTAGATGTTCATGAATCAGATAAACATAACTCTAATGCATGGTGTGGCCAGTATGACTCAAGTGCGTCTATTTATTTAAAAATGACATTAGTTTTAGTAAAAAGGAAATTAATATACTTAAAACCAAGAAAAAACATTCATATTATTTTTATACTTTATGGAAATGATATATAAGTTATTTTTGACATGTAGGAATCAAAAAAACATCAATTTGATAAATCATGTTCTTGGTATGACTTAAATTATTTGTTATCGGTTTAAAATTGATATTTTATTTAAAAAATCTTCAATCAATGAAAACTGAGATAACATGATTAGATTGTTTTATAATTAATTAAAATTATTCATAAGTCATTTGTGACAAGTAGGAAAGGGTCTCATGTCAAATTGATAAATGATGTGAATAATATGACTCAATGTGTGTGTTTCCAGTTAAAAATTACATTTTAATAAAAAATACATGTGATGTAGTCAAAAATAAAAAAACATATTTGGATTGTTTTATTAAATTAGTAAAATAATAAATAAGATATTTGAGATATGTAAGGTTCCTACACACCTAAATTTGACACATGATTTGTATGGTATGACTGTTTGTGTGTATTTTTATTTAAAATTGACAAGAATTTTAGTAAAAAGGACTAATGACATTCTCAAAATTGAGAAAAAACATTAATATGGTTTTGATAATTCAGGATAATGATCCATACGTTATTTTTGATGTGTATGAACCATCCTCATTTTAACCTCATACATGATGTGTCTAATATAACTCAAAGTATCCATTATTAAATTTAAATTTAAATTTCTGTTTAGAAAGTATCACTCAATGAAAAATGAGAAAACATGCTCGAATTGTCTTGATATTATAGTAAAATTTTTTATAAGTTATTTTAAACTTATAAGAATTAGTCTCTTATCAATCTGACAAACCATGAGACCGGTATAACTCAAGGTACCTATTTTGAGATAAAAATTACATTTTAGTATATAAGACATGTGATGTACACAAAATCAATTAAACAGATTTGGATGGTTTTGATACTTTATTAAAATTCTCTATAAGTTATTTGGGACATTAAAAAATCAGTAGATCCTTAATATAATTCATTTTGTGACTGGTATGACTCAATGTACATCATTTTATTTAAAATTGACATCAATTTTTATAAAGACAATTGACCTACCCATAGTAGAGAAAATAAATTTGGATTATTTTAATTCTTTAAGAAAATGATCTATAACTCATTTTTGATGTGTTGGAATCAGCTGCACCACAATCTGATACATGATGTTCCTGTTATGACTCAATGATTTTGTTATAAGTTTGAAATTTTCTTTTTAGTAGAATAATTTTCACTCACTGAAACCCAACGAAAACATGCTCAGATTGTCCTGATAAATTATTAAAATGATTCATTTGTCATTTCTGATGTATATGAATCGATCCCACATCATTCTGATACACTATGTGATAAGTATGACTCAAATTTCCTGTATCAAGTTTAAAATGAAATTTTAGTAAAAAACACAAGTGGCCTACTTAAAAACTATAAAACACATTCAAATTGTTTTCATACTTTAGGAAAATTACATGTAAGTCATTTGGGACATATAAGACTTATCAATATCTTAATCCAATTCATAGTGTGACTGGTATGACTCCATGTGTGTATTTTGAATATATAGATGTTATTTTAGTTTAAATTGCACATCACATCACCAAAACTGAGAATATGAGCCAATATTGTTTTCTCATCATTATGTATTCTATTAGTTAATTAATTTTTTATTTTATTTTTATATTATAATTATTTAGTTTATTTTCATAGAGATAATTCGTGAAGATGAACAAGATATGGTGTGATGTGCATGAATCCATCGCAACTCAATGTGGCACACAATGTTCCCAATATGACTCATTGTTTAGTTTAAAACCAACACATTATGATAATTAATTTCTTTAAATTATTACTAAAATAATAATTTTTTACTTATACGGGTTTATTATTTTTCTCGAGAATGGGTGGTTTATTTTTCAATAGCATGATTGAGGGTCTGGGCTAAAAGACAAAGAAACATTGATGTTTTTTTAATGTATATAATAATTTGTACTTATGAAATTTTATAAACCAATATTCCAAATTTTTTATAACATAGTTTATCGTATTTTTGTTTTAAATTTTGTGTAATTTATATTCTAAATTAGAACATTATTTTTTTGATTTCTAGTGGTGTTTCTGGTGCTACATTGTGAAATTACAACACATTGTCATATGACCCATTATTAGTTATTTTAAAAGCACTGATAATGGTACCCTTTATCAGAACTTTAACAAATGAAAATAAAGGTACCCTTTATCAGTGCATATAGAATAACTAATAAAGTTCCACTTTATCAGTGCTAAATAAAAGTTTTAATAAATTTTATCCTATATCGTCACTTCTAAAATCATTGATAAAGGGCCCCATCATCTATTCTATTTTAGTATTGATAAATATCTATAGAATTTAATCTTACTCCTATCGTCAGTGCTTCTCTTGCGATATTAAAGGAAATTTTTAGCATGGTTAAAGGAAAATTTTATTGTAGTAACATATAATATTTCTTTTTTATTATGTTATAATTACAAAGACATTTCTTATTATTGGAGGCATGGTTTTGTGTGAGTTCTTATTATATGTTGATAATCAACTATACAACACATAACAAATAAACATAGAGAAATATAAAATAGTTAAACCAGTGAATGATGAAATAAGGTGTTTATATATAAATAAGTATCTTAAATATTTCTGTATTGGTGAAGTATAGATTTTTTGGGAAATCCAACAACGCCATAAAAATGTATTATAATAGTGAATGTAAGAATTATATTTTTATAACATAGGAAAACTTATGTATCAAAAATATTAATTCCTTATACATTTCCAGAATTTTTCTTTAGCCATATTTATGAATGAATTAGAAATGAATAATTTCTTCATGAAAAATATCCTTGACCATTATTCATGTGGGAGTTTCTTAAATTCTCTTCACATATTCTAATGGATAAAATAATATTAAAATGGAAATATGATCGTTACATTAGTTTAAATATTTAACACATTCAATAAAAAATTTTCATTCTTCTTTTACTATTGGGAACTATTATTAATAGATCTCTATATTAGTTTTAACCATTATCACAACATCCAATAAAATGAAATCACATTTTTCAAATTATTCTGATATCATATTTGTATCTAGTGTGGAGTAACCAATAATATTCTTAATTAAAAATGAGATATGTTCATAGTTTCATCACATAAGTATCATATTTTACTATATAATAGGTATTATAAATGTAGTTAGGGTTATACTATAAAGAGTAAGGGTTACAATAGAAAACGATAAGAGTCATTCAACACATAGAAAAATTTAAATAATTTTTTTTATAAGGTTCAATTTAAATTTTATGAGAGTAAACATTATATTTTTAAAGGTCTTTAACTTTTTAAAGAATTGATTAGAGGGGGGTTTTCTTAAATAATAAGTGTAAAAAAATCCTTAAGTTTCAATAGAATATGCATAAGGGTTACTTGTACTACTATTTGTAAAAAAGGGTAAATTAATTTGAAAATATTTTATAACATAAGAGTATAAATAAATACATTGAGAAATATAATATATTCCACGTTGTGATTTATATTTATATATATAATATTTTATACATAAGAAATTATTTTATATAAAAATATATTTATCAATACAAAAAAATTGTTATGTTGAATAAATTTTCAATTCAAAATAATTACATAATATAATTTTAAGGCCTTAATACAATACATAAGATATTGTACTTAGTCAAATTCATAAGACACAACATAAGTAAGATATTTAATAAATTACAAAGTAAAATAAAAATCATAGATAATATATTCTAATTCATAAAAATATATTTAATATTATATATATATAATCTATTATATAAAATAAAAATATAGAAAATACATTAGAGACCGCATCATTTGATAAAAAATTATACTAGTATAAACATATACGAGGTGGTTTTATTACTATAAAATAAAAAAAGTTAATATAGAAAAGAAACACTCCAATAAAACCTATCTTCACCAAATTGGCCTCACATTTCACCACTTCTTCACAAAAAATGGTTGGGAATCCTGTGTAAATATTCATAATTCTCACGTTTTCAATTAATCTTGAATTTATCCTCTCAAAAACACTATTATGTTATTAATTACCTAATATTATTTTCTCAAATAATATGAACTTCTTCATGAAAAACCTTCAAAATTCCATAGCTTGGAACTTCCCAGCATTATCTGACCATTGATACTTTAGTTTGCATTTTTTTTATTATCCCACGACATATCACCGTCATATGAAGATTATGAATACCACAAAATTTTACAGATAAATAATTCCAAAATCTGTTATGTATCATCATCGATAAAGGTTATATAAAACAACGAACCATTCGAAGAAAAATTTCAACATAACCCCCATACACGCATATAAACCACCACCATCTTCCAATTATTTAATATCTTACCTTACATTTAGAATGACCTACTTCCCAACAATCTATGGATATACTAATTATATGATTAATACTCTATTATTTTCATCTTCTCTATTCCATCAATAGCTTGTAATTTCATTCTCTTCTCACTTAAGTGACCTAGACATCCATGCCATCTCTTTAGATAAGTAATCCATCCTATATTCATTGAAAAATTTAGAACTCTTAGGAGGTAAAAAATTCTGTTTTTTACTCTATAGAGAACCTCTATGGATCTACATATTAATCTTAGTTATCTATCTTCATATGGCATCCAAAACCCTGAATCAAATAATTATCCAAACTAAATTATGTTATTCATTAATCCCCAAATGTGATGTATGACTTGAAAATAAAACATACTTTCATTCATTATCTAGATATAATTATTATCATTTCCTACAACCTATATATCTCCATAATCTATATTATTAACCACGTTGCATCATTTTTAAATATAAATCCTTATTATTAATGTCTTAGATATTAAGTGGAATATTACTTTAATTTTTAAAATCAAAGACTCAAGTAAGTTAGATACACTCAATAGTTGAACTTTCATAACTTTCAATACATGGTTTGAAGATTCCCTTCCACAATCTCACATTCCAAAATTTACCACTCACTCATTGATGTATTTCTTAAGGTGATTGTCTTCCCGTAATGCCAAAACATGGGACCACCTTCCATTGAGAAACCCCTGATTATATTTCTAATTTGATTCCCTTTTCAATGAATCATTCAGGATAAAAGACTCCATATTACTTCTAAACTATATAAAATTTCTTAAGATGATCGAATCTTATTTTAATTATGTTATTTTTGAAAGATAAGATATATAAAATTCAAAAATTAAAATCCTTACTTTCCACTTCCGTTATTCACAATTTTCACTATAAAATCCCATAATTTGTAACACCCCGACCCCTCTAGGATGGAGCCAATGCATTACTTGTGATATTGGAATAGTTGGAAAGAATGAAAATCCTGAAGAAATGATTAGTTTAGTAGTCTTTAAAAAACTAGATATATAGATGTTTCTCAAATTACATTGGAATATTTACAAGATACAATACATAACAAAACTAAAAACTGAATCCACATGAACTCAATAAACGATCTCCTCCTTGTCACCTGTTGAAAGTAAACAATGAAAGGGGTGAGCGCAAATGCTTAGTAAGGGTTAAAAATAGAAGAAGCATGAATAAAATAATAAGTGTATCATAGTCAATATGACACTATAAATATGGAATGGTGAATAAATGAAAAACTAATGCCATTAATAAACTGAGAATGAAACTGCATCCATAGATTTTGTCATAGTGAAAACCACATGGATAATAATAATAACTAATAATGAATAAAGAGAATTCTTATTAATTTGATGTCATGTATCTGGAACATGAAACCATAATACCGTTAAAACGGTTTAGTTCTATGGGTAGAAACCTGTGTAGTTTTTGGAAAGAAACTTGAAGGGTTTGTCGCAAACTGATTTGTCTCATGAGACCTACCGATGCATCAATGGGCTATAGCAAGCTCCACTCGCCACTGAATGTCCAAACAATTCTTTATACATTGATTCAATACAAGAGAAATATTCTTTTTCAATATCCATATAGATTAGAGTATACAGATTCACCAATACTTCTTTAACTAAAATAACATACCAAATAAACACTGTATGTAAAATAGTATACAGTTTAGACAACAAATATATCCATGATATGAGATTATGGATATTTAATAGAAATATAATTTCAAATTAAAATTGATCTAAAATGGGAAGTAGGTACACCACATAAGGATTATTAGGTACACCATACAAAGTTAGTCACAATCAAATAGAAGTTGAGATAAAGTCTCTTACCACAATGTAATTAGTCGAATCATATGACCAGAACATAATGAACATAAAATGAATCATTTAATAACATGAATATAAATAGAATCATGTTATTTTATATCAAATAGATGTACACATATACCACATATATGAAATAAGTGGCAGACAACGAGAATCTCACAGAAATGAAAGTGAGATGAGAAACCACTTACAAACACTTTGGCAAGGTAACAAGTGTCATTTCGAGGGATTAATGAGAGGTAAATGTATCCCATAATTTATATATCACAAGGGAAGTGTGGGGAAGGTGAGAAGATATACCCCATCATTAGGTATTAAAAATAAAAGAGCCCAACATATGGGAGATTATTGAACAAAAGTGAGAGAGAGGATCCCTTACCTTATGCTCGAAGGTGTTCTTGATTGTTCTTAATGAACTGAATAATCAAATTTAGATTCATTAACTAATAATTCCGGAATCTAATATACATTTAATTGATATGGTATAACCATATTAAGTTTATTAATGGTCTTTTTGATGGGTTTAAGAGATTCAATTTTATTGTTTTGGAAGAATTTATTAGTGACATTAAAGAGATATAAATGATCTTATAATTATTCTGGTTATATACCATGAGGATGACTCATTCAATGAGTTAAAAACAAATGCTTGAGTTTGGCTTGGTAGTTTTGTGCTCAATAAAAATGTTTTGTATTATTAGTCCATATTATGTACGTGTAAAGATTCCAGAACACTAATCAAGATAAAATACATAAATTATGACCCATTTCAACAATAAATATGGTTTCATGACCAGTAATTAAGGAATGATTGAAGAATGAAACTTCATCGTCCATGGAGGTTATAAATTGGAAACTCATGGATGTTGATTTTGTTTATAAAAATAAAAGGGAGGGAGTGAAAATATTAAAGATGGTTCTTCCATTCACATGATATAAATAAAGTATATAGATGATACTATTTTTATCATTATCATTTGGATAGAGGACGTGAGGAGAGGATAGAAAATGAAGATAAATTCAAATGAAACTAAAAGAAAAAGAAAGGTGTTTGACGTCTTGAAATAACGTCCTCGAGAACCTCATTAAGGGAAGGGATTTTGGTCTTCTTGAAAGAATAAAATCTTCCTGGTCATGAGGAATGACTAGGGAAGGGTATTTGGGCCAAAAATTGTGGAGATTGAAGGATTAGAGGAGTGAAGAGAAGTGGGAGTGGTGAGTGGTTTTTATAGTGTAGGAGAGGGGTAAATTTTGAATATTCAATTCATTAATTTATCATTTCTCTCAAGACAACCAATAGTGCTGTTTTATATAACCCCTAATGGTAGTAAGTGCATCTGAGTTCGAACCAAGTGTCCTTACATCATTATGATGTCTTAAATAGTGTATTTAACTGATAATTTGTATATACAATATTTTATCGTATTTTACTATTCCTCTGAAATTATAAAATATCAGAAAAATCCCAAAAATTTACGCTAACAATTTTTCAACGTGTAAAATTCAAAAATGTACTCCATGTTTCAAAATTAATTTTCTAAATATTATAAATTTGATTTTTAAATAAATTCATAGTTAATTCTAAAAATTACAATCTTAAAGGTGCAATTAGTTTTATTTCTCATTGAAAAACTAATTAACATCTCATTATCTTATTTCCTTAAAAAAATAAAAAAATATTATAATTTACTATTCATAAGGGTCATATTACTATTCAATTTACTATTCATAAGGGTATGTTACTATTCACCAAAAATCAAGTTTGATCTATCAGACTCTAAATGACTTACTAATAACTACTCTAGATTACCATTTTTTGAAATTCAAAACATAGAAGTATAAATTTTATATTTAATGGCTAGGTTTTGACTCTCTCCTAAATAAAATAGTGTTGTTTCAAAGGAACACAATGATGAATAGAATGTATTTAAGAGAAACATACCATAAAATGTTTGGGGTGTTATATTATTCCCTCCTACGGAAATTTCTTCCTCAAAATTTTATGTATGAAGTCCATCAAAAAGATGTGGGTGGTTCTTCTTCATGAAATCCTTTAGTTCCCATGTTGCTTCCTCTATATTCTGGTTTCTCCAAAGAACCATTACTAGATGAGTTGTTCGATATCTCAATACATGCTCCCTTGTGTCAAGAATTCTGATAGGATTTTCACATTATGACAAATATGGTTCCGGTTTTATTTCTTCATATGTGAGTACATGCGTTGGGTCTGGCCTGTATTTGTTTAACAATGATACATGGAACACATCATGAAATATGGAGATATTTGGTGGCATCAATAAATGTTAAGCTAAAAATATAATTATTTATATAATTTTAAATGGTCTGATGTACCTGGGGATCAGTTTCCTTCCTTACCGAACAATAAGACACCCTTCCATGGATGTACATTCAGAAATACATGATCTCCCACTTGGATTTCCAAGTCCTTTCTCCGGTTTTCTGCATAACTCTTCTGCCTACATTGGGATGATTTAATATGGGATTTTATTTTCTACACCTTTGTTGTGGTCTCTTCAATAAGTTCTGGGCCTATAAGTTTCCTCTCACCAACTTCATCCCAACAATTTAGAGTTCAACATCTCTTTTTATATAATGCTTCATATGGATCCATTTGAAAACTAGAATGGAAATTATAATTGTATAAAAATTTCACTAAAGGAATTTATTGATCCCACATACCTTGGATGTCAATAGAGCATGACCTCAACATGTCTTCTAAAGTTTGAATAGTCCTTTCAGACTATCCATCAGTTAGGGGGAGATAAGCAGTACTCATACGAATCTCAGTATTCAAAGATTTCTAGATATTTTTCTAGAATTTTAATGTATGTCGGAGATCCCAATCAGATACCATCAATAGAGGTGCACCATAGAGTATTACAACTTCATTAATATAAAGTCTTTCTAAGAGATCAAGTGGAAAATCTTCTCTTATTGGAAGGAAATGTGATGATTTTGTGAGATGATCAACAATTACCCATATTGCATCATTCTTTCTAGGTATCCTCTGTAGTCTGGTGACAAAATCCATCGTAATGTTATCCCACTTCAACATCGGAATAGGTAGAGGTTGCATCAGAACTTTGGGATGTTGTCTCTATGCCTTCACTTGTTGATAAACTAGACACCTTGACATGTAGTCAGTAATTTCCCACTTCATATTATCCAACCAAAAATATTCCTTCAGATCTCTATACATCTTAGTGCTACCCTGGTGTATAATGAAATTTGAACTATGAGCATCATCTAATAGTTCCCTTTTTAGCATAGGTACTAATGGAACGTATAACCTCTTCCCAAATTTCAGAACTCCTTCTTCATACATAAAGACATCTAGTCTCCCATCCTTTACAATTTTCTTGTGAAAATTCTCATCATCAGATTAAGAACTTTTTATCTTCTCTAGTAAATATGGTTTATCAATCATTTGAAAGAGAAGTGATGTTTCCCCTTCTTTAAAAATTATCATATCCATATTCAGTAGATCCATGAACATAAGATCTCTTTCAATCCTCATTTGAGTCAGAAGGCCATGATCTTTCCTGCTTAATTCATCTGCCACCTTATTCGCCTTTCCTGGGTGGTAGTGTGTTGAACAATCGTAATCTTTGAGTAAACCGAGCCATCTTCTTTGCCTCATGTTGATTTATTTTTGTGTTAAAATATATTTCAATCTCTTGTGGTCCATTAAAATCTCACATCTCTCTCTGTAGACATAATGCCTCCATATTTTCAGAGCAAACATTACAGCTTCTAACTCAAGATCATGAGTTGGATAATTTTTCCCATGAGTATTCAACTATCTTGATGCATAAGAAATGACTTTATCATTTTTCATAAGGACACAACCCAGTCCATTCTTTGATGCATCACTTTATATTACAAGTCCATCACTTCCAGATGGAAGAGTCAAAATTGGAGCATTGACCAATCTTCCTTTCAATTCTTCGAAGCATTCTATACATTCTTTTGTCCACACAAACATAACTCCTTTACTTGTGAGCTTGGTTAGTGGGTTAGCCAGTCGCGAAAAATTCTGAATGAAATACTGATAGTAACTTTCTAAGACAATAATACTACATACCTTAGTTATGTTTGTTGGAATGGTCCATTTTTGGATTTCCTTCATCTTTTCATGATCAATGAGGATTCCATCATTAGAGAAAATATGTCCTATAAAAGAAACTAATTAAAGCTAGAATTCATACTTGCTAAACTTCCAATATAATTTATTACTTTTAAGAGTTCTCTGAATAATCCTCTAGTGATTCTCATGGTCTTAAAAGATTTTTGAGTATACCAGGATATCATCAATGAATACCACAATAATGTTATCAAGATATTCCTTGAAAACTCTATTCATTAATTCTATGAAAACATAGGGTTCATTTGTCAGTCCAAAAGGCATCACCGTAAATTCGTAATGCCCGTACCTGGTTCAAAATTCTGTCTTTGGAATATCTTTCTTCCTCACACGCAGCCGATGATGTCCAGATCGAAGGTTAATATTTGAAGAGTATTCACCTCTATGAAGTTGGTCAAATAAATCATCAATCCTGGGTAGAGGATACTTATTCTTTATTGTAATAACATTGATTTTCCTATAATCAATGTAAAGCTTCATAAATCCATCTTTCTTCATGAAAAAGAAGACAGGGGCTCCCCATGGAGAAACACTAGGTTGAATAAATCCTTTTTCCACTGAAATCCGTTAGTTGTTTCTTATATCTACTAATTCCACAGTGGCCATTCTATAGGGATTCTTTGATATTAGTCTTGCATCAGGAATTAAATCAATAGAGAACTCAACTTCCTGCTCTGGAGGATGTCCAGGTAAATCCTCTGGAAATACATCAATGTACTGTTTCACTATGTGCACATCTTCAATTTGAAGATTTCTTTCCTCACCCATAGATATTGTTTTATCTTCCTCTCCAAGTATTTTATTCAGTAGAGCTACTGGGGGTGGTTCTAGATAAGAATTAGGTGGTGAAGTTTCTTCTATAAAGAGAAGGGATTCTACACCATTTTCAAAAATTGTAACTTCCTTATTCTTACAATAAATCTTCGCATCATAATTTGACAGCCAATCCATACTGAGAATTATACCAATTCAGTCATTTGTATGAAGATAAGGTTAGTAACTAGAGCACATTTTGGTGTTTGGAGGGGGAATAATCGACATTCCTTTATTGCAATGATACATCCAATGTGAGTTTTGACTGAAAACTCCTAATTAAATCAAATTGGACATATCTAAATTTCTTGGAATACTAGAAAGATATAAATGAATCCGATGATCCAGAATCAAATAAAGTGTTGGCTAAGTTTGAGGAAACAATTAAAGTACCTACCACCACGTCATTAGGAACTTCATCCTCTGCAGTTGTAATCACATAGGCTCTCCCTTGTTCTCTTGGATTTTTCTAAGGCATGTTTACTTGGTTCTTAGGACAACCATTTGCATAGTGTCCCGTTTTATACAATTGTATCATTCAATATCATTGAATTGTTTCTTCCCCTTTCAATCATCAGATCGATGACCCTTTTACCTGTAGTTATAGCAGACTCCCATGCCTTTCAGGCATTTCTCGAGATGATTCTTTCCACAGTTCTCACATAAAGAAAATATCTTTGTTCCCTTGCTCTTCTTTGGTGCTTCTCTTTTCCCTTTGTTATTAGAGTACCACTTATTATCTTTGTTTCCTTTTAAAAGATTTCTTCAAGAAAATACCCTCTCTTTTTTATGGCACCTGATACAATTTCATCATATAATGAAAATGATTAAGAATCTAGTGACCATAGAAGATGTGGCTTAAGACCTTCAAATAAATGATCATTCTTGTCCGTAGATTCACATATGTAATCCATATCATACCTGGACAGCCTTCTGAAAGTAGCCTCATACTCTGCAACACTGTCTTCTTCCCTTTGTTTTAAGCTAATGAATTTCCGCTTCATTTTAGTTCGTTTCTCATGAGGAAAATATTTTTCAATGAATATTTCCTTAAAAGTCCTCCATTCCATATCTTCTATTTCTTCTTCCTCCATGGTATTCTGAATCAAGGACCACCATTGATCAACATCGCCCTTAAGACAATATACTGCCAGTACTACCTTTTCATTTTTATTGAATCTTAATGCTATGAATATATTTTCAAGGGACTTGATCTATTGATCAACAACCAATGGGTTAGTAGTCCCACTAAATGATGGGAGCTTATACCGCATAAAATGATCCAACACAGGTGTGGAATGGTTATTCGTTACAACCTGATTAAGTTGTAACAATATGGTCATGATCTAATCTGCTCCAACATTGACTGTGTTGACTTGATCAGTATGGAGATCCCTACCTTGCCCATGAGTATTGATTCCCCTTCTTCCCTTAGACGCCATTTCTAAATAATGGGATACACTAGATTAGTTTAAGAATCTCAAACAGAAAAGCAATCAACATACATTGAAATTCTATGTAAAGCTAATCTTATAAACCTGGTTTCTCTGAGGAAAATTTTACATAAAACTACTTCATAATGGCTTGTAAAGAAAATGTGAATTATCCTAAGCATATCACTTGGGAGTATCATAACCAAGAGTGCAGTAAGGCCCGTTGTCGTGCACCAGTTTCCATTCAAGTCTAGCTCAAAGAGGTGTTTTCGGAGTTTACCCTTAGATACATCTATGCCAGAGCCACCTCTTCCAGCTCGTATCTAGACAGGGATTCATTTCTTAAAATATCCATATAATATATTCCTTACCAAAATACCAGGACGTTCTTGTATGTTTATCCTCAAATACTACCTTATTTATTTGTTTCCTACTATACATTTACTACACTAGTTTCCATGTTTTATACTAAAATCCCTCTAATACTAACTGTAACACCCTGACCCCTCTAGGCTGGAGCCAGTATGTTACTTGTGGTATTCGAATAGTTAGAAGGAATGATAATCTTAAACGAACAATCAATTTAGTTTTCTTTAAGAAACTAGATACATAGATGTTTCTCAAATTACGTTGGAAAACTTTACATGATACAATACATAACGTAACTATAAACTGCATCCATAAGAACTCAATAAATGATCTTCTCTTTGTCATCTATTGAAAGTAAAAAATGAAAGGGGTGAGTTCAAAAGATCAGTAAGGGTTGCAAATAGAAGAAGCATGAATAAAATAATAACTGAGTAATAGTCAATCTAACATTATAAATATGGCATGGCGATTAAATGAAAAAATAATACCATTAATAAAATGAGAATGAAATAGAATCAATTGATTTTGTCATAGTGAAAACCTCATAGATAATTATAATAACTGTAAATGAATAAAGAGAATGCTTATTAATTGGACTTCATGTATCTGGCACATGAAACCATACTACAATTAAAACGGTTTAGTTATATGGGTAGAAACCCGTCTAATTTTTGGAAACAAACTCGAAGGGTTTGTCGCCAATTGATTTTTATCATGATACCTACAGATGCTGTAACGCCCCAACCCCAGTTACCCAGAGTCAGTGCATTATTACATAACATTGGCATGATCACAAGAAATATCAAATCTCGAAATACCGATTAATTTAGTAGCCTTGGAAACACTAGATATATTCATAAGTCTTACATTACGTCATAAAAATGAAAAATACAACAACAAATTTTCTTCATAGTCCACACTCATATCCCCACATACTATCCCTGCAGGTCATTCAAAAATTACTTCTTCACATCCTGGGAAAAATAGAACATTAAAAGGGGTGAGCTCAAATGCCCAGTAAGGATAACAATATAGCGGAAACTTTCAAAAATAAGAATAAACATTTATGGCAATGTATAACTAAAATAAAAGACTTTTAAACTTGAACTTCAACATAGTATGGAAAAAATAAAATGAAATATTTCTATTTACTTATTCACATGGATATTCTACTAATCGAATAATCACATGCAATATCAATAACCACTTTCATAATGATGGAATGCATAATTCCATACTATCATAACCACATAGCCAAGGCCTCGTGCCAAGACTACAAATAAGATTTTGTCAAGGCCTTGTGCCAAGACACTAGTTTGTCTCATGAGACCTACCGATGCATCAAGGAACTATAGTGGGCTCCACCCGTCACCTAATAAGTACAATTCATTTCCATATGAAAACGTTTAAACATAACACAAACATTCGTATTAAAACTAGCATATGAAATGTAAATACTTCATCCATAAACCATGAATGGTATAAAAATAACACATCCACAGTCAAACATATCACAGAACCTTCAATACAATATAGAAGTTTTGTATCATAATAAATCAACTTCAAATAAGCGTAAAATCCATCAAAGCATGTTGACATAGATGAAATCAAAACTCTTTTTAGAGAAATATCTCTTTCAATTTTGAAATCTTTTAAGAGTCATATATTTATAAAATAAAACATTTTCTTTGAAAATATTCTTATAAGCTTGTAAGGGAAGCTTTGATGATTTGATAATGGCAGAAAATATCCGCACACGACGTATAAGTTAAAAAAACATTCTTACCTTAATTCTGTCGAAAAGGTTAAAAAGCACCTTGTTTGGAAAACGACTGAAATAGTCCTTTATAAACCACTTATAAAAGTCAACAAGGGTATAAATGAATTTAACCCATATTCTAGTAAATAGTAAAAATGTTTTGAAATACATTTTTAAGAAACATGGATGTGGATGGTAAAGAAGTCCCAGTAGATTATTACGTGTAAACAACCTCGGATAATGAAGAGATTGTGAAGTAAACCCTTACATTGTGCTTTTCCTTGGTTGGGGGTAGGTTAACCTCCTGTATAATGGTGAAATAATTTTTATTAAATTATAAAAGAATCATATACATTAATATGATATCATATATGATCTTTTAACATTGATTTGTTAATAATATCTTAGTATTATCGTTGTTTCGGGTGTTAACTTACTCGTTTTCTTTTATATGTTTTGTTACGTAAGACGTGTTTGTAATGTATAGGTTGTATCTTATTCATATCCATAATGACATCAAGTCCTTAAACATTATTTTTAAATCATCAAATGATAATTATACTTGAATGGATACGATGGAGGATGAATCTCATCGCGTTCGCGGAGACTGTAGTCCGTACGTACACACGAGCAACAATATCATTCTTTTGATATTAAAATAATATATAATTGGATGGTATATCATATATACAGAATCATTATAATGTTATATTTATTATTTACATGAATTATAAATCATTATTATACCCATCTAAAAAATAATATATTGAATAATAATTATACCACGACGTGGAGACGATAAGCCGTATGTACGCACGTATGGTGACATGTTATTCAAAGGGTGGATAGAATACTGAATATAGTTGTACCATATTTATAATAATTTCACAATATATATAAGATACTGGAGTTATTATTTTAGAATGGTAATAATAAATAAAGAAGAAGTGGAAGCAGAAAGGAACTTGAAAAAGGGTGGTGAAATCATTGCCTTTTCTTTGGGTTCTTCCTTTTGATTTGATCAGAAGGGCTCCTTAGGATGGATTTCTGACTAAATGAAGGCCTCTAGGATGAAGTGAGGGAAGTTTAGAGAGTATTGTTTTTCAGATTTTGGCCTAACCAAAAGGTTTTGAAGGTGTTAATTAATGAGGAGGAGTGGCCTTTTATAAGAGGGGTGAGGGGCACCTTTGGAAAAGCTAGAAATATTATTTTATAATAAATTCATATTCGGTTTCTAATTGATCAAAAGTGGATTAATTAAAGTTTAAGGTGGGGATAGGTCAAAAAAAACTCAACCAATAAGATTTAGACAGGTTTGGGTCTTTATATTAACCTTATCTTTTAGTTTTGACTCTTAGTTAATTAATTTGACATTTACCATGTCACTTTGTATTTTTATAATATATAGTTAATAAACATACAATATACATCCAAGAGAACCCCAAGTGGTCCATTAATGATACAATTGTCATGATATATGTCTCTTGGCCGATCCTTAGACTTTTAGGAATTTAATATCAATTAATAATATAATATTTGTTTTAAAAACTCTTTTATGTCAATTTTGACACTATTCAACAATTGACTTTTGTAAAAATCATAAAAGAATGATTACTTCGATAAAAGTTAATTAAATAAATCCTCATATGTCATATTATTCTATAAAATTATTTTAATTCATTAAAAGTCTCAAATTATATTTATTTGGCTATTTATAATATCAATTATTTTAATTTTTTACTATTATGGTAATTACTACATCATCATTGTGTCATAAAGAAATTAAATTATTTAATGTATAAAAATTATAAATAAAATATCATTATTTAGGAAATATTTTTATCTTTCTAATGAATATTTATAGTCTAACATCCAACATATATAACCCTATGTAAACATTGTTTTTCTAAAAGATATATGCTTATGTCATTTTTGTATTTATTTTAACTTAATTAAAATAAAGTGTCTCTATCACCTACAAGTGGCTCCATGGGGTCCCAAAATAGACCTAAAGATTCCCATGGTCAGACATGTATTCAAAAATACAGTTAGGACACGTTTTAGGGTAATTTAGTATTATTATAATATTATTTTTAACCCTTATTTACCAGATTTACCCTTAACCATGGTAAATAAAATATTTACCGAAGTAATTATTTAAAATGTCTAAAAATAAAAGTTACCTATTTACACAATTTGAACATCCTGATTCCAAATATGGAATCCATTTTTCCAAATTCAAAACATAGAAGTGGCAGAAATTAATTAAAAATTAATTCCCTTTGTTAAAAAAAGCGTGTTTTGAAGAGATAATAACTATCAAAAGATTGACACTTGTTTATGTCCGGTTTAATTGTAAAATTATGTACAATGGAAAAAATTGTATTAAATGGTAAAAATGTATTCTAAATATACTTTAAAACTACTCAAATTCATAATTTATCAATATAAATTATTTTGATTAAAAAAGTTGTTTTTAATTAAAATTTAGTAATTTTCAATATTCATCAAAATATAAATGTTATCCGAAAAGTTCCAAAATTTCACCCTAGTCTAAATTCGAAATTCCAAATCCAAAAATGAAGTCAATTTTGAGAGGTACAATTTATAAGATTTCAAAAAGTAGGTATTACTATTCATAACGGCTTGTTTGATTGGTTGTGGTGTGTTAGAACTCGATGTTGTGTACAACACACGCTATCGCATTATTCAAAGAGAAACGTACCGTAGAAGCTTGGGGTGTTACATTATCCCCTCCTTAAAATAATTTCGTCCTCAAAATTTCTAGAATATTACCGCATGAAAAGACTCGGGTGGTTCTTCTTCATAAGTTTCTCGGGTTCCCATGTTGCCTCTTCCATCTTATGGTTTCTCCACAAAACTTTTACCAGACGCGTCGTCCGGTTTCTCAGTACTTGTTCTCTCGTATCAAGAATCCTGATGGGTTCTTCGCAATAAGATAGATCAGGTTCCAGTTCTAATTCCTCATAGGTGAGTACATGCATTGGGTCAGGCATGTATTTCCTCAATAGAGATACGTGGAACACATCGTGAACTTTGGAGAGACTTGGTGGCATTGCCAATCAGTAAGCTACAACCCCAATTCGTTCTAGAATTTCGAAAGGTCCGATGTACCTGGGAATCAATTTACCTTTCTTACCAAATTGTATGATTCCCTTCCATGAAGATACCTTCAGGAAAACATGATGACTGACTTGAAATTCCAAATCATTCCTTTAATTATTGGCATAGCTCTTCTACTTACTTTGAGCTGCTTTGATGTGATTTTGGATTACCTTCACCTTTTCCATTGTTTCCTCTACCAGTTCTGGACCTACAAGTTTTCTTTCACCAATGTCATCACAATAGGTTGGTGTGCGACATCTCTTTCCATATAACGCTTCATATGGTGCCATCTGGATACTCGAATGGAAGCTATTGTTATAGGAAAATTCTACCAGAGATAAATATTGATCCAACATACCCTGAAAGTCAAGTGAGCAGGATCTCAACATGTCTTATAAGGTTTGAATAGTTTGTTCTAATTGTCCATCTGTTTGAGGGTGGTAGAAAATGCTCAAATGAAGTTCAGTATCTAGGGATTTCTGAAGACTCTTCCAGAATCTTGAAGTAAAACGAGGATCATGATCAGAAACAATCGATAGGGGTACTCCATGAAGTCTCACAACTTCATTAATATATAGTCTTTCTAGATGTTCCAGTGGTAGATATTTTCTTATAGCAAGAAAATGTGTTGACTTGGTAAGAAGATCAATAATAACCCATATTGCATCGTTCCTTCTAGGAGTCTTTGGTAGCCCCATGACAAAGTCCATCATAATATTGTCCCATTTCCACACCGGTATGGGAAGAGGTTGCATGAATCCACCAGGCTGTTGCCTTCCAACATTCACTTGTTGACAAACCATACATCTTGACACAAAATCACCAATCTCCCTCTTCATGTTGTCCCCCCAAAAATGTTCCTTCAAATCTCTATACATTTTGGTGCTCCTAGGGTGTATAGTGAAATTGGAACTATGTGAAACATCCAGCAATTCCCTTTTTAGATTAGGTATATCAGGAACACAAAGTCTCCTCCCGAATTTCAAAATTCCATCTTCATACACAAAGTCTCTTAATCTCCCATCATTCACAACTTTAATCTTCTTTTGATATTCTTCATCATCGGTCTGAGAACTCTTAATCCTTTCTAGTAAAGATGGTTTGGAAATCATTTGAAAAAGAATTGATGTTTCACCTTCCATGGTTATTCCCATGTCCATCTTCACTAGATCCATGAAAATTGGGTCCCTTTCAATACTCATATTGTTCAAAACTCCATTGTCTTTTCTACTCAAAGCATCTGCCACCTTGTTTGCTTTCCCTGGGTGGTAGTGTATCGTACAATCATAATCCTTTAGTAATTCAAGCCTTCTCCTTTGCCTCATGTTAAGTTATTTTTTTGAGAAAATATACTGAAAACTCTTGTGATCAGTATAAATGTCACATTTTTTACCATAGAGGTAGGGCCTCCATATCTTCAAAGCAAATATCATAGCTGCTAACTCGAGATCATGATTAGGATAGTTTTGTTCATGAATTTTTAACTGTCGTGATGCATAGGCAATAACCTTATCATTCTGCATAAGGACACAACCAAGTATTTTCTTCGATGCATCACTATAAATAAAAAACCCATAATTCCTCGATGGTAGAGTCAATATAGGGGAATTGACTAATCTTCTCTTCATTTCTTCGAAAAATTCTTCACACTCTTTTGTCCAAACAAATTTAACCCCTTTACGTGTGAGCTTTGTTAATGGGTTAGCCAACCGGGCAAAATTCTGGACGAAACGTCGATAATAACCTACTAAAGCAAAAAAACAACTACATACCTTAGTTATACTCATAGGTGATGGACATTATTGGATTTCCTTGGTCTTAGAAGGGTCAATAGAGATTCCATCTTTAGAGAATATATGGTCAAGAAAAGAAATCTCATGAAGCCAGAATTCAATCTTGCTAAACTTCCCATATAATTCATGTCTTCTCAGAGTCTTCAGGATAATGCGCAAGTGATTTTCATGATCTTCGTAGATTTTGGAGTATACCAAGATATCATCAATAAATAACACCACAAATTCATTAAGATATTCCTTGAAAACACTATTCATCAGATCCATGAATAGAGAGGGTGCATTAGTCAATCCAAAAGGCATTACTGTAAACTTGTAATGCCCATACCTGGTTCGAAATGCTGTCTTCGGAATTTCTTCCGTCTTTACACACAACTGATGGTATCCAGATCGATGGTAAATCTTTGAAAATTATTGATCTCCATGCAGTTGGTCAAATAAATCATCAATGTGAGGTAGGGGATACTTGTTCTTTATTGTTATAGCATTTATCTCCCTGTAGTCGATACATAACCTCATAGATCCATATTTCTTTTTAACAAAAAGAACAGGGGATCCCCATGGAGAAACACTAGGGAGAATAAATCCCTTATTACTCAATTCCTCTAGTTGTTTCTTTAGTTAAACAAATTCTATAATGGCCATTCTATAAGGGGTCTTCGATATAGGCCTTGATCCAGGAATTAAATAAATGGAAAACTCAACTTCTCGTTCTGGAGGATGTCCAGGTAAATCGTCCGGAAACACATCTACATATTATTTCACAACAGGTACATCCTCTATTTGAACATTCCTTTCCTCATCCATTGTCATTTCATTATCTTCCTCCCCAATAATTGAATTTAGTTGATCTACTGGGGGTGGATCTAGATAAGAATTAGGTGGTGACGATTCTGCTCTAAAGATAAGGTGTTCCTTATCATCATCATCAAGAATCGTAACCTCTTTCATCTTACAATAAATCTTCGCATCATAGTTCGAAAGCCAATCCATACCGAGGATTATATCAAACTCAATCATAGGTATGACGATGAGATCACCAGATAAAGAACATTTATGTTCTCTAATGGGGACTGATTCACAAAACATTGTTGCAATGATACTTCCATTAAGAGTTTTAACTGACAACTCCTTTGTTAAATCAAATTGGGAATATCTAATTTTCTTAGAAAAATGGGAAGATATGAAACAATTCGATGATCCAGAATCAAATAATTCATTTTCTAATATTGAGGAAACCATTAAATTACCTGCCACCACGTCTTTCGGAGCTTCTGCCTCAACAGTTGTGATAGCATAAGCATGGCCTTGATCCCTTGGCCTTTTCTGAGGTAAGTTCTCCTGACGCTTAGGACATTCATTTGCATAATGTCCCATCTCCCTACCATTGTATCACTGAACATTGGTAGCTTCCTTATTCCCTTTGCAATCATGAGATTGGTGGCATTTTTCATCACACTTGTAATAGACACCCATTCCCTTCAAGAATGTACCGGGGTGTTTCTTCCCACATTTACCACAGGATGGATATTCAACCTTTCCCTACTTCCTCTTATTTCCATTCCCAGATTGATCAGTATATCTCTTCATCTCTTTCTTTTCTTTAAATTCATAAGACTTAAGGAATTCCTTTTCTATCTTGATAGCACATGAGAGAATGTCTTTGTATGATGAGAAGGATTGTGAGACTAATGCTCGATGGAGAAATGGTTTTAACCCATAAAAGAAATGAACAATCTTACTTCTTGGGTTACGTATATAATCTCCAACATACCTTGCTAACCTTGTAAATTTAGCCTCATACTTTGCGACATTCTCATCCTCCTTTTGTCTCAGACATTGAAATTGCCTTTCCATATCTGCTCGATGGTCACGAGGAAAGTATTTTTCTAAAAATAGATCTTTAAACTCCCTCCATTCCATATTTGATACTTCATCATCTTCCTTCATGTTTTGAATAAATGACCACCATTGATCAACATCTCCAGTGAGGCGGTAAACTGCCATGATAACTTTTTCCCTTTCACTACTCCCCAAAGCCTAAAATATTTTCTCTAGGGAATTTATCCATTGCTCAACTACTAAGGGATTTTTAATCCCATTGAAAGTTGGTGGTTGTTGCCTCATGAAGTGATCTAACATTGATCCTCCACACCGCGGAACAGGGTGCTCCACACAGGTAAGGTTATTATTCATAACCTGAGTGAGTTGTTCCAGTATGGTGATTAGCTAATTGGCACCATTTGCATCACTAACTCCACTATAATTATCTTGAGTAAGAGGAAAATCCCTACATGGAGTGCGTGTATTTATACGGTTTCCATTTATTCCACTAGGTTCCATTTCTAAATAATAGCATAAACTAGATCAGTTTATGAATCAAAATACATAATTCCATACTTATAAAACACTTAACATAAATTGAATTATTTATGGATATAATCCATAATAATAAAAAAAAAATTCCTTGAGGAAGTATATACTAATAAACCTTTCATAATGATTTGTAAATAAAATGAGATTTATCCTAAGCATATCCCCCGGGAGTGTCGTAACGAAGAGTGCAGCAAGGCCCGTTGTCGTGCACCAGTTCCCATTCGAGTCTAGCTCAAAGCTGTGTTTTCGGGTTTTACCCCTAAGTACATATGTTCCAGAGCCGCCTCTACCTTCTCGTATCCAGACATGGATGTATTACTCATAAAACTCACAAAATCTCTACAATACCAAAATTATAGGAAGTTCTTCAATACTAATAATCAGAGTGAATCTTAGGTCTATGTACTCTAATCAGAGTTTATGTAAATCTAGTTTCCAAGGTTTGTACTAAACTTCCTCTGATACCAACTATAACGCCCTGACCCCAATTACCCAGAGTCGGTGCATTATAACATTACATTGGCATGATCACAAGAATGATCAAATCTCGAAAGGCAGATTAGTTTAGTAGCCTTGAAAACACTAGATATATTCATAAGTCTTACATTACATCATAAAAATGAAAACTACAACAACATATTTTCTTCATAGTCCACACTCATATCCCCACATACTATCCCTGCAGGTCATTCATAAAATACTTCTTCACATCCTGCGAAAAATAAAACATTGAATGGGGTGAGCTCAAATGCCCAGTAAGGATAACAATATAGAAAAAACATTCATAAATAAGAATAAACATTTAATGAAATGTATAACTAAAACAAAAGCCTTTTCAACTTGAACTTCAACATAGTACGACAAAAATAAAATGAAATAATGCCATTTACTTATTCACATTGATATTCTACTAATCGAATAATCACATGGAATATCAATAACCACTTTCATAATGATGGAATGCATAATGCTAGACTATCATAACCACAAATCCAAGGCCTCGTGCCAAGACTACAAATAAGATTTTGTCAAGGACTTGTGCGAAGACACTAGTTTGTCTCATGAGACCTATCGATGCATCGAGGAGCTATAGCGGGCTCCACCCATCACCTATTAAGTCCAATGCATTCCCATATTAAATGGTTTAAACATATCAAAAACATTCGTATTAAAACTAGCATACGAAATGTAAATACTTCATCCATAAACCATGAATGGTATAAAAATAACACATCCATAGTCAAACATATCACAAAACCTTCAATACAATATATAAGTTTTGTATCATAATAAATCAACTTCAAATAAGCGTAAAATCCATCAAAGGATGTTGACATAGATGAAATCAAAACTCTTTTTAGAGAAATATCTCTTTCTATTTTGAAATCATTTAAGAGTCATATATTTATAAAATATAACATTTTATTTGAAAATATTCTTATAAGATTGTAAGGGAAGTTTTGACGATTTTATAATGGCAAAAAAATAGCCGCACCCACCGTATAAGTTAAAAAAACATTCATACCTTAATTCTGTCGAAAAGGTTAAAAAGTAACTTATTTGGAAAATGATGGAAAGATTCCTTTATAAACCACTTATAAAAGTCAACAAGGGTATAAATTACATTAACCAATATTCTAGTAAATAGTAAAAATGTTTTGAAATACATTTTTAAGAAACATGGATGTGGATGATAAAGAAGTCCCAGTAGATTATTACGTATAAACAACCTCATATAATAAAGAGATTGCGAAGTAAACCCTTACCTTGTACTTTTCCTTGGTTGTGGGTAGGTTAACCGCTTTTATAATGGTGAAATAATATTTATTAAATTATACAAGAATCATATAAATTAATATGATATCATATATGATCTTTTAACATTGATTTTTTAATAATATCATAGTATTATCGTTGTTTCGGGTGTTAACTAACTCATTTTCTTTTATATGTTTTGTTACATAAGCCATGTTTTTAATGGATAGAATGTAACTTATTCATGTCCAGAATGATATCAAGTCCTTAAACATTATTTTTAAATCATCAAATGATAATTATACTTGAATGGATATGATAGAGGATGAATCTCATCGCGTTCGTGGAGACGGTAGTCTGTACGTACGCACGAGTGATAATATAATTATTTTGATATTAAAATAATATATAATTGGATGCTATATCATATATACATAATCATTATCATGTTATATTTATTATTTACATGAATTATAAATCATTATTATACCCATCAAAATAATAATATATTTAATAACAATTACACCATGACATGGAGATAGTAAGCCGTACGTACGCATGTATGGTGACATGTTATTCAAAGGGTGGATAGAATACTGAATATGGTTGTAACATATTTATAATAATATCACAGTATATATAAGATACTGGAGTTATTATTTTAGAATGGTAATAACAAATAAAGAATAAGTGGAAGAAGAAAGGAACTTGAAAAAGGGTGGTGAAATCATTACATCTTCTTCGGGTTCTTCCTTTTGATTTGATCAAAAGGGATCCTTAGGAAGGCTTTCTGACTAAAGTACGGACTCTAAGATGAAGTGAGGGATGTTGAGAGAGTATTTAGGTAGAGTTTGGACGAACCAAAAGGCTTTGAAGGTGTGAATTAATGAGAAGGATGAGTTCCCTTTTATAAGAGGGGTGAGGGGAACCTTTGGAAAAGCTAGAAATATTATTTTATAATAAATTAATATTCGGTTTATAATGGCTACAAAGTGGATTATTTAAATTTTAAGGTGGGGATAGGTCGAAAAAAACTCAACCAATAGGATTTAGACAGGTTTGGGTCATTATATTATCCTTATCTTTTTAGTTTTAACTCTTAGTTAATTAGTTTGACATTTACCATGTCACTTTGTATTTTTATATTTTATAGTTAATAAAAAAACTATATACATCCAAGAGAACCCCAATTGGTCCATTAATGAAACAAATGTCATGATATAAGTCTCTTGGCCGAACCTTAGATTTTTAGGAATTTAATATCAATTAATAATATAATATTTGTTTTAAAAACTCTTTTATGTCAATTTTGACACTATTCAATAATTGACTTTTGTAAAAATCATAAAAGAATGATTAATTTGAAAAACGTTAATTAAATCAATCCACATATGTCATATTATTCTATAAAATTAGTTTAATTCATTAAAAGTCTCAAATTATATTTATTTGGGTATTTATAATATCAATTATTTTAATTTTTCACTATTATGGTAATTACTGCATCATCATTGTGTCATAAATAAATTAGATTAATTAATGTCTAAAAATTATAAATAAAATATAATTATGTAGGAAATAGTTGTAGATTTATAATTAATATTTATAGTCTAAAATCCAACATATATAACCTTATGTAAACATTGTTTTTCTAAAAGATATATGCTTATGTCATTTTTGTATTTATTTTAACTTAATTAAAATAAAGTGTCCCTATCACCTACAAGTGGCTCCATGGGGTCCCAAAATCGACCCAAAGATTCCCATGGTCGGAAATGTATCCACCAATACGGTTAGGACACGTTTTAGGATAATTTAGTATTATTATAATATTATTTTAACCCTTATTTACCGGATTTACCCTTAATCATGGTAAATAAAATATTTACCGAAGTAATTATTCAAAATGTCTAAAAATAAAAGTTACCTATTTAAACAATTTGAAAATCCTGATTACAAATATGGAATCCATTTTTCCAAATTCAAAACACAGAAGTGGATGAAATTAATTTAAAATTAATTCCTGTTGTTAAAACAAAAAGCGTGTTTTTAAGAGATAATAACTATCAAAAGATTGACACTTGTTTATGTCCGGTTTAATTGTAAAATTATGTACAATGACCAAAATTGTATTAAATGGTAAATATATATTCTAAATATACTTTAAAACCACTCAAATTAATAATTTATCAATATAAATTATTTCAATTAAAATATTTGTTTTTAATTAAAATTTAGTAATTTTCACTATTCATCAAAATATAAATGTTATCTGAAAAGTTCCAAAATTTCACCCTAGGCTAAATTCGATATTCCGAATCCAAAAATGAAGTCCATTTTGAGAGATAAAAGTTATAAAATTTCAAAAATTAGGTATTACTATTCATAACGGCTAGTTTGATTGGTTGTGGTGTGTTAGAACTCGATGTTGCGTACAACACACGCTATCACATTATTCAAAGAGAAACGTACCGTAGAAGCTTGTGGTGTTACAGATGCATCAAGGGGATATAGAGGGATCCACCCACCACTACATTTCAAAATCATTATATATACATTGATTTAATACAAGAACAATATGCCTTCTCAATATCCATATAGAGTAGAGTATACAGATTCATCAATACTTCCATTACTAAAATATCATTCCAAATAAACACCGTATGTAAAATGGTGTAAAACATAGACAACAAACATATCCATGATATGAGATTATGGATATTTAATATAAATATGATTTCAAATGAAAATTGACCTCAAATGGGCAGTAGGTACACCACATAATGATTATTAGGTGCACCATACAAAGTTAGTCACAACCAAATAGAGGTTGAGACAAAGTCTCTTACCACAACGTAATAAGTTGAATCATATGACCAGAACGTAATGAACATCAAATGAATCATTTAATAACATGAATATAAATAGAATAATGTTATTTTATGTCAAATTGAAGTACACATATACGTCATATATGAAATAAGTGGCAGACAATGAAAATTTCGCAAAAATGAAAGTGAGATGAGAAACCACTTACAAACATTTTGGCATTGAAAAATGTGTTATTGCAAGGGATTAATGAGAGGTAAAGGTTTTCTCATAATTTATATATCACAAGGGCAGTGTGGGGTAGGTGATAAAACATACCCCATCCTTAGGTATTAAAATTAAAAGAGCACAACATAGGGGAGATTTTTGAACAAAAGTTTGAGAGAGGATCCCTTACCTTATGCTCGAAGATGTTCTTGATTGTTCTTAACAACCTGAATAATAAAATTTAGATTCATTAATTAATAATTATATAACCTAATAAACATTTAATTGATATTTTATAAACTTATTATGTTCATTAATGGTAATTTTAATGGGTTTAAGAGATTCAATTTTATTGTTTTGGGAGGATTTTCTTACTTGGTTTCATGATTTGTTTACTTGTATTCATGAATGGAAGTTGGTTTGAAATATGGTTAAACATCCAGAATTTTTAATATAAATTATTAGTTACATTAAAAATATATAAATGATCTTATAATGATTCTGGTTATATACCCGGAGGATGACTCATTCGATGAGTTAAAAATAAATCCTTGAATTTGGCTTCAGAGTTTTGTGATCAATAAACTTGTTTTGTATTATTTTTCCATATTATGTACGTGTAAAGATTCTAGAACATTAATAAAGATAAAATAAATTTATTATGACTCGGTGCAACCATAATTATGGTATCATGACTAGTAATGAAATAACGATTGAAGAACTAAACTTTATCGTCCACGAATGTTATAAATTGGAACCTCATGGACGTTGATTTTGTTTATAAAAATAAAAGGGAGGGAGTAAGAATATTGATGATGGTTATTCCATTCACATGATATAAATCTAGTATATATATGATACTAGAGTTATCATGATCATTTGGACATAGGAGGTGAAAAGAGGATAGAAAATGAAGATAAATTCAAATGAAACTAAAAGAAAAAGAAAGGTGTTTTACCTCTTGAAATAACTTCCTTGAGAACCTCCTTAAGGGAAGGGATTTTGGTATTTTGGAATGACAAAAAGCTTCCTAGTCATGGGGAGTGACTAGGTAAGGGTATTGTGCCCGAAAATTGAGGATCATCAAGGCTTAGAGGAGTGAAGAGAAGATGGAGTGGTGAGGGGTTTTTATAGTGGTGGAGAGGGGAAACTTTTGAATATTTAATTCATTATTTTATTATTTCTCTCAAGACAACCAATAGTGTTTCTACATGTGATCCCTAATAGTAATAAGTTCATGTGAGTTTAATCCAAGTGGCCTTAAATTACTTATGATGTCATAAATAGTGTATTTAACTGATAATTTGTATATACTGTATTTTATCATATTTCACTATTCATCAAAAATTCTAAAATTTAAAAAAAATCCAAAAAATTTACCCTAACTATTTTTGGATGTGTAGAATTCAAAAATGAACTCCATTTTTTAGAATTAAATTTTTAAATATTATTAATTTAATTTTTAAATAAAATCATAGTTAATTCAAAAAATAACAATCTTAAATGTGCAATTAGTTTTATTTCTCATTGAAAAACTAATTGTGATCTCATTATCTTATTGCCTTAAAAAATGATAATATGATTTACTATCCATAAGGGTCATATTACTATTCATATTACTATTCATAAGGGTATATTACTATTCACCAAAAATGATGTTTGTTCTATCAGACTCCAAATAACTTACTGATCGCAACTCTAGGTGACCATTTTTCAAAATTCAATACATAGAAGTGGAAAATTTATATTTAATGGATAGGTTTTGACTATCTCCCAAATAACCTAGTGTTGTTTCAAAGTAACATAGTGATGAATAGAATGTATTTAATAGAAAAATACCATAAATATTTTTGGGTGTTATATTATTCCTAGAGTGATGATAATAACAACAATACTCACTAAAGAATTCCAATGTTCACCCTATTTGAATCCAACTGACTTTGTATCATTATAATGTTGTTGAGGTGTCCAACCAAATATCTTTCTTCTGACATTATGATATTGAATAACCATTATAAAATAAATACCTTATACCTTGCGATTGACATCTCATGAATGGTAGTGAGAGTCATTATAATTTTAAAATCACTCTTTACCTCATAAGTGATATAAGCCATGTTTTTGGATACTGACATCATGATCCACCCCATTTCATTCTTATCCATGTTCTCTTGTTCTTATTTTTTCACCAATTTGGGATTTATAGTCATCAATAGAATATCAATATCATTTTGAAGTACAAAATTTTCTATGTACGTTCTCAAGAATCCAAAATCCATTCCAATAAAATTATCTACTCAAAACGTGAACCTCAACTAATTCCATTACTTACATAAATTAGTTAACTAACACTAAATTATGGAAAGATATGAGTTATCAAGAATTGGTTAACTAAATGGTTTTTTAAGACTGAGGTTAGAATAATACTAATACAAAATTACAAAAAACCTTGTCTAGGGTCATGTAATTCAAATCACTCTAACCAAATCACTGATACCACAATTTGGGTCCAATGAAACTTTTGAAATAAATACTAGATGTTATGCATCCATAACTTAAAACATGAAAGAATATACCATAATAAACCCACATATAGGTTTCAACAGGATGTAGAATACATTACACCTCTAATTTACTATAGTATAATTCAAAATTTTGGAACAAATTATACAAAAAAGTTGATAAGAAAATGATTGAAATAAATAATGGAAAAAATTAGTTCTTTACATGGTTTGGATATGGTCCTACATTATATGCGGGATATTGAAATATATTTTATTTAAGTAACCAGAAGATGATTAAAATGTTGATGTCAAATCAGAAAATTATTTCACCCTAAACAATATAGTAGTTCTTAGTGCGTGAGACCAGTTTCCATATCTTTTGATCTCTATGAAGTATGTGTCCACCACAACTAATTTTAACCAGAATCCTTCCAATTGGTCAAAGACACCATCAGCCGTAAATCCTCCTCCAGTTGAACATATCATGATTCCAAACACTCATTATTTTCATATTATGTTTGTATAAGTTATTATAAAATATGTATTTTCCACAAAATCATAAGAGGGATCAATCAATAATACCATTATTTATCCCCAAAGTTACACTTATAGAATTCCTTTACACCATTACACTAACACCATTAGAAATTTACAAGGAAATAATATAGTAAAATTATTTTGATTAATATCATTTGGTTATCTTAGATATAAAATTTTATAAATTTTATCAACTACTCGACTATCTCTCTCTAGTAATAAAAAATTTTCCTTCCATGATTCATCCTTCTATTAGGATTAAGAATCATAGATGAAAATTATTTACAAATGCTTGAAACCTAATATCTTCAATAAAACTAGTATCTGATATAAAATTTTCATAATTTTTCAAAAACCCAATAATATATTATGGATAATTCCATCATATAAAAATTCTACCCCTCTTCCAACTTTTTCATTTATGTTTCAAGGACATTGACTAAAATACAAAGAACTATTTCTAAAATTTATTGATAACATTTCTTTTTCTAGTTTGAAATTTTACTCACTTTTACTATAAACAAAACACAAAAACCTATACATCAAATTCCCAGTTCAACTATCCCCAACAATTTGTGAACACAGGGGAAACAATTATTGAACTTATTCACATAGTCAAAAAATTTAAAACAATGTTTTTAAAATCAGTTCCATATCCATAAAAATCCTTAAGTGAAACCTTTAGTCTCTCAAATTCAATACATATAAAATCATATTGAATATATTAGTGTATAAAAAATTATCTTTTGTTATATTTTTTATAAATAACACAATTGAAACCTTAAGTGAATACTTTTTGTATCTACTAAGAATATAGATTTGTTTTTATAACAAGTATATTATTTTATTTCTTTAGATGGTATTACTCTAACACATAGAATATTAATTATTTTTTAAGAAAGATTATGAAGTTATTATACCAGTCCATGAAATCAATTCTAATAAGTCTTTATTTCTTAATGCATGATCACAAAGTAATGTTTATTGATGATGAAGAAATTTATCTCAAATTAAATATTTTATCATCTGAGTATCATGTGTTATATTCATTTAATATATTTTTTTAAATGTGTTACCACTAAATTAATGGACCATTTAATGTAAAATCATATCTATTAGTGGCATAAAAACCATAATTAATCATGTCTAATTACAGTTAAGTATGTAAATAACTCATGATTATATCAGGTGTAAAATAATGTCAATTATGTCAAATATGACTCATGGATATTTCAATGAATAATTATATATCATAATCTATAAAATGGATAATATCATCCCAATACCAAAAATCCCAAATCCTGTATTGAAATCCATAACATTACATTCTGGCTATGATGCTGATAATTGCGACCCAATTTATTTTCATCAAATCCTTAAAAAATACAAAATAAAACATATATAGATTACATTATATAGGTCCTTTTAGGTTTATAGTTTTAGAGGATTAGGAAAAACTCATAGATAAACAATTATCATGACCTTATATGAGTATTCATACCACTTATTCCAATTTTTCTTTACCACATTAGTACATCATCATCATCAATATGAAATAATTTATAGACATAACTCATTCAACATCATGTTATTAAAACCCAAAGAAAAGGAAACATAAGAAGGGTGAGATCAAACAATTAGTTAGGGAAACATTAAACATTAACAAATGAATGTAATAAATGAGAATATGAGTGTATAAGGGTATGGAGAAATAATCAAAATACATGAGAGAATAATAAAGTAACTCGTACCTATTAATCCATGGATAATAAAATATGAAAAAATAGAAACAAAAAAGGCATAAGAATTATTAATAAAGCACCATGTGATATCATTATTGATAATTAGAAACATTATAAACCCATAAAAAGAATATATAAAACATATTGGTATCTTAGAACATCATCTCATTGAACCCTTATAGAACCATTAAAACACCCTTGAAAAAACCTTACGAATTGGAATAACCATACACCTAGATTCTAGTATAATTCTCAAGAGAACAAAATCATTACCCAATTCACTAGATTATAATCTAAGAGTGACTACAATTTAAGATATAATTGTCTTACCCCATGAAATCTAGGAACACCCATCATTTATAATGTCCCAGAACCACAATATGAATAAAGTACATTAATTAACTGCTGCATAAAAAACATTTAAAAAAATTATTCATTTTATAATATGATAAGCCTGTGTAAAGGAAATAGTTTCCAAGAAAAATATATTTGAAACATGGTCAACTGATGGAAATGAAACATTTTCTTTAACTATCTATTTGAAACACAATTAACACATGGAAAATAAATGGGTTCCATGATAATATCTTTGAAACACAATTAACCCCTAGAAAAAATGGGTTATATAAAACACCATTTAAAATATGATTAATATATGGAAGAAAATGGTTTCTATAACAATATAATTAAATCCAGATTAAACCATGGAAAATAAATGGTTTCTATGACAATATCTATAAAACATGATTAACCCATGTAAAATAAATATGTTTTATAACAAACTCTTTTAAACACCACAAAACCATGGAAACAAAATTGGTTCTATAAAAATATATTCAAGACATTATTGTACCATTAAAAATAAATGGGTTAAATAAAAATATCATTTAAACAAGATTATCCCATGGAAAATAAATGGGTTCGATAACTGTCACTTTGAAACATGATAAACCCATTGAAGAGAAACAGTTTCCTTAACAATATATTTGACATAATCATAATATATCAGAAAAAATAATGAGGATGGTATCAATGAAAAATATCCCCAATTGAGGATAATTAATAATATGTTTTTTTGATGTTGATATATGGAAATTCCATTAAAAATATCATTAAAAATATTCTTGAGGAAAATAATATTTATACATTCCAAAGTGTCCCATGCCTCATTGAAACATTTTAATCACAATCTACATGAATTGAATTACATTAAATAACCCTTATAATATCATGATAATAAGAATATTCAAGATATAACATGTCATAGTATCAGAATTTACACCTCATAAAATAAAATATCCATATAACACAACAAATGTCATAAGGAAGGAAAATTGTGACAAAAAATCATTACTACTTTGGTAAATTTTATATTATGATACCCAAGAAAGAGAGATCATAAAATGGATATGTAAATACCCAAAAATTCAAGTATAATAATCATGAAATACATTCATGGTTAATATATAAACTATATAAAAGTAATTTGGTTAATAATAACAAATAGGACTCAATGAAATGCAAATTAGAGGAAACCCCTTACAATTGTGGTAAAATTTTAATTGGAATCCCCAAAAGTAATCTAAATCATATAAAAATTTTAAAAACAATGATGATAAAATAATTGAGGATATAGTATATCTAAAGGGGAAGTAGATATACAACACAAAATACATAAGTGGTGAATATGACATTTATCTCACAGATATAAAAACTGAGATGAAATTACCTTACAACTACAGTAACATCTGAATCTGAATCCCGAAAAGTAACAATCCGAAAATAAAAAATTTAAATAAAAATAATATTAAAAAATTTAGGAAAAAATTTATCAAAAGGGTAATTAGATAATCCCCACAAAATAAGTAAGTGGTGAATATAAAATTTATAACACAGATGTAAAAATTGAGATGAAAATCCCATACAGAGATCATATTATTTGAGTGAGAATAAATCAATGAAATAATTATGTATAATAAATTTAAATAAAAAAGATAAAATTTAAAAATATATTATAAAATAGTAAAAATTTATTTTCATATATATTTTTAACATAACATCATCAATGAAATAGATCTTTAAATAAATGAATGGAAATTGAGTTAAGATATCCCTTACCTTGAGTCTTATTTGTCATGCTTTTCATATATAGTCTTGAATAATAAACTTTTGTTAATTATTTACATGATTAATAACATTTTATATGTTTGTTATTACCTTTATTTCACTTATAAACAAGTTATATACAATTTAAAAATTAATCATGTTTAAGTTGGATGTTTTGATCATTTTCATCTTATGTGTCAAAATTGAACTTGATAGGTCAACTAATGTCAAAGAGGTCATTAACATATAAAGAATAATAATCATGAAAAAATAATCAAATTTTTACATAAATTATTCTTTTAAAATATAATAGGAATTATGGTTATGAAAAATAATCCAATATTACTATAATGGAGCTGATAGGTCGTACATACGCTTGAGTAATGATCTCATTTTTCAACAATCATTATGGAAAGAAGTTAAGAAAAAATTTTCTTTCCATATTTACCATTATTTAGAAAATACAATATTATTTAATTATATATAATCAATTTTATCATTATTTAGGTGTGGTGATGATAAAGGAAGAATCACATTGCTTTGAGGAGGCGGTAGACAACAAATCCATGAACGACGTTATCATTTTTTCAGTGCGTGAAATTGAATGAAGAAAATTATATGTTATATATATAGATATATAATTATGTTAATAATATCATTAATATTTTGTTTTTATCTTATATATTTATTAAACTCCTCCTTTATACTTTCCATGTAAAGCGTGAACGAATCACTTCGCTTTATAGAGGTGGTAGTCCACACGCCCATAAACAATGTTATCGTATTACCACAAAATTGAAATAATGAAGGTATGAGTTATATAATTACTTCAAGAAATATGAATACATAATAAATAAAATATATATTATAAAAATATTATCTCTATCATAATTACCAACCATTAGATGTGGTAAAGGAAAAACAAACGACACTGTTTCACGAGGAGGTACTCCTCTGTACACACGAACTATGATTTAATTACCCATTTAATGGAAGTGTGTGTAAGAGTTGGTAGTTCCCAATAATATATAATCAGTAAATAAATGTAATTTAATACATTGAGAAATAAATAAAACAAAATTTCTCATTGAAGAATATTACATATTCTTTGGGTAACCATTATTGGTTTGCATCAAAGGAAATAATTTGATTTATTTATGAAAAAAATTGAGTCTTATTTTATAATAAGAATTATTTTAGGAGTTTATTTTAGAAGGTTTTTGATAATCCAAATTTCTTGAGATGTGTGAAGATAGGGGGAGGTGTGGTGGCCTTTTATAACTAAGGTATAAGACACACATGGTATTATTAAAAAGGTTTGAGTGCTCTCCAAATTTTAATGTCCCCCCAAGGGTCCATAGAAGAATATTATATACCCTTAAAGGGTTAAAGGTCTAAACATGGAAATATATTAATATTTAAACAATTTTAGGTCTATATTAACACCTCAAATTCTAATTTTAATCATTATGTAAACTCATTTTTATCGAAATCACTGTAACTAATTTTAATTTCATTCACTAATATATTTTGTCAAAAATTATGTTGAAATTAATATAAATTATAAATTATTCTAATTAAAAATATGGAATCCTTTTTTCAAAAATTTCTGTCAGAGAAGTGGTATAATTTAATTTAAAACTGATCTTATAGATGAGACGAAACAAAGAATTTTTGCATGTAAAAAGTTCAAAAGATAAAAATGATTTTATATCGTATTTTATTGAAAAATTTATTAAAAACACTTAACATGGATTTATTGATGTATAATTTAACTAATTATAAATTAAAAAATAATTTAAAAAATAATTTATCTATGTAAATTAATTTGATGAAAAAGTAGTTTTGAATTAAAATTCGGTGTCATTCACTATTCAACAAAATATGAAAGTTCTCATAAGAATACCAAAATTCACCAAAATTTATTTTGATATTAGTCCCTGAAATTAAAAAAAATTTGAAAAATTATTTTTAATTGTCAAAATTTTGTTAAAAAAATTCTTCCACTAAAATGTGGAAAACTACCTTTTATAAAAAAAATCTTTTTATTCTTAAAATTCGATTTATTATTATTCAATTCCTATAAAACACATTGGGAGAATTGAAAAATATTTGATTTAATATATAATATATTAATTTAATCAATATTATTCCATAATAGTTATTAATTTAATACATTAAGATAAAAATCAGTTTTGGTGATAAAAATAATATCTCCATAAAAACACATCCTTTATACTCAAATAGTTTTTATTTTTATTTATAATTAATTGGTAACTAAATATTTGATCTAATAAACATGTATAAACTATATTTTCATAAATTAATTAATCTTATATAGTCCCACTATTCCAATATCTAGGTGATGATTTCCAATTTAAATAATAATATGAATAATATATTATTGTCTGATGAAATTCGGTCTTAAGCATAACACAAGTCATCAGAGAAAATAGATGTTTTTTGAAGCATAAGATAAACATGGTGTTGTATGCAAAGAAGATAAAATATTTATTGTGAATTACATAGTCTATTAAATAATTTTAATTAATTTTAATTATGTTATTTTATAAAATCTAGCGATGTCACATCCTACCCCCTTAAAATGAATTTCTCCCTCAAAATTCATCTTAGAAATCAAAGGATTAACATTTTTTTAATTTCTTTATTAAAAACCAATGTAATAACCTCAGTAATTATAATTTTTTTTTCATTTTGTAATTAAATATTTAAATTCATTAGAGATTTATAATGAAATAATTGATATTTGTAGAAATTTTGGAATTTATTTATATGGATTAGTTTTTAGATCATAGGAATAGTAAGATAAACCTTAAGAAAAGAAATTAGTCCAATAGAATAATAGATTAAACTTTTAAATGATAAATAAAATCCGTGAATCTTAAATGTGAAAATATGATATACTTATATTATGGAATATGTAAATAAATGTTTTGAAAGTGAAAAATTACCTATAGATATTTTTGTGAAACATGAATATTTATTTATAATTTTATAAATAATTTAATAGATTAAAATAAAATTTAATTTTAGAAAATATATTGATAAATTAATATTTTATTGTATTATTATTTTAAGGTAATTTTATGAGACCTTGATTAATTTTATTAGGTCTTATAAAATCAGTTATAATTTTAAAATTGGTATTTTTTTAATAAATGATGGTTTTAATTAAAAATTAATTTTATCATATTATGAAAATTAATGTCATAAAATGGTGTTCATTTTTGAATTATACACTTTCAAAAAAGGTTAGGGTGAATTTTTGGTATTTTTATAAAATAGTCGATTTTTTTGTGAATATTAAAATACAATAAATTAGAGTATTTAACAAATACATGATTTATTGAGTCGTAAATGAGGTATGGATGATTAAATCCCATTATATCAAAATATAATTTATTATTTTAATATATTTAGGAATAATTCTCAAACTATTCATTTTCTTTATCCGAAATAATAAACTAATGAATATAATAATGAGAAAACACTTCTCTCCTCCTCTATAATTACCACCCTCACCATCTCATCACATCAAATATAAAAACCATTTATCATGTTTAAATTTTTCTAACTACCTTCCAAAGTATCTTTCCCATATCATAGACCTTCCAGTTTCACAAAAATACCAAAACCAAGGGCCTTAAAGAAGTCCTCAAGGAGGATAATTTAAGAGGTAAAATGTGCTTTCATTTTCTTTTCTTTTCTTTTCAATTACTTTTATTTTCTTATAATCTCTTAACCTAAAATAATCTAAGTGACATGAGATATCCAATATCTTATATATACTTTAATTTAATCTTTTTTATGGAAAAATTCATCATTAAACATCTTTTCCTCTTTCTTTTATTAGGAAAATGTGAACATCGTCCATGATGTGTTTATTTACCTCTATCGTGGATGATATTCCTTCATTTTTCATTATCACCTTAAAGGATGATAATAAACCCATAATTATGGTTAAATAATAATTTTTTATACATTTTTACGTTTTTTATAATTTTTTAATCAATATATAAACTTGACATTGATTGAAATAACAATTGATCAGGATCATCGTAAAAACAGCAAAAAATAAATTAAATCATTTTCATTAATGTTTTATATAATGGTTAATCATAATATCAGAAAAAAATAAAATATGGTTTCATTTGAAAATTTTAAATCACATTAACACCATTTAATTCTACTTGGGGAGTTTTTATTCCATTCAACAAGAAATCTTTAATGAAATAACCATGGAAACCCTAAAATAAATGCTCCAGAAATAATAAAAATGAAATTTTTGTTAATAAATGGGTGTAAATATGTTATAATAATATCATATAATTAATTATAAATCTTAATATGTTTCACTAATATATTAATAAAACTCTTTAAACCAATATACATGAGGTTTTAACACGTCTGAATTAAGATGAACATGAGGTAAGGGAATTATGAAACCAATTTTCATTCTTTGGGTTAAAATTCTACTTCATTAATTATTTCATTCTAATATTATTTGTAAAATTATTATTTTTACTATATTATGTTTTATTATTTGGATTTATAGATTATAAAAATATTCTATTCTTTTTATCAGTTCTCACTAAAAATATATGATATTTCTAATGGACTTTTCTTTAAAAATACTCTTCTAATTTTCTATTTTTACAAAATTCAAATGGAATGTTTTTATGATGCAAGAATTATTATTTTAGGATTATGTTTTAGTTATTGGAAATTTTTATAATTAAAGGTTACACTTATATCTACCTCTAATTAAATGGGTATGTTTATATTGTAGGTCGACCGAATGGTTGTTACAAGTGTTACTGCGATGGTTACACCATAAGGTATCCTTGAGGGTTACATTGTAAGGTAGCCGCGAGGGTTACATTATAAGGTAGTTGTGAGGTTTAAAGATCATTTGGTATCTATGATGGTTACAATATTAATTAATTAATTCCCCAAGTTACCTTTATGGTATAATTTACGTTTTCTATGTTTTATGGAAATCTCAATTTTTCATAATGTATCTGTATGATTCTTATTGGGCTATAAGGATGTCTGTAGGAATATGATTTTTTATATTTATGAGTATTCGTGGAAAAATGATTTCTATCAATAATTTTATGTCCCTTACTACTATTTTTGAACTCATCCAATGTTTTAAATTGTTTTTTACAGAGTTTAAGTATATGTAAGAGAAAATGAGTATCCAAGATGAATGTTTTGAATACATTTCATGAAATGATTTCACGTTTTTATTTATTTTTTTGTTATGGAATAGATGGAATGTATTTTAGTAGTACCCACTTTGTATGATCATGGGATGATATGTCTAAAATATGTCCTAATTTCCTAAAACTCTAAACCGTAAAGATCATTGGGAATGTATGGATGTGAATTGAAAAGGAATTTAATAAATTATGTAATGTTTTAGCCTGGGTCTTTATAGTTGGTATGAGAGCATAGTTTAGATACATTAGGGGTTTAGATGATGTTAACAGAATAACATAAATTATTTTTACAATATTTTTATATTGAAATGATATAGAATTTTAATATTACCATGTTTCTTCATCTAAGATATGTATTTTGAAAATGGATTTCTATAGAATGAACAGGGAAGTAGATGTTGGAAGGAACCGAGAGTCTGATGTCATTATGAATCTATAACCTCGAATAGTGGGGATTATAGATGAAAATTTTGTGATAGTAATGGATTAGTTATAATAACATATAAATTGAGTTGAAATATATTAAAGATAACGACTAGGGCTACCACAAAGGAACATTATGATAGTTGAATATTTTATGAGGCAACACCCTCCTTCTTTCATTGAATTTTCTTACCTAGTGGCAGTTGAAGGGTGGATTAAATCTCTTGAAAAGATATTTTATGTCATTGAGTGTTTAGTTAATCAAAAGTTTAGTCTTTCTATTTATTATTTTATATGTTTAGCAGACCAGTGGTGGTCTATGGTCAATAATATCAGGGATAATGAGGAGATTGATTCCTTGGAAAGTGATGAATTTAAAAATATTTTCAAAGAAAATTATTTTCATAAGGTGGTTTGACTTAGGATGGAATATAAATTCCTTAAATTGTAAAATAGAGGAAGACTCAGTGGGGTTTTATGATGTAAAATTCACCCATTTGGAAAGGTATTCTCTAAATATTAATTTATATCTTAATACTAAAATGAATTAGTTTTACTCAGGATTAAAGACAAGATACCAAAAATTGTTGGCCTCACATGATTTCAAAATTTATGAGAAACTTGTCCAATGTGATGGGAGGATAGAAATTGAGTTTACTAATAATCACATGCACTTTTATAACTATTAGATAAAAAAGTCCAGATGGTAGAAAATAGGTCAGAATCATTCAATGAAATCTGAAGGTAAGAAAGTCCAATTTCTAGTTTGTGAAATGTGTTGAAAAAAACACCATGGGAAATGAATTAACTTGATTTGTAATTGTTTTCAGTGAGTTATGTTTTGACATAAGGCCTGAGATTAAAGTAAAAATGATCATAAGAATAATTATGATAAGAAAACTATAAAGTGTATTAAATTTGGTGAGATGGGGAAATATGAAAATAAATTCCCAAATAATTAAATGAATTATAGAAAACAACCATTTTATAAGAAAAACAATGTACTGAGATCTTTTGGGACAACATCAGGAGATTTTGGGTCATCTAATGAAGTGGTATCAGGTATATTTTTTATGTATATTTTGATAATGTCTTGTTTAATATGGGGTCTACACATTCCTTTTATCTAAGAAATATTCTAGTAATTTGTAAATTTTACATCATGAAATGAGACAGGAACTTATGGTCAAAACACTAGGGGGAAATATTGCAGCAAAAATTTATTATAAAAATTTACCTGATGTTTTATATGGAAATACATTACCTAAAAAACTTTTTTCTTTTAACTTAGTGGAGTTTGATGGTATTCTAGAAATGGATTGGCATTCTAATTATCATGATAAGATTGATTTTACAGATAAAGAATTTGTTTTTTAAAAATAATTTTATTTTTGTATTCAATAATGAACCCATACCATTGATAACAAAACATAAAAAGGAGAAACTTTTAAAATATGAAAATTAAAGTTATTTTTCTCATATTTTTGAAAACAAGGGAATTTCTTAGATAAATGATGTTCTAGTGGTAAATGAATACCTTGATGTTATTCCGGATGAGTTTCCTATTGTTATACCTCGATTTGAATTACATTACTGTTATGAATAATTATTGATTACCTCATATTGATGACTTGTTTGATTATCTCCTAGGAGCTTAGTATTTTTCATTGATTTACGTGAGATTTCTGTACCATTAGATGAAGGTGAAAGAGGATTACATTACAAAAATATCATTATAAACATGATATGGGAATTATTAGTTTGTGGATAATCCTTTCGGTTTGATAAATTCCTCAACTATATTCTTAGATCTTGTGAATATAATCTTCCATGATTACGTGGATATATTTTTTTTATTTTTTTATTGATGATACTTTTTTGTTTTCCAAAAGTTATAAAGATCTTGAAAAACATTTATTTATTTTCCATAAAAATCTAAAAAAATAGAATTTATATGGAAAATTTAGTAAATGTGAGTTTGGTTGTAACTGATATTTTTCTTTGGAACATTGTAAATAAGGAAGTCATAATAGTTGATCCTGCCAAAACAAAATAGATTGATGAAATGACAAGATCTAATAAATTGAATGTGAGTTTTAGTTTTCCTAGATTACTAGGTTATTACCAATGGTTTGTTAAAATAATTTCATAGTTATCTTTCCCTCAAACTATGTTAATAGGAAAAGGGGTAAGAAAAATTTGATAGAAGACTGGATTTTTTTTTTCAGGAACAGAAAATATGATTGGTGAATGATCCATTTTTGGATTTCCCTTCAATAAATGGTGATTTTTCATCTATATTGATTCCTATTTGAAGTGAATTGGTTGTGTTATGATGTATAATGATTTGGTAATTACTTATTCTTCAAGTCAAAGATAACGTCATGAGTTAAATTTTCACACGCATGATCTGGAATTAGAATCTGTGGTTTTTTATTTAATAATTTGGAGGAATCATTTATACAGTACCAAATGTGAAATATATACTGGCCATAAAATTTTGAAGTATATATTTACTCAAAAGGAATTGAACATGAGGTAGAGAACATGTTTTGTACTAATAAAGGATTATGATTTCATGATCAATTTCCATCCTTCAACATCAAATAGAGTGGTGGATACCATGATTTGAAAACATCATGCTATATTAACCATGATACATTTGTAACATCACCCCTTGATTAATTATTTGATTAATTTTTTCTTTGATGTTGTTGGTGTAGGAAATTACTCTATTTTTTTAGGTGTCAGTATAGTCATGTTAGTTAGAAAGAATTAAGAAATTGAAAAAAGAAGGCCATGATTTGTAGAAAAAGGTAGAATTGGTTAAAGGGGAATGTTTCGAGAATTAAATGTTGATAAATTTTTTGTTTTGATATTTGGAAGAGATTTTATGAGCATTGTGATTCCCAGCTAAATTAAGAATTTTAAAGTGAATCTCATAGCTATTTATTTTCAGTTCATCATGACAGTACAAAGATGTACATAGACCATTTGGAGTATTACTAGTGGTATGGAATGAGATCTGTTATTTATGATTTTACAATGAAATGTTTTATTATTAAATAGAATAAATAAGAGAGGCAATGAACAAAGGGGATTCTTCATCCTCTTCCACTTCTGGAGTGGAAATGGGAAAATATGTCCTTGGACATCGTGGTGGGACTAACAAATAATTATCATGGTAATAATTAAATTTGGGTTATGGTTGATTGGATAACTAAATCTACACATTTACTTCCTTTTAGAGGCACTAATTATCTAGATCATATTTCTGGACAGTATGTTAAAGAAATTATCAGGTTTCATTGACTTCCTCTATCCATTTTATCTAACCGTGATCTCGGGTTCACTTATAACTTTGGGAAGGGCCTTCAGATGTTGTTGGGAATTGAATTAAATTTTGGAATATCCTTTCATCCCAAATCTGATGGGCAGAGAGAGTGAACAATTCAGACATTGTAGGATATTCTTAGTTCTTATTCACTGGATTACTAGGGAAGTTAAGATCATCATATTTCTTTAGATGAGTTTTCTTATAATATTAGTATTAATTCCAGTGCACAGATGGTATATTTTGAGGCATTATATGGAATGTGGTGTACAAATCTATCATTTTGGGATGAAGTTAGGGAAATGAAGTTGATGGGACTGAAATTAGTATAGGTGGTGGTGGATAAAGTGAAGATGATCCATCAACACTTGAGGAAAACTCAATGAAAGCATAAAATTTCTGTAGATAATATGAGGAAAGACCTTTCATTTGAGGTAGGTGATTATGTTTTCCTTAAAAGATCTCATTGTAAAAGTGTTATTATTTTTGGTAATAAAGGAAATATAAGTCCAAGGTTTATTTTACATTTGAAAATCCTTGATAATGTTGGGCCAGTTTCCTAATATGTAGCTTTGTCTTTGATTTTATCTTAGGTACGCAATGTTTTCTTGTTTTGATGTTGAGAAAGTATGTTCCAGATTCATCTCACATTTTGACATGAGAAGTAGTTTATTTGGAAGTGAACCTCTCTTATAAAGATAAAACTATCCTGATTTTTGATCATAAATAGAATGTATTGCAGAATAATGTAATCCACTAGGTTAAGGATTTGTGTAGAAATCACATGGTTGAAGAAGAAACATGGAAATCTGAAAATTCAATGTAGGAATGGTATCCTAAATTATTTAATAATTGAATCAAAATAATGAGGATTCAATATCCAAATGGTGGGTAGAACTTATAAAATATATTTTCTCATTCAAATAGTAAATATTTAAATTCATTATAAACATATAAATAAAAAATTTATACTGTTGGATTAGTAACCTGAACAAAGGAATAGTATCATGACCATTAGGAATAATAACTTTGATAATAGAATAGTGTCCTCACCTATGATACTGTAAAGAAAATTCATGTATCATTAAAATTAAAATATGATATATTTATATCATAGAATAAGTAAATAGTTTTTTTTGAATTTGATAAATTATGTGTTGGTATTTTGTAAAACATAAATGTTTATTTATTATTTTATATTGAATTATATGATTTAAAAGAAAAATTAATCACATAAAATAGAGTCCTAAATTAATATTTTATTTTTTATAATTATATAATAATTTAATGAGTCCTTAATTAATTTTTATTGGTGTTATAAAATCAGTTATAATGTTAAAATTGGTATATTTTAAATAAAAGATGATTTTAATTAAAAATTATTTTTCTCATATTTAAAAAATTAATTTCATAAAATTTTGTTCATTTTTTAATTATACACATTGAGAAATTGTTAGGTTGGTTTTTTATGATATTTCTAAAAGTGTGGAATTTTTGGTAAATAGTAAAATACAACAATTTACCATATTTAACAAATAAATGATTTATTTAGACATAGATGATGTATAAAAGATGTAATATAATAATCTCAAAATATCCTCTATTATTTTAACTTATTTAGTGATAATGGTCAAAATATTCATAGTCTTGAACAAGAATAATAACCTAATTAATATAATAATGAGAAAACACCCCTCTACTCCACTATAAATACCTCCCTCACCACCTCTTTTACTCACACATCAAATAATTTTATCTTGTTAAATTTCTACCCCATTACATTCCAAATTCACTTACCCACATCCAAGACCTTCTGGTATCGAAAAAATGGAGAAAACCAGGGCTTTAATAAGGTTCTCAGGGAGGAAAATTCAATAGGTAAAAATCCACTTTTATTTTCTTATATTTTCATGTCAATTCATTTTATTTTCTTATAATATCATCAAATACTGTAATCCGAGATCAATGAACACTCTATTATCTTATATATACAATAAATTTATTTTATTTATGAAAAAATTCATCATCAAACTTCTTATCATCCCTATTTTATTCTAAAAATGAGAACATTATCTATAATGTGTCGATTTACCTTTATCATGGATGATACACGTTAATTTTTCATGAACACCTTCAAGGATGGTAATAAAACCATTATCATTTTCAAATAGTATTTTATTATATATATTATAATTTATTTACTATTATAGAACCAATAAATAATCATGACATTGAATAAAATGATATAAGTTTTGGTTGATCATAAAAACCAAGAAAATAAATTAAATCGTTTTCATTAATGTTTTATCTAATGATTAGTCCCCATATAAAAAAAATGATATATTGTATAATTTAAAATTATGGAAATATATTAACACTATTTAATTCCACTTTTTTTTGTTTTTATTCCATTCGACAGGAAAATCCATAATGAACCAGCCATAGAAACCATGAAATAAATGCACCGAAAATAATGAAAATGAAAAATGTTAATAATAAATTGTTTGAAATTTGTTATATGAATATCATATATGTAATTATAAATATAAATATGGTTCCATTATATATTAATTACAATCTTTAAACCATTATACAGGAGGTTTTAACACATTTTAAGTAAGATGAAGCTGAGGTAAGGGAATTCTTAGCAAAATTTCCATTCAATGGGTTAACAATCTACTTCATTGATTATGTGGTACTAAAATTATATATGAAACTAATTTTGATTATATTTTGTTTTATTATATATATTTATATTTCAAACACATATTCTATTCTTTTTATCAATTCTCACTTCAAATATATGATATTTGTAGGGGACTTTCATTTAAAAATCCTCTTTTAAATTTCGATATTTACAAAATTCAAAAACAATGTATTTATGATGAAAGTATTATTATTTTATTATTATATTATATTTATTTATAATTTTTTATGATTAATTTCTTTACCACTATCTACCTCCAATTCATTGAGAATTTTTATGTTAGAGGTTGACTGTCTGGTTTTAACAAGTGTAATCTCAATGGTTACACCATAAGGTTCCCATGAGGGGAACATTGTAAAGTTACTACGAGGGTTACAAATAATATGGTAACTATGATGGTTAAAATAATATGTAAGTAATGAAATATGTTACCTTTATTTTATAATTTATTTTTTCTAGGTTTTATGAAAATATCATGTTTTCACAAAGTAACTATGTGATACTTATTGGGTGAGAAGAATGTATTTGTGAAAATTGTAAGGCTCCGACCCTAGTTTCCCAGAGACGATTCATTATTTCATTACATTATCATGATTAAAATAAATTTTTATCTTGGAGGACCTAACTGTTTAGTTGTTTTGGAAAACCATATACATACATAAGTTTAACATTACCTCATGAATTGAAATACAACATATATGTTTTATTGGGAGAATCTAAAACTCTATGGTTATCCCTACAGGTCATTAATAATAAACTTATTAATTTACTAAGAAAATAAAACATAAGAAAGGGGTGAGCTTAGATTCTAGGTAAGGGTAAAAAATAAAACTAAAGATATCATAAACATAAACATTAGAAATGGTGAATAATGAAAAACACATGACTTTAAAAATAAATCTGAACACATTATGGTTAGAATAAGAGCGGAATAAATAATTCCATAATAAGGTATAATCATGGATATTATAATAGTCAAACAAATACATGATCTTTAAATTACTAGTTTGATAATGAGGGAAGTCATAATGCGGGACATTATAACCATACATTCAAGGCCTCATGTCAAGACCATAAAAATCAGTTTTGTCAAGGCCTCTTTCCAAGACCATAGTTTCTCTCATGAGGCATACAGATGCACCTATGAGAAATAAAGGGCCCCACCTAACACTTAGTAATTACATCTAATTCCTCTTATTAATGGGGATAAAAATAAACAACATATATATTCATATTAAAACAAACATATTAAATGTAAATAACTTTCCCCGTACATTAAACATAAACACTAACCATTCGAAGTATATTGGTGAATTCTACCAATATAGAAATCCAAATTAAACCTAAATATAATCACTTAAACAAGATATTAGAAATGATATCATAAAACTATATTTAATACAAGATTCATCTAATTATGTTGAAATAAATAAAAATAATTTTAAATGAGACTATTGAGAAATTCTTGGGGAAATAATCCTTAAACATTACAAAGTGTCCCATACCACCATGAAACATTCAAATCACAACCCCTTAGAATATCATGAGGATACAGATACTATTGATTTGATATACCAAGTGGAATTACATACACCACATCCAAGTAATAAGTGGGGAACAAGACATATATCTTATAAAATGTAAATTGAGGTGAAAAAAATCTATTTTACTTTGGAAAGAATAATATTTTTTGGAAAAACATTTTTATTTTTAATATATATATTTTTAAACATGTATATATCAGATAATAAAAGTTATTAATATTTATATTACATTTTAGGCATAAATGATGGCCCGTTGAAGTGAAATCATGTAAAATGTGTTTTTAAAGAAGATTTAGAGTTAAAACATTTTAGTGCGGTTTATGGAATTCATTTAAGATATTTTAAAGTGAAAAGGAATGTTATATTTTAGAGAATCATAAATTATCAAAAATATCTTTTTAATGTTAAAATTTGACATTTTAGATTGTAAAATCTAGAATAAAATAGATTATAGAGTGAACTTCAAAATAGGTAATAATTCAAGAAGTACCTTGAACTAGGCTTGCATTTCTGAACAATTTCAGAAATATTATATTAAAACATGTTACTCCCTATAAAATAAAGTAGGATTATTATTGATAAACATATATAGAACATTATAAAAGAATTTATGGGTATTATATAGTAATAAATAATAATTTCATTGAGGTGATTTGACAATAAGATCAACCCGAATGGAAATGGTCGTTCAAGTGGAAAATACTTAAAACTTTGTAATCAATTGAATTAGATGCCCCAAAATTAACAATACTAAAATGATATATTTGATATCATAAAAATGAAGAAATTAATTTTATGTAAAATAAATGGGAAATATACATACACCATACACAAGTAGTAGTATTGAATATGGAATATCTCACAAAAATTGAAGTGAGATCAAGGAACCCTTGCATTATGTCTGAAGGTGTTCTCTACTTGATCGTAATGACATGAATAATAAAATTTAGATTCATTAATTATTAATTTCATAACCTATTCTTCATTTACTTGATTTATTATAACCTTCTTAAGTTCATTCCTGGCCTTTTTATGGGTTGAGAGGTTCAATTTCATTGTTCGGGCCCGTTTGTTTCATGATCGGTATACTTATATAAATGAACGAAGAATCATGTAAAATGAAGATGGTTTTCTTGAATTGAATCTATATGTTATTAGTGAACATACATAAGGTTACCTGGTTTTAAATTTCATTTTTTTACTTGGAGGGAAGATGAATCATTATATTAATTATTTAATGATAAATATTTGGGTTAATCAGCGGTTTTTGATCCCAACGAACTCATTTTTCTTTATAAATAAAACCATGTGTAAAAAAATAATTCAGATAAATATATGAGAAAAAATACATATATTATAGTCTTTTTAAACCATAATAATGGTTTAATGACCATAATTTAAGATGGTAATAAAAATTTAACACCCATTGTCCTTGAATGTGGTAAATTAGCACATCTCAGATGATGTTTTTACTACTAACATAAAAGAAGTGTAAAGGAGATATGATAATAAATTATTACATAATAATAAAAAATTTAAATTACATGTAAGGTAGTGGAGTTTTCATAACATTTGGACAAGGTGATCATATAAAAGAAAACAAATGAACATGAAAATAAAGTAAAAGAATTGAAAAGCGGAATTTACCTCTTAAATTAATATTCCTTGAGAGACTCTTAAGGGAATAATATTTGGTATTTTTATGAGACAAAGATCTGGTGAATTTAGGTTATAATCTTAGGAGGATATTTGGGAATAATTTAGGCAAGGAAAAATTCTTGAGAGGAGTGAAGAGAAGAGGTAAGGAGGGTGGTATTTATAGTGGAGGAAAGGAGGGGTTTCTCATTATTTTAAGCATTATTTTAATATTTTTTCTCAATACTATGAATAGTATTTATTTATATTGCCAAAACCATATTAAGATCACGTGAATTTGATCCATGTGTTCTAACATATTCCTTACATCTCTTATGACTCAATAAACCACGACATTAGCATTTATCATAAATCATCTTATTTAACTATTCATAAAAAATCATGTATTTTAGAAAAATCCAAAACTATAACCCCAACCATTTTTTATGTGTAGAATAAAAAATAGACTCCATTTTATCATAATAATTTTCTAAATATGTTAAATTTAATTTTTAAATAAAATCATTATTTACTTGAAAAATAGAGATTTTATATTTAAAATTGCTTTTATAATACTTTAAAAAGTTAACTATGGTCTCAAAAAAGTATCCTAAAATCATAGGAAAATAACATATTTATTTTGGAACCCATTTTATTAAAATTAAATAATTTATTAATTTTAAAATTTAATTAAATATTTATCACTCAAAAATATATGAATACTTTATTAATAATTTATAAAACATTCTACTTCATTTATAAGGTGCCTATATTTTATTTGTACTTTCATGGGTGAGATTACTATTCATATGTCTCATATTATAATTCATAATGGTTAAATTAATATTCATTAGGTTATATTACTATTCATAAGTGCATATTTCTATACTTAAGGTTAGATTACTATTCACCAAAAATTAAGTTTGTCCTATCAGACTCCAAAAATTACCCTTAACGCAACCGTGTATGTCAGATTTTCGATACTAAAATAATAGAAGTGGAAAAATTATGTTTAGAGGATCAGTTATATCAAAGTGGTTTTTAGGGACATAGTGGTTCATGCATTCAATATTAAATTTACACATAAATCCTTGGGGTGTAACATTCTCCCCTCATTACAAAAATTTCATCCTCCAAATTTTGAAATTGATTTTCAGAAGTTAATGGTTGATACTTTAAAATTACTTTATGGGAAACCCACATAGTAAATATGGTTAAAATATCCTCTTAATAAGTGGGAATGAGAAATTCAATGGTTACAAAAAAACAACACATTCTGATTGAATAAAAATTTCATGGAAGAATAATCAAATCATCTTATTCTAAGGGAAAGTGATAGAGAAAATGCTCAGATGAAAGATCATTACCAAAAATCCATAAGCTATAGTTATGAAAAAAAATTATAATAGTAATTGTTTTATTTAAATCTCTTTTCCTAGAGTTAAGGAATTATTGAAATCTATAAGATTATAAATATATTTTTCTATTTCATAAACAATATATTATCATTTATCTATGCCTTGAAGTATCTATAATTCATCTCTTATCCCAGGTTGCATCATGTGGTGACATTAAAATCTAAATACTCATTCAAAGATCAACTTAAACCATTTCATTAATAGTTTATCATTCTAAAGGATAATGATACAACACTTTATAATCACTCCCATATCCATCCTTGCTAGATCCATGTACACAAGGTCCTTATAAATCCTCGTTTTGGTTATAAATCCACGATCCAACCTTCACAATGAATCTCCTACCTTATTTCCCTTTAGTCAACATGAAGGATCCCTAAATTTTTTAATTCAATACCTGTGAATAAACTCATCATGTATCCTCTCGAAATATGGTAGCAACTCAAATTTCCATAAAACCTTTTTTGGAAACATGAAATCATCCTTACACATGCTATTGGATATACCCCTTATATCCATAAATGTTATAGAATCCATCAATGATATCATAGACCACTTATAAAAAGGACAATAATCAGTTTTGAGTTAGTGAGTACATATCCAAATCAATCATTTATTCATCATTATCTTAATCATCAATAATATATTTAGGGTTTTGCTTCCCTCATACATATACTTTCCCAAGATATTGACTTTTTACTGAGTCACTTATCCTTGGTACAATTCATCATATGACCTCAAATTCTTAATGAAATAGTACAATAATACAATCCTCATATATTCCATAATTATTATAACCAGTACATTGGTGATAAAATATTTAAATGACATGATTCTTAACAAATAATTTTAATCCTTACACCTCATCCATGGTTGTATAATGACTTGATCATTATCCAATAACATCATCTGGGGAATATTCGTTTGACACTTGGGACACTGATTCACATAGTGTCCCTTCTCCCTGCAGTTGTAGCAATGTACAATTGAAACCTTTTTCTTACCCTTGAAATCATAAAATTGGTTTCATTTTTCTCCAAACATATAAAAAAACTCTTATTCCTTCCATTCATTTATCGATATTATTCATTCCACATTTATTACATGTTGGAAAAACCTTCTTTCACTTCTTCTCTTTATCGGTATTTTTCTCTTCGATCAACTTCATTTCTTGATTCCATTCAACGCCATAGGACCCATATAATTATTTACATATCTTTTTATAAAATTATTCTATTTCCTCATATGTTGGGGAATCTTGGGTGACTATCTTCATTCAATAATATGGCTTAATACCATAAGAGATATTAACCTTATCACTATTTTCTTCATGTGCATTGGTGAAGTTCTAATTCCTTATACTAGGCACCCTTTCTATATAACAACATACACTAGATTAGTTTATGAATAATATAGTATAATGTCACCATAGAAAAATACATAGCATAAATTGAAATACTATGAATAACTAATATCAAAATAAAAAACATGTTTTCTTTGAGGGAAAATTTACAGTTAAATCCTTTTTAATGGATTGTAAGAAAATGCAAATTATCCTAATCATATCCCCTAAGAGTGTCAAACTAGGTGCATAGTAAGGCTCATTGTCATGTACAAGGTTACCTAGGTTCAAGCCTGAAACTCATTGTCAGAGTTGTTACTCATAGGTAAATCTATTCCAGAACTACATCAACTTGTAGTATATAGAGAGATATGCATTTTCTAGAAAGATCTATATAATATATTCATTACCAAAATTCGAGGAATGATCTTGTATGTTTACCCTCAAATACTATCTTATGGTTTTGTTCCATAATCTACGTTTTATAAATCTTGTTTCCATGTTTCTTACAAAACAACATCTAATACCAAGTGCAACACCCATACACTAGTTTCCTGAAACAAGTGCATTATTTCATTACATTGGCATTGTTACAAGGAATTTTTATCATGAAGGACGTATTAGTTTAGTAGTTTTGGAAAACCAGATATACACATATATTCAAAATTAAAATTTTAAATAAAATACAAAATATAATATTTATTGGGATCATCCAAAACTCTATTTTTATTCCTACAAGTCATTCATAATAAACATCTTCAGATCCTGAGAAAATAAATCATATGAAAGGCATGATCTCATTTGCTTAGTAAGGGTAAAAAATACCACATAAGATATCATAAACATAAACATTATGAATTTTTAATAACTAAAAACACATGACTTTAAAAATAAACTGGAACACATTATGGTAGGAATAAGAGTTGAATAAAAAATTCCATAATAAATCAAAATATTGGGTATTCTACTAGTGAAATAAGGACATGTTATTTCAATTATTAGTTTCATAATGAGGTAATTAATAATGCAGGACATCATAACCATACTGTTGAGGAATCATACCAAGACCATAAATATCCATTTTGTCAAGGCCTTGTGCCATGGCCATAGTTTGTCTCACGAGACATACCAATTCACTGAGGGGCTATAGTAGGACCCACCAGACTCTTACTAAGTCCAATTAATTTCAATTATGAATTGGGATAAATATAAACAAAATATACATTCATATTGAATCTAATATATGAAATGTAAATAATTAAACCTAAACAATAACCATTCGAAGTATATTGGTGAATGATATCAAGATAGAACATACACATTCAAAAAAACCACTCAAACAAAATATTTTAACTGTTATCATAATAATATATTAGATAAATGATTCATCAAAGGATTTTTACATAAATAAAGATAATTTTAAATGAGACCATTGAAAAATTCTTGAGAAAATAAACCTTAAACATTCCAAAGTGTCCCATACCACCTAAAACATTCAAATCATAATACCTTAGAAAATCATGAGAATAAGGAGAATATTTATATGATATAAAAAGGGGTATAAAATATATCAAATAAAGTAAAAAGTGGATAAAAAGACATGTATCCCATAAAAGTTAATGTGAGGTGAGAAAAATCAATTTTACTTTGGAAAGAAGAGTTATTTTGGAAAACCATTTCAATTAGTCATAAATATGGTCTTAAACATTTATATTCTAGAAAAGAAAGGCTAAGGGAATGTAGAATAAAATTGAGGCATAAATGATGTCCCAATGAAGTGAAATCATATAAAAAGTGTTTTTAAAGAAGCTTTAGATTTAAAACATTTTAGTGTAGTTTAAGGAATTCATCAAATAGATCTTAAAGGGAAAAACATGTTTTATTTAGTAGAACCATAAATGAAACAAAATATATCTTTGATGTAGAAACTTGTGATTTTATAAAGATAAATATAGCATAATATAGATTATAGAGTGAACTTCAAAATAGGTAATTATTTGAGATGTTTCCGGAACTGATCTTGTATTTCAGACTTTTTTGAATTATTATTTTAAAACAGGTAACTACCATTAAAATAAAGAAGGATTATTATTGTTACACATATATAGAACATAAAAAAATATTCTTTAAGGAGTAATTATGAATAAATAATAATTTCATTGTGGTGAGTAAAAAATAAGAGAAACCCGAATGAAAATGGATATTCAGGTAGAAAATACATAAAACTTTGTAATCAATTGAATCGTATGACCCAAAATTAATAATCATAATATAATAAAATGAATATAATGAAAATAAATACATTAATGATATGAAACTTCAATTTATAGTATACATTCACCATACACAAGTAGTAGTAGTGAATATAGAATATCTTACCAAAATAAAAGTGAGATGAAGGAGCCCTCACCATAAGTCCGAAGGTGTTATCCACTTGATATTAATGACCTGAATTATCAAATTTAGGTTCGTAAATTAATAATTAATGAAATTATAATTTATTTAATTGATTTATTATAACCTTATTCAGTTAATTCATAATCTTTTTGATGGGTTAATAGTTTCAATTTTCTAGTTCGGATCTGTTTTTTTCATGATCGATATATTATATACAAGAGAAAAGAATCATGTAAAATGAGGATGGCTATATAGAATTTAAGTTACATGTTATTTTTTAATATCTATAAGGTTACATTGTTTTAAATTTCATTTGGTTACTTTGAATGAAGATGAATCGTTATATAAATTATTTAATGATAAATGTTTGTGTTAATTAGTGGTTTTTGAACACAACAAACTCATTTTTAATTATAAATCAAATCCATGTGTACAAAAAGATTCCAGAACCATATATGACACATAATAAATATATTATATTCTAGTTCAACCATATTAATGGTTTAAAGACCTGAATTTATGATGGTAATAGAAATTGAAAACCCATCATTCTTGAATGTGGTAAATTAGCACATCTTGGATTGTGTTTTTTACAACTAGTATAATATAAGGGTAAAGGAGAGATGATAATAACGTATTCCATAATCATAACAAAATTATAGTACATGTAAGGTATTTTATCATTTATAACATTTTAATGAGGTTAGGTGAGTATATAAAATAAAACAAAGGAACATGAAAATTATGTAAAAGAATTGAAAAGAGTAATTTAACTCTTGAATTAATCTTACTTGAGAGCCTCTTTAGGGGAGACGATTTGGTATTTTTATCAGACAAAGGGACTCTCGACGTGGGGAGTGAGTTTAAGTGTAGATTTGGGAAGAACTTATACAATGTACAAGGATTTAGAGGGTTAAAGAGAAGAGGTAAGGAGGGGTGGTATTTATTGCGGAGGAGAGGAGGGGTTTCTCATTATTTAAATAATTAGTTTAGTATTTTTTTTGCAAGACTTTGAATATTTTTGATTCATGTCAACAAAAATAGTAATACGCGCATGTGATTTCTAACCAAGTTTTCATACATCATCCTTACATCACCTATGACTTGATAAACCATGTATCTAGCATTTATCATAAATTATCATATTTTACTATCCATAAAAAATTCATGTATTTTATAAAAATCAAAATAATTAACCGTAACATTTTTTTGATGTGTAGAATCAGCAAATGGACTCCAATTTATCAACATAATTTTCTAGATATGTTATATTTAATTTTTAAATAAAATCTTTATTTACATTAATAATATAGTTTTTTTATTTAAAACTACTTTTGTAATACTTTCAAAAATTATCTATGGCCTAATAAATTTTTTGTTAAATCATAGGAAAACAAATGATATATTTAAGAACCCATTTTATGAAAATGAATAAATTTATTAATTTAAAATTTCAATTAAATATTAATCACTCACAAAAATAGTATTACTTAATTTAATAATTTATAACATATTCTACTTCTATTATTTGGTGCCTAAATTTTATTTATATATTCGTGGTTGAGGTTACTATTCATAAGGTTTATATTACTATTCACAAGGGTAAAATTAGTATTCATAAGGGAATATTACTATTCATAATGGTTGCTTTCTATTCATAAGGGTAGATTACAATTCACAAAAAATTATATTTGTTCTATCAGACTCAAAAAATCACCCTGAATGTAACAGTTCATGTCAGATTTTCAAAATTAAAATCATTGAATTAGAAAAATTATGTTTATTCGATCAGTTATAAAAAATAGTTGTTTTTAGAGAGTCAATGTTTCATGCATTCAATAATACTTTTTTTTGTAAATCCAAGGGGTGTTACAAGAGTAATTTTATATATTTTTTAGTATTCATGGAATAATTGTTTCTCTTCTTCTTTTTACGTATCATACTGAGATTTTATTACTCAAACAATATTTTAAAATGTTTTTCATAAGGTTTTATGATAGGTATGAGAATCATAGAAGACCAGATGAATGATGTGAAGACTTTTCATGAAATTATTTCATGTTTTTATTAAAAACTTTTGTATTATGGAAGAAATGGATACTGTTATAGTAGTATCCACTTTTTATTCTTGTGGGTTGATTTGTATGAAATATTTCTTTATATTATAAAATTATATACTAGAAATAACTTTGGAAATGTAATGATGTAAATTCTACTAGAATTTACTATATTATGTAATGTTTAAGGCTGTTTCCTTTTACCCACATCATACAAAGGTGTTAATAAAAGAACCTCTTTAAAAGTGAAAGTGGGAAACATAAGGGTAACTAAAAGATAAGAATAACTAGGTTTCCCCATGGGAAAACATTGGTGGGAAATTAAATGATTTATTTATGAGGAAAAACTAATTCCTATAAACTAATAGAGATTGATAGAGAACATGTTTAAGAGGAAGTCAATGACAACGAAAATACAGACCAAATAGGTGTGGAAAATGTCATTAATATCATTAAAAAAATGGTAATATGATAAAATTTTATTTTAATATAATTTTCATAAGGTTTAAGGATTTATTTCACCATTTATAATGAAATAATAAATAAATATACTCACTTGACAAGTGATATTTTTTCCTTTGACATATTTCCACCACAATATCATATTTTTTCTTGACTATGAGTACAGACAATGAATTTTACTATTCCTAATGCTAAAAATCAACTTTTAAAGTCCAAATAAACAAAAAGTGGATAGTCTTGATATTACAAAAGGCTTTAGTCATTTCCTAAAAATAAAATGGATATAATATGGTAAGATAATTCAAAAAATGTGTATACCTTCATATGATACATTAATAATCAAAAGTAATACAAAAAGTTCAAACAAAATTATTTCATAAAAAACTATCCTTAAAATTATTCAAACTGTTATTGGCTAAGTTGGAAAACAAATATACAAATGATTTGATAATATATTCATCCAAGATAAATCAATCATTATTATTCAAATAAATTCCTTTTTTTAAATAAAGTTAATCTTAACTTGTAAAAATGTTCATACTTACTAGGACACCACATAGGCTTGTGGTATGTGTCACTCCCTTGTCACCATTTTGTTGTGGGTTCAAGCCCCATAATCTATCTATATGTGATAGGGTTTCACATTGAATACTAGTTGTCCCCTTTTTATTAATACTAAAAAAGAAATCATCTATAAAAACAGTTCATGTTTATCCTAGGGGTTATAAACACATCATCCCAACAAAATCATTATAAATTTCATTAATCATTTTAATATATCATCACTTAAATTTTAAAATGGGTGTCTAATACTTTAAACATATGATAATTCTTAACCTTATGAACCTATGAAGGTATCCAAAACCCATAATATTTCCTCAAATGAAATAATTCAAATCATCATATTTATCTAAACCAACATTTGATACCATATATAAGTGACCAGGACTTGCACACCAAGATCTACAATAAAATCCATAACTTTCATTTCTTTTTATGATACCGATTATTAGGAATTGATTTTTTCCATTGAAACCATAAAAAATTAAAAGGAAATCTTGGGACACTAATATTTAGGAGTACATTTTAGGTTTATAGTTTTATAGAATTAGTAAAAACTCTTACATAGACAATTTACATGATTTTAATTATAATTTCATCCACTTAAACCGGATTTTATTTATCAAATTTATACATAATCAACATATCCATGAAATACCATATAGACATAACTCGTTCAACATCATTTCAATAAAATAAGATGAAAATGAGTCATAATATGGGTGAGATGAAATTCTCAAAAACGGAAATCAAAATCCTCAACAAATTAATTCCATCAATGAGCATAAAAGTGCATAAGGGTATGATGACATAATCAATGTGAATGAGTGAATCATAAAGGAACTCATACCCATATATACATGTATAATCAAAAACAAAAAACATTGAATATAAAATAGACATCAAAATAAATAATCAGTATATATTTGATATAAATATATATCAAGAGAAACATTATACCCCCATATAAAGCATAAAGAAAACATACTATTATCCCGGGACATCATCTCATTGAAACGTTAAAAAACCCTTGAAGAAACCTTAAATATTTAAATAAATATATAGAAAACATATAATAATAATAATTGGAGATCATATTCATTACCCAATTCATTTGATTTTGTATTTGGGTTCACCATTAAATTAGGTTATAACGGGATAACCTAATTCTAGTTGGGTGCACTGACAATTATAATATCCAAGAACCATAATATGAATAAATAACATGGATAAATCATTTAATTAAAACTCATTGAAAATTACTTTATTATTTTTAGAATATGATTGACCCTGGGAAAAGAATTGGGTTCCACAATAATATATTTAAAACTTGGTTATCCCCTAGAAAATAAATGGGTTTCAATAAAATCTTTTTGAAACATGATTAGCCTATGGAAAAACATTTGGCTCCACAATAATCTCTTTAAAGCACGATTATACCATAGAAAAGAAATGGGTTCCATAACAAACTCATTGAAACATTATTAACCTTCAAAAAATAAATGGGTTCCACGACAATCTATTTGAAACATGATAATCCCATGGAAAAGAAATGTGTTCCATAAAAAACTCTTTGAAACACAATTAAACCATGAAAAATAAATGGGATCCATAAAAATCAACTTGAATAAAAATTAACCCATGGAAAATAAATGGGTTCCATATAAATCTCATCAAAACATTATTAGCCCTTGAAAATAAATATGTTCCATAAAAATCTCTTTGAAACATGATCAAACCATTGAAAATAAATGAGTTCCTTAACAATATATTTGAAACATTCACAATCCATCAATAGAAAGAAATAAGATGATATCAATGAAAAATATTCCTAGTGGAGTATAAGGAATGACGAGGTTAGTTCGAATAGATAATTGTAAATAAAAATCAAAAGATCACTAAAAACATTCTTGAGGAAAATAATCTTTAAACATTCCATAGTGGTCTATACCACAAATAAATATTTGAATCACAATCTCTATTAATGGAAAAAATTTAAATGAAACAAATAACATCATGATAATAAGGATATTAATGATATAATATATAGAAAGTAAATTATTTACATGTTATAAAATAAAATAAGTGTGTAACATAAAAAACATCGAAAGGAAGGAAAATTGTGACCAAAATCCATTATATCTTTTATAACATTGAAGACATAAACCCAAATAAAGATAGGTCATAAAATGGATATTTAAATCCCCATAAATTAATGTATAATAATTGAGAGATAAATTAATTGGTATTTTATATACCATATAAAAGTAATTAGGTTTATAATAATAAATAATTCTTGATGGAATTTAAATTGAGACGAAAACCTTAGCAACTATGGTGACATATTAATTGGAAACACAAAAAGTAATAATCATAAAATGAAACATTTAAATAAAATGAATTTAAAATAATGAATTATATAATATATCAAAATGTTCATTAGATACACCAAACAAAATAAATAAGTGTTGAATATGACATTTATCTTACAGATACATAAAGTGAGAGTAAAATCCACAACAACTATGGTAATATCTAAATCAGAAGACCAAAAAGTTATAATAATCAAATGACACATAAATACCATTAAGATATAACAATTAATGATATAATATAATTTTGTTTAATTATATAAACTACAAAAAATAATTTAGTGGTGAATATGACATTTGTCTCATATATATAAAAATCAAGATGAAAATCCCTTACAAAGATTGTACAATTGGAGTGAGAATAAATAAATGAAATAATAATTTTAGAAAAATATAAATCCAAAAAATAAAATTTTATATACATTATAAATAGTCATATTTTTTCCCACATATTATTGACATAACATAATCAAGTAAATGTATGTTTAACCCAATGAGTGGAAATTGAGTTAAGAAATCCCTTACCCTTAGTCCAATTTTTAATGATTATACTATATCTTCCAAAATACTAAATTTATGTTAATTATTTACATGATTAACAAAATTTTAAAAGTTTATTATTACTTTTATTTCCCTTAGAAACATTTTATATAAAAATACATAATCAATAATGTTTATGTGGTATTTTTATATCATATTCGACTTATGTGTCAGAACTGACTTCGATAGGTCGACTAAGGTCAATGCATTTTTTATTTAAAAAAATAAAGAAAATTAATCAGACCTTATTTATCAATTTTTTCCATCAATTATACTTTTAATGGAAAATGTGAATTATGGTTATTGAAAATGAACAGAAGATATGATCATATAGATGTTAGATCATACATACTCAAGAGTAATGTTTTCGTTTTTCAGTGATCATTATGGAAAGAAGGTAAGTAATGTTTTCTTTTTTAAATAATATTTATATCAAAAATAACATATTATTTAATTATATATATGAATATATATCATTCTTTTGATGTGGTGATGAAAATTGAATAATCACATCGCTTTGAGGAGATGATAGTCTACGCGTCCATGAATGACATTATCACTTTTTCAGTGTGTGAAATAGAAAGAATAAAATGATATGTTATCTATGCAGATATATAAATATTTCATGAATATCATAAATATTTAATTTATATCATTTTTTTAATCATACTTTATAGATTCCATTATAATCAATAATGAATCTATTCACTTTAAGGAGGTGAGAGTCCACACATCCACAAATAGAGTTATCGTATTTCTAAAAATGGAAATCAAGATGGTATGATTTATATAAAAATTAAAGAAAAATAAATACATCATAAATATAATATATAAAATATAAAAATATTTTTTACCTCATAATTACCAACTATGAGAAGCATTAAAGGAAAAATGTATGACATAATTTCATGAGGTGGTAATCCATAGTACAAATAAACAAGGATTTCAATACCTATTTGATAGAATTGTGTGTATGTGTATGATAGACCATAAAAATTTCAAAATATTAGTTTATTTAATAGAATGCGGTTATAATATAATCATGATATAATAATAATTTAAGGAGTGGAGAAATAATTAAAAACAAGTGCTCATTGAAGAATGTTACCAATTCTTCAGGTAACTCCTTTGGTGTTCACTAATAGACTTCCATGGTTTCCTTTATTCCAAATTTGTTGTATCTAGGATTTAACATCCCATCCCATAGGGGTCTATTCCGTGACATCCCAATGATTGCCTCCAATATGTCTGGTGTTGGTGACTAGCATCGAGTATGAATTTCACTAACATGGGATGCATTTCCTATGTACATATATGCGAACACACAAAAGAGGAAGGGTAAAAAATTAAGTAAACCATACATGAGAACAACTAAGGATAACACAACCAGAGTGAAAATGAAATGTAAATTATAAAAGGGTGACCGGGTCCATAATACAATCCCACCATAATAAAGACCGAGCATAAGTAAAACCCCATGTCCCTGAAGAGCATCCTCTAAAAACCCTACTTGAAGGGAAGGTTAAGGATAGATTCCTAAACCCATAAGAGTGTGCCCCATTTGTATTTTATCACTAATAACCACCAGGTCTACGTCCTCCTAGAACTCCATAAAATCTTAGGTCATCTTCATAAGAGATGACACATGTGGGAAAAGCACATGTATGGGTGAGTAAAACAATACTGAGTAGGAAACCCCCCAAAAAAAGATAAAGAACATGGTAAAACCCAGAAAGAAATAAAAAATCTGCTCTATATAGATATATGCCCATACATATTATAAGAACATCCATATATACTCTTCTCATAAACTAAGAATCATAAGGATCAAACTCATAGCAAGAAACATGATTCTCATCATTGGTTCAAAAGGTACCATATAAAACCAGAAGAATAAACTCATGGTTCCCTACCATCCCATATGGAACTAATCCAATAGGTGCACTCCATCAAGAACAAATCTACCATTATTAATGGTATGTCTGAGAGAATGTGCTCCATGTTAAAAATAATACTAGGTCCAGATCCAGTGTTCCTTACTAGAGGTTATGTCATTGTTGCCTTGCACCCAACACAAGACTAAGGAAACCCAAGTGGAGAGGACCTCCCTCACCATTATATACAGATGAGGGAGCCCTACTCCTAACCATCTCGCAAAACCTCTATCGCTCCTATAAAAAGAGGACCATACCTTAACCTATCGATGGATCACTAGCTCATTTCTAGTTATAATTATAATGATGTGGATAGGAACCCTCCTCACTACTATGTCCAATAGTCATTGGAGGTCCAACTCCAGGGGAGGACCCGCTGCCCACAGCTACTTGGTTTGGGGGAGTGAAACTCTATATGTAAGGATCTGCACCCTGTTCCTTCAGGGGAGTGTGAATCAAGAAATACCCACACCCAAATCCTACAAGGGAGTATGAATTCATAATTTGAGGACCTTTACCATACCTGATAGGGGAGTACTACTCAGTAACTAGAGGAACCACACTCGGTACGATAGGGGAGTACCGACTCTGTCTGTTCATGTGTAAAGGAACCATTCCCTAGACCAACATGGGAGTACAAAATCTTATAAAAATGTATCAACACACTATATTGTATGGGATCACCTAATAAATGTACATTAGATATGGAGGACCCCCACCCTAATCATAGAGGGGAGTACCGACTCCTATGATTGAGGACCCACACCTTGTCCCATAGGGGAGTACATACTCTTACTTAATGAAAATATTTGGAAAAACATACCCTACTTTTTTATGTGATTAAAACCCATGGAGGAAGCTACCCAAAGGAAATGAACTTTATCCCCTAACGTAGGGTGTCCTAACTTTAGGAAACACACCGATTCCGGCTCATGCATACTCATACTAGGATGGCCTACTCCTCAAAGCACTAGGAATACTACCAACATCCAAAAAAACTCACTTACAGTATCTTAGAATGACCGTCTCATCATAAGAATCCCAACACCATAGGAGGCTCGTCAAATAGACTCTCCATTTGAATGTTACTAGAAATATAGTTAAAATGGGGGTTGTGGGGTCTTGGTCTGGGCGAAACCAGTCGGACCAACCCGACCCGACTCAAGGTTCGCTGAACCGACACACCGGGTTTGGCCTAATACTTCATCTCTAGATCAACCCTCTCCACCAAAACATAGTGAATTCATAATCCCCTCTATTTGCATGTGTTTTGTGGCCTTGAGTCGTAGTTCCTGCCACCCCTTCGATGGCTTCGTTCCACAGCTTCTTCAAAATGTCCAACTATGTAAACACGACCGCCGTCAGTGAACCCTTTCATGGTCCACCGTTGCATCTTCAGTGCTCCAATTTTCATTCTGAAATAACTCTTACGGCCCTCATATTGCGTACTTCATCACCATGGGCTTTAATCCACATTACGACCCCTTCTGCTAAAAGATGATCGAGCATCGATATCTCCCACACTACATTGATCCAATCACAACCATCATTGTCACAACTACTCTAGGTCATTAAAAGGATGGATATATAATTTTTTAATGTTACTGTAAGGAATTTTTGCTCATTGATCGATCGTTTGTCATCCAACAAAGAATGCGAAGAACCTGGGGGAGAAAAGAACAAAAGAAACCCGAGGACAGAACCTCAACCATTTATTCATTCAAGCCTTGATCCATTCCTATAGAAGGATCAAGATATACCAAAAACCCATGAAACTGATAATTATAATCAAGTTGTTCAAATAATCAGTCCCTAATAATCCCCTTAATATAAATCCCATCCCAAATAGGTGATCGGTCCACATGCCAATTTATTTTTTGACTGGTCCGCGTTATTCATGAGATTCAAGAATGGGGAATGGAAACCAAAACAAAAACACCCTACCAAGATCCATTTTGATCATTGATAAAGGGAAACACTACGTCATTGTTGATCATCGACCCACCACTCTTTTGATCCAAGTCATGATCTTGATCCGCCAATCCATTGGAATTCGTTTGAGGTGTCTCCATTTCCTTTCCTTAGAGGATTTACAAGGTTATGGAAATAATCCTGTAATCTTAAAAAATGTCATATTAAATGAAATATCATGCTGTGTAAAATTAAAATATTTTTCTTAAATATTTTTATGACAATTAAATCCAAAAATAATATTTCACTCTCAGCCAACTCCTGTTGAGGTTAGGCCCCTCCTAAGGGAAAGTTACTACTGTGAACACAAAATGGCCCTCAGATTTCTAATCCATGAACCAATTTGAAAGATATTAAATTTCAAAGTTATACACATGAGATTTTTTAATTAAAACATGATCTTTAAGAATGTATTTGTTCAGGGAATGATGGGAATTGGAATCATGCTCCATCTCACCACTCTGTATCGTGATTTTCCAAAACAATTTTGAAAAATAAGTTTAAGAAAAACCCAAGTCATTATATTCTGTTCACTTTAGGGATTTTTATCCCTAAAAAGAAAAATCCTACACTCAAGGGAGATAAACTATGCTCCCTACTTGACTCCCATGCCAGCATTCTCACCAAGGGTCCCATTGTTCCTTACAAGCATGCACTCAGAGGAATCACCAAGATCAAAAAATCTTACATCAAACTTCTACCATGCTAAAATCGAGTGTTAATGTGCAAATTTTACATAGTTGTGACAAGTGTAAAATAACCAAGCACCATGATCTATTTGAAGTCATGGAGTGTAACGACGTACCTAAATAGTAACCAGACATAGACACTGATAGAACCCCACTATTCACATCAACCCCTTGTTAAACTATACAAAATCTTCCAAATGATTTTATCAATCATGGTTGATGCTGAAAACATAGGGGCATTACAAACGAAATGGGGAAACCCAAGAGTAAATATTGGGCTTACTAGGACATCTTTAAACACATCCAATGGCCACATAGCTTGCCAAAATAGAAACAATGTTACACCCTCTAGTGGCATCCCAACTAAGTATAGATGTTAAGAAACCATTCCACAGTATGTAAACATCATGGGGTCTAAATATTCTACCATGGAATGATTCTAAGAAAGTATATCCCTCTCTTAGGGCTTCAAAGAAAAAATAAGTAGACCAAGAAAACTCCATTGGTATGGTCAATATCTGATCCGACACTAAATCATGTAACCCTGCATATAACACATAATTCCAATGTATTCTACCACCACACATAATCTATGGGTCTCAAGAAGCCCTTCCATTGAAAGTCCTAAGAGAGAGTGTACCATGTGCTTCCTGGGTATCCTTTTTCACTAATAAAGGAATCATCATTCTATCACTACGGACACAATGAAACCTTTTCCTAAAATAGTCAATTTGGGAAGGAATAGTAGTTTCCCAAACCAAGAATGATGTAATAAGTCATAGATGGTATGAATAAGAGATCCCAACTATAAATATCGTATCCATGATTCAGGTCACACAATCATCGCTAGTTTGTGATTACCAAGTCTCCTCTAGTAGGAGTCCCTAAGATTGAGGGTCAATTCCACTGTTGAATCAGAACCTATAAATCTCAAACAAAACTCCCAAAAAATGAAGAATGACTAGAACCTATGTCCATTAATACAACAACAAAATGAAAATACACTGTTTATACATCAAATCTATTTTTGATCCTCAGGGTCATAACCATGACCTCATGCAGCTGTCATTGACCACATAATTTAGCACATTAATCGTAGCACGGACCACCCTGGGGTGGGGGTGGAAACACCGCAAACATTCTACCACCTCCTACTACTCTTCCAACTTCTCTGCATTTTCCACCTTCTTGAAGAACTCCCTATTGCAAGTGTTTTATTTTATAAGGAGGATCGTAGGATAACTCCCTCTCAATAGCACAACAGGTTAGACAATAACTTTCGAGATTCCCCTGTCATCAGAAGGGTAACACCACCTCTCCTATGGCTGATCTGGTCCCTAGCACTGCTCCTACGCCACAGAACCACATGTCTGAGTTCGATCATGGGTATTCCTTCTACGCCCCAGTCATGTCACGTGTCATTTTCTAGTTCTTACAGATTCCTATGTCTCATGATCTCTGTTGTGGGTTACATCCATATGATCCTCATCCAAGAAACTCTCAACCACCATGGCTCACTCCAACACCCCATCCTGATTCGGAACGCTAAGATATATCATACATGACCTTATCTCCCAGAGTAGAACCTTATTAAAAGCCCGTGGAATGAAAAATGGGTCCTGCACCACGTTCATATAGTATAATGAAAGATATATGTATATCACTGAGTATTACTCAACCATCATGCTGCCTTGATATAGATGAAATATCTGCTATATACATATCAAGCATAACATTGTTTGAAAGAACACCTCCCTAAAGAGGCTATCAAAGTCTGTCGCAGTGAGGGTAGCCTCATCATGTGTCTGGATCATGAATCACAACCAACTCCCCCACATATCCCGGATGTAGGTTTCCAGATAGGACTTCCATCTAGTCTAGATGCATCATAACTCAGCCGAAAACTTTCATAACTGCCTCCATCCAATCCTCTGCTACCTATGGATCTGTCTAACCTCAGATCCTGGGAGGTCACTACCTCTGGAACTCATGCAACACACTAAGATTATTTTCATCCTCTACCAGTAGCACTGGTAGAAACAGTTAGTCAAAGGGCGGTGGAATCATTGGTGCACCACCTAGGGGGTATCTCTGGTATCTGTCTTGTACCAACGCCTCATCACTAGAAATACCATCATCATGGTCGTGCAATAGAATCCTAGATGACTACCTGCATGGAGTCATCCTGAAATAGATCAATAAGAACTACGATCAATAGAGAATATCTGGATAGATGACTCTTAAAGGACATAGAAAACAAAAACCATTCTTATATTATTCATATTCCATTCATTTTCTTACAACCATTGTATTCATTTTCTATGTCAGAAAACATGTGTCTATAGTCCTAGTGTATAGATATGTCAGCCGTTGCACCAACAATGGAGTCCATGACCTGAAATCCAAACTTAGGAAAGTTAACACTATTTTCCCAAACCAAACTCACGGAATCCTTGTCCAAATGTGGACCTGAAACTGCCCTCTTATACCTCAAGATAAACATGGTGTTTCTTAAGATGAATGATAAAATATTTATTTTCAATTACATAATTTATTGAATAATTTAAATAAATCTGAATGAAGACATTTCATAATATTTCATGTTTTTACATGGAATAAATCTAAACTAATCCTCTTGTATCCCAATGGTTAGGGTATCTTAAATATGTTTAACCCAAGTGATATTCCAAAAATGAGGCACCTAATGGTTAGGGTCACCACATTAACATATTTATTTTTAAAGAACAATATTGGGGTAGCTAACTTTGGTATGGCCTACATAGTTTAATGATCATAGTCTTGACAAGTGTCTCCTTAGATGGTATTTATCACTTAATATTTTATAGGGTATTTAATATAACTATATTATATCATGTATACCAATTAAATGTATGCATGATTATAAATATTTAGTTTTTATCTCTATTTATTCTACCAAATCAATAGGTTCAATCCATGTTGACGTGTAACTCTTTATAAGACTTATGAACAAGATAATTTCATAATAGGTGAAAAATATAAAAATTATCATACATAGAATGTAACTCCTTATACTCCTGTAATTTTTTTATAAAAAACTGTTTAACTATTTAATCTAAAACACACATCCATTCATAATATAAAAAATTATATCTATTTGTTAGGTTGACAATAAAAAAAATCATTTATTTAAACATGAGATAAACATGTTGATGTGTAACTATTTTCCTGAATTATGAACAAGATCATGTAATAGATGAAGTAAACAAAACCAATTTCCATACCTAGAATGTCACTCCAAATATATATGTTTCAAAATTTATAGATGAAATTTAACTATTTAAACTAAAATATACATCTATTCATAATATAAACAATAATCTCATTGAATTAAGAATATAATACAATAAATAACTGAAAAAATCATATATAAAAACATGAAAAAATAATTAATGAAATATTCATAAATAAATTATAAATAATATATAATTTATCCAAGTATTATTGAATTGCTTGAACTAAATAAATATTAAACTAGTATGATTTTCACCAATGTGAACTTATTCATATTGAAATTAATATTTAATTTGAATTAACTATATGTAATCATTAAAAATAGTCCTTTTATTATTTTCAAGAAGATCCACGTTTTGGTGGTTTAGTGGTAACCCTCAAAAAAGTCACCAATTATAAAAACATTAGATAGAAAATAAAAAATTCCCAAATTCCAAAACACTAATAGCTTTAACCTAACCAGATTAGAAGAAAAAAAAAACTAAAATCAGAATCATGCATGATTGAGGATATATGATACCTCAATATAAGACCCTCATATGAGGATAATAAGTAGAAAATAGTGAACCCATTGATTTATAGTGACACTTCCTGGAAGATCCTTTGATATCATGATCTAGAAGAAGATGAAGAAAATATTCAATGTTCCTTATTACTCTTCTAGTCAAAGGGTACACCCATATATTTCCCAAATAGGTCTCTTTAATCATTTAGAAGATGAAACATGATACTATCTTTAATTTGAAAAGAGTTAATATTCACAACCATTAATTAATTATCAGTAGGGAAATGGTCATGATCAACATCTCAAAAAATATAACTAAGATGTGTTTCAAACAACTTCTTGCATGGATCATCAAGTACCTAAGGAAATTTCTCCAATAACATTATACCACTCTCCACCTTAGTCAGTTTGGTGGTGGTTTGGGATATAATAAATTCATTGGGTGAAGCCTTACCGAATTGTAGGTATGAAGACTTCATTTTTAATGAGAAATTATTGGGAAATGAGTTATCCACATGATCTTTCATTCCAATGTCCTCAATAATAGTTTTGAATAGAGAGATCTTCTATAATATATTTACATACAGTTCCTAGAGTAGATCTTTTGAAAATTCAAATTTCATATGTGTATGGGGAAGACCTTTACTAGAAGATCACGTGACTACATTTCTGTGTGAATATGAATAGTCTTTCCATGCCCGCACATTCTTCATCAACATGGTAAATCCCTATGAGTACACCACTAATATATTATCTTTAATAGAAGCCGATTGATGAAAATAAACCTATTGAACCTCTTCCTTTATCTCATAATAGATTTTTTGGGTATCACATTCCTTCTCAAAATCATTTCCATCCATATTCCCACACTTTAGTATTTCCCCTATTATCACACCTTTGTATTATTCCACCCATCCTTTGAGTCTCGAAAATCTCTATCCAATGATACAAAATTGAGTAAAGTTTTCATGTCATATGGAGTATTCCAAATTACCTGATAGGTATGGATCTTAAAAAAGATCTCTTACAGCTAGGACCTCATAATTTATCTTCTACCACTCATGTTAATTATGATATGTGTGTTGAATTTTAGGACTCCCAAATCATTTGGAAATATTCAAACCATATTGATTCTACATGTATCCCACCTACATTATAGCAAGATGTAATGGAAAAAACTCGACCTTAGATTTAGAGTTTTAGAACACTAATCGAGACTACTACTGGGTATTGTAGCATGAATCATTACGTCTATATTCCCATACTTATGAGTCTTTGGGAGAATATTTTTATTTGCATAATCCTACCTTATACCCATACCATCAAATGGGCTTCCAATGCCAAATAAATAATGAGTATAATTCTCCCTAGGACTACTGAATGGAACTTGAGAAGGTTTCAAATCCATTTTATGTGAATGTAAAGTACTAGAATAACCATCCTTAAGTGAAGGACCTACAATTACTGAGTTCTCTACCACCATCATGATCGAGCAGGATGAGCTACCTTGTAATGAAAGTTTCAAGGTATGGAGAGAACACTAACATACAATCATAGACTAAGTACTACATTCAGTACTAGTAACAACTTCTTGGAAATAAGGCTATCCATAATATTTTTTGGAATCTTGATTAAATTCATTTCTGATATGGTCCATGTCACGACCCGTCCTCGGGGCCCGTGCCGTGACTACCCCAAGCCTGCCTTCCATAGGCCAGGGGCTGGCGACTAGCACCAAGGCGTAAAATCCCAGTAAACAGGGAAGGCATTGACTTTATAAGTAACAACCACCACAGAGTCAACAAGCGGAAAGTAACTACAAAGTGCAGAAAAGTAAAGGGGGCCGGAATACAAGCCCAACTGAAAGTACAACTGAAAAGTAAAGAACAGCAACTGAAGAAAAGACGGCGGCCTCGTGTCGTCCACTGGCAATCCCACCTGAAGGGTGGGTACAGATAGCCTCCAGGCTCCTCGGGTCCCACGTCCGCTCCGAGAACGTCCCGCCCAGTGGTCCACCTCCAGGTACCGTCCTGCTCCACGCCCCAACCGCGATCAGCGCTGTCCGTCGTCTGCATCCAACACAACAAGGTGCGGGCATAGCCCGTGCAGGGGTGAGTATAAGCTACTCAGTAAGGACCCCGAGACCCCCGAAGGTCTCCCGAAATCCACAAAGGATATAGCACAAAAGAAAGATGCAATCACGAAGTAACATCTGACTCAACTTAGGTATATGCCCATACATATACCTAAGTCCCCAATTCCAGCTCTGCTCACGAGCTCAAGAACAACTCAACCCACGCAGGAAAGCAAGACTCAAATCCACAAGGAGAGTAAACAGTAAATCCACATAGGATAGTTCAACACAATCCACAAAGGAGAGTAACATAAGATTCAGCTCAACCAGGTATACTTTTACAGATGACATCAAAGATGATCACTGATCCATCTAAGTCGTCGGACCCACGAAGGATCGATAGGTACTAACCCCCGCAAAAGACCCACACAGGATCGGGCTCACACAGAACCTGTAGGCAGTGGCTCACACAGAACCGGTAGTAAGGACCCACATAGGATCGGGCTCACACAGAACCTGTAGCACTGATCCACGTGGGATCGCTGAGTGCAGTAGTCGACGCAGTCCACTGAGGATCTCTGCACAGCCGTCGTCGCAGTCCACGGAGGATCTCTGCTCTGTCGTCGAAGTCACAGCCAGCGCTAGGGTTCCCGCACACAGCGAGCTCGTTTCGGAGGGTCCGCTCCACGAGCCGAGAGGCTGATACATCAACTGACACGTAGTCCGAAGTTGATGTATCCAAAAGTTCCGTATCGACAACAGGATCTCAACGCAACAGACGGCGCGTCAATCAGACGCCCTGTCAGAGAGTTATTGGCATTTTCGTCCCAGGGGCCCGGTTGGTTTTTAGGGCAAAACCAACCCGACCGTACTCCGCCTGTGTCCGATCCTCGGGCGGAGTATGCCAAAAGTTCTGTCTCACTTAGAGGAAACTACCACAGCTGACGGTACGTCGATCGGACGTCCGTAGCTCAAGTTATGAGCGTTTCCGCTCCGAGGGCCCGGTTGGTTTCGTGTACGAACCAACCCGGCCGAACCCAATGTCTTCCGAAACCTTGAGTGTAATATACCGAAACGACCGTATCGATCCAAGGATCGCGTAGTCGCTTACGGTTCGTCAATCGGAGGTCCCAGGCCCAAGATATGGGTAAAAGACCGAAGAGGGCCCGAAAACGGGGGTTCTTTGCCCGGGGCGACCCGGCCCGAACCCCCCCTGGGTCGGCCGAATCGGGTCAGCCCGAACCAGGTCGGCCCGACCCGGCTAGGCCGGGTCCGGTCCGGCATGGGCGCGGCCCGGCCGACCGGACCGGCCGGCTCGGCTTCGGCCGAGCGGCCGAAAGAACTGCCGCGGGGCGCCGCCCCGCGGCTTGGTGGAAAACGCGGCCCCGCGGGGGGCCGCCTGTCACGCGGACGCGGCCGGGCCGCCGCGTCCCTCCCCGGTTCCGCGCGGCCGCGGAACCGGCCGCCGCCGCCGCGGCTGAAGCCGCGGCGGATCTCCTCCACGGCGGCGCGCCGGGCGCCGCCGCCTCCGGCCGCCGGTGCCGCCGCCTTCCGCGGGCCGCCGGAGTTGCTCCGGTGGCCCGTTTTGCCTCCCGTCTGCGCCATTGCTCCTCCCGGGGGCCGATCTTCACTTCGGGATCAACGGATCGCCCTTTCCGCACGGTTGGTCGTCGTCCGCCAAATCCGCACAACAAAAGATCGGCGGAGGGTTGCCGGGTCTTGTTTGTTAGATCCGCACCCTCCGCGTTAGTCATAAACTCAACGGGAGGAAAAGAAAATAATCAACAACAATTTTAAATAAATTAAAATTGTTCGGAGATCAGGTTCTTTACTTTAAAGGAATAAACACGGGAAAGAATCATCAAGAAAATAAACCCCTACCTCGAAGTCGCCGTCGGACGTGAGGTTGTCGCGGAATTGCTCGTCGCGGAAGGAGGGGATCGTCGCGTCGTCGCGGAAGAGACGTTCGTCGCCCCGCGGGAAAAACGTCGCGCCGACGATCTCCGGATCTAGAACAAACGGATTTAATTAATTAAATCCGTTGTCATTGAAATAAAAAAAAAGGGAGAAACAAACGATCTGATTCTCACCTTAGTTGCCGAACGAGGATCGGCCGCGGAAGAAGAGGCGTCGCCGAAGAACGTCGCGGGTAGAGCTCGCCGACGTCGCAGATCACGGTGTGCGTCGTCGAATTCCGGTCGCCGGCGTTCTTCGCGTTCTTCGCGTTCTTCGCGTTCTTTGCGGAGAGGGTGGAGGCTCAGAGGAATTGCACAACAAAAGCAATCCTCCAAAATAGACAAGTTTGTCTATTTTATTATTTTTCCAACGAACGCAAACGCGTAAGTAACGACCCATTAAATTCGTTGAATTAATTCAACGAATGAAACAGCCCATTTAATTCACGAAATAAACCGCCCAATTAAATGGTCTATTAAGAAATTAAAGAAAACGCGTCGGTTGACTTTTCAGTTACTTTGACGGCTTTTCGCGGGTGCGTTACTTAGCGAAAGAAACGGCGGGGCTCGTGCGGGCCCCACCGCACAAATATCCTAATAAGGGGTATGATATTTCCGGATAGCACCCTATCCGCTTTAACACAGTTCAAGTGGCTTCCAAGTGACTTCCAAGCATCTTAAGTGAAATAAAATAAAGTTGTCGCACAAATTTTATTTTATTTCTGACTTAAAGTCCCAAAATTTAAAAACCACGTCTGAGCAAACGCAACTCCGGAAGAGGCGTTTCTAAGAAAATACCGGCGCTGCGATTTCATCGGTGCCCTCAGAATTCGATTCCGGGCACCGGTTCAAAAGATAGAAAAACCCGCTCGTCCGTTCACTGAACGTACCCGAGCCAAACTTCGGAAATTGATTCCGGGCACACCGGGCCTCGGAATCAGGTGCCGTCTGAAGCTGCGCTCTTGTAAAATTCCAAAGAAAATTAAGAAAAAAATTTCCTTGAAATTTGCGGGTCTTTACATTACTCCCACCTCAGGGCTTTACGTCCCTGTAAAGATACATCAAAAACTAGGGGAACAAATGGGGGTACTGAGCACGCATCTGAGCCTCCCGCTCCCAAGTGCTCTCCTGGAGGTTCCCGTGCTGCCATCTGACGCGCACAAGAGGAATTGACCTCCCACGTAGGACCCGCTCCTGTCGATCCTCGATCTCCACTGGGACCTCCGCAAAAGTCGCCCCATCGTCCACGTCCAGCTCCCCAAAGTCGATGATGTGCGTCGGGTCGTGCACGTATCTCCTCAACGGAGACACGTGGAAGACGTCGTGCACCCGGTACAACTGAGGTGGTAGAGCCAGGCGATAAGCCACCTCTCCTATCCTGCTGAGGACCTAGAAAGGCCCGATGAAGCGTGGAGACAACTTTCCGCCTCGGTCAAATCTCCGTAAACCACGTCGAGGTGAGACACGCAAAAAGACGTAGTCGCCATCCTCGAACTCTAGTGGCCTCCGCCTCCTGTCAGCATATGACTTCTGCCGGCTCTGAGCTGTCCTCATCCTCTTCTGGATGATCTGGACCTTCTCTGTCGTGGCTCGGACCATCTCTGGTCCCACGAGTGCTGACTCCCCAGGGTCTGTCCAGCACAACGGTGATCTGCAGGGTCTGCCGTACAACGCCTCGTATGGTGCCATCCCGATGGTGGAGTGGTAGCTGTTGTTGTACGCGAACTCCACCAAGGGTAGGTGGTCCTCCCAGCTGCGACCAAAGTCGAGAACACATGCACGGAGCATGTCCTCGAGTGTCTGTATGGTCCTCTCCGTCTGACCATCCGTCTGAGGTTGGAAGGCTGTGCTTAGATGGAGCCGTGTCCCGAACGCCTCCTGCAACCCCTTCCAAAGCCGGGAAGTGAAACGAGCATCTCGATCGGAGACGATAGACGATGGCACACCGTGAAGCCGTACGATCTCCTGGACGTAAAGACGTCCCAAGCTCTCCACTGAGCCCTGCTCTCTGATGGGTAAGAAGTGTGCCGACTTGGTGAGTCGGTCGACAATCACCCAAATGGAGTCGTGACCTCTGGAAGTGCGTGGAAGTCCAGTCACGAAGTCCATAGATATGCCGTCCCACTTCCACTCCGGGACCTCCAAGGGTTGTACCAAGCCTGCTGGTACCTGATGCTCTGCCTTCACCTGCTGGCAGGTGAGGCAACGTGAAACGAACTCAGCCACAGCTTTCTTCATGCCCGGCCACCAGTGCTGTCGTCTGAGATCCTGGTACATCTTCGCCACTCCGGGATGCACCGCCAAGGGAGAAGTGTGAAACTCTCTCAGCACCTCCTCTCGTAAAGCGACTGGTACGAAGGTACGTCCTCTGAAAAGGATGTCGTGCTCTGCTCCAAGGGAGAAGCCATCAGGCGCCTGACCTGAGGATATCAGTGCACGCCGGGTCTCACAGTCAGCGTCCCCACGCTGAGCCTCTCTGACCCGCTGTAGAAGTGGAGGAGAGACTGTGAGAGACTGAAGAAAGGCTGCTCCGTCTCTATCCACGAAGGATATCTGTAAGGAGGCTAGCTGCTCTGTCGCCTCCTCAAGTAGCTGAATGCCCGTCCTCCTGCTGAGGGCATCGGCTACCACGTTCCCCTTCCCAGGAGTATAGACTATCTCAAAGTCATAGTCCTGGAGGAACTCAAGCCATCTCCGCTGTCTCAGGTTCAGGTCTTTCTGATAGAAGATATACCTGAGACTCTGGTGGTCAGAAAAGACTGTGAAGCGCTCGCCCATCAGATAGTGCCGCCAAGTCTTCAGAGCGAAGACCACTGCTGCTAACTCCAGGTCATGAGTGGCGTAGTTCTGCTCATGCGGCCTCAACTGACGTGATCCGTAGGCGATCACGGCCCGCTCCTGCATCAGTACGCACCCGAGTCCAGTCCCTGATGCATCGCAGTAAACTACGTATCCAACTCCCTCCTCAGGCAACCTCAAGATAGGTGCGCTGGTCAATCTCTGTCTCAGCTCCTGGAAGCTCTGCTGACATCTGTCTGACCACACAAAGGGTTTCCCCTTCTTTGTCAAGGCTGAGAGTGGTGCCGCAACTCTGGAGAAGTCTGGCACAAATCTCCGATAGTACCCGGCTAGGCCCAAGAAGCTCCGCACCTCCGTCACGCTCTTGGGTGGCTCCCAAGCTAGCACTGCCTTGATCTTCGCGGGATCCACTGCAACTCCCGCCTCAGAGATGACGTGCCCCAAGAAATGGACCTCACGTAACCAGAACTGGCATTTTGAGAGCTTTCCATAAAGCTGGTGCTCTCGGAGTGTGTCTAGCACAACTCGCAGGTGGTAGGCATGCTCCTCCTCAGTCGTCGAGTATACCAAAATGTCGTCAATGAAGACCACGACAAATCGGTCGAGGTATGGCTGGAAGATCCTGTTCATGAGGCTCATGAACACTGCTGGAGCATTGGTTACGCCGAACGGCATAACCAAGAACTCATAATGGCCATACCGACACCTGAAGGCCGTCTTCTGCACGTCCTCGTCTCGAACTCTGAGGTGATGATAGCCTGACCGGAGGTCTATCTTCGAGAACCACCGAGCTCCCTTGAGCTGATCGAAGAGGTCATCAATCCGTGGCAGCGGATACTTGTTCCTCACTGTCACCTGGTTCAGGCGACGATAGTCGACACACAGTCGCAAGCTCCCGTCCGCCTTCTTGGCGAACAAAATCGGGGAAGCCCAGGGTGAAACACTAGGTCGGATAAACCCCTTGCTCTGCAAGTCCTCCAACTGTACCCGCAGCTCTCGAAGCTCGGCGGGGGCCATCCGATATGCTGGAGTAGATATCGGGGCTGTCCCGGGGTACAAGTCGATGTAAAAGTCTACCTCTCTACGAGGAGGTAGCCCTGGAACGTCGTCGGGAAAGACGTCCATGTACTGGTCCACCACTGCAGGAAAAGCTGGACTCTGCACGTCCACTGCTCCTAGGATGAGGCTAGCCAACTGATGAGAGATGGGCTGCACTCTCCTCCGCGGAAGTCCATCCTGTGCTGCAAAGGTTCCCTTCTCGCCGGTGAAGGTAAACCTGCTCCCGTCGGTGCGAACACATCGCACCTTGCGCCTAAAACAGTCGATCTGGGCATGAACCGTGGATAGCCAATCCATGCCCAAGATGATGTCGTAAGGCCTCGACGCCGCTACAAGGAGATCCCAGTCGAAGCTCTCGCCTCCTAGAGTAAGCTCACACTGCCGGAACCAGTGCGTAATCGTCGAGTCTGCTCCCGTAGGAGTCTCTAGCCGTAAGGATCGAGCCAACGGCTCAGTCGGAATCTCCGAGCTCCGAACAAGGGCAGAGGCTATGAAAGAGTGACTCGCTCCTGTGTCTATAAGTACTGCAGCAAGGGTGGAATAGACACAGATCGTACCTCGAATCATCTCTGGCATGTCGGGGTCGTAGGACTCCACTGCCTGGAGCTGGGCCTGTCCCTGCCCGCCAGCTCCCTGTGGTCGAGGTGGCCCTCCTGGTGGTGGTGGGGGTAGAGCCTGGAAGCGTCGCCCACCACCCGCTGCTCGGCCAGCTCCTCTGCCTCGTCTGCCTCCTCCCTGCGGACCGCCACGGTCGACCCTCTGCCTCTGCCTGGGTGGCCCCTCCACCGTCTGCTGCTCCTCTGGTGGGCGAGTCGGGCAGTCACGAGCCATGTGACCCTGCCCGCCGCAGGAGTAGCACAGCCTGCCTCTCGGAAGGCTGGCACTCCGCTGTGTGCCCCGCACTGCTGAGCCGGTGTCCTGAGGCCGTCTGCGTGGGGGTCTGGTCTGCCTGGACCTGAGAGTCATCCGTCGGCTACCTGCTGCTGAAGACTCAGCTACCTGCCGCCCTGCGCTAGGTCTCGCCACTGAAGAAGGCTCTGCCAGGAAGCTCTCGATCAGGAGGGCTCGCTCCAGCACTCCCGCCTGGGTCGGAAAGCTGAGGGAGATCAGCGACGCCCGAATCTCCTGTCGTAAGCCCTGCTCGAAGGTCCGGGCCCGGAAGAAGGGGTCCCGTACCATGTCGGTCGAGTAGCGAGATTGGTCAGTGAACCTCGCCGCGTACTGGGCGACCGTCATGCTGCCCTGGCGCAGCTGGAGAAGCTCCTGGATGTGCACCGCTCGGAGGGTGGCCGGGACGAACTCAGAGCGGAAGAGGCTCTCGAAGTCCGTCCAGAGCAAGGATGCCTCATCGTGAACCGGGAGCATCAAGCTCCACCATCGTCCTGCCGCCGCCTGCAGGAGGCTCGCTGCGAGAATCACCATGAGATCCGCTGGTGTCCTCACTAGCCTAAAGATCCGTACCACCGCCTCTAGCCAGTCCTCGGCGGCCTGGGGGTCCGCCTCACCGCGAAACCTGGGCGGTCGCTGGCTCTGAAACTCATGCAGTGCCCTGAGGCGACGTGCATCGTCAGCGTCTGGTACTGGTAGCATCGGTGGCTCGGCGGGTAAAGCTACCGCCGGTGCCACTGCTGGCAAAGGGCCCTGCACCGAGGCCTCGTCGCTCGGTGGGCTGCCGTCGCGCCCTACACTCGGAACCCTAGCTGGCTGTCGTCGCGGGGCCATCCTGGAAAGGAGAACAAGAGCACCACAGTCAGAACAGTATACCTGGTGAGCTGGCACAAGTAATCACAAGCAAAACTTGAGACTTTCATAAGCAGATCAGTATACCCGGTGAGCTGACACAAGTAATCACAAAGAAAACTTGAAACACACACGCAATCAATGTTTTCATGCATTAAGTCGGAAATCAGGAGTCAGGGTCCTGGTGTACGGATACGTCGGCCGCCGCACCAACACTGGGCTCCCTGAACTGATAACCACACTCAATACACTAAACACTATTGCTTCATATAGAAAGAAAAGACGATCAGAGTCTGCGGTAGAACCGACCACCTCTGATACCAATTTGTCACGACCCGTCCTCGGGGCCCGTGCCGTGACTACCCCAAGCCCGCCTTCCATAGGCCAGGGGCTGGCGACTAGCACCAAGGCGTAAAATCCCAGTAAACAGGGAAGGAATTGCCTTTATAAGTAACAACCACCACAGAGTCAGCAAGCGGAAAGTAACTACAAAGTGCAGAAAAGTAAAGGGGGCCGGAATACAAGCCCAACTGAAAGTACAACTGAAAAGTAAAGAACAGCAACTGAAGAAAAGACGGCGGCCTCGTGTCGTCCACTGGCAATCCCACCTGAAGGGTGGGTACAGATAGCCTCCAGGCTCCTCGGGTCCCACGTCCGCTCCGAGCACGTCCCGCCCAGTGGTCCACCTCCAGGTACCGTCCTGCTCCACGCCCCAACCGCGATCAGCGCTGTCCGTCGTCTGCATCCAACACAACAAGGTGCGGGCATAGCCCGTGCAGGGGTGAGTATAAGCTACTCAGTAAGGACCCCGAGACCCCCGAAGGTCTCCCGAAATCCACAAAGGATATAGTACAAAAGAAAGATGCAATCACGAAGTAACATCTGACTCAACTTAGGTATATGCCCATACATATACCTAAGTCCCCAATTCCAGCTCTGCTCACGAGCTCAAGAACAACTCAACCCACGCAGGAAAGCAAGACTCAAATCCACAAGGAGAGTAAACAGTAAATCCACATAGGATAGTTCAACACAATCCACAAAGGAGAGTAACATAAGATTCAGCTCAACCAGGTATACTTTTACAGATGACATCAAAGATGATCACTGATCCATCTAAGTCGTCGGACCCACGAAGGATCGATAGGTACTAACCCCCGCAAAAGACCCACACAGGATCGGGCTCACACAGAACCTGTAGGCAGTGGCTCACACAGAACCGGTAGTAAGGACCCACATAGGATCGGGCTCACACAGAACCTGTAGCACTGATCCACGTGGGATCTCTGAGTGCAGTAGTCGACGCAGTCCACTGAGGATCTCTGCACAGCCGTCGTCGCAGTCCACGGAGGATCTCTGCTCTGTCGTCGAAGTCACAGCCAGCGCTAGGGTTCCCGCACACAGCGATCTCGTTTCGGAGGGTCCGCTCCACGAGCCGAGAGGCTGATACATCAACTGACACGTAGTCCGAAGTTGATGTATCCAAAAGTTCCGTATCGACAACAGGATCTCAACGCAACAGACGGCGCGTCAATCGGACGCCCGGTCTGAGAGTTATTGGCATTTTCGTCCCAGGGGCCCGGTTGGTTTTTAGGGAAAAACCAACCCGACCGTACTCCGCCTGTGTCCGATCCTCGGGCGAAGTATGCCAAAAGTTCCGTCTCACTTAGAGGAAACTACCACAGCTGACGGTACGTCGATCGGACGTCCGTAGCTCAAGTTATGAGCGTTTCCGCTCCGAGGGCCCGGTTGGTTTCGTGTACGAACCAACCCGGCCGAACCCAAAGTCTTCCGAAACCTTGAGTGTAATATACCGAAACGACCGTATCGATCCAAGGATCGCGTAGTCGCTGACGGTTCGTCAATCGGAGGTCCCAGGCCCAAGATATGGGCAAAAGACCGAAGAGGGCCCGAAAACGGGGGTTCTGGGCCCGGGGCGACCCGGCCCGAACCCCCCCTGGGTCGGCCGAATCGAGTCGGCCCGAACCGGGTCGGCCCGACCCGGCGAGGCCGGGTCCGGTCCGGCCTGGGCGCGGCCCGGCCGACCGGACCGGCCGGCTCGGCTTCGGCCGAGCGGCCGAAAGAACTGCAGCGGGGCGCCGCCCCACGGCTTGGTGGGAAACGCGGCCCCGCGGGGGGCCGCCTGTCACGCGGACGCGGCCGGGCCGCCGCGTCCCTCCCCGGTTCCGCGCGGCCGCGGAACCGGCCGCCGCCGCCGCGGTTGAAGCCGCGGCGGATCTCCTCCACGGCGGCCCGCCGGGCGCCGCCGCCTCCGGCCGCCGGAGTTGCTCCGGTGGCCCGTTTTGCCTCCCGTCTGCGCCATTGCTCCTCCTGGGGGCCGATCTTCACTGCGGGATCAACGGATCGCCCTTGCCGCACGGTTCGTCGTCGTCCGCCAAATCCGCACAACAAAAGATCGGCGGAGGTTTGCCGGGTCTTCTTTGTTAGATCCGCACCCTCCGCGTTAGTCATAAACTCAACGGGAGGAAAAGAAAATAATAAACAACAATTTTAAAAAAATTAAAATTGTTCGGAGATCAGGTTCTTTACTTTAAAGGAATAAACACGGGAAAGAATCATCAAGAAAATAAACCCCTACCTCGAAGTCGCCGTCGGACGTGAGGTCGTCGCGGAATTGCTCGTCGCGGAAGGAGGGGATCGTCGCGTCGTCGCGGAAGAGACGTTCGTCGCACCGCGGGAAAAACGTCGCGCCGATGATCTCCGGATCTAGAACAAACGGATTTAATTAATTAAATCCGTTGTCATTGAAATAAAAAAAAAGGGAGAAACAAACGATCTGATTCTCACCTTAGTTGCCGAACGAGGATCGGCCGCGGAAGAAGAGGCGTCGCCGAAGAACGTCGCGGGTAGAGCTCGTCGACGTCGCAGATCACGGTGTGCGTCGTCGAATTCCGGTCGCCGGCGTTCTTCGCGTTCTTCGTGTTCTTCGCGGAGAGGGTGGAGGCTCAGAGGAATTGCACAACAAAAGCAATCCTCCAAAATAGACAAGTTTGTCTATTTTATTATTTTGCCAACGAACGCAAACGCGTAAGTAACGACCCATTAAATTCGTTGAATTAATTCAACGAATGAAACAACCCATTTAATTCACGAAATAAACCGCCCAATTAAAAGGTCTGTTAAGAAATTAAAGAAAACACGTCGGTTGACTTTTCAGTTACTTTGACGGGTTTTCGCGGGTGCGTTACTTAGCGAAAGAAACGGTGGGGCTCGTGCGGGCCCCACTGCACAAATATCCTAATAAGGGGTAGGATATTTCCGGATAGCACCCTATCCGCTTTAACTCAGTTCAAGTGGCTTCTAAGTGACTTCCAAGCAGCTTAAGTGAAATAAAATAAAGTTGTCGCACAAATTTTATTTTATTTCTGAATTAAAGCCCCAAAATTTAAAAACCACGTCTGAGCAAACGCAACTCCGGAAGAGGCGTTTCTAAGCAAATACCGGCGCTGCGATTTCATCGGTGCCCTCAGAATTCGATTCCGGGCACCGGTTCAAAAGATAGAAAAACCCGCTCGTCCGTTCACTGAACGTACCCGAGCCAAACTTCGGAAATTGATTCCGGGCACACCGGACCTCGGAATCAGGTGCCGTCTGAAGCTGCGCTCTTGTAAAATTCCAAAGAAAATTAAGAAAAAAATTTCCTTGAAATTTACGGGTCTTTACAGTCCATCCTATTAGAGGAAGAACAAACTACACACCAAGATTCATTGTGTATAGTTTGAATAAATCTGTATTCCTCTTCAACCTCAACATATAGTGAATTAACTAGTTGTTTAGAGACACCAACCTCTATGAAAATACGTGAAGATATGGGATTAAATGTAACTTCTCTTTTTTTATCATACAAAAAAATGTACGACTAAATTTCCAGTCATGCTAATAATACAATGATTTTGATAGTTTAGTGGTAAATTAAGAATACTTATATAAATATCTATTATCAAGGGGTCTCACCTCTGTGTAAATTGAAGTACCATTAGAAAATAAATAATCAAAATATTTCAAACATTCACTTAACTTTTGTTGATGTGAGAGAGAATTCATCATCATTGGAAAGACTAATCTAAAAAGTATTCTAGTTGAGAAATCATACTATCAAACATGATATTGACCCCTAGCTAGACTTGGAAAACTTATCAAAAGCATATATAGATGGCCACAAACTTTCATACAGAGACACCAATGAGTTTTGGTGAGGGTAAGAGGATTATGTGATTTTTAGCAAGGATAAACCAAGTATAGATACTCCATTCCAAAACCCAAGGACCATTTTCCTTGGTGACATATGGTGGAAAGAAGGAATAAAGTTAGTATTATAGAAATGGGTAGGAACCCTAGGAACAAAAGGAGGTGGAGTAGCCAGAGGGATTCTATCACCCAATGGAGCGGGAGGGGATATAAGGCCAACTAGTAGAGTTATTCTAGAATTTGGAGAAGAGAAGGAAATTGGTGATATATATGGAATATTTATTATAAAAATTCTATATAAGAACTATTGATTTATTATGTGATCAACCAAAGTGGTAAAATTTATTATTATAGCCCTGATCATATCAACTCTAATATTTCATTTAACTATGGTTTAATTAATTTTTTCCAAATAATATCTCTAATTTGAAATTTTCAAATTAGTAATTTTGAACAATTCATAATTTTATAAAAAATATTTATATTTCTTGTAGCTTCAGAATATTAAAAACTTTATAAATATACTTTTTATTCCTATATAAATAATATATATCAAAATTATATTTCTTACATTATAATTTCAAAAATAATTTAATAATAACATTTAATGTTATAGATATTTTTATTCAATGTTTCACAAAGATTTAATAATTAATTATAATAATTTTATAAATAATTTATTTTTCAAATTTTATAAATTAAATAAATATCCAAAAATACAATTAAAAAAATTTATAAACAATTTAAAAACTATTACATTAAATTATTTTTTAGAAAACAGGAAAGTTTTAATATATATATATATATTTATTTTATTTAATTGTAATTGATATGTTGCAATTGATAATTGATTAGTTTTGACCCTTTTGGTGTTATCAATCATTTTTGATAATGGATAATACGGTTTGTGATATAGACATTAATTCACATGAATAGTATTTTATGACATGCATCATATCACTATTATTATATGATGATCTATTTTACAAGCATGGATGATTCCAATCAGATATTACAAGTCATCATATCATATGTTATGTTACACCCAAAACTGAAGGAATTTAACTTTGTCATCTATTATGATATCACATATAATAACATAAGATCATATCCTAGATTACAACATCCGATGTCGTAAATCAAGAGTCAATGGAAATTTAATATCACCACTTATGATATCCAACATCATAAGTCTAGTGATGGGATTTTTATGATATAAAATATGATATGAATAATGATAATATATTTATTAATTTTAAAATATCATTTTTTAAACCAAGAATCATGATAATGATTTGAAACAATGTTTATGTTCGTAGATCTCAGACCGTAAAGTGCCCAATTTAATGTCATGTGTGTGGGACATGACCGTGCAGTTTATAATCATAGGCTAAGGATGAGGGAGTATTTATATTTTAAGGGAGGTACATAGTGCGGTTAGTGTAAAACCAACATGAATGGGGACCAAAGAATCCCACACCACACCACATACTTCTAGGAGATCTTAGTCCAAGACGAGGAGAAAGGTTTCTTGGTGATGTGGTTGAACCCAAGAAAAAATATTTCTCTGTGTCACTACATATCTTATGAGGATGAGAATGAAGCCACACATAGTTTTTGAGGGCGGCACAAAATGTGGTCAATGAAAAAGGGGGGTATATGTTGGTTAGATTATTTGAGATGGCAGACCCGTTGGAAATATCAGCATTTGCGACGGGACCCGTCGCAAATACCTTCGACCATATTAATTATTGTTAGTAGTTAAAAAGGTATTTTCAATGGGTCTCATCTCAAATAGTGACCTACCGACCCAGTTTTGTGACTTGGGACTATCTGATCACAAAAGGTATTTACCGCCGTCAGGTATTTGTGACGAGACCTGTCACAAATAGTGACATGCCGACACACTTTTTGTGAGGGGGTAATATCCCCTCACAAAAAGTGTTTACTGCCATGGGTTATTTGTGATGGGGGTGCCTCCCCATAAAAAATAAAATTTACCTCCATCGGGTATTTTCGATGGGGAGGACCCCCATTGTGAATACCCTTCCTAAGATTTGGCAGGGGTTCACCGCCAAACCTATTGCAACACGACCCCTTTTCCTATCGCAAAAAACAAAGTATTCACGATGGGTTGATGTCACCATCGCAAATAACCCTTCACAAAAGATCATTTTCCCCATAGTTAACTAATTGGTTTTATTGATTGAATAAAACATATTCAATGTAGAATATGACATTAGAAACCTCAAATCGCAAGATCAACATTATATGGAAAAATGAAAACTTGTATGAATAAATGAAGAACACATGGACCATTCACTTTAGATAAAAAACCTCTTTATTCAATCACATTATTTTGTAAAGATAACTAGATAGAGGTAATGGAATATTCTTTCTGAGTTATATCCATAGGCTGATGATAATCCCACATCATTTTAGTGACATTCTCTTTCACAACATGATATTCTAGTATCTAGGAAGAAAAAGGGAGAAAAATAATTATAGATTCAAGAGAGATAAAATATCTAAGATTCTTTATCAAGAATCACACACCCCATTATCATGGTTACTGTTTACTTATATAGGACTCAGGATACTTATAAGCCTTCTATAACAACTACTCAAACACAATAAATCTTTTTAGAAAATATTTAATTACAAACATTTTACCCCTAGGTGGTTTTGGATTATCTCTTGATTTTAATAATGTAAAATTCTATAATTAAATATAACCGATGTGGGAGAGATTTTAACATTAATAATTAATATTCAACATCCCCCTAATTATATATATCATAGTTATCCTCTAATACAAATGAAAAAATTATGATATGTCCTATAATAATGTACTATTATATTGGGAATATAAATATATTATGATATCCCCTAATAGAATGAATAAAATATCCATTGGATATCAATCATGTAAGAGTATACCACATTCTTATATTTTATCAAATTATATTTACTAAATAAAATCACATGTGATTGGTTTTACGATATATCAACATCATTATTATTGACTATTTTTTGGTAATAAGTGATTTAGTTGTCTACGGATGTTTTCATATTATAATTATTATTATTATTATCTTATATTATATATTATTATTGTTAGAGGAAATTTATAAAGTAGAATCCCCCTCTTATTTTCCTGGTGGCCAATGTCCATGCTCATGAAACACTCCCTCCCATTAACCTCTTCTAATATCAATTTTTATACCAGGATTCTTTAATATAGATTAATTGAATTTTTTGGTTAGTATTTCTCTCTATATTTCTACTTCTCTTCTTTATTCTCACCTTCATCTCACACTAATATCACATTTATGGTTTAAAGGAATTCAAAATTTTTTGGTTGAGGAAAAAACAATAATTCCATTGGGTTTTTGATGTTCCAAGAATGTGAATGTCTCTTCTATCCTTGATTAGTCCACATTTTTTAAAAGCATGTGATTGTGTTGAATTTTGTGTAGGTGTTTTGATGTAATTATTTCTATTTGATATATATTTTTTATGTTTTATAAATATTTTGTTTATCAAATTAGTACCAATATAAATGATAATTGATGGAACTATAATTTATTTATATTATTTTTGTATATTTTATGTTTCAAATAACTAGTATTTCAAAGAAATATGATCATTAAATTTCTAAAATGAAAATTTAGGAAATTAAGGTGTTCGTAAAAATTAATTTAAGCCATATTTTGGTACAAATTACTTTATAAATGATTTTTTTAATTAAAATTAAATTTTATAAAATGAATTTCAATGGTATTAAAATAATAGTTTTCAAAATCAATATTATGAACACAAAATGTGTTTGATAAAATTACTTTGGGTCTTCTTTTTATTTATATGTTTTTTATTTGAGGTTTGATATATGTTAAAATTTTATCAAGGAATTTATTCTTTTAACCCGATATTTTTTAATGGAATCACTTGGAATTATTGATATGTTTTTTATTACCTAATGTTTTTCTTAATACACACCCTTTATTTTTGATATAATTCCTGTTTTACTAACTTTTATCATTTTGATATGTATTATATTTAGTTTTTATTACATAGAGGGTGCTTGGATAGTGAAATATTGAATTATTTGAATAATAAATGGATTTATTGCTTTATATTTTAAATTTATTAGTCATATTTTGGATCCTTTGATAACTATGAGGGAAATTTACGACATGTGATGCGCTGGATATGATTAAACTCCGAATAATTTCCCCTGGTGTAGTTCATTACTTGTCTAGGGAATTATCACCCAATACAGCTAGAGAAAGTGACTCATGTATTAGTGTCATAGGATCACATTGAAGGATGAAAAATGGGTATACTCAGAGATATCCTAGATCATCTTTGTGTAATAAAGGTTTTTATTCCAATTCATATTATTTTATGTAATATATTCTTGTTATTTTATTATATTTATACTCATTTATTTCATGGTAATGTTTTAATCAAAGTAATTTTTTTTGTAATATAGAAGGTACAAATACAATCTTTTTTCATTAACATGTATATGTAAAAAATGTGTTTTATAGTTTTATTTTCAAACTAGCTTTTTTATTTTTTCTAAAAATGATGTAAACATTAATTTTTAAGATTCATTACTCATGGAGGACTAAATGTTTATAAAAAATTGGTTCATTAACAATATTTTTTTTGAAGTTAAAATATATTATCAAAAATAATTACTATTATAATGAATTATTATGATAGAAATCTAGTGTAACTGCCAAATAATTTCTTTATGTTACTAATAGATTTTATTTTACAAAGGCTGTTTTATTATGAGCATATATAAGGACAATTATATTTCATAATATCATTATATATAATGAATTAATATTGACAGTAAAATCTAGAAAAATTTTGGGAGATAAAACATAAAAAAATGAACACACTTGTATAAACTCCATATGATTTAATTATACAAGTAAACTTTTTCCTACTATAAAAATAGTAAAAACAAATAGAAGAGTTACGAATATGATAAACATTTTCAAGAGAAGTTTAATACCTTTGTATAAAAAGTAATGAATATTGAGGTATTAGAATGTAAGAGTATATATATAATATAAAAGAAAAAGTTACCATTAGGATCTGAACATTACCTAACCATTGGTCAATATGATCATTGGGAATTACGATCATTTGTAACAATGTGTCCTTTATAATTCGTTTTTATAAGATGTAATGATAATAGTTAATTGATATTGAAGGGGTAAATACCGACCTCAACTAGTAGGATCATACCTTTTGAAGGTTATTTATCCAAACATGGGAGAGAGGTAGAATCTGCAGGGTTAACCCTTTACTAAGAGCAAGAAGAGATTCAATAATTAAGAATCAATCAAAATAAACTAATAGAGAAGTTCAAGTTAGTGGAGATGACCACTACTCAATGATAGATGATCCTCCCCATGAAAGTACCACCACCACACACCTTACCCTTACGGAATATTCAAGTTTAATAAGGGACATGTATATTAAACTTAGTATTATAAATGTTTAATATTATTTTTAGAAATGAAATATTGGCTTCTTTAGTTGTATTTTCATTATTATTTTATTTAATGAAATAAAAGTGAATATAAGATGAATATGATAAATTGTTTTTTTCAGAAAAAAATAAAACCTAATTATATATTTAGAAAAAAAATAAACTATTATGATGAATTAGGTTATTATAAATAAAATTTATTTTCATAAAATTTTCATACATAACAATATTTATTTAAATATAAATGATTATATTTTTTAAAATGTATAAGGTAATTTCTATAATGATTAAAAAGTATATTAAGTGTTAAAAACTAGTATTTTTTAATAAATAAATATTTATATTTTAAATTTATTATTATCACATTTAAAAAATTATTTTTGATAAAATAAAAATTATATTTTAATTCTGAACATTGAAATTACCATTGGGTAAAAATTTGATAATTTTGTAAAAAAAATTATTTTTGATTGAATAGTAAAAGTACAATTATGTGTTTTAAATATATTTTATGATCTCATAAATATTTATTAGTCATGTAAAAATTACTAAAAATTAATCTATGGAAAGAATATATTATTTTATTAATATATTGTATTTCATTGAATTGAAATTAATTTCAAAACATATAAATAACATTCCATATTCTAGAGTGGAAATTAATGTTCCAAAAACATTGTTTTTTAGAAAAATTATTTTCCAGTTTCAAATTTAATATAAAATAATTATGTTTGGTTATAAACTAAAACATTTAAAAAACTTATTTATTCCATAAACCATAATCCAAGACCTTGGTTAAGCAACTGATTTTCAATTTTTCACAACATAGAAGTCCAAGGCCTATATTAAAAAATTTATATACTATCCTCCCAAATTTCATATAAATACCATCATATCCCCCATTTTTCATTATCTAACAAACCATGAGGTAATATTTTACCCACATTTTCACTCTCTATATCCTTTCGAAGGTGTTTCTTAGGTCACAAGTAACATTCCTCATGCTTTAATAATCTATTTTCTTAGGGAATAGATTCTATATTTCTCTATTTTTACCCAATTTCATCCTTTGTAGTTATTATTCTAATTTAAAATTTATTATGTTATTATAAAATTTTGATAATTATATTATTTTCCTAATAATATCATATCAATGATATAATTATATTCTCTCTTATTATTATTTTTTCATAAATCACTTTTTATAATTTTTATGCTGTCAAAATCATCATTGAATTTTTCATGCCCTTATTTTTATGTTTTGAATACCCAATAATATTTTTATTCTAGGGTATTAATATAGATCTATTTATACTTATTTTATTTTATATTACCATTTATGAATCTTATAAAACCATATAATGGGTTTAAAATGACGAAATGTTCAATTCTTTTTGTACTTATATACAAAATTATTTTATATGAAACCCATTATTTATAATCCATGAGTAATTCAAGAAATGATTTATTATGATTGATGTGTCTTAGAAGAATTAAGAAATATTTAAGGACACCCTAAAACCACTATAATTAATTTGATAAATAAGTAATCTCTTTAGATGAGATGTTTTTTGATATCTTGATGAACAACGTAATAATATATTTTATGAATCCTTTTTTTAAACCTTAGTGTAATGATTATGACTATCTCATTTTTTAGTTTTAACCACTTTTATATGGTATGAATCATGTACATATGATTATTCTCTTATGCTATGACTAATTTTTTATCCATGATGATCTCTCATGTTCAAGTTTCCTTGTTTATCCATCATCGAAATTTAAAATTAACATTTTCTATTGATGTGTGTCCCAAGGAAATCACTTGTAGTGAAGTTAACTATGATGAAATAATAAAGGATTATTTCTAGAAGATTAAATAAAGATTAATTCTAAGTTTTCCTTATTTACTTCTTATATTTTGTACCTAATTTCGATGACATTAATCCATAAAAGGTCCTTGTAATTTATTAAAGTATTATGTAGTTAATGAAATATGTTAAAAATAATGTATGAAAAAGGTGGGACACTATAATAAGTATAAAAATATATTTTTATTAGTGTAATATCATGCTAGAAAACCTGAGTAAAAAATATAGTAACAATAAAAAATAGAGTAACACCACCCGAAATTTTGGTGATTTATAAAGTGATTGGTTTTCAATGAATGAAATCCCCATATGGATACTATAAGTGGATATGGATCTATAATAGTTATACATGGGGGAAATCCAAAAAATAGGGCATTGGGAATTAACTTGACAAATCACCCAGTGCACAAAAAAGAGGCCAGACCAGAAATCAGGTTTGAATGTCCTGGAGGATATACTTTGGTTAGATAGAATATTTTCACAAACCATTATAAAGGATATATATAAAATGTCTCCTTATTATAAACATTGAAGTACCCTATCCTAGAATCCTGATATTATCAAATTTTAGGATTCAAAATTTCCTTATAATTATTATTATAAGATATTAAATATTAAAAATATTATTAATTTGGTTTTATTCTTCTATAAAATTTATAGTAAATGGAAGGAATCATGTAAATAATATATGTAACCGATAGTGAAAAAAATATCTTCCAAATATAACAGAAGCTAAATTTCAACCCTTCATGATGATGATGAATCAGTTAACTCAAATTTTTTATAAAAATCCATATGAAGTATTCTAAATTACTAAGGATTAATTATAAGTGGAATCCTTTATATGTTAACAACCACCTATTTTTAGTGAAACCTCTAATCCACCGAATGTAGAATAATTGAGAATATCTATAGAAAATATACTTTTTATAATCCATTTTTATATAAATGATAATGTAATGTTGGTTATATATCTTCTAGAGGTAGAATTTGATTTTTGGTAGACACTGTTAAAGGATATAATTCCAATGGATGAGGTGGAATCCATAAAATGTGAAGACTTTGAAATACAATTTTTTAAATTGGTATTTTTATTATACCATCTAAATCATGATTTAGAGGTAATTTGATTAGTTGAAATAAATATAAAATGAATCCGTTATCAATTATGAGATGAAATTTACAAGGCTTACATGATAAACAACAAGATTTATCACTTATTTTCAAGGGGAGATCAAATTGATTTTTTGGTAGAATGAGAACCCATATATGGAAGGAAATGTAAACCCCAGACTTTGGGAGTTATGGAGAAATATAATTATGTTATCTTAATGTTGAAATGGAGTTTGGAGACGCATCATGGTATGAAGGAAAAAATTATAAGAATAGGATAATGAAACCAAATTTCAAAAGTAATTTCAACTATAGATGAGATGGAAAGAAACAATAACTACCCAAGTGAAATAATTGTGGTCAGAATCATTCTAGGAATTTTATTTAATGGAGTGGAATGTTCTAAATGTGTGAAAGATATATACATATAGCTCTAAAAAATTTGGAGATGTAATGTTTTAACATCTAAACGATAATGAAAATGTTTATATAGTGCATCCAAAATGATTAAAGTGTGCAGATCCTAAAAATTTTACTAATCAATCTTGAAATCAAAAGGTAATAAAAGGGAATCAGCATAGAACCCAGCAGAAGTAAAGGGGTAAATATTGTTTTTTTAACCACGAAGTGTGAATTTAATGATCCAAATTATATTAGGGTAGTACATTAATCATAAAATCAATGTTAGAATGTCTATTATTCAATTATGGTTCTATTTATTGTTCTATTTCTTTTATTTTTTCAAAACACATCATGTTGTACCCTGAACCACATATGGTAGTGTTTTTGTTTAAAAATCTTCAAGTAACTATTCAAGAATAAAAGATATATAGGTATTTCCCTGTTATCTTTGGTGAGTAAAATCTCTCCACAAATAAAGAGGTCATACCAGTGGGGGATTTTGATATAATACTTGATATGGATTAGTTAAAAAACTTATATTCCAAGATAAAATATAGACGAAATAAATTTTTAGTCATCTTGAGGGGAATACCCAAAATTAAATTCAAAAGAGAGATATCTCAACCTGAGTCATAATATAAAATAAATTTTCTTTTAATCTTTGTGGAAATGATTTTTATAGAAAAATGTGAAATATAAATTCTATAGATAATAGATATACCCATTTTTTTGGAATACGTTGATGTATTTCCTTAAGTGTTACCCATACCTCCACCTAAAAAAGAGGTAGAGTTATCAGTTGAACTCATACAAGGATGCTATAATATATCAATCAAAAAATATTGAATAGAATATGTGGAGTTCTAGGAATGATAGAATTAAATTCAAGGTCTTTTGGAGAAGGGCTTTATTCGACAAAGTGTGTCTCCTTGGGGAGAACATGTTCTCTTTATAAAAAAGAAGGATGGACCAATGAAACTATTCACTGATTAAAGATAACTTGATAGGATCAATGTGAATAAAAAATACCAACTTTTAAGGATTAATGATTTCTTCAACCAGTATTGTGGGGCTCAATTCTTCCCCATGATTGATATCTAATCAGGGTACCATCAACATAGGGTGATGAAAGAAGATATCCAAAATACTGACGTTCAAATATGATATAAACATTATAATTTTTTTATTTCTATTGACTTGACTAATTCCCATTCCATATTTATGGATCTAATAAATAGATGTTTTTGGGATTACCTTGAAAAATTTGTGGTGGTATTTATTGAAAATATTATAATATATTTAATGATTCATAAAGATCATGTGGATCATCTAACGATCATATTTTGACATCTGAGAAATGAGAATCCTTTTGGTAAACTTAGAAAATGTGAGTTTTGGTTTTAACAAGTCACATTATTGGGATAAATCGTAACTAATGAAGGAATTGTAATAGATATAGAAGAGGTAATGTTCACATTGGAGTGCCCTTAAATTATAAAAATAGTTGAGATTCATAGTTTTCAAGTTCAAGAAGGATAATATAGAAGGTTTGTGAATATTTTTCACATTTTTCTAATCTACTAACCAAGTTAACTCTAATGGGATTTATATTTTTCTAGATAATTGGAGTGTGAATATTTTTTCAAGAAATGAAGCATAGATTTTTTGTTAACATTTGATAACTTTATCATCTAATGGATAAGGGTTTTTCATTTATAGTGATGTATTCTTGAAATAAATTGTATGCATACTCAAGAAAAATGAAATGAAAATTTCCTGTGCAATAAGATTATTAAAACCCAACTAATAGAACTATCCTACAAAATATTTTGGTATTTCTACAGTTTTCATTAAATAAAAAATATGAATACAATATCTTAATGGGGATATTTGGTATGTATACCCTATGAACTATTGCCAAATATATATTCACATAGAAGAAACTAAACATTAGAAAAAGGATATAGTTATAACTTACAGAGGAATATGATTGTCCCATACATTATCACTATATAAAAAAAATATTTTTGATGCATTAAGAACAAAATACCTCAGCGTTCATGAGATGATTAGGATTGAATAAGATCCATTGATCAAAGAATTGGTATAGGGGGACATTTATTCCATAAGGAAATTAAAATCAACAATATTATCCTAAATGATTTCCAAACCATCATAACTAGAGAAGATCCAAACATAATAAATATAAGATCAAAATTTGAAAAAGAATAATGAATTTGTGACAAATTGAAACCTCTTTAAATTAAATGTTGTCCAAGAGGGTGTACCAAGGTTTTACAGAAGGTAGTATATCCTATGTGGTATAGAGTTAAAGAAAGATTTGATGGGTGAATCTCACAACTATTAGTTCTATGTATAACCTAGGAACACCAAAATATATAGATTATTGTGAGATCATTATTAGTGAGATAACAATAAATGAGATATTATTGATTCTATAGTAAGATTTTTAGTATGTCCTAATGTGAAGGAAGCGAGAAAACTACCCAAAGGGGTGATGTAACAACTGCCAAAACCTATAAGGATCTGGGATTACATTGCCATGTACTTTGTTACCATGATTTTAAAGATATCCAAGATAACAAAATATCAATAATAATTTATGTATTGACAAATCCTTCTAAGTTTGTCACCATATAAGAAGACTTATCCCTTGAGTACATTTTTTTTATATATTGAATAAGTCTTGAGACTTCATGGGTACCACTATCAATTGTTTGAGACTATGATCCATGATTTACATCTATGTTATAGAGGATACTTAAAAAGGATATGAATAATGAATTAAATTATATAATAACCTTCCGTCCTCAAACTGATAGCTAATTTAAGAAGACTATTAATGTATTAGATTACATTTTATAGACTAGATTACAAGATTTTTATTCGAGTTGGGATCAATATATTCAACTCATTGAATTCTACTATAACAATTATTTTCCCTTGAGAATTAAAATATCTCATTATGAAGCAATCTATGTGAATATGTGTATGACTAACACATTTTGGGATGAAGTTGGAGTAGTGAAACTGTTGGAGCCACCCATTGGGAATGATTTTACAGAGAAGATACAAGTGACCCAAAAACATATCCCGTTTGTTTAGAGTCGAGTAAAGATTATTTCTAACAATAGAAGGAATAATTTGATGTTTCATATTGAGGATCATGTACTTATAAAAGTAACACCATGGATTGGGGTTACCAGGTTCGAAAATATGGGGAAATCGAGTCTCAGGACATTAAACCATTTAAGATTTTGGGTCGTGTTTGAGAAGTTTCTTTTTGGTTAATACTACCTCTAAATCTTTCCAATATACACGATATCTTCCACATATCCATATTAATAATTTATATGTCATATTATACATTTATACTAGACATAAATGGTATATAATTAGAGTCTGACCTATTATTTTAAGAAAACACAATCTAGATTATTGATAAAAGTGAACATGCGTGGAGTAACATGACAACATAAATCATGAAATTACTATGGAGTAGTCACACGTTCAATGAAGAAACGCATGGGATAGAAGAAATTAAGAAGGGGAAATAACCCTATTTATTTGAGTTAGGAATAAAGTTGAGGACTAAATTTCTTAAGGGGGTGGGGGGAGAATGTAATAGCCTAAAAAATTCATTTAGGTTATTAAGATAAATTATTTTATAATGGATGTTTTATTATGAGCACATAGAAAGACTGTTACATTTCATAATAACATTGCATACCATGAATTAGTATTTACTACAACAGATTGAAATAATAAAATTAAATAAAAAAAAGAATAAAGAAAAAACTAATGTAAACTCCATTGGATTTATATCATCAATGAAGATGACTCCTACAATAAAAATAGTAAAAAAAGAGTTAAAAATATGATATACATTATCATGGGAAGTGAAAAACCATTATAACAAAAGTAATAAATGTTTAGGTATGAGAATGGTGGAGGATATATAGGGTATAAGATGCAAAGTGACTATTAATATGTAACTTTTACCTAAACATTTGTCAGTATGACCATTGAGAATTTTGAGAATTAGTAATAATTTTACCGTTGGAATTAGGGATTATAAAGGGTAATGATAAAAGATAAATGATGTAAAAGGGAGAAACTATGGACCCAACCAATATGATCATTCTTTTTGAATCAAAATGATAAAAAATTGAGAGGTAGGGAGCATCATTGTTGTTCTCCCTTTACCAAGACAAGGAAGAGCTTCAACATGTACGGCTCAAGTGGAATCAACTATATGATAAATTTATGTTAGTAGATATCACCAATAGTTCAATGTTAGATGATCCACCCAATGAATATAACACCATCACACTCTTTACCCTTAAGGAATATGCGGTGTAATAAGTGATTATATATATAGAAATCATTGTTTTAAAGGTAAAATTTTCATGTTAGAATTAATTTTATGGTTTATTAAATTCTATTTTCATTATTATTTTATTTAAAATAGTACTCATTAATGCAAGATGAATATGATAAATTGATTTTTTGGATTCAAATAAAACACAATTTTTTTATAAAATATATACACTTTTATGATAAAAAAGTTATTATAAATAAAATTTATTTTCCTGAAATATATATATAAAACAATATTTATTTAAATATAAATGATAAAAAATTAAAAATGTCCTTGGTAATGTTCATAAGGGTCCTAAAGTTTACTCGGTCATAAAAAATATTATTTAAAATAAATACATATTTTTGATTTCTAGTTAAAATTATCACATTATTAAAATTATTTTTTAAAAATTTACATTATATTTGAAATCAATATGTCTAAATTCGGTTAGTGTGAAATTTTTATAGGTTTCTAAAATAATTTATTTTTCTATGAATAGTAAAAATACATATTTGTGTTCTTGGTATGTTTTATGACATCATAAATATATAATAATGATGTAACAATTAAAACAATTGAATCTATGAGCAAAAACAATATATTTTATTAGTAAATTTTATTTTGGTGAATTAATTGAATTTAAAAACCTATTAATAACTTTCAAAAGCCTAAAATGGAAAATAATGTTTTAAAAACAGTATTTTGTTGAAAATGTATTTTACAAAGTAAACATTAATATAAAATAAATAATTTTGGTTTTAAATCAAAAATATTAAAAAAAAAATTATTTTATAAAATATGAGCCAAAACCCTGGGTAATCCACTGGTTTTTTATTTCCCACCACATAGAGTTCCATGAGCTATATTTAACAATTAATAAGAAAACCCTGCCACATTTTCTTTCAATACCAACCTCTTCACACCTTTTAATTAACTATAAAACCACTAATTCTGAATTTCACCTCATTTTACATCTCTAGTTCTATTCCATGACGTTTCTAAGGTTCTAAGAAAATATCCTCAATCTTTATGAAGCTATCTCTCAAGGTATGGGATTGTCTTCCTCACCATTTTATCCATGTTGATCATTTTTAGTTTGAGTTATAATTTCAATTTCATTATTTTCTCATTCACTTGTGAGAATTATAATAATTAACTAGTGTTTTGATAACAATGAGATACTTCCATTCTATCTCAATAACTTCACTGCATAAACCACTTTGTATACACTTTATGCTAGCCAAATGTGCATGTGATTCTTCATCCCTATATTTTTTATGTTAGGAATAAACATAAGTATTTTAATTCAAGGGTATTAATATAGATGTAATTATATTTTGTTGATTAGTGATTACAATTTATTAACCCCATATTCTCAACCTATGGTTTTAAAATGTTGAAATGTTGAAGGTTTTAAGAACGTAGTCACTCACAATATTTTTTTAAAAAAATTATTTATTCTTCATTAGTAATTGATATATTGATATTTTATTATCTATACAGATCAAATGAATTAATACATATGATGGGTGAACCCTGATTGTGCTCCAATTCATTAGGTAAATAAATGATATCTTGATATGAAAGGTTTTATGATACGTTGGTGAATAACCATGGTAACATGTTTTATGAGACATTAGTATTGAACCCTGGTGATATTATTAAGAGTGTCTCATTTTTATGTTGGAGACAAATTTATATGTTATGTATCATGTAATTACAATTATTCTATAATGTTATAATTTATGTTTTATCCATGATGATTTTTCATGATGGATTTTATTTTTTATCCCATATCTAGATTTATGCTCAGCCTTTTCCATTAATGTATGTTCCCTGGAAATCACTTGCAGTGAGGTGAACTTAGATGGAATAATAATGGTGTCCTTTAAAAGTATTAAATATAGTTCATTTTTTATATTATACTTATGTACTTAATGTGTCATATTCATCTTTTCTATGATAATAAACCTCATAGGGTCCCTCAATATTGTTACTGTTATATTTTTTAATGAATTTTGTTAAAAATAATTTATTAAAAGGGTGTGTTGCTATATATAGTCCATCAAAAATTGTTTTGGAAAAAAATACACAACTTTATGCGGGAAAGACATATTTTTTTTGGGAAAATAAATTTTTATCACAATGTGTATTAATAGAAAAAATATTCCTAGAATCACCACAACTATTATTTTTATTAAATTTATAAAATATTACAAGAGATTATTTGTTATGGACTGAGTTTTTTGTAGATAAATTTACAAAAGGCAAGATAAGTTAATTATCTTGGTAGATTCTCTTTTAAAGATACTCAATTAATTATAAATACTCATTATAATTAATTAAATTCATCAGAATCTATAACAAATAAGTATTTTGAGTGAACTTAATTCCATCTCACAAAAAGAGGCTATAAAAACTAGTGCACCCCAAACCAGAACTCTCACAAAAAATTTATTTTCCCAACTTCTCTTTAATTATATCATGGAATGATCCCAATGATCTAGATCCATCAATTTATTTTCAATTCCTAACAATTTTTACTCAATCAAGAGGAATTTTTATGATGTTTAATTTTTTTAAAATGTTTATTTATATATATATTTTATCATTAGATAATTTTTTAGTAGTCTTTATTAAATTACTTTTTTATTAATCATTTAAAATTTTAGATTACAGTAATTTAGAAATTAATTTGTGTTTAATTATATAAGTAGTTTGTTGAAATAAAATAAGAAACAAAAATTAGTATACTGAATAAAAATAATTAATAAAAATTCAAAATGTTCTATTAATATTTAATTAATAATAATATTATACTTATTTCAATAATAATAATAGTATTATTATACTAATTTAAAAATGTTAAATTAATTTATGTAAAAATTAGATGCTTTTATTATGTATAATAATAAATAAATAATTAATAATGACTTAATTTCATTATAAATCAGTAAAAATTAGAAAAATTTATGAAATTTGAAAAAATCATAACATGAAATGAAAGAACTAAAAGAAAACAATAATTTTTTCTAAAAATTATTTGAAAAATATTAGAATCAACACTAAACAAACTATGATTAAAATATCAGATTAATTATATTGAATTTATGTTATATTTATATATAAATAATAAATGATTAGAATTAGTACTAAAAATAAAAAAAATAATATAGTTAATAAAAAATAAAAGAGTACAACTAATGTAATAAATATTATAAATAATACATAATAATGTGTATTATAAATTATTAAAAGTAATTAATTTTTTTAAAATTTAACAAAATATATAAGAGAAAATAAAAAAACAAATAAAATTGTATAAATAGTTTTATTAAATTTTCAGAAAAGTATTAGTAACAAATCATAATAAAAAAATTGAAAAATATTAGTTAAATTAATTTGAATCAAATTTATAGGTTTAGAAAACATATAAAATATTAGATTAATACTACCAAAGAAGAAAAATTATAAATTAAATAATATTAAGTTGAAAAACAAATAATTGAAATTTCATTAGAAAGTAATGAACAAATATTAAACCATATTATAAATTTTTAAATAATATTAAATTAAAAAAATTATAACAAGAAATGAAAAAGTAATAATATGTTATATTTTTTTATCAATTGATTAAAACCTAATATTAAGAAATATTAAAAAATATTATTAAAATTCTAACTAATTTATCTTTAATTTTAGTTATTTATTTATAATGATGAATAAAAGAATAGAAAAAAACCCACGATAATGTAAAATGTAACAACCTAGTTTTGCCCATGATCATGATATTGTTTACTTTGGGCCTAGCCCGCACAGTTTTGTTTTCCTTGGGCTCTTCCCATCCGGCATCCCCCAAGAAAATGCATCATGATGGGAGAGGTATCTACACTACCTTATAACGTGGTGCTTCGTGCTCCACATCCCTCGATGTGGGATTGCCATAACCTACCCCCCTAGAAGGGAACATTGTCCCCTTTGACACATCAAATGGACACCAGCTCTGATACCATTTGTAATTGCCCAGTCCGGCCCATGATCATGATATTTTCTACTTTGGGCCTAGACCACACAGTTTTGTTTTCCCTTGGCTCTACCCATCAGACAACCCCTAGGAAAAGGCCTTATGATGGGATATGTATCTACACCACATTATAAAGGGGTGCTTCGTGCTCCTCCTCCTTCGATGTGGGATTTTCATAACCCACCCCCTTAGAAGGGCCTAGTGTCCTAACTGTCACATCAAATGGACACCATCTCTGATACAATTTGTAACGGCCCAATCCTTCCCATAATCATGATATTGTCCGCTTTGCGCCTAGCCCGCACTGTTTTGTTTTCCCTAGGCTCTGCCCATCATGAAACTCCCATGAAAAGGTGGTGTGGATACCTCTCCAATTATGAGGCCTTTTCCTAGGGGTTTCCTGATGGGCAGAGCCTAGGGAAAACATAAACATGTGGGCTAGGCCCAAAGTGGACAATATCATGATCGTGGGCAGGACTAGGCCATTACAAATGGTATCAAAGAGGGGGTTTATTTGATTTCTTAGTGAGGATGTTGGGCCCTTCTGGGGGGGGGGTTATGGTAATCTTACATTGAAGGAGGAGGAGCGTGAAGAACCCCTTTATAAGGTAGTGTGGATACCTCTCCCATCATGAGACCTTTTCTTGTGGGTTTCCTGATGGGTAGAGCATAGGGAAAACAAAACCGTGTGGGATTAACACAAAGTGGAAAATATCATTAATGTGGGAAGGACTGAGCCGTTACAAATGGTATCAGAGCTGGTGTGCATTTGATGTGCTAGTGAGGACGTTGGGCTCTTCTAGGGGGTGGGTTGTGGAAATCCCACAACAAAGGAGGAGGAGCATGAAACACCCCTTTATATGGTGGTGTGGATACCTCTCCCATCATGTGGCCTTTTCCTGGGGGTTGCATGATGGGAAGAGCCCAGGGAAAACAAAACCGTTTAGGCTGGGCCCAAAGCAGACAATATCATGATCGTGATCAGGACTGGGTCGTTACATAAAATAATAAATTTAATTACATTATAGAAAAAATAAATGAATATACTACTTTTTTTAAAGATAAATAATTACTTTAAAATAAATTTTTTGTACCAAATAAAAAATATTAATTAACTGTAAATTATTTTTAATATTTAATTCATTACTTTATATTAAATTGAAAAAATAAGGAATATAATTAAAACATACCGATATTTTAATAAAAAAACTAATAAATTATAAAATTTGTCATAAATCAGTAAAAGTTATTAATATTTATTAAATTGAGAAATAATTATAAAAAAGAAAAATAATAAAATTGCAACATTAAAAAAATTAATAAACTTATTAGAGAAATATTAATAAAAATTACATTATTATCAGTAAAAATAGTATATAAAATTTCATTTAAAGAAAAATAAGATAATAAAAAATATAAAAAAAAATTAATTATAGTTTTTAAAATATCTGTAAAATAATATAAATAGAACTACAAAAACATAATTAAACTATTAATATTTTATAAAATAATAAGAATATTTTAATAAATTAATAAAAAATAACTATACATCAAGAATAAAAATTTCAATAACTTAATAAAATTTAAATTTCTTATAAAAAGTAATAAAATGGGTATAAATAAATAAAATAGTTTATTTTTTTAAAGTGATTATTTAGTTATAACATACAACTATAATTTCTTCATACAAATTAGTCCATTGAAAAAGATATTTTTTTTATAAATTACTAATTTAATAAACTTTATAAATTAATTTTCTTACGGAAAGAAACAAGAAAAATACTTTTTTGAAATTATTATAACAAACAAACTGATTATTTTATAAAAATAAAATATTTAATATTTTTTCAGAAAACTCTGGATTGACAAAATAAACTGTAGTTTTTTATTTCAAGATCATCATTGGATAAGTAACCATAAAAGTACACTTTTTGGTTATAAATCATGTCATTGTTGAGGGTGTTGAATAATTATTTCACTTGGATGATCAAATCTATAATTTTCTTGAGAAGGTACAATTATGTTTCCAAATAATATATGTCATCTCAATCAATTTGAAATGATAAATAATGATGTTGATTATCCAATATATTTTAATTTTTTGGGTTGATTATTTTTTTGTACCAACTAGGTGAACATAATTCATATAAAAAATAAAATATTGGTTCCATATCCATCATATTTTCAAAATTTAGTACTTGATGTTGTCATTCCATCATTCAATGAAATATACACATATATTAATAATTCTAATTTTTCATGTGAATCCTAAATTTTTTATAATTTTTTGAAATTTATATAAAAGGACTTATATCATGGATAAAATATTATAAAATTAAAATATCTTTGATAATTTATGAATATTAAAAAAGATTTTAAAAATACTAATAATTTTTTTGATTGAATATTTTTTTAGTTAAATCTTTATTTGAAGGTTGAAATATATTTCCTATGAATTTATATGAATGAATGAAGTTTTCCATAATTTACGTATCACATATGGTATGATTTATTCATGTGGAAATGATTTCATGTTATATTATAGTGATGATGAGTCTTTATTTAGTTGGATAACATGTGGTAAATCAAGTTATAAAGACATTTAAAATATAAAATCTATATTTTTTTGAATAAATTATTGAGTTTTGTTATGAATTAAACAAAAATTACATAATCTCTTTCTTTCTCAAAATGGTATAACATTCATGGATGGAAATATATAAAATATTTCTTTATATGAGAGCATAAATAATCCTTTTGATGTTGATTCATGGAAAAAATGATCATTTTCATCTATCTTTTTCTTTATAGCCTCATAACATTGGGTTGGGTATTTGTATAGATGGTTTTTTTCCATTTAGTGATTACAACAATCAATATTCTTGTTTTTCAATTCTAATAACTCCATAAAATATACTTATATCAATGGTGATAAATGAACCATACATCTATTTATTGATATTAATTTGCGTACATCTAAAGAATAATCTTTATTCTTATTTCTAAGGATTTATTGATGTGTATATATATTATCGGGTGAATGTGTAACTATATATGATCTTGTTGCACACCAAAATTTTATACTAAGAGAATCACTAATGTGTAAAATCAATGGCTTTATAATTTTTTTATTTTTATATACATAGAGTATATATAGTATTAAATCTTATCCTTACTGCATATGTGATAATATGTGAATGTTTTTTAATGTAAGAAAAATAATAATTTTCTGAACTTTCAAAATATATTTCTTCCCCCTGATCATTCTTCTTGAAGTAATAAAAAAAAATTACATATGGATAAACTGAAAGAGATCGATATCCATTAGTTTTCCCATGATTTGAATTGAATCCATCATCTCTTCATTACCTCTTATTATTTTTTTACCAAATATAAGAAAAATATATGGATTTAAGAGAGACCATATTTAGTTATAGTTAATTATTTTTTAGGATATACCATAATTGTTAGATTTTTTGGTGCATCACATATTAGATTTAAGGAATATTCATAAGAAATATATTGATAACATATTATAGATTTCATTGGGCACACATTGAAAAAAATTTACTCTATAGGAACCAGAGTTATTTTAAAATGAAATACCAAAACAGCAAGGAAGACAAAAGAATACTATAAACTATCAAAATAAATTCAACAATTATCCGATTAGTGGATTAAAGAATAATTGTTAATAGATGAATATGATTCTAATATATCTTTTTTTGTTATAAATTGACATAATATTGGCTCAGAAAACCACCATGTCATAATGTAAATACTACTACCTAACATTCATAAGAATTCATGGGAATTTTTAATTTATGTTTTACTGTTCAAAATATCATATTTTTTCTCATTGAATTGTTCAATAATAGTAAAATAATAAAATGTGTATGGTTTAAGAAATTATTGTTTTCAGTTTATGTAAATGTGAAAAAATATTTAACCATGCTTGTTTGATTAATGAAACGCTTTATATTTTCTATATAATAAACAATACATAGGGCCACTCTACTTTATATAGATGTACCTATTGTAGATATGTGTTTCAAAAAATGAATAAATTATATAATAAATCATAAATTAAAGGGTAATTTATAGAAATATAATTAAAAGAAGAAATTTTAAATTTATTCTATATTTATTTTATTAATATTATTCCTAAAAACCCAATGATATTATCCAAAATGTGGGAAATTTTGTTGATAAAAAAAGATGATTATTAGAATTTAATCATAATGGTATTTTTCACTGGGGAACATGAATAATGTATATTATATGAATAATAACATATGAATCAAACATATTTTGTTCTTAATTGTGATGAAATAGATCCATTCATTCACTGAAATCAATTATTACATATTTTTATTAATATTTTCTGAATTAAATTTATGTTATTTGTTTTATATATTTCATGATGACTATATCATAAAATTCCCCACAAATTACCCTAGATTTACTTTAATAATACAGAAAAGATATATTTGGCTTATGTTTTCAAAAATTGGTAAGTGATTTATTTATATCCAATCATATGAAATCAACTTTATATTTAGTAAAATATTAATATATTTATAATTTTGTCGGTATCTCAACATGAAAATAGAATTGATAAAAATTTATGTGCATTGAGTAGTCTACCATTAAAATTGGTAAAATCTTATAATGAGTACAGGGTTAATGGAATTAAAATTCAAATATGGACATATGGTGAGTAAAAAAAATAAAAATGGTTATTATTTAAAAATATTGTAATTACCCATAATTTAGATGTATAAGCTTTTTTACCCCTTCATACATAAAATTTATATATAACATGAATATTTTGATTTTTTATTCTTTTTGAATAAATAAATTCATCAAAAATGAATATAATAGATCCATAAATGAGAATATTAAATATAATTTATAAATAATTTTGAAGTATAAACATATAATAATAATGGTTCAACTAATGTGAAAAAACATTTTTTAACATGAAAATATTATGGAAGACCACTAGAAAAAAATGGTGTTAGGGATCACAATAACTATGGCTGGGCGAAGCACACAGGTGGGCTAAGGTAAGAATGATCCTTTCAAGAAAGTACATTGTGATAAATAGATTACACAAATTTTTTTGGGCCTATAAAAAAAAATTGGATAAAAATACAAAATGCCTTTTGGCCATAAAAATTTAACAAAATTGGTTCTTGGGGTTATTTCTAATTACAAATGAGAGGGGTGAGTCTCCCCTAATGTTCCAAGCTGTGTGAGTTGGTTTGAGTATTATAATCCACTCAACTAGTAATAAATAAAAAAATGAATGAACAAAATTCAGTCGTTATATAAAACTAATTGGTTGAAGCCATAAATATTAATTCATCTATATAGATAATATAATTTTTATACATCATTATTAGAAATAATTAGTAATTGAAGTTTATGAATACTAATTAATTAATGGATCAATAAAATCTATTATAACAGTTTTTTAACATATAATTTATTTTTAAAACTGCATTATTAATTTTATTTTTATATATTCATTTAAATAGTAATTTATTCATTTTAATGAAATTGTTAATTGAGAAGAATACATGGTTTCAATGTCATATAATTCTAGTATAAAAGCATTGAAACTAATGAAGAAAATTGTAATGTTATATAAAATTATATGAATATAACCTAAAAAGTATTACTAGATAATATTTTACACAAACAGTATATTTTTTGAGATATTTATAATTTTATATAAATTTAATGTTCAAATAATTGAAATCAGATGCATTTTTTGTTACTCTATGCATTTTCTTTTAAAATAATAAATAACATGTTTTAACAGAAATTATACTAGAATTATATACTATATTCATTTGAAAATGTATTTTCTCGTTTATATTGTTTTTTTATAATAAAATAGATATTATATTTGGATAAGGTTTTCACTGTAAATGTAATATGGTCATAGACATTACATTTTAACTATATTGGGTATTTTTTTTCAAAATAAATATTTTTTAAACTAATTTAATTATTGATAAATTTCACATCATCTAATAATGAAGTTTATTATTATTTTTGGAAATATATAGATAATTAATTATAAATACTATAACCATATAGTTTTTTTCTTAAATCATATAAGTTAAATTAAAAGTAATTATCAATTATAATAATGTATGTTTTAATTTAATAAGTAAACTATTAATTTAATTATTAAAATTTAGTAATCTTATTTTTAAACTTATATTACATATAATGTATTTAATAATTAATTATCAACGATATAAGAATTATTAAATAAAAAAAATAATTATGTGATCACTCATTACAAATATAATAGTATTTGTATAGTTTTTTTAATGGTAAAAATAGTTTTTAAGAATGCTCCAAATTTTTGAAAATCACCATGATATAAATATAACTAGAAATAATAAATTATAATTGTTGAATTATAATATATATAGTGTCAAATAATTCTTTGAAAAATAATATACATAATTTATAAGTTACCTCTTAAATTTTGAAGCTTTAGTTGTATATTATTCTAATAAAGAAATATTTTAATTAATTATATTTAACTAAGTGTTTCAAATATTAAATATATTTTTGGATTGGTTTTAATTTAATATAAAAATAAATATTTAATAATACACTATTAAAACTCATATTAGTCCTTTCAATTTATATTGTTTGGCTTAAATAATAAAATAATCTACAATTTTTCAAAAAATACTCATCCCCTGGATTTATAAACACCCCACCTTAACCACATTTTCTTTACTTAAAAAATTAATTTATCTTCCCAATATCAAAAAAAAATTCATCTCTACAAACCCATATCCATGTACCTAATCCCTTGGTTTTACTAAATGTCCCTCATCTAAAATATTTAAGCGCAATATAAAGGATGAATCTCAAGGTGTGAGGTAAGGGTTTCAAAACCCATGTTTACATTTCAATTATCTCCATACTGATTATATACCCTAAATTAATCTATAAAATTAATTTTTTTAAAAATTATTTAATTTAATTAAATTTTCTAAAAAAACTCTATGATGAAATAATTTACTTATCTTTTTAGAACTTTATTCAAAACATCATTTGACATGTGGTAGTTTTACAGGGCCCAAGTGAACAATGATATTTTTTTGTTCACTAATGACATTAATGGATATTCATAAAAATTTATTATTTGATTTAATATTACATGACAATTAAGAAAACATTTTTAATGATTTTTAAATGATAAATTAGTCTTGATAATAATGATAATAGATGTAAACATTCATATTCATTTTTATTTGTAAAAAACAAGCTTACCAAGGATGATTCCCTGAATTATTACTATATACTGATCTATATAACCATTATGTAATCATTATTTAAGACCAATTAGTATAATCTATAAATATTAATTAATCATTATGGATGATATAATTGTTTTACATAATTCTTAAACAAGAAGTGGACCCTAAATTTTATGGATAATAATAATTTAATAGATTAATAAAATATATTTTAATTATTTTTTACACATATAGCTTAATATCATAACTAAAATATTAGTTTTATGTTCATATTTTATGTTAAATTGAAATTTAGTAATTTTAATATAATTGGAATATACAAGGGCATGTATTTTATTAAACCATTCCTTTATCATTTATAGGGTGTTGAGGAAATATAGGAATTATTAAAAGTAGACTTATGAGCTTGGGAAGAATTTTGGATTGTTTTGTGGGGAATCATGTTATGAATGTTTTTGTTGCATCTTTGTGATATTTTTCACCTTGTTATGTTGATTCATGCAATGGGGACACAAGATGTGGGAGTTAGGGACCATGTCGTTTCAGGTTGGGAGTCTATTCATGATTTGATGAGATTTTATTATGACATGAAAATTCTTTATCTGTATTTTGAAAAATTCCACACCCCTTATGTATCTAAATATGACTCTTATATATGTATTTACTTCTATATTTTATTTCTATTTTTATAATCATGGAATGCATGTTTTTTTCAAACAATGAAGAACTAAAGGTTTATCTCTTTTGTTTTACTATATTAGAGATCACTATGGGTTGGTGCATAGGTCATGTTGTGCTATTTTTTGGGTTGTTCAGTAAGTTTAAATTGAATAGGTGACACCCCATTATTTCCAAGGGTTTGGGAATTACAACATTCTACCCTTAGACACATTATAAACATCATTGTTTTCATAAAAGAAGCATTTATTAACCATTAGGAAGAGGGGGATCCACATTGAGAAATAAAATGGAAATATTTAGATCTGGGCCCATTACATCATGATTAATTCCTATAAAATAATTATATAGGGGTTTATATAAATTTCTATAATATATGTATGACAACTAAATTCATTTTATTTTCTCATTATCCTCTAAACCCTAGGTGGGAGAGTAAGAATTTTGAGTAAACCTAGTCCAATGTAATCGAACCATATTTCATTATATTTTCAAATGACTACCTTCAATCCATGGTATCATTATATACATTTTTACTCCATATTCTTCCCTTTCCCATTTTATTCCAGGCCATGATTGTATATATTCCACTAATTCTGTTGGATTCTTATAAATGGATCATGGATTATAATTTAAGGAATAATGATTTAGGGTTTATTGGATTATCATGAGGGTTCATGTTATTGTTTTTCATTTTTTATTCAAATAATTTTTAATGAATATTGACGATTCATATTGATTTAAGATATTAGATATTTATGCTGTGAAATTTTGTATAAATTTGGGATTATCGTGGTTTGGTTTTTAATGGGTTAATTATTCATATTGACCTTAAAAATATAATTATATAAAATGAATGTAATTATAAGAGATGATAGTATATATTCAAATTAAATTGTTTTATCCATGATACTACATCATATTATATTCTAGATAGTTTGAATGATTATTTTTGAGATTATTAATTATTTATTTTTATAATTTGTATTCCTAACCTTGTTAAACAATATTAAGATAAAAAGTAATGGTGAAAAATAAATTAGTTACTAATTTACATAATTATTATCACTTAGAAATATTAATCATTAAGAAAATTAAACATTAGAATTTTAATTTGATGTTTTTATAGAAATAACTATTAATATATTAGTTTTTTTACTTTTTAGAACTTATTTAAAAATAATTAGATTAATTTAGTAGTTAAAGTAAAATGGTGATTTTAGGAATTCTTATCTGTGTATGAATACATTTAGAAATTATATAATATTCACTTATATATATTTATTGGTGAATCATTGAATGCACATTTATTTTTATTGCCTTGAAATGATGATTTAATTCTATTTTAATACTCCATAATTGAGATCTGTTTTTGAGAATTATATAAAATTCATTATGGTTGGTTGATACAGAGAGGGTGGATATTTTTGAAGTTTTTGGGTGGAATATTAATAGAATTGATGTTATAGATGATGTCAAAAGGAGTTGGATATGTTTGTGTGAAATTTATCTAATGTTAGTGTCCTTCTGTTTTAGTTGTATTCATTTTTTTAATATTGTTTATTTTTTATACTAGAAATTTCTCTCAGGTATATTAATTTAATATGGAGTAGTCGTGTTTTAGTACTGGGAATTAGTAATAATTAACGAATTAATTATTGGAATTACTATTCATAAAAACCATAAATGATTAAAATATCATTTATATGAAACAATAATTATTATATTATATAAAATCATCTTCAATTTGGTTTATTAATATGAATATTTTTCTAGAAAAGATGATAGATACTATCTAATGGCTATTACTTATAATAAAACATGATGCTTTTTTTCCCAAGAACTTATTAGATTTCTATTATATAGTTTTCGTTATCTTTTTTTCATGTTGGAATTTATTTATAGTTTTAGTATTGATTAGATTAATTTACCTTATAATGGTGGATGGTATTTTATTCCTTATGTTCTATATTTTATTATTCTTGACCACCTAAGTGAGTTGGTGTAATGATGCAAACTATTATAAATGGAATTTTATACCTTATTATAATTATATTATAATACACCTAAAAATCCCAGGGATCCCAATAAAAACATCAATCTCATAAATTAATTATTAAATATGTAATATCAATATAAACTACTGAACATGTACCAGTGGAAAAGTAACTTGACCCTTGGAATAGTAACATGGCCATTAAGAATTATATTCTATCCCATATAATAGTAAACTCACTATTAAAAGTATTAACCACATTTTGGTGTCTCGTAAATGAAAATATGATATAATTATATCACATTATAATTAAATAAATGTTTTAAAAATGATAAATTAAGCGTTGGTATTTTTGGTAAAACATAAATGTTCATTTTGAATTTTATAATTAATATTATGATTTTAAATAAAATTTATATTCATAAAATAGATTAGTAAATTAATATTTTTTTCTTATAATTTTAAGATAATTTTAAAAAACATTATTTATTTTTCAAAAGTTTCCTTAAATCAGTTAAAATTTTAAAATTTGTATTTTTTGAATAAATGTGGATTAAAATTAAAAATTATTTCTCCCATATTTAGAAAATTATTTTCATAAAATATGGTATTATTTTGAAATATAATCAATGAAAAATAGTATGTCTTAGCTTTTGGTATTGTTTTAAAATAGTTGAATTAGTGGCGAATAGTGAAATACGATAATTTACGATAGAAGCTAAATATATTAATTATTTACTCCTAGATGATATATGAATGATTTAACCCATAATATCAAAATATTGTTCATTATATATATTTATAAGTGTTAAAAAATGGATATTTTTTAGCCAATGTAATAAATAAAGAAAAAAATAACTAAAAAACAGCCCTCTCATCCTCTATAAATACCACCGCTCCCTACCTATTCTCCTAAAACATTACCAGCCTTGAAGATTATTAAATTTCTTCTAAATACACCTACCATAATCCCCTAAAAATATATGAGCTATTGGTCTTAAAAAATTCTGAATCCAATATCCCTAATGAGGTTCTCAAGGAGGATAATTAAAGAGGTAAAATCCACTTTATTTTTCTTTTATTTTATTTTTAATTTAATTTATTTTCTTATCACATACCAACATCCCCTTATCCAAGTGGAATGATAAATAAATTATCTTATATATACTAAAATTTTATTATTTTGAATGAATAATTCATCTACACACCATATCTTCTCTTCACTTGTCTCAAAAAATAAAACATTTTCCATGAGGTGTTGATTTATCACCTTCGAGGAAGACAAGTTTTAATTTTCCTTTAAAGCCTTCAAGGATGGTCTTGAAACCATTATAGTGGGTCATAAAGATTATAAAATTTATTTTCCAACCTTTATTTTTCTTTAACTAACATATATACATAATATCAAATAATAAAATAAAATGAGTTTGTTGTTATTAAAAATTGACAAAAATTAATTTAAATTATTACCAACAACATTTTATCTAATTAATCATCCTAATATCTGAAAAAATAATATATAAGGCCAATTAAACATATATAATTTCAATAATAACATTTATTTTTTATTCTAGATATTTATTATCATCTTACATGAACTTCTATACTTGTCTATAACCGAACATATCATTTAAACCAAGAAAAAAACACTCTCAGAACAACAGAATTGGACTCTATAACTCATCATAGTAGCCATAAATGATCTCAATAAAATTATAATAAATAAAATAAATTTATAATATCTTATGTATTTAAAAATTAATGAACCTAATTTTGATTTAAATGATATTAATGTGAATAAATCATTAAGAAATACGATAAGGGGAATCTCGAACCCAGTTTCCTTTCTTTCAGTTATTCCTATTTAATGAAAAAATTTAGTATGGATATTCTTTTAATATTCATGAAATATTACTTCATTATCCTTACCTTTTCATTTATTATATATATATTCCTTTAATATGATTTTATGAAAAATGAAAGTATTTTTTATCAAAATAACTCATCTTTCTAAAAAACACATGTTTAACTTATACTGAGATTGTTTATTCTTCACTTCTGATTGAAAATTATTATATAAATTATGTAATTCACTATTTCAATTTCAAATTTTTTTCTAGAAAAAAATAAAAATAATCTATTTCTCATAATTATCATGAAAACTTACAGCATATATAATGTACTCATTGTGTGAATAATTTGAACTAACCATGAAGTTCAAGTTACCATGCGAAACCAATCACATGTTTTACTCTAAACTACCATGTAAAAAACTACTTACCATGTTTCAAATAAAAAAATAATATCCAATTCCTAAAATTAATGTGCATTGATGATAAACCTACCATGATTTGAAAAATATACTATGAATTGATAACTAACTGAACAAATGAACAACTAACCTACCATGCAACATGCAAGATAATTTTTTCTTGATTATTGCACTGACCATACGTAATGAATTTAAAGTAATTTATAGAGTCATTACCTATAACATGAATATATTTACATACCATGTGAATAAATAATACTAGCATGAAATAGTTTTATGTAACCACATGAATCAATGAACATAAAACATAGAGAAATGGATTAACTGTGACCAGTTTCCATGAAAAATGACTATGAAAACCAATAATGAGCTAATGTAAAAAAATTATGTAAATAAAACCTTCCATGTGTAACATAAAAGTGTAACTTTTTCAAATTAACAATATCTATATTTTTTATCATTAATTTTAGAGATATATAAATAAATTTAGCTTTGAATATTCACTAATGGATACTTTTTGATAGAGTACTTTTTTAGATAAAGAGGTATTTATGTAAAAGATGTGTTTCTTATTCTATTGTAGAGAAAAACCAAGGAACGTATGTGTGCATCTGTGCTACACAAAATAATCATTTATAATAATTTATGACACTCTATGTTTCTTCGCTTCCTATACAAACTAATTTGAGGATTCTAAATGATAAATTTAAAGACATATGAGCCACCGAAGATGACCAGATTGAGAAAAACCTATTTCTAACAACTTTATTACATTGGTATTTTTATTTTAGCTCTTAATTTCCTCTCAATTTTATTATACTGTATTTTTATAGAAATTAAGTCCCATGTACGGAACTTGTGATTTACTAACACTCTATTTCAACTCATTTCTAATGTAATCTCATGTATAAATAAGGAAGAGGTCATGTGTGACCTGGAATATATTTTCCCCAAATAAAACTATGGTAGAAATTTTTTATCATAGACTATCTTTGTATAGTTTTTTGTAAAACCCGACCCAGGTTATGGATCAATTTATTTAATAATGAACCATTTCATTGTGTTTGATTTCCATAGGAAAGGGATTAGGTCTTGTATTAAGAAGGAACTCATTATTTAATTTTCACTATGTGATTCCTAGTTTTGTGTTCAATTTTTAAAATAAATAATCATGTATATATTATAAATCTAGAATTAAAACTCTACTCAGATATTTGTTTTTAACTTGTATTTGATATAATATATTTTTACTAGTATATTAGTTAAAAATGATAAAGTGTTTTTAAAATTACTTTAACAGGGTTTTGATAAATCTTTTAATATTTTTTTAAAAGAAAAAATTATTAAATTCAATTGTTTTATTTGAATGGGGTTATTTTATAAATTTTGGAAATTACATTCTAATGATTTTTTATAGAAATTTCTAATTGGAAACTAAATTTACCCCTCTTGAATTTTCTATTAGGTCCATAATTTGGTATCAAAGCACTTTGAAAATAATTTTCATTCTAATCAAGTTGTATTTAAAGATCTTAAAATGTTTTATATATAAATTTTATCTTTTATTGATATTCATAGATAAGAAGGATTTATCACTAATCAGCCTTTTAATTTTAATGGAACTAACTATTCTCGATGGGATATTCAGATGAGAATTTATTTGGAAATTATGGGGTTGGATATTTTGGAAAATTATTAAGTAAAAATATGAAATCATTTTAGCTACTAGAGTTAAGAGGAGTGACTACACTAAGGATTATTATGATTTAAATTGTAATGTAATGAATGAATTATATTGTCCTCTAAGAGAACACAAATTTATCAGAATATCTTTTTGTCCCATAGCTTTTGAGGTTTGGGATACTCATTCTATATATCATGTGGTAACTTCAAATTTTAAAGAAATTAATTTAAATACCTATAATAATTAATAGGTTACAATCATAATTAATCATGATGATTTCAATTATGATATGTATATATGGTTTAGGGAAATAGTTAGCACTATGAATGCACCTGGAAATCCAATTTATTAAAAAGTTCAAGTGATGTGATTTTATATCTACATGTTAGCTGGAGTGGAGCTCCAATTTCCATTAGATAATCCTATGACATCAGTTAACTAAAATTGAATATCATTATAAAATTAATTATATATAATGAGGAACATACAATAAATAAGGATTCAGAAGAGGCACCAATTAAGAATCCATTGTAATTCAAAAATTCTCACTCAAAACTAAAATATAATTCAATATATGAATATTATAGTGATGTAGAATAAACTACAAAAATTTTTGAAGAAAAGGATCACATATCCCGATGATTAAAGATTTTATCTATGAAGAATAAATTCTTAAAAAATAAAATTATATAGGTATGTATGATAATAAATATAATTTTATGGAAGAGTGAAAAAAGGATTATCCCAAAAAATAGATAGCTTGATATGAACGTAAAATAAAAGGATATAGAAAAGTATATTTTCCTAAGTTGAAATATAAGAAAAACTATGAGGTAAAAGGGAAAGGGTAAAAAAAGACTGTGAAAGCCACCTATCATTAGAAATAATATGGAATTCAGATTTATATAGATAAAATTAACATGAAAGATCCAATATGGGTTTCATGAAAAATACATATGAGGTATGAAATATATTTCTAATATCTATACAAAATATTTCTAATAATTCAAAAAAAAAAGTAGTAATAAAAATATTTTTGGAGGATTTCTATGAATATTTTAATAAGCTAGGGGTGACCTTTAATAAGATCAAAGATAAATACAAATTTTTTAAGATGAATCAATCCCATTATAGTCATATTAAATTTATTATTACTATAGAAAAGGACAAGAATTGTCAACTATTAAAAGAGAACAACAAGCTTAAAATTGCAAATGAGAAATTAGATATGGATTTCAAAATACTTTCTATTAGAATTAAAACTCATACCAAAATTCAACGTAGGAAAACCAATCATGAATATATTACTACAATCAGTTACAAACCTAAACATAGGAAAATATATATGAAACAATTTGTTCCTTGTTCTAGTTCTATAAGTTCTGTAAATAATTCTTATTCATCTAGACCTATCAATGTTTCATTTAACAAATATTAAAACATAATATGGGGAATAAAATTAAACAAAGTTTGAATACAAAATCACTTATAAAAAACAATTCTATTTCCAAGAAAATATGGGTACAAAAATCATTTCTTTTTTAGACTTTTTTCTATAGAAAACCTGATTGAATAGTAACATAAATAACTTAAGGTATCTGGACACCAAATATTCCATAAACCAGATTGGGGAATAATAAATTTTCTTGAACCTTATCAATGTTTCTAGTTGGAATGTCACTTTGGGGAAAATGTTAAAGGGAAAATAATTGGACTCGGTCAAATCAGTAACTATAGAATTTTTATTTTTATAAATTCTTACATGTAGATGGTTTAAAATATAATCTAACTAGAATATAGTAGTTATGTGTTGATTGTTACTGTGTTATGTTTGAGAATAATTATTACAACGTTTTTTATTCGAATTACGTTTTACTTTATACATTATTATAAAATGATAATGTTTATGATGTTGAATAAAATTAATTATTATGAGAATTATTCTTGTTTATGTGACCTTCATAAATAATCTTAGATTTGGAATAGGATTATAGGACATTATAACCTATACTCTGATAGGGAGATAACTATGAAAATAGTTTTCAATTATCTTCCAAAACTAAAACTTCCAAAAACAAAGTCTTTAATCCATATAAAATGGGAAATAAGGAAAAAATATCATTTAAACCTAATAAAGAAGTGCCAATTTATCAACCCATTGATTTAGTTCAAATTTATTTTTTTGGACCCTCTAGAATTTATAACTTAAATGTAATGAAGTATCCTTATATTCTAGTATATGGATTTTCTAGATATAGTTTTTAAATATTCTTAGCCCCAAAATATGAGTATTATTCTTATATTTCAATGTAAAAAAATATATCGAAACTCTTAGTGGACTAAGAATTAAAAACATAAGATGTGATGTAGTCTGTGTGTTTGAAAATCCAGAATTTTAATCTCTATACTCACAATTTTGTAATTTTCATATAATTTTTTCTCCAAGAATCTCACAAAAAAATGGTGTGGTTGAAAGGGGAAATAGAAACCTTTAATATATTTTTCAGACCATGCTTGGTGAGTATTATTTCATTTTTTATTTTTGGTAAAATACAATAAATAATACCTTTTATATTATTTATAATGTTTTTATTAGACAACTTTGAAGGAAAACCCCATATAAATTATGGAATGGTAGAAAAAAAAAGTTAATTACACTATATATATATATATATATATATTTGTAAAGTCTTTATACTCAATAAAAAAGTGAATTTTAAAAAATTTACATCCAATAGTGATGAAGGAATTATCCTTGGATATTCTAAAACTAGTAAATCGTATAGGGTATTAAATTAAAGGTTAAAAAATGTATATGATTCTATAAATCTCAAATTTTATCAGAAAAATACAAATGAACTTACGAATCCTTTCAAAATTATTGAGTTTGAACTTTATAAATTTTATATAAAAGCAAAATTTAGTGAAAATTACATAAAACATAACAAAAAATATCCCTATTATAATGAACAGCTTTAATAAAAAACAAAAGAATAAAATAATTTATCAAAAAATTCTCTTCCTCAGGCTATTTGTACTCATATAAACCATCCCTTTGATGATGTAGTTTGAGACCTAAACATAGAAACCCAAACTATATATTCTATAAGAAGTAAAATTTAACACCAAGGCTTTTATCATTTTTTAAACCTAAGAACATCATAGAAGCAATACATATTAGTTCTGGGAAATAGTTATGCAAGAAGAGCTTAATCAGCTTGAAATAAAGAGAGTATGGGAACTGGTTAAATGGGACTAGAACTACCAAAAAATTAGAACTAATTGGGTGTTTAGTAAAAAGGTATAATAGTTAAAAACTATAATTAGAAACAATTATAGATTTTTTTCATAATTCTACATTAAAGAGGAATTTATTGGCTATGTGGATACATTTTTACAAGTATAAAGACTTGAAATTATCAAAATATTGATTTTATATGAATCAAATTCAGATTTAAAATCACTTCAAATCAAATTTTGGAGTGATTTATTGAATGGTTTCATAATTGAGGTTGTTTTTATGGAATAACCACCAATATTTCAAAAAAATCACTTTCCAAATAGTGTTTTTAAATTAAAGAGACATTATACAGTTTAAAACTTTATCCAAGAGAATGGCTTGATAAGATCATCTCATTTTCAAATTCAATTATTTTTAAAAAATATATATATTACCCCACTCTATTTATTAATATAATTTCAATTGTTATTTTTTTAGTACAAATGTATGTTCATGATAAATTTTTTGCATTTTCAAAAAATAATTTGTGTGTTATATTTTTAAGAATGATGTAAAATGAATTTGAGTTGAATTTAATGGGTGAGTTTAAATTATTATTCATGGTTTATAATTTTCAAAATATGGAAGTAATAATTTAAAATAAACTAATTTACATTAAGGAAATTCTAAAACGTTTTTATGGATATTACCAATAGTAGGGATACTCTCATGATCAGAGGATGAAAATTAGATCTAGATGAAATAGAGAAACTAGTTAACCAAACCAATTTGAAAGGTATGATTAGAACTTTTATATACATAACTAGTAGCTGATCTGATATTATGTTTAGTGTATGAATGTTCACTTAATTTCAATTAAATTCAAAATAATCACATTAGCGTGTTGTGAAAAGAATATTAAAATAAATTGAAAGTACAATGAACTTAATACTATTTTATTCAAAAGTAAATCATTTGGTTTAGGGAGTAATAGAAATTTAGATTTTGGTTGTCACAATTTAGATATAAATATCACTAGTAGAACTCATCACTTTTTGGGAAAGTCTATAGTTTCATGGTGTATTAAGAAGGAGAGTTTTTTTGCATTATCAACTGTTAAATATTATTACATAGTTGCAGACAACTTTTGTGTATGGATTCTATGGATAAAACACACATCACATGACTAGGGATCTAAATTTATATAATTAAATATAATTTTAGATAATATAAGAGATGTAAATCTTTCTAGGAATTCAGTATCAAATTTTAGGATAAACCCACTTTATATGAGGCATCAATTTTTGAGATATCATTTTCAGAAAGGTGATATAACTCATGAATTTATTAGCAATGAAAACAATCTTGATGACATATTTATAAATATTTTTTAATGATGAGAGAATTAAAAATATCAAAATTGAATTAGGGGTGATTAATTCTGTATTGATCTTAATATATTTTTGTTATTATCGTATTTGATTGTCCGATTGCATAAATGCTTATATTCTTTATGCAATATTTTTTTTATAAAATTCACTATGATGTATAGTTTACATGGCCTATAAACCAAACAAGAGTTTTGGTTGATACAATTATTATATATATTGTGGCTCATTGGTCATATAATTTGTATACCTACAATGAGCATATACTCATAAGTCACGATACCTACCGTGAGTTTTACATAGATTGTCAATAATTAACTACTTCGAATATTTGTCATATGGTTAGAATACATACCATTATTTCATGGTTTGTATACCTATTATATTTATTTTTCATAGATCCACGGTTAGTATACAATGAAATGGTTTGTATACCAATCAAACCTTTTTTAGCATAGATTAATGGATCATATACCTACCTTATCTATTTTATATATATAATTTTTTCATGAAAATGTAATGATAGGATTTTTATTATTTTTATTATAATTATAATACCTAAATTATGGAAATTAAAATAAAATTAGACTTTGAATAAATGAATGTTTCCCCTAAAATACCCCCTTTATTTTGAATCATTTCCTGAAAATCAAAACTCACCTATCTTAACCCCCTTCTTTCTAACGAACCTGAAACTTTTGAGAATCCAAGTTGAATAGAAAATGATGATGATACAGCTTGTTATTTAAGACACTTTTTCTCTTTACTATCCTTTTTAATGGAATTCAATGAAAATAAAAGACAGACCAATTGATTCAATGAAGCTGAGGAATCCATATTTAATCGATCATCTAGTCTCTATAGAAAAAGAAGTCGATGCACAATGGATACAATCGAGAAATTCACTAGTTTAGAATGGAATTATGAATCAAGGATTTAGGTATTGATTTTAAAGAAAATTATAAGACTTTCTACCCAAAATATATTATGGTTTTATATGTGAACCTGAAATTTATTCTAAGATAGAAAATGTGTATCGTTAAGATAATGATCAATGGTTAAATTATGGTGTTTTAATCTAAGAGTTGGTAAATGTGATTAGGAGTGTCTCATAGAGAATAATGTTAGAATTAAAAGAGAACATATCTAATAAATCATGACCACTTCTAATTTTAATGTACCTTAGAATATTTAACTAGTAATGGAAGCTCAAGAATAAAAACTACTATTGAGTTTAGTAGAAAATATTAATTATTATTAAAATTCATCTATCACTTGATCTTTCCATGAAAATTATAATGGAATATCTTGAGGCACTGGGTTTTTTTCTATTTTTAATTAAAAATGGGTTTCAAATTAGTTTGTATGGATATTTCACTAGTGATATTTATGAGTTATGTAAACAAGAATCAAAGTTTGGTTCTTCACTATACACAAATTTTATTTATTAGTTTTTGATATATAAAGGCTTTGTTACTCAAGGGGAGGAAAGAATAACTTCATAAGAAGGACTCAGTATATCTAATAATATTTTTTATAAAATTAAAGTTAACTAGAACCCATAGAAAAGGGTGTGGGTGGAAAACATAGAATATTTAGATGAGATGTTTGATCTAGTGAGATATCTTGTAAGACTAAGCGATCTTGTAGATCCTAGTCTTCAACCTAACAAGGTAGTTCAATTTTATGATGATGGAGTAGTTGTTGGTATGAAAGAATTGAAAGTTGAGAAAATTAAAGAATAAGAAGATGATGATGAGATGGTTGATCAAAATGAGGAATCTAGAGAAGCTCATGACAATGTAAGGATGGTCACTCTTGTCATGTATTTTGCATCACCTGACTCTCCTTCACCTTTACCATCACATGTGCAAGAAATCCATCATAAGTAACTAATTAAAATATAGGTATATGTTATTTTCTATAGGAATCCGTGATATGCGTATAAAGAATTCGAAGATGTTGAATTTTTTTTATATGGATCTTATATAATTTGAATGAATCCCAAATAACCTGTAACTTTTGCACCTACTAAGTGTTTTAAGTCCCCAAGATATATTGTGTTTAGATTAGAATATCCACAATCAGATGATGATGATGGGTAAGTCACCTAGAAATGACGGAATTTCCATCAATTATACTAAGATAATAATGTAGCGATATATCATTGGTGTCATCTATTATCAATAAAGGCTTGAGGTACCTCATATGATACCCTCAATTGATTATAATTTGCAATAAATATTTTTTCATACTCTCACCAGGGCTAGTTTGGATGTTGATCAAGGTAGTGATCATGATAATGATATTGAAGATGTTTCCCCTTATTTCCACTAGGATATTGATTCTAGTTTAACATTTGAAGTTTATTTTGAAATAGGTATATCATTAAAGTATTTAGTTTTGTTTGATGGAAAGAATCAACATTATGATCCATCAAACTTTATTCCTTCTACATAACATGTCATAAAGGATGATTTGAATGAATTTAAATCTTATCTTATGGGTGTTTTATGGATTGATTTCATTGTTTTGTAAAATTATGAGGTCCTACTTGAGAATAATATCTTAGCATGATAATTAAGTTAGTGATTTATCATATTCAACCAAAATTTCATCTTTGATATTATTTTAACGAGAAATGAGGTTGAGGATATGAAAGAATAGATATGAACATTACAAATACATATATCTAAAGTAGTATTGTAGTTTTGTTAGATATTCATGAATATAATGTTTCAACCTACTTATACTCTTGTTCATCTTTATACTCATCCTATTCAGCAGGATTATTTTGAAGAGAAGATCAAATAACTCATAATGGATGATTTGAAGGATGTTCTTGATGTTTTAAAAGAGAGAAAAAAATAAATTTTTGATGGTTAAAAAAAATTCTAAATACTTGACACTAGTCAATAAAGATGTGAAAAAATCATATATTTATAAATAATAATGGAATCCCTAGATTTATACTTTTCTTGAATCTTCACCAAGTCATATTCAGAGAGATTTTGTAAAATTATTACATTGGATCTTATGATTAAACCATTGAAATAATATTTTAAATCTCAAGTTAATAATTTAATGGCATATAAACCAGTGTTGGGAGCTTCCATGTAAATAATAGAATATTTTCTTCAGGATTTTGATCATGGTTATCATGCAATAAGTGGTTTTATTAGGATGATATAACCCTTTTAAATCATTACTCATACTTCTGGGGTTTTCTCCTCCATCCATTACTAAATCTCTATCTCTATCCTCTACCATGAATCCATTTGGATTGAATCATAGGGAAGCTATCCATAAAATCATCCCCATGTCAAAATTTATAGTCATTAGTAATCCTTCATTCACCTCTACACCACAAACTTCCACTTATACCCCTATTACTAATTCCATAGGAATAGATCCTACCATTCCTTTTGACAGGAGGGATATTCCAAATTCATATTATGAGTAGAATTTTTGATAGAGAAGGATATTAAGACTTTTTAAATCCTTTTGAAATATTATTGAACACTAATTTTTATTCACATTTTTATGAATGTGTTATATATTTATTTTTCATATTATCTATTTGCTTTTTGATAATACCAAAATGAAAAGTACGTGTAATAAGAATATTGAATTTATAAATGAAATTAATTACTATTTGATAACCCTATAATATATTGGATAATATTTTATTCACTTTATTAAAAATATACTTTTGATTTATTCAATTCATTTAATTTTAAATGTAAAGATTTGTGATCATCAAAAGGGGTGATTGTTGACTTAACCCCTAACCTCTTTATTTTAATGTTCTTGTATGTGTTTTAGATTTTTATTAATTAATTTTATGTTTTCATGTTAGTAGATTATTTTATAGACTAAATTTTTAAAATGTATAAGTTTGGAACAGACCATAAAAAACTTATACATTGGTAATATACTTACCATGTGAAGAATTTCAACTAACTATGAAGGTAGAGTGATGATGTGTAACCTACCACATGTCGTAATTCGACCTACTATGTTAAAAAATTATATAAAGGTGCATTATATGAGAAAATAATCTCTGATTCATAAACTAACCATGCCTTGAAGACAAACCAACCTTCCATTGAAGAACTTACCATGCATTAATAGACAACTAGCCACGTGAACAACTAACCTGCTGTGTGATAGGTAAGGAAATTTGTTCATATGTCTTGTACTAACAATTTATATCTCTTTTTTAAGTAACCACATTAAATAATACCTATCTCATGAAGAGATAAAACTATCATAAAATGTGACAAAGTTAATTTGCAACAGAGTCAAGCAATTGAATGACGAATTGAAGCTACCTCATGAAGTCATGTACTAATAGAATGGGACAATTGACTGAACACTGGATGAAATGACATGATTGTGACATCTTGTCATTCCAAATGACCATACCAACAAACTGTGATCTCATGTAATTATGCCTTAATTGAATAAAGCCTTACATATCTTGCATATCCATGATTCTTTTCTAAATATACAATGGCTATGATTTGTATAATTAATTGAAGAGCCATATAAATTAAGAAACCATAAACTATTTTCCTATTTCTAAAATTATATGGAGTAATTTTTAAGACAAAGAGGCACTTTTTACAAGAGGTGTTTCTAGTACTGTTATAGAGAACAATGAAGGAACCCACATGTGTTCCTATGTTATATAAGGGAATCATTTAGAACACATTATGACTATCGATTTTTTTTACTTATAGTACAAACATGTTTTAATTTTATCAAATAGAAATTAAAAGATAGTTGAATAACTAAATCTGGTCAAATTGAGATGCACATATATTTCACAAATCGCATGCCTTGGATTTTTGTTTTATATTTTCTTTCGAGATTTGTTTAATTATAGTATTTTTATATGTAAACATAGTCTCATATACTGAACTAGAGATATCATGATGCCCTCTTTAAAATATTTTCTTTTTTAATCCCATATATAAATATAAAAGAGCTTGCATGTGATTTGTAATATTTTTCTCCCAATAATACCATGGAAGAGGTTATTTTCGTACAATATCTTTGTATATTTTTTTAAAACCTAATTCTGATTGTGGACCAGTTTATTTATTAATAAAATAATTTCCAGTGGATGATTTTTTTGTGGAGGGGATTGGGCCTTATCTTAAGACCTTTTTTTTAATTCCCACAGTGTGATTTATAGTTTAGTTTTTAGTGTTTTAGATAAATAATATAGTAGATGTTTTAAAACTAATTAAGAAAAATTCTCTCATAATTGGATTTCACATGTTTTTTTGCAATTTTTTTGTTATTGGTCTATTAGTTTCAAAAGTTAAATTATTTTAAAATTTTATTTTGATAGGTTTTTATTATACAATTGAGAATATTTTTGAACAAAAAATTTATATAATTTTGTCGTTTTAGTTACTTGGGTGTATTCATAATACAAAGAAATTATGTTTAAAATATTTTATAATTAAATTTTTTTATAGAAACTCAATTTTCCCCATCTTGATTGTTATATTAGGAACAAAAATTAAAAATAATCTAATAAATTACATATTATTAATCATTATACGTAATTTTGTTATAAGTTCAATTTTGGGATTAAAAAATCTTTTTTATAAAAATCTTTTTTCTTTGCATTTTTATTTTCTATTTTAAATTAAGTTCCACCACAACGAGATATTAAATTTTTAATAATAGATTCCATATTTGGAATCATTAGGTCTAATTTTGGAAAATAGATCCCTTTTATTTTTCTTCATTATGAATAAAAATCGTACTACGTATTTTTCACATTGGTAAGGGAAATCAGGTAATTAAAGATAAAAGTAATGTGATAATGTCCTAAAATCCCCCAAAACTTATATTTACTATATTAATTATTCTTTTTACAATAATAATAACTTTTTTAAAAATTAAACAATTTTTCTTCTTCTTTACTTATATTGGTCTTAATATAATTTTAAACTACCAATAAAAAATGTCACTATAATTATTTTATTATCCCTATTTTTTTATAAGGATAAAAGTGGTTATGTTTTGGTTTATAAAGGTTATTTGGAAGGTTTTTTTATTTATCCTCATAATTTGTTATTAATTTTAAATAATTATATAATAACCTATATGCTTACACATCACCAAAAGATTATTTGTGTATTAAATAGAAAAATCTAGTAAATTATTATAAAAACTCTGAAGTAATATTATTTGGTTGTTTTATACCATACAAAAAAGTTTAGAGATACATATAATATATTTTTAAGATACAAAAGGATTATATTTGAATAAAATTTCAATCTTGATGACTTGAAAGTCAAATTTAATAAATAGTTCTACAAATGACATTAATGATATTTTATATAAAAAAATATTTTATTAAAAGATTTATATTTCAAAAAAATATTAAATTAATCAAATTTAATGGGATATGGTTTAATATATCTACCATAGAAAATTTATTATTCAATTTTTCTTTTATAATAACTTTCCTGATCTATAAATATCAAACAAATTTTAGATCACCTTAATGATGAACATTGTTAATGATGGGGTTAAGTAAAAAAATTTCCTAAACATGCCAAAATATTATTTAATAAGAGAATTTTCAGTAATAATTATCCTATCTTATAAATATTTAAATTTTGATACATGTTTTACTGAAAATTAATTTATATTAATTAAATACATTATATAATTCCAAGATTTCCACTCCCCACACTTATAAATGGACCCATCTTCTTGTCTCTTCCTCATACCTTTAGAGCACTTTAGTTTAGAAATATCTACCCAAACACCTTCCCAAAATCCTTCACCATGTTCAAGGTGTTTTTAGAAGAATACCAATCTTATAAGGCTTAATTTGTAATTTAATTGAGTTTCTTAGGAAGAGGTAAAACATTTATCCAAATGTTTTAGTTTTATTTCTTATTCTACCTCCAAATATTTTTAAACCATGCTGAAATAAGAACAAAATTTTCATAAATATACAGAAATTTCCATATTTTCATCAAATAAACTATATCTATATAACATTACATTAAATGGGAAATGAAACCATTGTTTTTGTGTATGAGAATCTACAGCCCTATGAACCAATATAATTTTTTTCCATCAGAAGCACTTAGGATTGGATATAATGATGGATTTAATGTGAATATATGATATTAATGAGATATGTTTAATTTTTGGAATATTATTTTATTCTATTTTCTTACATTTCCATCCAATGAAAAATAATAATGTCGTTCATGCGTACATGTGGATTACCACCTCCACGAAGTGATGTTATTCTTTTTTTGATGACCACAACACTTTTCTGTCATATATAAGTGTTTTTAATATAAATAATATGATATTTATGATATAATAAAACCCATTCAAATATAAAATAATACCCAATATCTTTTTATCATGCTCATTGAAAAATGAAAACATTACTATTTCATACGTATGACATACTACCTCCATGATTGAAATATAGATCATTTTTGTGGTTGGTTTTAAAAGTATAATTAATTTATGAAGATGATAATTATATCATGAATAAAATTCTATAGATGATGTAACAATGAATCATTTGACCACATTCAACTTACCAATAATTTTTTTGACATATGACTCAAATATCGCTAAAACATATGATGTGAACATAATTGATTATGTAATTATATATAACATTTTAATAAATAAAATAAAATGAACAATAATCTTATAAAAAATTCATAATAGTGTAAATAATTAATGTAATTTGATTATTTTGTAATATTTATAATTAATGTGGTTAGTGATACACGAATAGAGGGAAAATTTACCTTTAAACTTCATTTTAAAGTTTTTATTGATTTATTTTATAAATATTTTTATTCTATATCTATATTATGTAAATAAAATTTATTTGTATTTATATGGAAATAAATGATTTATAAAAGAAATTTTATATATCTTTGTAAATTTTAAAAGGTTTTCAAAATTACTATTTTTATATATTTTATACGGATCACTTCACATTTCTTTACCAAAATATAAGGAACATTCTATTTTAATGTATACAGTGTTAATGGAATCTAATTCCCTATAATAATAATTTTTTTCTTTCATTGAAATTTTAATATTTCATATTTTGGTTAAATAAAATCATTATTACCTTTATTCAAGTTATTTTAGTTTTGAAAATTCATTTCTAAAGGAAAGGGATATATCAATACCGCAAAAAAATCTTATTGGTTAAAAAGTATATTTTAATGAGTCTGATGATGGAAATGCATGATTTTTTATTTTTCATACATTTTATGGTCCTTATAAACTATTTTTTATAATTAGTGATCTCAATATATCTCATTATTATTGGTGATCCTGATGTTTTTCTACAATAAATTATGTAATGATAATGTTCACTAGAGAATTATCATGGAATTTTATATTCTTTCCAATGTGTTTCTTAGAAATTATTTGATTTAAAAAGATAATCTAATGATATTTTGTTTTAAGGGAAATATTATAACCATGAAGAGTAAATGTATCTTTTTTTAGATAAAGTTATGATAGACTATACTGTTTTCTACGATACTATAATGAATATGTTTTTTATTTTATGTTTTCTTGTAACTTATTTTAAGAAAATAATTATGAAATAAAACTTATTTATTGTGCAAGTAGATAGTTATTTCAGCTCAAATATTATCACATTATAGGAAAAATCAATTGTATGATCTCATGGTTTTAAAATAGACTACTGAATTTATGAATTAATTTTTATATGTCCCTTACTGAGATTTTTTTATTCCATGTTTTAAAATATTTTTTCACATGTTTTGTGTATGATTAATAAAAAAGAATAATTCATGTAGGAATTTGGAATTAATTTTTACGAGAATAATATATGATTCATTATAAAATATTAACATTGTAAAAAATAGAGAATGAGTAAAAATGTACACTTTCTAATATATAGGTTTGTTAGGTACAAGTTATGAATGAATTTTAAAAAACACTAAACAAGAAGGAACCTTGAAATGTGATAAAGTTAACTATTGACTTAAAATAAAAGATTATGAAGTTTTTAAGGGTGTGTCACTATAGTTGGTATAAGTGGAATGATTTAGATAACATTTGAGATTAGGATTGGAAAACATTGGTGCTAATGTGGGGATAGTTTTAAGATAATGTTTACATCCTCATGTTTTTATAAAGTATATGTTGTGTTATTTCCTATTAATTTATTCCATGTTGAGATACTTGTAAACAATTGTGGCTGTAGAATGAATGCACATATTGGTAAAAAACGTAAAAGGGCCATATTGGGTATGATATAAATCATCATTGGTATATGATAAGTGAAACTAAGACTACACACAAAGAAGAAAACTCAATGAGGATTATACATTGTTTAATTCACAGTCTCTTTATTAAAAATTATGAATAATGTGAGGATATAGACTATAGAAATCTATGATAATCCATTATAATATTGGATAACACTAAAGTTTAATGAGTTGATTAGTCTGTGGTTGATAATAATTTACATGAAATATATACCATGTTTGAGGCTTTATGTGATGAGAATACTTTTAAATACATTTATTATGTTTTTATAGGTGTTTGAGGTATATGTTCCCCTGAAGTTTAACGTGTTAAAAAGTTATTTTTGAAATAATTCCATTATATTTTGTAGAAATAAGTTTAAATATATTTATTACAGTTAGAGTTTATATGATATTTGTTGTTGAGGTAATTTCAGGTAATTCTAATTTGAAAACATATTTTTTATCATATATATGATTTGATAATATGAATTTTTGAATATATGACATTATGGGTGACAAATGTTGGTTAGAGAGAAAAGATAAACTAATTTTGAAATAATATGTGATCAAATCCTTCTGATTTTTTTGGTTTTAAATGTGGTCAAGAATATTTTGAAATATGTTAAGGTTAGTTATTTATTAAAAGACACATGTTTATATTTGGGTGTTATTATGGAGGGTTTGAAGATCATTGTTTCATTACTTTATTTGATGGTTTTTTCATTTTGGGAATTATCTTACCTTGTGATAACCATTTTAGTTTTCTTTTACATCTAAAGACATGAGAAATATCTTATTATACTTTTTTTGTTTATATGATCTAGTAAAAGTTGATTTCAGTACTTCAAGAATGTAAAATTAATCTTGAATACTAATTATTAGGTGGAAAATATGATATTCTGGTGGGAATTGATTGAAGGATTAAATTATACGTTTAAAATTAGTATATTTTTTCATTTACATAGTGTATATCGTTAAGGAATTCCTCAATACATAGGAAAAATCAGGAAGTAAAATTTTTATCCTGTTAATTTTCTTTCAACTAAATTGATGGTCTTCTCACACCTTATTGATTCATGATTTTGTGATCATGGAGTTTTTCAAAATCATTCAATTTATAATGACCAATATTCCCGATCACTTTCCATCATTATTTAGTCATTATTTTTTCCTCCGTGTTCATATTTTCTCTTCCCACTAATATTCTCCTATTTGGAAAAAATTTTATTTTTTAGTCTAGATGAAATTTGTATTTCAATTTCAATAATTCAAGAGGAATTTTTTTAACCCTTTTAAAAAATACATTTACAAAAAAATTATTTTAAAATTTTAACCTCCGGATTACTAAGATAAAGTTAAAAATTAGCAGTCATAATTTATCAAACTGGGTATAATGTAACACCAAGAGATTTTATTTTTTATGAAATAGACACTTAATAAAATATATATTTAAATAGAGTATGAGAATAGGATTAAAAAAATTAATAAATATATATAATGGTTATGATAAATAAAAAATGTGTTAATTATTATGATATGGACACATAATTTTTAATAAATTTTTTTTAGGAATTAAAAATGTGTTTTCTTTGAAAATGATTTTTGTTACCTTTTGTGAGTGAATATTTTAATTCATTTATTGAAATTTTAGAAATTATATTAGATAAAATGGATATCATATTTTAAATAATCTTATTAAAATTGTGTGATGGTGATTTTTTTAATTTTTCTTAAAAGATTGATTTTTTATTGAAGTGTGAAAAATATAGATTTTTGTAAAACTATAATATATTTTCATTAAATAAAGTAATTTAGAATTAATATTGTAACATAAAGTAAAATATCCTCATTTAATTAAAAATTATATAATTAATTACATATGGGTCATCATTACACAATGTTTTGATATTAGATCAATTTTTAGCTTAATAACACATTTTTTCTAAAAAAACTTTTATGGAGATTTTCATTTTTTCTTGAATTATTTTTACCCTCTTGTGTTAATTTAATTTTTAAAAATTGATTCCATAGTTGGTATCATGATTTTAAAATTTCTTGAACATGTTTATTTATTTTATTTTATAATTTTTTTCTTCCATTACCATTAATGTTTCTAAAATATATAAATTTGTTTCCAGTCTCCTTTGATAATATCATTAATATAAATATAATTAATATAAAACAATATGACATTCACATTATTTTCATATATCTATTTTTTTTCATATGGATAAAAAGAGGTTAATATCTATTATAATTGGTTATTTTAAATATGATTTATTTATTGATCAAGGTAAATAATTTATAATTTTGGTGGATGAAATTTTAAACCTAAAATATTATTCCATATCGACATAATGTTTGTGAAAACAATAAAAAACCATGTAAATGTGTTTAAAAACACTACAAGTAATATTTTTTTGGTGATTTATGGTGTACCATGAATTATATATATAAATTTAACATATTAGGCATATATTAGAAGTTTATATTATAATTAAATTGTTATCAAGATGAAATTAATGTTAAATAAAAAGAAAAATTTCAAAAAATGATATTAATGTTATTATATAAATAATAATAATCTATTAAATGATTTAAAATTGAAAAAATCATATCTTTATAAAGGTGAATGGTATATGGTTCCCTATATAAATCAATGCACATTTATGGGATAATTTTTCTTTTGTAATGACATTATTGATCCTTAAAGAGTCAATACCTTTGATATCAAGATAATAGTCAAAAGTGTTAAAAGCTGATTAAAATAGAGTGGTAAGTTAGAAAAAATCACCTAAAAAATTCAAAAAAAAATTATATGAGATGTTTTAGACTCATAATCAAAACATATTTGAAATATATCACTTTGGTACTACTTTACCTTGGAAATTAGTTTATATTTATTTAATATATTTGTAATTTCAGGAGTGTCTATCCCCTCATATATAAAATAGAATCTCCCATTCTCTATTCCTCAAAATGTTTGAGCACTATGGTTTGGAAATACCATACCAAATACATTATCAACATTCCACACCACATTTTAGAGGTCTTATTATTTGAATTAGACAAATATTTGATGGATTAATGTGTAAATAAAAGGGGGTTTTCAAAGAATTGGTAGAAAATTTAACTGAATGTTTTAGTTTAATTTCTTCTTCCACGTCCTTCAAATATTTATAAACCATAATAAAATAATAGAAAGAATATATTTTATATAATAAGATTTTATAATTTAAATTTCATAACTTATATCCATCTCTTCTTCCATCAAATGGAAGATGAAATCATCATACCAGTGTACGACAGACTACTATATCATGAACTGGTGTAATTAGTTTTCCATAAACGTCTCTCATGACTTGTTGTAATAATGAAATTAATGTTTATACATATGTTATTTTTATGAAATATTTCACATTTAGTAAATATAATTTATCATCTATTTTCTTACATTTCCATTCATTGAAAAATCATTACATCATTCGTGTGTGCATACAGTTTATAACCACCAAAAAACAATGTAATTTTTTTTCATAACCACATTACTTGGTTTCTATATATAAGTGTATTTAACAATATAAAAATATATTTTTGATTTAATAATAATTCTATAAAGTTAACATAATACTTACATTCCAACATGTTCGTTGAAAAATAGAAATATTAATTTTGCATACATACGAACTACTGTATCCATGATTTTAACATAGATCATTTACAAAGGATAGTTTACAAGTATAACTAATGTATAAAAATGATAATTATTTAATTACAATGATTCAGTAAATTATGTAATAATGACCTCTTTGACCATAGTCAACTTAAGAATATCATTTTTGACATATGATCCAAATATCATCCAAAAATCCGACATGAACATAATTAATAAAGTAACTATATATAATGTGGTAATAAATAAAATAAATGGAATAATAAAATTGAAAAAAGTTCCTAAGAAAGTCAATAGTTTACTTTTTTTATTATTCATGATGATAAGGAACATATGTGATGAGTGTGTCTTTAGCCAAGGGACAATTTTCTTTTAAAACCGTGTTTTAAATTTCTTATTTTATCAATATTTCTATTCCATGTTCATATTATTAAAAATAAATTTTTATAAATATTTATATGGACATAAATTAATTATAAATAAAATTACATGCATCATTTTTACTTTATATCAATGTTTTTTCTAATTAAAGTTTTTATATATTTTGTGGAGATAGTTTTCAAATTTATTTCCAAAATTTAATAGATTGATATATTTTAATGTATAATAAGAAAATGAAATTTATCTCTAATAAAATTTTAGTTTTATTTTTTATTTCCATTATAAGATTATGTTTTTTCCTTTTAAGAAAAACACAGCCTCACTTTGTTCTTTGGATTTTACTTTTGAAAATAGGGATTTAAAATAAGTGGATAATTCAATATCAAAAAATATTTTTTATGGGATCAAAATTATATTTTTAGGATTTTCATTGTAGAAATGAAATATTTTATGTGTTTTGTGATTTTTAGGTACCTTTTACATTGTTTATTATGATTGGTGAGCGTGATATAGCTCATGAAGTTGGGTAAGCTCAATATAGATCTCTAATGCCTTGGTTAATGATTATGTTCTCTAGAAAATTATGTTGTAAGATGAAAATATTTATTATTCCACTTTTTAGGGTCATTTATTTGTTATTATATGGTTTCTATGAAGTTGATATCCTATGTCACTAATATATCTTTTTTATTCTTACAAATGAGTTTCATAGAAATTATTATATTTAGAAAGGCAATCTAATTATCTGTTATTTTAACGGAATTATTATTCCTTAGGTTGGTAAAAATGTATAATTACAAGGAAATTATTACAAGTATTCTCATATTTTTTGAAAAACCTAATGATTTTTTTTATAATGTGGTTTATGAAAAACATTGGACATTAAATCTTATTTCATGTGTAAGTAAAATATTATTTGACATCAAATTTTAGTATGTTTTGGTAAAAATCTATTTTATTTTATAAAGGGGTTTAACAAGACTAATTAGTTTCATTTATTGTTTTTATATGCCCCTTATTGAATTTTTTTTGTTCTTTCCACATTTTAAATATTTTTCATAGTGTTTAAGGATGAGTACGAACAAAAAAGATGTCAAATTAAAAGACATGCTAATTTTTTAGGAAATTAAAACATGTTTCAATATTAAAGTTTTATATTTTAAAAAACTAGATGCTAATAGGAATTGTACAATTTTTAATAAATATATTTTTTATGTAAGAGTCATGAATAAATTCTCTAAAAATACTAAATCGAAAATATCATAAAAATTTATAAGGTGAATTAATGACGACAAAATAAAGATAATTAAAGGTTTTAAGGATGGGTAATTATAAAAACAACACCATAAAACCAAATTATAATCATTTTAAAATCATAACATTGTATCATATTTCTATCTCTTTGAATAATGAAGTGAAATATGATTTAGTCCATTAGAATAATCGCATCAGTGATGATGGTAATATTAAATTGTATATATCACCACACCATTACATATAAATTATATCTTGGTCATCTTAACTTTATATCCTTTGGTTATATAAATCTCTATTTATAGACATTTTCTTCTTCATCTCAGTTAAAATTTTCACTTTCCTTGCATCTATCATTCAAAAAATTTCATTTGTCAATAACATAGTTAGTGATAATGAACTAATTTATATTTGGTAAATAAATATTTTATTTTCTTGTAGTCATTGAATATATTCACAATAATGTAAAAAATAATCATTATATAATATTCTTGATATATTTCACAAAATAATCAATGGGAAATTTAAAATATTTTAATTTTGAACATCATTCCAATATTATTATTCATTGAATATGATTAATAATCTAATTGTAAAAAATGATAAAAATATCTACAGTAGTGAGGGAAAATATAAAAAGTTTTTAATAGTATGAATTAATATATAAACTATATGGTCCATTTATTCTAATCCCTATAATCATAAGGGTACTTCAATTTTATAGAAATCAGTAACTCTGATTTTATCAAAGTCTTTTTAAGGGTGATTTTCTTTATGTGTAAATAAAAATATATGTGTAATATTTAAATCATAAGCCTACTTTAATTTCATAACATGTTTATTTAATACTATTTTCTTTTAGTTTTGATTTCTTTTTTTAATGAATTTATTTTATTTTTATTTTATTTTATGATGTTTTCTTTTCATAAGTATTTCATTTCATAATCCTTTCATTTAACTAGGCTTTAGTTTTATTGGGTTTTCATTTTATAATATTACCATTTTTTAAGGATTTCATTTTCAAAGGATTTCATTTTACAATAAAATCATTTTGTATGTTCTTGATTTGTTAATATTATATTTTTAATCCATTCATTTCATAAGACACTGTTTTCATAAGACTTTAATTTCATTAGGATTTTAAATTCAGAATTATTTTATTTCATTAGAATTTTATTTTTAATGCCTTAATCTAAAATGTTTGAGTTTATTATTTTCAAAAATATATAACATAAAACATTGAATGACTCAAAATTTGAAAATGAATCATATGTAATAAGTTATAAAAATAAAATAAGGGAATAATAGGTTTTACTTTGTAATGATACAATATGTAATTGGGTTAGAATAGGTTTATAAACAATTAAAGAAGTTTTCCAATGATAAATATTTCAGGTATTCAAATTTAAGATGTTATTTATATATCCTTGTGATATGAAAACTATTTATCAAAGAAAATTCTTTGAATCATTGAATATTTAGGTTATTATACTTCGTCAAAAAATTGAAACATTAGAAGATATAGATGAAGTAGCAAGAATACGTATGTTGGTCAAAATAAAGAAATTATTCAATATTAAAATGTTATAAAAACATATTAACTATGACAAAAAAGGAACACATTATAGTAAAACATCACTATGAAAATAACATTTTTAAAATAATTGTAAACACAAAAAGTATAGTTTTGAAATTATCAAAAATAAAAAAAGGGGACAATGAAAAATGTCACTCCCAAAATCACTTAGATTTTTAAAATTTTAAAAAATATCATCTAACAATATGAAAATAATATAACCATTTTTATAAATATAAAAAAATTAAATTAAATAACTTTTATATAAAATAAATGATTCTTCCCCTTTCGAGATTTATCTCTCCAAATAAATATAAATAAAATAGTAGATACTTTGACGTTAATAAATATTTTAAAATAAATCACAATATCATTAAACTAGAAGTATTGAAAATAAGATAATATCCACTATCCCCAAAATTAATCCATACATATTATGTATATTTAAAATAGTAAATACCTCCTAATTTGTATTTTTTAATATTTCAAAATTAGATAAAACCATGAGTGTATATTATTTTGAAAATATCTTATAAAATATAAAAAACACTATAAAGGAGACATGAAAATTGGTAAAAATAATAAATAATAATAAAGAGTATTTTATTAAAATAAAACATCAATTATTGGGAGTTTAAATTTAATATTATAAATCTATATATTATCTAATGGTTTACTAAAAATATATACCAAATGATCATATATATAAACATGTCCTAAACTAATATCTCTTTTCTTAAAATTCTATCGACTAAAAATGATATCTCAATTTAATAATCATTATTATAAAATAATGAAATGGATTCTTATATATAGATATAATAAAATAATTGTAATATAAAATAGAATTCCTATAAAACTAAATAAAAAAATAAGGTCTGAATGGTCTTGTAGATTGTATAGGGACACTTGGGGTGGGGGTGAATCGATGCACCAATCTTTTACATAGTTTACATTTATTGCTTAGTTATCCAATCATAAAACACAAATATATACCACTATAAATAGATATGGATGTAATGGTGTTTTTTCAACCTTCTCCTTAGTATGAAATTATAAATTAATAAAAAGAAAGACCACCATGAGTTTTACCTTGTTTGATTCCATTGATGATACTTGGCCATATTTGGTTTTGAATCCTTTTAATACATCTATTATTAATTTTAAATTTTAAGGATTAAAATATCCAAATAAAGTGACACATAATTGTTTGAAGGTATAATCCACACTCCCTAGGTAACCCATCATCCACTTACTTATCCTTCATAATATAACATATGTGAAGGGATATTTATATTGCTTCCCAGAGTTGAGAAGTCTTTATAAAATACCATTAGTCATATTCCAATATGGTGGTGTTTTTTATATTGGTACCAACAGTATTTAATGTATCTTCTATGAATGTTTGAGTGAATCATAGACTTCCCCTTCTTCGTGTAGATAAACATTGGCGTTTCTCTTTCATAATTTTCTTTGGTAGATTACTCATGATAAACTTATAGGACATAGTAAAATCATAATACTTCTTTATTATTCTTAATATGATACATTGGTAAGTCCTGGATATAGTAAGAGTATCCTTATTTTTTGATACACTGAATATCTTAAATAGATGAACAAGTATTGATTTTTTCCTTTGATTCAAATAGTGTTTTCTATTTTGGAATAGCGTATTCGGTTTTTTATTGTAACTCTTATTTGTCTCCTATGATTTTAAATGAATATAAAAATTCCATGATTTTTTTAATTTCAATATAGAAAATTCACTTTATTTGGGATAACAATATCATTTTATTCTAAGTAAATAATATTTTTAGGTTTAATCTCATTTAATCTGATTCAAATAATTTACTATTAATTCTACAGGAATCATGGATTTTTATTCATCTTCATGTGATATTTTAAATATAAAAATATTATTCCCTATCAAATCCATAATATTTAAATTCATTTAAAATCCATCCATGCATTCATGGATTCATGCAACTTCATGTGATTATAACCTCACTCGTTTCATTGATCACTCAATATTATATGTCGAATCGATATTTATTTTAATGGATATCAGTGAAAAACTTCAACTAAATTATTTTCTATTTCATTATAATATATTTATTATGCAATTATATGATTTTTAATTCATTTTAAATCTCAAATTTCTAATATTTATTCAAGATTTAGTTGAAAAATTAATATCTCATAAGCCTTTTTAATTATAATGAAATATTATATTTTCAATGACTTTGAAAAATTTTCACTGTAATGATATTTTATCATAAGAGTTTTCAAGTCTTATGATTTAAATAACAGTATTATAATAACAACATAAAACCATTTTATAAGAATTTTACATTTTTCAATTTATATAAACTAATATTCTATTAAGACATTATAACTCTTAAAAAGTCACTCAATTGTCTTTCTTTTATAAATTTCATGAAAACTTGAAAATCAAATGGGATTTTACTATTTTACTTAAAAGATACAGAAATGAATTATAAAGTTGATCAATGTCTTATCAAACATGTATTTTTTTTAATTTTATGCATCATATTAAATATTATGAGGATCCTTATAACATTAACAAAATACATGAAAATTAGATTTTTTTTGACTTCATCTAATCAATTTTGAACAACTCTGATTCAAATCTAGGTCTTCTCAATCTCTCAAAAACATCAATGAAGGTATTTTTATTCAATGGATGGATTTTATAAATTCTAATATAGAATTTTTTTGTTAAATAATTATATTCATAATTTATAAAACTATATAAAACATATCTAATTCCAAACCATTATTGTAGATAATGTAAAAGATTGCATAATATTCTTTGATATGAGGTATAACATTCCAATCATCATAAGTAAGGCGGTTTTTATAAAAATTATCCATAAATATGTTATAATAATAATATAAATTTCCTTTTCTACTTAGAATTGGTTGAAAATTAAATTTCCTCATTTTCTCATTTATGTATAGTAAGCACTTCATAAATTACAAACACACATTGGAAGCTCTATCATGATGAAAATGTTTCTTATTTACAATAATTACAATCCCAACTTAACCTCTTCATTATCCCAATTTTTATTTTTTATCAACACCGGCACATATTTATGTTAATATATGTAATGTATTCTTATCCCCTTTAATTATAATATTTATGAACTAATTATAAGGATGTTGTTAATCATTCATTTTTAACCATTTTCAATGTTTCTCCAATCACCTTCCTCTCTTTTTTTTATTTTAAATTTTAAATGAATTTAAACTATGTTATATGTATATCCATAAACAATTTTTTATCAATAAGTCTTTAATTAAAAAAAATATTTTTTACATGGGATAATATAGTGTAAAAAAACATATATTGATAAAGATTGAAATAATGTCCATAATTTTTTCTCAAATGCAATACCACATTAGGTTTGTCATTTTAGGGGCTATAATAGCTTATTTTTTATGTAATAACAGTATTTAACTAATCATAAACAAATACATAAGAACATATAAAGTGAAAAACATAATAATCATCCTCTTTTCTCATTAACCATCACCCCCTTTAAAAATAAACTTTTATTTGAATAGTATCAAAGATAAAAAGGGTGACATTCATAACTTAACATCCAAAATTAAAGGGTTTTCCAAAAAATTAGAGCTTTATCTCATAATGATATTATTATAGATCCTACTCATGTTTGATCCCCCTCGATGGATGTTCTTATTTCCTCTTCATCATGGATGTTAGAACACTCTATAATTGAAATATTATTTTATTGTTCAGTAATTATATCATCATCTAATTATCCATATATGTATCAAACAAAATTAATTAAATTAAAAACATGAAAAAGAATAAATTTAAAAATGTAAATTAATAGTTTTTTATAAGAAAAATGTTTGGGGATTAGATCTCACCAAGAAACCTCTCTTCAATTCAACTCCGGATTTTAGAGAATTATTATTTCTTACTCATTTTTTTCTTTTATAATTTTGGATTTCATTGGGGAGAATGAAAATATTATTCTTTTTTACAATACTTTTTAGAAATTTTATAATAAATAAATTCCACACATTTATGATTTTTTAGTCAATATTTTTGAGTATTTACTTTTCAGATAGAAGAATAGTCATACAGATTTTAAAAGTATGACCAGATTCTTTCAACCTTCCTCACAGATATTATGAGAATCTTGGGTATTTATACAGAGAATCAATCTCCGGAAATTTGAGTTTTTATTCATGTGAAATACCATAATTTCATTCAACACTTGCATTCCCATTTTTATATATTAATTTATTATTAGTTGATCCTAACAAATAGTAATGAAATATGTCTTGATATATAATGTTTTTTATTGTTCATGGGTTTTTTTTAATTTAGTGTTTCCCTTATTAGGAAACACATTTAGATCTTTATTTGGGTCATCTTTAACTAAAACACTATAGTAGTTATTATTTTGGATTAAATTCCCATTTCTATTTAGTTATACTCCTTCAATCATTATAGTTAAGAAAAATTTTCAAACTTTCCATGATGTGGTGTTTTCAACTACAATATAAGAATATCCCTCTATTTGATATGAATTCCATATTTTTCTAAACAAAATTCTTGGAATTTATTTTCTCATCTCTTTATTCTTTTAACACATTTTTTTTAATTTTATTTTCCCCCAAATAATATTATTATACCTTTCTAATGTTCTCCTTTTATTTTGTGGTCTTCTCTTCAAATCATTAATGTATTTATGATTGTTTGGTACATACCAACACTCATCATAATTATAACTAATCATATAACAGTAGTCATAATAATTAAATAAGCAATAAAATTTATTCTTAGTAAAACATTGTTCCTTTTATATATTTAATTTTTTTAACCAGTATGTTTTTTATTAATATCTGACCCCCCAATCACCAGGAGTCTTATAGAATTCATAGTTTTGAAGGTAAATCCAACACACATTTTCTTTATTACCAAACTTCAAATAATTCCATATTATTCAAATGAACCATTATCTTTTTCATGCTAAGGTAATCTAGAGAAACTAAAAACCATGTTCTTTTTTGGAATATTTACTACCCATATGGGATATTCTTTGGGGGTTATTTTTTAGATATTCTAACATCTACATTTGATGGGATTGAGGATTCCATTGTATATTTATCCATCCAAACTTTTTTTTGATTTAAATCCTACACCATAAAAAATATTTAATTACTATAAATTAATTTTCTTATTGATTGGGATATATTTTTCTATGATATTATTAAATCCCGATATAAGGATAGTTTTACGATATAATTTCCATTGACATGATTCTTCTTGGAGAGATGAATTTTAATAGTGACTTATTTTATCACTCTTCTTTTTCAGGTACATGGGAATTTATTTCATCTATTGATTTAAGTTTCTACAAATTCACGTTAAGTTCAAGAAGACTTATGTTGAGTCAGTTATTATTATTCTTATCTTTCCTCAAACATTCTTTGAATTCATTTTTAATCTTCTTTATTAGGTGTTCATTAATTTTTATAGGTTTTTATAAGTTGTTATAAATCTATTTTATTTATTCTTTCAACTTGATATAATCGTGTTTGAACTTTTTGGAGGTTTTGTATAATTTTGTTAATGTATATATAATTTCATTAAGAAAAATTTATGTCATTAATTTTTCAAAATAATTACATTAAAACATTTCTCAATAAAAGAAATCATTTAATTTAAAATTTATACAGAATATTCCTTTCTTCCGTGAGGTTTTGGAGACAAATGATTATTTAGAAAATCATACCTAGGGTGTTCCCCATTTCATTAAATTATTATTCTTGGTATTATATTTTCATAAAGAATTACATTGAGAAAAAAATGAATACAATTTATAATGTCAACAATGAATTTTCTTAAATAAATTTTGATTTATGAAAAAAAGTCTTATACTATTTTTATAGATGCATCCTCCACATACTCTATATCACTTGAAGTAGTTTCTTAAAAAGGTTGTAATTATAATGATTTTATAGATGTAGTCTTACAATTATGATGAAATTTTTGTAATAGTTGATCCTTCAAATCCTTTTAATTATTTTTCTACTTCTATTCATCTATTTTTATTTTATTTCAATGAGTTTTTTATAGAAAAATATATACTATCATATACTAAAGGAACTAAATTTTTCTCCATCGGAGGAATTTAAATATTCTATAGAAATATTTAATTTATATAAAATATAAAATCATCTAGAAAAAAAAATATCCAACTAATTGAAGACCATGTTAGTTTTCAAACCACTTCAAATGGGTAAAGAATTATACAGGGACACCAAATTATAGTGTGTTGGGTGGGGGGGGGGGTTGAATCATTATACCCAAAAATTTATGAGTTCAACCTTCCTTTTTAAGTTATCCTCTCTTATAAGTTGACCCTTATCTTGGGATTGAATATATAGATCTAATGTCAAAAAATCAACCCTATCTTTGGCATGTAATTTAAAACAAACAAGAATATGGTATATAATGATTTTAAAAGGTTTGGATACAATGAGAAAACCTAATACTTTCCATGATTGGACCATATTGATACCGAAATTATAACTATTATATTTTAGTAATTTCATGTTCCTAATTAATTGGTACATAAAGTATGGGTTGGTATTTTCCACACTAGTTGGGGAAGGCATTGTCCACTTTTATGGCTTTGACAACATGAATTAAGTGAATAAATCATTATACTATATCTAATAGTTGAGATATCTCCAAAAAAATATCATCAGCCATCTCTTAAATGGGTAAAATTCTGAAATCTTGTACAATGAGTGTTCAATGGTTACTCTATGAAACATTGTGCAAGACATTGAATATTCATTCTTTATAGTGTAAAAGAATTTTAACATTTCCAATTATTATCAATATTATTTAATAGATTACACCAAATAAATTTATATAATTTATTTATAATATAATCATTATTTATCCTTATTATACTGACAAAAATGGGTTTCATTGGTGTAGTTAGGTCATCCTTCTTCTTCAATACGTAGTTGTTCTTAAAATGAATCAGTAGTATCATGTTTTATTTTGATACAAATATAATTTTCACTTTTATAAAATAGTATCCTTATCTAATAAAACACATCATCTCCTCCTATGAATTTATATTAATAAAACATTACCTCATTTTTTCCAATTTAAATGTAGAAACAACCAACTATTAACAGTAGTGAGATCCCTTTATTCAAACTATAAGATACTTTTAGTTTCAATATCACATGATCCAATTCAAGGAATTTATTTTTAATTTTCAATAATACATTGGATTTTACTATTATTTACTTGGTTTAAAAATATAATAATATTATTCTCCAAAAAACCCATAAAATATAAATTAACTTAATTACCTCCAACATGTTCATGGATTTATGCAGCTTCCTATTATGATAATTTCCCTAATACTATGAATCACTCAATATTCCATCTAAAATAAAAATTTATTTCTAAAATGATCACCACATAACATAAAAATAATTTTTTTTAAAATTTTTTATATCATATTAATTATAAAATTTATTTAATTTTATAAATTTTGAAATCCCAAATTTATAATAGTTTAAAAATATTCAGTTTGACAACTGATATCTTGTAAGACATTGTAGTTATTACAATATCTTATATTTTCTATTTGTTTTAAATTTTTTTATATTATTTTTTTTCTATATTACTTTTTATGTCTTACAGTTTCAGAAAATTTCTTATAGCCATCAAATAGAACCCATTTTGTAAGATATATGATCTTTTCAATCTCCAATGACTAGTATTATAAAAAATCATTATAATTCTTATAAAGTCACTCTAAATCCTTTACTTTTTTAATTTATAGAAAACATGAATTTTTTATGATATTTACCAATGTCTTAAAAAGTTGTAGAAATGGATTAAAATTTGATCAATGTCTTACAAACTTTCATTTTCCAATTCTATTTTATGGACAATGCCTTACTAGTCCCCTTAAAAGTATTAAGAAATATATGAAAATATAATTTATAAACATTATTAAATGAATTAATAATAACATTAATTTAAATATAATATTTCATAATTACCTCAAAACATCATCCAATCGAATTTCAAAAAAATTATCGATTCTATATCGTCTAATATTTATATTTATTTATTAACTGAAACTCTATATAAGTTGCACAATGTAGGAAGTAATATTTATTTCATTGATACTGTATTGATGGCCCCAAAACTTCAACATAGGTATTTGAGAAGAGTAACAACTCAAAAATTTTCACCAACATGGAATTATAGGGCATGTCCAACCAAATATTCTATGAAAAACATGGATTTCCTTTTCCATCATAGATTATGCAACAACTTTTCTTTTATAATTGTTTATTTGTATAAGATAATTACCTCATATCTTCCAAAAAATATATTGATAGATCTATCTTAATGATAGTGTTTCTTATTGACTAAAAATACAATCCCTACTAGGGAACTTCAAGATAGTATCTATTTAATCCATAAATACTATTCAAAATAGTATGCAATATCAATAAATTATTCTTCAATCCTAGATAATGAAAATGAGGACTATTAATTTGAACTCCAAGAAAGTGGCACGTACCTTAAGTACTATATCTATAAATTTTACATCCTCCATAATCAAAATATGAATAACTCATCAATTTAAAAGTGGGTCCAATTGAATAAAAAATACAAAGATTAATTTTTTTCCACTAAAATAATTTATAATCAATTTAATATATTTTAAAAAAAAATTCTTTGGGTCATCCTAAAATCTAAAAAACACAAATAAAATAAATATAAGATCTGTCTGACTAGAAATATAATATTGAAAACAACCAATCATTACTCTATAAAAAGTAATTATTTTACAATCAATTTACTATTAAATATATTATAAGTACTCATACTGTTGAGTATAATTTTACTATAATCAAGTCTAAATCTATTAACTAATTATTTTATACATTTACATTGATTTTTTAAAAATTCCATCCTAACATTCAACTAACTAAAATCAGAAAAGAAATTTCAATTTCCCATAGGAAACTTGTTAAATTCAATATTCATTATATCAGAAAATCCCTTCAACAAATCTTCATAAGATGACCCGAAAATAATATCATCTATATAAATATATATATTAAATACAAACATAGAATATTTCTTAATAAAAAAAATTACGTCAATATTTCCTTTCAAAAAACCTATTTTCAAATAATAATAAGATAAATGTTCATAAACTAATAATGGTGATTTATTTTGTAGCCTTTAACTGTTTTAAAATTTGATCAGGATTCTTCTTATACCCAAAATAATAATGTTGGTTAACATGAACATATTAATAAATAAGTTTATTTTAAATGTTATTTTTCAAAAACTTTTATTAAAACATAGTTATTCTATATGAATTTTTTAAAAAATATTCCAGTCTATAAATTGGTGAAAAAGTATAATCACAATCATTTAATTCCTCCTGGCTATAAGCTTGAGAATCTAGTAATGATTTATTCATTATAATTTTTTTAGTATGATATAGTTTATTTATGAAAATACACATAGTTATAATAATCTATGAATATTTATATAGTTCAACCAATGTACTAACTTTGTTTTAATAAAATTATTAGTATTATCTTTTAATACAATAAAAAAATTCAATTATTTTAATTCATTTTAAATATAATTCAATAAAAAAGTATAAATAAATTTTTAGTGAGAATACAAATTTCATAATTAATTTTCAGGATGAAATCTGTAAATAAAATATCTAATCACTCTATTTAGAGGGTGATCTCTATTAGTTTAATGTTTGAGATTCCCATCTTCAACATGTGAAATTATATATTTAGGTTCATCTTCTCCAAAATTAAATTCTCTATCATCTTATTCAATCCATTCTATGTTCTAAGATATTTCTTTTATTGAATCCATTTACTTTAGTTAATACATTTAACTATTTTAATAAATTTTATGAGTTTATTTTCAGATTTGACATAAATATATTAGTGTCATGGGTCCCCTATATTAATATATTAAAATCAATTCCTAATTTTTATCTCACACAGATTCTTCTTCAATAATAATGTGTTTTCTCTTGAATGGACACTTGTATGGGAAAACCAATATCATGGTTGTGTCTGAATAATGGGATTTAACCACTAGGAGATTATAATCTATATCATATAATAGGACATAGGGGTCTCTCCTTCATTGGTTTATTGTTTTTATTAAATATATTAAAAGGTAAATTAATTAATAATTTCATAAAATTTATTATTTGAAATTGTTATGATCTATTTACCCCACTATTTCTATGATACCTTGTGTAACTACAAAACACTCGGATTGGATCTTCATTATTGGGGGAATACATGGAAGACTAAAGAGGAAATCAAATTGATGAGTGAACTCAACTATAAATGAAAACCAATCTTATGCATATCTATTCCTCTCATGTTATTGGACTGCTAGTGATATAAGGATTTGTTATTATTGTATTTCATACTCTCTAATAGGATTTCAAAGCATATTCTGGTAATGTTATTCTGATTCCAAATCAGTTAATGGTCTTCCCATTTTAAAATTAATTTTCTTTCCTGTAATTATTTTTTAGGTTTGTTTTTACTAATTTTTTTTCACACTTACAATAAATGATAGGGTTCTTAATAACAACCATTAATAATAAAATTTAATATTTTTGGATTCCTTCAAATATTATTCACCATAAAATATTTTACTTTTTATTTTTATGATGGTTTAACCAATTTTATGCTAAATTGATGTATACTTCAATTTTGGGTGGTAGTTCTTCATTTTTAGTTTCAAAATTGATGAATAGGGAATATATAAGGACATCAGGTGGTGGTGATCAATGATGTCATCAAAGAACCAATTTTAATCATTTTTAACAAATGGTGAATGAAAATATATATAGATTGTAATAGGTGGTATAAATCCTTTATTCTAGGTAATTTTTTATAGAAATTTATCATTCGATGTTTAAAATTCATATATGGATTTACCAATTATAGAAAACGCCTGATTAAAGGTGAAATAGAATTATATAGTCTAATTTTATAGAAAAGGGATATTTTTTTTTAAAATAACTAATTACACAACACATAGTTTAGAATAACACAACCCATGTATATAAAAAGTGAAATAAATAGGGTTTCATATGGAGTTAAATATTAGACATCATGTGACCTAACCAATATACAATGTATTCCTCAATAGCTAGAATTCCTATAGTGTTTAAACTCTTAAGTGTCCCTTTGAACATATTAATCATGTGAGTTATGACCACCTGTCATATATCATGTAACAATAACATTAGTTTTAGTGGTGAAAACTAAGTACCCCACCTACTATGATACATCATGTAGTCCCAAATACACACCATGTATGTGACTACTTCACTAAATGTGACGTGTCGGAACAAGTCCATGCTACGTTTTAGGGGAAACACACCATGCACTATACAAAACACACCATATAATCCTTCCAGACCATATGATTTGTAGATTATGTATTATTGTAACCCAAATTCAGGTAATCAAAAATCCTATTAAATGTTTTTTTATATATAACACATTGATGTCATTTTATGTAAAATTATAGATGAAAATAGGGATGATGTGAGATAGATCTATTTTCTTATCCTTTTATAGAACTTTTTTGAGGTTTGGGTGTTATATTTATAATGGTATTGGGATCATTATCCCCTAAAATAATTTTTTTTGGGGAATCGGTCCCCTAATTATTTTATATAAATTGGTTCAGTATTACCCAATACACACCTTGGAAATGATTTCTCTATACAAAGAGTTGGAATCCCTAATATAAGAGAACACACATTATCTAGGTCCTCTAATAGGGTCAATATCTCCTCAGACCATGCATATCGATCTATGAGGAAAGATTACCCCACCTTTATTTTGTATGGGTTAAATATATTTTCATCACAAGATGTTAAAATTTGTAATTTCATATGTATACCTTTCCTACTACTAACATTGAAGAAAAATACTTATTTTACTGTCTTCGATTCTTCTCCTTTGTTCATATCATGGTTCTTCATTATATTTATCTTCTTATGATTTAATTTTATGAGCTGACTGATATTTTGATTTATCTTTTTTATTTTTCATGTCATTTTAATAGGAATGTAAATACTCACCCTGGTATGGAAATATTTTGAAAATATGTTTTTTATTATGAGTACAACACATGGTTTAGTGAGGATCTTGGTAGACCAATAATTGAAATAGATTAGAGGTACTTTATTGGGGTTTTAATAGATGATGTTTATATTTGGGATCATGAAAATGGAACTTTCTGAATCCAATTTTTAGGAAATATTTCCTTTTATGTTTGGTTTTCATTTTATACTTTAAATTATTATTTATGTATTATTATTTTCTTTTATACCATATAGTTAGTCTCTTACATCAATCATATTTATTATTTGGCATTGTAATTTCTCTTAAATATTGTGATATGTTTGAAGGTGTGAATTATAATCATGTACATTAGGTTAGGGCCCCCATTTCCATGTTATTCCTACTCAGTGTTACTAACCAGCCCGTAGTGTAACACCCCAAGGTTTTGAAAATAAATATAGAAAGCAATTTTATAATATATACATTAAAAACAACTTTTCCTCTTCTATGTTTTAAATTTTGAAAGATGATCATCTAGAGTTGTGTTCAGTAAGTCATTTGGAGTCAGACAGAACAAACATGATTTTTGGGGAATAGTAGTACCCCCTTATGAATAGTAATATGAATAGAAATATGACCCTTATTAATAGTAAATAATATTATTATTTTATTTTCTTAATGAAATAAGATAATGATATCTTAATTATTTTTTCAATGAGAAATAAAACTAATTGCACTTTAAGATTTTTGTTTTTCGAATTAACTGTGAACTTATTTAAAATTTAAATTAATAATATTTAGATTTTTTTTTGAAAAATGGAGTTCAATTTTGAATTCTACAAGTCGAAAAATGGTAGCGGTGAGTTTTTGGGATTTTTCTAAAATTCTAGAATTTTTTATGAACAGTGAAATACGATAAAATACAGTATTTACCAATTATCAGTTAAATATACTATTCATGATATCACAAGTGATGCAAGGCCACTTGGTTAGAAATGACATGAACTTATTAATATTAGCGGTCACATGAAACAACACTATTGTTTTTCTTAAGGGAAATATTAAAATAATGAAATAAATATTCAAAATTTACTCCTCTCCTCCACTATATAAACGCCTCAACACAACCTCTTATCTTAACTCCTCTAAGCCTGCTCCTCAAATTTATGCCCAATTACCCTTCCTAGTCTCTCCCCACATCCAAGAATCTTCTGGTCTTTCCAAAAGACCAAAACCCCTTCACTTAAGGAGTTTCTCAAGGAGGTTATTTCAAGAGGTAAAACACCCTTCTTTTTCATTTGGTTTCATTTCAATTTATATTCTTTTGCTATCCTATCCTCACCTACTCTGTCCAAATGATCATGATAATTCCATTACCTTATATATAATGGATTTAAATCATGTTATTGGAAGAACAATCATAAATATTCTTACTCCCTCCCTTTTATTTTTATAAACGAAATCGACGTCCATGAGGTTCCGATTTATAACCTTCGTGGACGACGAAGATTCGTTCTTCAAATTATTCTACATTATAGGTCATGACACCATATTAATGGTTTAAAAAGACTATAATATATGTATTATAACCTAATTAATATTCATAAACCAGAATATGTACAAATAATTAAGTTATATGACAAAACTAGGTCATAATATTCCAAATATCACCGAATAATCGAAGTCGTTGTCATCTAATGATTCATCCTCATTCCATTTAAGAAAATGATATAAATGACCATTATAAATTATTTATGTTGATTAATATTATATAATTCCAATACTGGTGATTTATAACCATTCCACATGAACTTCAATACTTAAAAACAAGTGAACCGAATATGAAAATAAAGGAAACAAACACTCCAGAACAACGAAATTCAATACAATAACTTATCAATAATGACTTAAATGAACTAAAAAAAATTATGGTAAAATAAATACATATCTAATAGGTTCTGAAATAAGTTATTAAAAAGTATAATTTCATATTCCAAGAGTTTAATTACAATAGCATAACATGTTTGGATTTAAGGTAAGGGTTTTTCCACCCAAACTTCCATTTTCATTTGGGATACTTTCATTGTCTAAATACCTCAATGAAATTCTTATGTATTGTTATTTACTTCTCATATATTCAGTGATATTATCATATATATGTTTACAAACCATAATCCTTCCCTATTTTATGGATAGATAAACTTTTAAAAAAAAACATTCAAAATTGTTTCCAATATACCAACCTAGTTCAAGGGAATTTCTCAAATTCTTACATATTTTCAAGTGCACAATATAATATTTTTTTTGGAAACCATTATCTTTATAAAATCACTAAATTTATTATTAATGTTCTATATTACTTCAATTCGAGTTTTATACAAATATTTTTCCAAAATAACTCTTCTTTTCAAAATAAAAGAGTATTTATCTCCAGAATTGCTTAATGATTTTATAAGAGTGTTTTCATCTAATTCAACACTCTTGTTGATTCCCTGGTATTATTGGGTTTAATAATTTATGATTTCATCTACTTTATTTTATTTAATGTTTTATGACTAACTCTATTGTGGATGATCTATCCTAAAAATATTCACCATATTATTTTGAATGGTTAGTGTTTTATGTTTAATGATTGGGGAAAGATAGTTAAATTTCATATGATAGTTTCAATATGAATGTATATGTTGTTAATGTTTATCCTCACTCATATGAGGAATTCATTGGACTTATTATGTGATCGGTGGGGCTTTCTATAGCCCCTAGATGCATCGGTCGGTCTCATGAGACAAATACACTTGGAATTGACTGAGGCCTTTCCCAATGTGATATATTGATTTTGGCCGAGGCCTTGAAAAAATGTTTCAGAATGTCCAGCATATGCACTTCCCTTATTATGTTGCAAGTATTTGAAGATCATGTGGTTATTATACTAGTAGAATACCAATTATTATGGCATTATTTATTCAGCTCATATTTCTGCCATAATGTGTTCATGTTTATTATTAAAGGCATGTGTTTTCAATTATTCACCATGTCAAATGTTTATATTATATTCCATTGTATTGCTTACTCTTACTGAGGGTTTGAGCTCACCCCTTTCTTATGTTTAATTTTCTCAGGACATGAAGAAGTAATTTATGAATTACTTGCAAGAATAATCTAGGAGACGTGGTGTTTCTAGTGGAATAAAATAGTGCTTTATTTCCCTTAATGTTGTAATGTTAAACATATGTCTGTAAGCTGTTTCCAATAATACTAAAATACTCAGTCTTTCAGGATTCATATTCTTTGTGTGTATGCCAACGTAATCAAATAATGCACTGGCTCTGGTCAACTGGGGTCAGGTACTTATAGTTGGTATCAGAGAAATCTTAGTAGAATACTTTGAAACGAGATTTTCGAAATGTAGAATTAGGTAAGAGTCCCTAAGTTAGTCTTTGAGGATTTACATACAATAACGTCCTGGTATTTTGGTAAGGAATAGATTATGTGGATATTTTAATCAATACATTCTTGTCTAGATATGAGTAGGTAAAGGCGGCTCTAGCACAGATGTATCTATGGGTAAAACCCGAAAACACCATTCTAATCTAGACTCGAACGGGAACTGGCGTAGGAAAACAGGCCTTGTTGCACTCTTGGTTATGACACTCCCGGGGGATATGCTTAGGATAATTCAAATTTTATTTACAAGCCATTACGAAGGATTTAAATGTAATACATTCCTCGAAGATATCATATTTTTGAATATGGGATTATCCATGAGTAGGATCTCAAATTTTTGGACTATTTTTAAGTTAAGATTATACATTATGATTAATAACCTAATATAGTGTATGCCATTATCTAGATATGGCGCCTAATGGACGGAATGGAAATCGCACAAATGCATGTGTCCCATGTAGGGATTTTCCTCCGACGCAAGATAATGATGTTGGCTCTGGTGCTGTGACTGGTGTTGAGCAACTCATAACTATACTGGGACAACTTACTCAGGTTATGAATAATAACCTTACCTATATGGAGCATCCAGATCCACCACGTGGAGGAGCCAGGCTATATTTCTTTATGCGACAACAGCCTCTATAATTCAACGGGACAACAAACCCGTTTGTTGCAGAGTAGTGGATATTTTCCCTTGAGAAGATTTTTTACACTTTGGGATGTAATGAAAGAGAGAAGGTTGTCATGGCAGTATATCATCTATCAAGAGATACAGATCAGTGGTGGTCATTAATCAAAAACCCAAAGGAGGAAGAATAGATAGAAGAGAAGGAATGGATGCATTTTAAGGAAATATTCTTAGAAAAATATTTCCTTCGTGAGCAGAGAGCAGATATAAAGAGAAAATTCTTAAATATGCGGCAGAAGGAAGATGAGAATGTTGCAAGGAATGAAGCTAACTTCACAAGATTAACAAGACATATTGTAGACTACATACGAAATCCAAGGACCAAAATTGATCAATTCTTTGATGGCCTAAAGCCATTCCTCCATAGGGAATTGGTCTCCCAAAGTTTTTAATCATATGAGGATATAGTTTCATGTGCCATCAAGATTGAAAAAAAATGTCTAAGTCTTTGACTTTAAGAAAAATAAAGTAAATAAGAGGTTTGTTGAAAACCCTGGGAAAGGAAATAAGGAAATGGGGAATAAGATAAGATTTGAATTTCCACCATGTGAAAATTATGGAAAGAAACACCCTAGTTCATGCTTTAAAGAAAACGAAATATACAAAAAATGTGGTCAGAAAGGCCATCTTGTTAGTGATTGCAAAGGGAAGAATGAATCCAATGATGTTCAATGCTATATTTTTCAGAATATGGGACACTATGCTAATGATTGTCCAAAACTTCTAGAAAATATTCAATAGAAAAGGCCTAGGTATTAGGGACAATATTATGCAATCACAACTGTAGAGGTTAAAGTTCCTAATGACGTGGTGGCATGTACTTTAATTATTTCCTCAAGTTTAGGCAATGCTTTATTTGAGTCTGGATCATTGCATTGTTTTATATCTTCCCAGTTTGATATGAAAATTAGATATTTTTAATTTGATTTAACAAGGGAGTTGTCAGTGAAAACTCTTAAGGGATGTATCATTGCTATAAAGTTCTGTGATTCAGTTCCCATTAGGGAATATAAGTGTTCTTTATCTACTGATCTCATCGTCATACCCATGATTGAATTTCATATAATCCTCAGTATGGATTCTCTTTTGGACCATGATGAAAAAATTTATTTTAAGAAGAAGGAGGTTGTGATTTTTGATAACAATGATAAAGAACACCATATCTTTAGAGCAGAATCATCACAACCTGATTCTTATCAAGATCCACCCCAGTAGCTCAACTAAATTCAATTATTGTAGAGGAAGAGAATGAAATAACTATGGGTGAGGAAAGGAATGTTCAAATAGAGGATGTGACTTTTGTGAGAGAATATATTGATGTTTTTGAAGAATATTTACCTGGACATCCTCCAGAATGAGAAATTGAGTTTTCCATTGATTTAATTCCTGGTTCAAGGCCCATATCGAAGACCCCTTATAGAATGGCCATTGTGGAATTATTGGAACTAAATAAAAAACTAGAGAAAATGAGTAATAAGGGATTTATTTTCCCTAGTGTTTCTCCACACTAGTAGAAAAAAGGTCTTTAACATCGATTTTTTTTAATTTTTTACGTCGTTTCTTAACCGACGTTGAAGTCGCCGACATATAAAATTTGACTTTTTACATCGGTTTTTGTAAACCGATGCCAAAAACAAATTTCATTTGTTTTTTAGCATCGATTTTGTAAAATAATGAGGCCAAATAAACTCATACGTGTCATTTTTTGCGTCGGTTTCCTTAAAAACCGAAGCCAAAAAGATGAAATAATAGTTTCTCCATCGGTTCTTGAAAAAACCCGACTCCATAATTCGAAATACATATTTCTGGCGTCGGATTTTACAAAAACCGATGCCAAAAAGTAATTTTCTATTTTTTGATGTTTTAGAGCATTTCCTAATTTTTATTTGACTGGTTGTGGAGCTAAAACAAAGTTACGGATCAAAAGTTATGGTCGTTGGAATTTGAACATGTCAAAGTTTTGATTGATACAACTTGTTTTAAAGAAAACAAGATAAACATGAATTAAAATCACACACACCAAATGGTAAAAAATATACAGAATACTTCAAACACATTTCAATTGTTTTTGGATATTCCATAGAAATGATATGTTATTTATCATCATATCTCTTATATTTAGTGTAGAACTCATGCAATAATGAAAACGATGATCGATAATTAAACTTACACAAAGCATGGTCAATATCATCCGAATGTTTTATATTTTTCACTCGATAATAAAAGTAAACCATCATTATATGAAATCTAATCGAGTTGCTTATAATTGAAGGACATTAATAATAATGAAAATAAATGAATAGAATAGGTACCGTATTCAAATTAACGATTGATGCTGTGTTGAAAACTTGATTGAATCGAAGCGGATGAAAATGATGAATGAAGGAGAAATGGATTTATATATATTAAATGAAAATATTTTCGATTGAGTTGTATGAAAATGTAGGCGGGATTTTAAAAAGATAAACGTGCATTTTGAAAAAAATTGAAATTCTGATCCAGCGTATTGGTGAATACTATTTGGCATCGGTTGAGTTTGAAACCGACGCAAAAGAGGATATATGTTGGTCTATTGGAATCAGTTTTTAAATAAACCGATGATAAAATGATAAAAAAAATACGTTTCACATCTGTTTTTTTTAAACCGACGTGAAAAGTAAAAAAAATACTATTGGCGTCGGTTTTTTTAAAAACCGATGCGAAAAACAAAAACAAAATTTTGACGTTGGTTTTCATGAAAATCGATGCCAAAAAATAAAAAATAAATTTACCAGGTTTTGGAGAATTTATTAAGCTTCTATTTGACTAGTCATGGAGCTAAAATGGAGTTACGGATTAAAAGTTATGGCCTTTGAAGGTTGGACTTAATTAAGACTTCTTTTAGAGAAGATTAACTTCCAACATCCATAACTTTTAATCCGTAACTCCGTTTTTGCTCCAAGACAAGTCAAATCAAATCTTAGGGAATTATCTATAGGACAGTAATTTTTTTAAAATTTTTGGTGTCGATTTTCATAAAAACCTACGTCATAACATTTTGTTATTTTTTCACGTCGGTTTTTAAAAAAACCAATGCCAAAACACTTTTTCTTCGCGTCGGTTTTTTTAAAAATTGATCCTAAAAATATATTTTTTAAAATTTTTGGCTTTAGTTTTTAAAAAACCGACGCCAAAAAGTCTCCGCAAAAATATTTTACGTCAGTTTATAAGAAACTGATGTCAAATTGAAAATGTTAAAAATGATTTTTCTACTAGTGCCATGGGGATCCCCTGTGCTTTTTGTTAATAAGAAAGATGGATCTATGATGTTATGTATCGACTATAGGGAGATCAATGCTATAACAATAATGAAAATGTATCCCCAACATCACATTGATGATTAATTTTTCCAACTGTATGGATATCAATACTTTTCATAGATTGAAATTTGATCTGGATATCATTAGTTGTGTGTGAAGAAGGAAGACATTCCAAAACCAGCATTTTGAACTAGGTACAGGCATTATGAGTTTATAGTGATGCCTTTTGGATTGACTAATGCACCTTATGTCATCATGGATCTAATGAAAAAAAAATTCAAGGAATATCTCGATGATTTTGTAGTGGTATTATTGATGATATCTAGGTATACTCAAAAAGCTATGAAGATCATGAAAATCCCTTTCGCATTATCCTAAAGGCTGTTAGAAGACATGAATTATATGGGACATTTAGCAAGTGAGAATTCTAGCTTCATGAGATTTCTTTTCTTGGACATACTGTCTCAAAGGATGGAATCCTAGTTGATCCTACGAAGACAAAGGCAATCAAGATTGGCCCATGCCAATAAACATAACTGAGGTACACATTTTTATTGGCTTACCAGGTTATTATCGGCATTTCATGTTGAATTTTTCCCCTCTGGCTAACCCGCTAATGAAGCTCACACGTAAAGGGGTTAAATTTGTTTGGATAAAAGATTGTGAAATTTTTTTCAAAGAACTGGAGAGAAGATTAGTCAATTCTCCTATATTGACTCTACTATCAGAGAATGATGTGTTTGTTATTTATAGTGATGTTTCAAAGAAATGACTTGGTTGTGTCCTTGTGCAAAATCATAGGATTATTAGTTATGCAACACGACAGCTAAAAGTTCATGAGCAAAACTATCCTACTCATGATCTTAAGTTAGCTACTATAATATTTGCTTTGAATATATGGAGAAATTATCTCTATGGTGAAAAATGTGAGATTTATACTGATCATAAGAGTTTGAAGTAAATTTTTTCACAGAAAGAACTCACATGAGGCAAAGGAGATGGATTGAACTACTCAAGGATTATGATTTCATGATACAGTACCACCCAGGGAAGGCGAATAAGGTGGCAGATGCTTTGAGCAGAAAGCATCATGGAGTTTTGAATAAGATGAGAGTTGAAAGGGATCCTATTTTCATAGATCTAGTAAAGATGGATATGGGAATAACCATGGAAGGTGAAACATCAATGCTTTTTCAAATGGTTTCCAAACCATCTTTACTAGAAAGGATAAAAAAAATTCAGGCAGATGATGAGGAGTTTCAAAAAAAGATTAAAGTTGTGAATGATGGGAGATTGAGTGACTTCATATATGAAGATGGAATTTTGAAATTTGGGAAGAGACTTTGTGTTCCCGATATACCTGATCTAAAAAGATAAATTTTGGATGATTCTCATATTTTCAATTTCTCTATACACCCTGTAAGCACTAAGATGTATAGATATTTGAAGGAACATTTTTGGTGGGACAACATTAAGAGGGAGATTGCTGATTTTGTGTCAAGATGTATGGTTTTTCAAAAAGTGAAAAATGGAAGGCAACAGCCTGGAAGAGTATTGCAACCTATTCCCATACCAGAGTGGAAATGGGATAATATCACGATGGAATTTTTCATGGGACTACCAAAGACTCTTAGAAGGAATGATGTAATATGGGTCATTATTGATCATCTTACCAAGTCAGCACATTTTCTTTCTATAAGAGAAGATCTACCACTTGAACATCTAGTAATATTATATATTAATAATGTTGTGAGACTTCATGGTGTACCCTCATCAATTTATTTTGACCGTGATCCCCATTTTAAATCACGATTCTGGAAGAGTCTTCAGAATGCCCTAGATACAGATCTTCATTTGAGCACTGCCTACCACCCACAAACTGATGGACAATCAGAACAGACTATTCAAACATTGGAAGACATGTTGAGGTCTTTTTCAATTGATTTTCAAGGCATGTGGGATCAATATTTACCTCTCATAAAATTTTCCTACAACAATATCTTCCATTCAAGTATTCAGATGGCACCCTATGAAGCATTATATGGGAGGATATGTCGTACACCAGCATGCTGGTATGATGTTGGTTAAGGAAAGCTCGTGGGCCCAGAACTTGTTGAAGAAACAACGGAGAAGATAAAGATTATCCAGAACCATATGAAAATAGATCAAAGTAGGCAAAAGATCTATGCATATAACCAAAGGAAGGATTTGGAATTTAAAGAAGGTGATCACATTTTCTTAAAGGAATCTCCATGGAAGGGTATTATATGATTTGGTAAGAAGGGAAAATTAAGCCCCAGGTACATCAAACCTCTTGAAATTATGGAAATAATTGGATCTGTAGATTACAGTTTGGCAATGCCACCAAGTCTCTATAAGGATCACAATGTGTTCCACGTGTCAATGTTAAGAAAGTACATGACAGACCCAACACATGTACTCAGTTATGAATAAGTAGAACTTGATCCTGATCTATATTATCGTGAAGAGACTATCAAGATTCCTGATACTAGAGAGAATGTATTGAGAAATCGGACGACTCGACTGCTAAAGGTTCTATGGAGGAACCATGAGATGGAGGAAGAAACATGGGAGCCTGAGGAACTTATGTTAAAGACATTCCCAAATCTTTTCAAGTAATATTCTGTGAATTTCAAGGACAAATTTTTTGTAAGGAGGAAAGAATGTAACACCACATGGTTTTGAAAATAAATGTAGAATGAAATTTTATAGTCTATCCATTAAACACAACATTGCCTCTTCTATGTTTTTAATTTCTAAAAATAGTCATCTTGAGTTATGTTCAGTAAGTCATTTGGAGTCTGAGAGAAAAAACATGATTTATGTGGAATAGTAACATACCCTTATGAATAGTAATATTAATGGTAATATGACCCTAATGAATAGTAAATAATAAAATTATTTTATTTTCTTAAGGAAATAACATAATGAGATTTTAATTAGCTTTTCAATGAGAAATAAAACTAATTGCATTTTAAGATTGTTATTTTTTTAATTAACTATGACCTTATTTGAAAATTAAATTAATAATATTTAGAAAATTATTTTTGAAAAATTGAGTTCACTTTTAAATTATACATGTTGAAAAATGTTAGGGGTGAATTTTTGGGATTTTTCTGAAATTGTAGAATTTTTGATGAATACTGAAATACAATAAAATACATTATATACAAATTATTAGTTAAATACACTATTCATGACATCACAAGTGATTTAAGGCCTCTTATTTTGGAATCACATGCATTTATTTCTATTAGGGGTCACATGAAACAACACTATTTGTTGTCTTGAGGGAAATAATAAAATAATTAATTAAATATTCAAAATTTACTCCTCTCCTCCACTATAAAAACCCCTCACAACTCCCTCTTCTCTTCACTCCTCTAAGCCTTGAATCTCCTCAATGTTCTACCCAATTACCCTTCTCTAGTCTCTCCCCATGCACAATAATCTTCTATTCTTACCAAAAGACCAAAACCCCTTCCATTAATGAGTTTCTCATGGAGGTTATTTCAAGAGATAAAGCACCCTTTTTTCATTTGGTTTCATTTCAATTTATCTTCTTTGCTATCCTCTCCTCAACTCCTCTATCCAAATTATCATGATAACTACAGTAACATCTATTTACTAGATTTATCTCATGTTAATAGAAGAACAATCATAAATATTCTTACTCCCTCCCTTTTATTTTTATAAACGAAATTGACGTCCATGAGGTTCTGATTTATAACGTTCATGGACAACGTAGTTTTTTTCGTCAAATTATTTTTCATTACTGGTCATGAAACTATATAAATATTTGAACCAGAATATAATATATTTTTTTAACCTAATTAATATTCAAGGACCATAATATGTACATATAATTATGTTATATGACAAAACTAGTTCATAATATTCCAAATACCGCCAAATAATCGAAGTGGTTATCATCTAATGATTCATCCTCATTCCATGTAAACAAATGATAGAAATGACCATTATCAATTATTCATGTTCATTAATAATATATAATTACAATCCTGGAGATTTATAACCATTCCACATGAACTTCATTACATAAAAACAAGTGAACCGAATATGAAAATAAAGGAAATAAACACTCCAGAATGACGAAATTCAATACAAAAACTTATCAATAAAGACATAAATGAACTAACCAGAATTATGGTAAACTAAATACATGTCTAATAAGTTCTTAAATATGTTTTTAACAAGTATAATTTCATATTCTAGGAGCTTAAGTACAAGAGTGGAACATGTTTTGAGTTAAGGTAAGGGTTTTTCCACCCGAACTTCCATTTTCATTCGGGAAACATTCATTGTCTAAATACCTCTATTAAATTATTATTTATTGTTATTAACTCCTCATATATTCAGTGTGAGTATCATATATATGTTTAAAAACTAGAATCCTTCCTTATTTTATGGATAGTTACACATTTTAAAAGGAACTTTCAAAATTGTTTCCAAAATACAAGCCAGGTTCAAGGGAATTTCTCAAATTCTTACATATTTTCAAGGGCATTGTATAATCTGTTTTGGAAACCATTATCATTATAAAATCACTAATTTTATTATGAAAATACTATCTTACTTCACTTCTGGTTTTGTAGAATGATTTTTCTAAAAGAACTATTCTTTTCAAAATAATAGAGTATTTATCTCCAGAATTGCTTAATGATTTTATAAGAGTGTTTTCATCTAATTCAACATTCTTGTTGATTCCATGGTATTATTGGGTTTAATAATTTATGAATTCATCTACCATATTTTATTTAATGTTTTATTACTAACTCTATTGTGGATGATCTATCCTAAAACCATTCACCATATTCCTCAGAATGGTTAGTGTTTTATGTTTAATGATTGGGGAAAGATAGTTACATTTTATATGATAGTTTCAATATGAATGTATATGTTGTTTATGTTTATCCCCGATCATACGAGGCATGAATTGGAATTATTATGTGATAGGTGGGGCCCGCTATATCCCCTCGATGCATCGGTAGGTCTCATGAGACAAATAGATGTGGAATTGGCCGAGGCCTTTCCTAAAGTGATATATTGATTTTGGCCGAGGCCTTAACCATTAGACGTCTTGGCTGAGGCCCTAAAAAAATGTTTTAGAATGTCTAACATATGAACTTCCCTAATTATGATACTAGTATTTGAATATCATGCGGTTATTAGACTAGTATAATACACATGATTATGACAATATTTATTCAGCTCATATTTCTACCATAATGTGTTCAGGTTTATTATTAAAGGCATATGTTTTCAATTATTCAACATACCCAAGGTTTATATTATCTTCCACTTCATTTCTTACTCTTCCTGAGTATTTGAGCTCACCCCTTTATTATGTTTCATTTTCACAGGACATGAAGATTTAATTTATGAATGAATTTCAAGCATAATCTAGGAGACATGATGCTTCTAGTGGAATAAAATAGTGCTTTGTTTCCCTTCATATTGTAATGTTAAACTTATATATGTAACTTGCTTCTAATAATACTAAACTACTCAGTCTTTTGGGATTTTTATTCCTTGTATGTATGCCAACATAATCAAATAAGGCACTGGATCTGGGTAATAGTGGTCGGGTCCTTACACCTAGCATATTAGGTGTGGGATTGGGGTCCCATTATCAACTTACTACCACCTAGGAGGGGCCTCAGAGGGTCATTTCACTTCAAACATGTATTGAAGAAGTTTTTACTAGGGATAATGTTTTGTGTTAGTATTCATGTGAGGATTGGAGGGGGAAAATAGTTATGTAGTGTTAAGGTGTCGTGATATTTTTATTTAGGTCCGAGAACTTAATGATGGTGTGGAACTATCATATTGATTCTCTAGGGATCTGGTAACATATTAGTTTGCATACTTCACTCTAACATAAATTGGGGGAAAACTCTATAATAATTATATAGAAATGAGTTATTTAGTATATATTCCATTGTATGAGCTCCCCATATATTATCTATCATTGTGGTTCATCTTGTTCAATATCATGGTTCTACTATGTATATAGCCAACCATGATTCAATGATAGGGACGTGATGACAAACTTTTGGGTGATGAGGATTTTGATTAGGGGCTTGTTCACTAGGTATATACTTAAGTGAGTAGAGAGTGGTTCCATATCAATTTTATTGATGAACACCAATCACTAATGGTTATAGTATAAGTTTAATAAATTTCATGAATAGGATTATTTTTGTGGATTAAGGTGAGTATATTACTAGGTTGAGAATGCTTCATGTGTTTCAGTAATAAATGCTTCTAATTATAAAATTTGAAACTGACCCAAAAACATATAAGGATTTGATTGAGTTAGTTGTTTCTGTATCCCACCTCATTCAGACCCCTAAAGAATATATATTGGTTATTGAATCTTATCTTCTTTAGAGCGTAGTGAGTCACTGGTGGTAATTTATCACCTAGATGAACATTGATTCAATTATTCCTTGTAATAAGTTGTAGTTCCTCTTATGTTGGAAATGTTACCCCAAAATTTTAGTACATTAAATTGTCAACATATTTTAGATTTAAAGTAATGTATTATTTTCATTGTTTAGTATATGTTTAGATTCATATAGCTTACGTGGTTCTCTACAGAAAGGATCCATAATGGATTCATCAAATTAAGAATGTTTTTGGGAGGTATATATCTATACATTTGGGTGAGAATTGATACCTCTATTTATCCTCACCAATGTTTTTGTAATGGAGATATATTTATTGATAGAGTGTTTATAATTCAAGGAGAACCAGATAGTTGGTACTGATAATGAAATCATATAGAAGATTTATCTACTAAAAAATTATAGCATCATGCATCAGACTCCTGATAAGAAGGCCTCTATATAGAAATGATTAGAAGAGTAAGGATCACCCAATGGATCTAATTGTTAGGTCCACAAGGATGAATTCCCTGAGAGGGGGGGGGGATCAGGGTATGACTAATTTAAAATTAAATCCCATTCTGATCTTGATTCACTATTAAGAAAAACACTATTCTCTCTCTTTCATGTTGCACAATATAAACATAAAGTAAAGCATGCACAGGACACATCAATGTTTACATGCTTCACCCTCACTTGGCTACGTCCAAGGAGAATACACTCGCAATGTGTTGATGTACCAAATCCACTATAAGCACACTTCTATTAAAAGGTTCGGGATAGATCACTTCGATTCCCAGGCTCACTACCTTTACAAAGATTAGGGTTATCTCACTACTTTCCCAAGGGTCACTACCGGTTTCTATCTCTCTTGCTCACTGCTAGTGGAGAGGATCACCTTATTCCTCTTTCTTTTCTCACTGCTTTGGAAAAGATCCACTCACAGTTTATAGAATTACAGGTCTCTTCATTATCACTAATGAATGCATACTCCGTTGTATGTAGATGCTCTGTTGAAGCCCAAATTTCATCCATAGATGAATCCCACTTTGCACCAAAGGTATCCAGAAATCTTCCGGCTTTCACGCAGCCCTGAATCACTGTCATTCTTTAACCTTACCTGGCACCCTTCTCCATGCCGGTGCAGAAGTCTCGTCACAAAATTCATCACTGGCATGCAATTCCACCTCAACCACTTGCACAACACAGGCTTCTGCAACTCCAAACTTGCACGACTCACACCCTTTTACGCCCAAACCAACATTGGCACACAACCAAAAAATATCACACTTCTTCAAAACTAGCACGCAATTTCACCTCAACCACTTGCACAACACAACCTTCTTAAACTCAAAACTTGGGTGACTACCTTCCTTTCTCGCCCAAACCACTCTGGACGTGCATCAATCAAATGGCGCACAACTTCTACTTGCGCGACCACACACCACTTGCGCGACCACCACACCTGCATGATGGGAGCTATGATTTTCTCTAACTGTGGAACTCTAGATGAATGGGAAGGGGTCAACCTCTATTTATAGGCATTTGGACACCCTACACGACTATGCGGAAGTATCACCTCGATGTGAAAGTTTCAGCATGCAAGTCTCTGCCATGCAAGTCACATGCGTGACCAACCTTAATACTTGAGCATCCCTTTTCCCTTTTCCATATTTTGATGTTCTGATCTTGAAAAACATAGGGCACGCAAGTTTCCTCTCCTTCAAGTCAAAGGTGTGAAAGTCTCTTTTCCAAAAATCACTTTTCTCCATTTTACAATTTTCAGCCCCAAAATTTTGGCAAACACTAGAAAACAACATCACCTTGTATCTGCTCTTTTGGTATCACCTCTGGATTATCCATTCCTTTGTCTACATTCTTGAATCAACCATGGATCGTTAACCATATCTCTTGAACTCGACATGCCACAAAGAAATCCTCTTTGTCAACAAATTTTTATGTCATGGTTTGATTTTTCAACAATCATAACACAGATGTCCACTTTGTCAACAAACATAATCACCCTAAAAATGCTTCAATGATGCCTTGAGGGATTTTTTCCCAACACTAATCATCCAGGGTATATATGTTTCTATGCATGTGTGGGGAATATTCCCCAATCACAAGACTATTTTCCCCTTCACATACGAGAAGTTGATCAATTAGTTAACACACAACCATGTAACAGACCATTATATAAATAGGGAATTCCATAAGGTAGACAAGGAATCCCTCTATGTGGTGGTTTTAGAAGAGGTGTTAGAGGTTATCATGGGGAAGTATTTGGAGGAGAGAGGTTTTACAGACCATATCAACCACCACCACTACACCCAAGCAGTCAATGCTAAGCTCATAGGTATGGATGTTAGGCTCCAAGTTGGATATAGGTGATTGAGGCATATGAATAGGAAGAAAAAAATATTATGTAAGGTGTGATATATTTCTTGTCTAAATTAGAACCAATATTCCTAGACATAAACATGATCCATTATTTCACTACTATATCCCTTTTTGTGTGATTAAGGTTCCATTGGAGCATCTAGCATAATTAATTGTTAAAATTACTCTTACTGGTCGTAATAAAAATATCAAGAACACATGTCAACAGTGTTATCAAACAATTAATGGATAAAGTTTCACTTGATATCTCTTTTTAGATACTATGATGCCACATAATTCCATTCGAACTTTGAATTTAACACATTATAATTTATTCCAATATTGACTATTCCCATATGAGGGTATATTTTCCTTGATAAAATAGGATGAGTTTTTATTATGTGGTCTTGAGGTATTTTTTTATAATGAAATTGAGGATCACATATAAAAATCTATAAATGATCTTGAAAAAATTATAATTTCTATCACTCATTTTTGAAGAAGAATATGATATAAAAATCCAAAAACATGAGGAGGAATACATGGATGTCTTCCATGAGGATGTACCAATATTACCCCATCATCACAAGGATGAATTTTTTATAAATTTTCACCATGTTTCTACATTAAAATTTTCATAATCATAGATAATGGACCTATCTATGATCTAAGAGATAATAAGGATATTTCAATTATTTTTGGAGATAGGATTTATCAAAACCATTGTGTCTCCATTGGAATCTCCAGTTTTGTTTCCTAAGAATGTTTTTTTGATCGCGAGGCTTCATACTGACTAGAACCATTTGAATTATGTAAAAGAAAAGAAAAAAATCCCTACTACCATATATCAACAATTGGTTCAACTAATTAATGTGAGAGAAGTAGTTATCCAAGATCAATCTCAGACCAGGATAGCTTTATCTACAAGATAAAGGGAAGGATGTCCCAGGGAATATATTCTGATGGAACTATAAACATTATGATTTCTTGGGGATTCCATTTTTTATAAAAAAAACTCCCTATACATGTTCATAATACTTATAAACTACATATCTCATCACTTCTAAGACTGGTTCGTAGTGGTATTCCATGATGAAAACCTCATTTAATTAGAAGCAGAGGTCATGAATGTAGATATTATAAAGATGGTCCTATAAATTATTATTTTTCGTCGTCAATATAAAAATATATAAATATTATTCTATAATTGAGAGGTTCATTTTATGGGGACTTTTATCTAACAAGACGAATTAGTTTTGGACACGATGAAGATCCGGGTTGTGAAATATTGGGTGTGACCAAAGAGAACTTAATTTTTTTCAAGATTACATAAAAATTTTACGTATTAATACAGGTTTATAGAATTATTTTTTAGCATTATATACCCATTTAATTAACTTACCCAAAATATATACCCATTTTTTTAGTCAAAGTGGTGTTAGGGGGCCTTTATGAAGCTGAGATTGAGAATTATGAGATATCATATATCGGGACTTCTATAGAAGGAAATTTAGTACATGGTGATCTCCAGAGATTTTGGATTTAGGATTGGTTTTGTGATGATGTAGAGGTATATAGATATTTCTCATAGGTTGAAATAAATTTGAATCCATGCGCAAAATTTCAATACCCATGACTTGGTGTTACAGTTGTAGTGTTCACCCAAAAATACGGTGGAACTACCATTTTGGTTAGCATTTTTTTGTCAAATCAGAACATCATAGACATAGTAATATATTTTCTCAGATGTGTATTAACTTGAGAAATAGATTTTGGATGTAATTTCCACATAATAATTACCTTGATATCGTTTATACTTTTTGAAAGAGAAACATTATGGAATACTTCCTTGGAAAGAAGTCCCACTCTTTGTTACAAAAAGAGTATATAATTATGTTATCCTTATTATGTTTGTCATTTATAGCTAAGGGAGGAGTGTATTATCAATAATTTATTGTAGGGACTACACATCTCCTATAGGACATGAGGGAGGCATAGTTTTATGACCTCAATTATATGGTGTTTCATGATTAGATATTCTTATGTGATGCATAAGTTGGATTTTAAAATTTTTGGCGTGTATATAATCCTATTTGGATAGTGGAAGGTAGTACCATAAATTCTCTATTAGAAGGTTTTATGGGTTTTTCATACATCCCCCTAAATAGTGAATCCTAGATTTCTAAAGATGATTATGGAAATTTGATGTCTGTTTTGGTGTGCATGAATAAAGAGAAGTGTTGTTCAATTTATTTATTGATTCCTCACATGTCACTAGTAAATGTTCATCGCTAGGTAATAATTGGTTTAGCCTAAGCCCATGACGTTTAAGTGTGAAGGTGGGATAGTATATCAATGTATTTTATTATAGGGAGTCTGTAATTAGTGGTAGTTCATGAAATTATCTTGGTGATTAATGACTAATTGGGAATGTAGGAAAATTTCCTCACAATCAGAGAATATTGTTTAGTTGAGGAATTGGGTCACTTGTATATCCAGTAGATCATCCAGATTCATGGGGTACCCTCAACAATATTATCTAATAATGACACATATTTTATGTCTTGGATACAAATTATTTAGAGGTGGTGTTCATGACCCCTTTAGAGATGATTACAAAATTTAATCCTCACACAAATTCTTAGAATTAGATAACCTTTTATGTTAATGTGGATATCCTATGATCATTCACACTTAATTTCAACTAAATATAGCATGGAAAAATTTTACTTATTGGATGAAACATACAAAAACTCTAAAAATTGACAATTAGTATGGAACCATTTGAGTCCCTATATGGGAGATATTTTAGTTACAGTTGTGATAAATGGATATAGGTGAATCAACACTAAGGGGTGCATCTGATGTGAATGATGGATCATAAGATAAATGTGATCCAAGAGAAAATATGGACCACTAAGATCTACCAATGTCCTAAATGGATCATCAAAAAGTTCCTGAAGAGTTTAAAGAATACGACCATGTAATTCTGATGGTCTTTCCTCATCGTAGATTTTAGATATTTAGTTTCGGTGGTAATCCATACCAATGATTCATCAGTCGATTCTAAACCCTATATAGGGAAATCTAAGTTTCATACAACATGACAAGTCCCCTTTATTTGTACTTTATATATTACTTATTCCATGTGTCATAGTTGATGGGATACATGTTTGACTCATCACATGTCAGTGAATGGGAAATTATAAGTATCGAGAAAAATTCATTATTTCTCAAATAACTTGTGGAAATTATGGCTCAATAGAATAAGATCCTTCGTGGATGATCTATTCCAATCATGCACATCCTATGGTGGAATATAAATCTCCATGGTTATAGGAACTATAAAGACAAATTTCATCTTTGTTCCCTAATAATTTATTTTATATTAAAATATTGATGATGAAATTACTTGATGGTAGGGAGGGTATAATAACTCTAGTTTATTCATATCAACATTATGTGTTTATTTTCAGAGCCGGTCCAGAATTTATGGAATCATAGTTTCCCAATATTAATATATATAAATAATATATTAATTTTAGAATGAACACATGAATATATTATTATAATATTTTTCTCTATAAAAGAGTTTTAGATGGGAGAATTGAGACCATTATTGAGTTTTTAATGTGTGTATTACCTAAATAGCTTATAAATTTTGTTAGCTTTGGGTACCTGGGGTGATCTCTATTATTGGATAATTATTTTTATAAAATTGATCAAAGGGTTAATGAATTAATAAATTTATAAAATTAATTATTTTATATAGTTTCCCACAATTTAATCCCATATATAACTAATTTATAAGGAAGTCTACGAAAACCTAGAATTAGAGTGTCGTTATCCAGAGATGATGCAGGTTATCAGGATAAATAAAATAGTGATTAAAGAACTTGAAGAGAACCTCCAATGACTCCAACATAGATCTATTCTTCTATAGTAATGAAACAGTTGAATATATTGGTATTTTGTATTGTTTTAATATTATTATTAAACTTATATTATTCACGCTCATAGTTTTATAATACAATTTTGATTCATAATCTCTAGATACCCCAATCAATTTTCATTTTGACTATAATAACAAATTGTATTTATTATCGGATATTTAGATTTTAGTACCTATTATAAATGGATGGGTTTTCATGGACCATTTTTGTTATTAACTTCTGATTTTTCATGGATATATCCCACAATTCTTCAGGTTATTTTCATCGGCCTTCAATTTAGTTGTTGGTTGAACAAATATTGGATTCAAATAACACAAGTTTTAATCTAGGACTATGAATATTCTCATAGAGATTAGATGAATAAGGTTGGATTTTATTAAAGGAACGTCAGGTTGTGGTCAATGATGGAATTTATGATCCTCTATGATTTCATAGTAGCTGAAGGTGATAAATGATATGTGGGAACAGCTGCATATGGATGTGATCTCTAATTCTTGCCAATGGTAACTGGAAAACGATCATTAGAGGTATTAAAATCACGGACGGATTGAATAGTGAAGGAAAATGTAAGATATTTAGTTAAACAAATGGAATAAAATGGAAAATTGGTGTTATGGGTGAATCTAGATGGAATTACCAAACTATATGGTGTGTAGTTTGAAAGAACGCACAATATATATGTCATGAGTGTGAAAAATATGGTTTATAGGGAGTTAAATATCACACATAGTGTAACCTAACACATAATATACACACACATAACTAACCGACATGGAATATAAGGGGATTATACACCAAGATTTAAATTTATCATTACACAACTACTATTTCAGTACCACAAACAGTGTATCAGATGATCACAAAATTAGCTTCAATTTTACCAAATGAATATGCCATATATCCGAATATTCCATATATTCCACCTTAAAAACTATGTACATTTCACTTTCATTCCATTTATTGTATCAATACATGGAGATTCTATTACAATGGGTTTACATATAATGTACTCTATAACACATGCCTTGTGCTCAATCCAAACCATATGAATTTTCATATCTAATTTCTCAAAACATAGATTATAGAATGTAAATAGCATATAATGAGTTTTTTCACTCATAGAATATGATGGGGGAAATTTAATTTTCATCAAATATTATATGTAGGATGTTGTGAGAAGACTATCTCTCTCTATAGTATTAGATATATGATGTCGAGGTTTATGTGTGATATTTACAGTGATATCTAGGATAGTGTCCCCTTTGACTCTTAATTATGTCAGGGGGAGGTTCCTCCCCCTCTTTTATATAGATAAGGTAATTATCCCCCCATAAATACATTAGATGCGTTTTCTGAAGGTTTCGGGTGCAGTGGAAGCGCGTGGGTGGATGTGCCCACTTGGCTTTTTGTCACTAGCAATGATCAATCTGGGATCAATACGATGATAAATGCCAGTCTCCACAGATCGAATCACAGAAAAAAGACAAAGAATATGGTTTGTCCCGGAACCACAAACAAGGATCGTTACAGGTTGATTACAATTAATTTAATTAATTATAAAGAAATACCTTTTGGGTGTTCTTTCTTCGTTGATGTTCTCGATCACGTTGTCGATGTGATCCGTCATTGCGTCGCAGAAGCCAAGTATAGACTCCCTCTAGCGGTGATCCACACGTGTACCTTGTATCTCTGGTCGTCACCAAAGGATTCTTCGGGTGCTAGCGTGGAGAAGCCATTGCTTGCGTTGTCCGCCTAGATTGTCTTGATCCGATGGAAGAGGATCTCTTTCGGTCTTGAGAGCGTTCTTGGAGGAAGAGGTTCTTTCGGCCTTGAAATAATTCTCCAGAGATGTTGTGCACAACGATTCTCTTGTGTGTGGGAAAAGAGTTGGGGTTGTGAGGATATTTATAATCGTGTGTGTGGGGTTATAAAGTTATGACAATAAATAAACGCGTTACGTGTTTTATTTATTTCATTGACTCTTTATTTAAAACCCCATGTCGAATAAATAATTCCTTGACATGCACCCACACAGATTATAATAAATATCATTTAAAACAATATTATATCCTCAAAATCCCAACTGGAAAAACTACATGGCGTGTATTAATAAATACATGATATGTAGTTGTTTTTCATTGAAAAGTACACGGCGTGTACATTAAATGTACACGACGTGTATATCTTGTTTTTCATTTATTCATTTCCTTTCCAAAATAAAACTACACGGCATGTAATAATAATACACGGCGTGTACTTGTTTTATTTTATTTTTCCTCCATCATTTAAAAGAACTTAGGATTCCTTGAATAATTATTAAACCACATACGAGAATAATCTTTATTCAACTTGAGATACTTGGATACACTTAGTGTGTGACCCTCTAGGCATCTTTCTCATTGGGATTAGGTGGGCTTGCCTAAAGTCCAAGATTACTGTCTAGCAACGGGTCAAGGCACCCAAGAGAAAGAAGTTGACACCGCATTGACGTATCACCTCATACGAACGCTTACTGTGTAATTTAATCCCTTTGTCTCAATATCTCATCAAGCAGGTTTCATGGCAGTTTCATAAACCTAAATGCTTGATATGTCGTTCTTTGACTACCTAAAATAAACTCATCGTTTACACCATGGCCATGGAATTTAATGCGATAGTTCTATTTCAATCAATGGTCCTAGATATCAACTTCCATAAATGGAAGGGACAAATCCTTCCTCGACTTATCCATTAACATCATGTCACTCGTGACACACCCAACGTACCCTACTTCCTGCCAATTGTCTGCGTGATGGTTTTCGTCAGTAAATCTAAGTGCACGAGTCACGACATGAGTTAATGACAATCTTCTAGTCTAAGGACCATTACACACGCTCGTTGATAGCAATATCCGATGACACCAAGACATGCGGAATTACTACTGGCAGGTCTGTTCTCATATCTACCATCTTGGAGATTACCAAGTGCGAACTCCATGAGAGAGAGTATTGTCTTCTTACGAGTACTCACACATGACGGTCTGTATACAATGTGTCCTATCATAGTATGTCATCCAACCGCAGAACTTTATTTAAGAATATTGTTATAGCATTTCAAGGTTCTCATCATAGCGGGGATCTGCTATGACCTTATTAATGCAAAAAATATTCCAGGACATTATTATATTATAGTCATGTAGAACAATGAACAATATATAATAAGTGATCATTTATGTAATCAAAGTACAAAAACAGTTGGTTCTGAGGACACCAACCCTTAAAAAATCCCACTTGGACTAGAGCCAACTGCCTACGACTTTTAGTCCACTAGACCTCACATGATGATCATGTTTCTACTGAGTTAAGGCTTTAGTCAATGGGTCCTCCATGTTGTCATCTGTGGAGATACTGCTCACTGCAACTTCACCTCTTTGAGAAAAATCCCTCAAGAGATGATACTTCCGTAGTATGTGCTTAGTCCGCTGATGTGACCTTGGCTCTTTTGCAAGTGCCACCACTGCAGTATTATCACAATAGAGTGTGATAGAATCTTTACTGCTCGGTACAACATCCAGCTCTTGGACGAAGCTTTGCATCCATACTGCTTCTTTAGCTACCTCAGAAGCTGCGATATACTCGGACTCTGCTGTAGAATCTTCCACCACACTTTGTTTTGAGCTCTTCCAGCTCACTGCACCTCCATTCAAACTGAAGATGTATCCAGTCTGCGACTTCATGTCATCTTGATCAGTCTGGAAACTAGAATCTACATGTCCTCTGATGACTAGTTCCTCATCTCCTCCATAAACCAGGAACATATCCTTACTACGCCTCATATACTTAAGGATAGTCTTGACTGCCATCCAATGGCGGTCTCCTGGATCAGCTTGATATCTGCCTACCGCACTTAATGCGTAAGCAACATCTAGCCTTGTACATAGCATAGCATACATGACTGACCCAATCGCGGATGTGTAAGGGATCCTTGCCATTCTCTTTCTTTCGTCATGTGTTTGAGGACAAATTTTCTTGGAATGATGAATGCCATGTGACACTGGAAACAATCCCCTCTTGGACTGTTCCATACTGTATCTCTTCAGTATCTTGTCAATGTATGTACTTTGACTTAGGCCCAGCATTCTCTTGGATCTATCACGATGGATCTTGATCCCAAGAATATATGCCGCCTCACCCAAGTCTTTCATGGAGAAGCATTTATTCAACAATGCCTTAACTGACTGTAAGACAGGTACTTCATTTCCAATTAGCAATATGTCATCAACATATACTATTAGGAAAATGACTGCACTTCCACTAAACCTTTTGTAGACACAAGGCTCACATTCGTTCTTAACAAAGCCAAATTCCGTAACAGCTTCATCAAAATGAATGTTCCATGACCTTGATGCTGGCTTTAATCCATAAATGGATTTCTACAACTTGCATACCTTGTTGGCATCCTTTGGAGTCACAAACCTTTCAGGATGTGTCATGTAGACATCTTCCTGGAGGTTCCTGTTAAGGAAAGCTGTTTTGACATCGATTTGCCAAATTTCATAGTCATGGTAAGCAGCAATGGCCAATAGGATTCTGATGGACTTCAGCATGGAAACCGGTGAAAAGGTTTCATCATATTCAATTCCTTGACGCTGTCTAAAACCTTTTGCAACCAGTCAAGCCTTGTAGGTGCTGACTTGCCCCTCCATGTCCAGTTTCTTCTTGAATACCCATTTATTACCAATAGGATTTACATCAACTGGAGGATCTACCAAAATCCAGACTTGGTTTTGGTACATGGAATCCATTTCAGAATTCATAGCTTCTTGCCACTTGGAAATGTATGTGCCTTCAACTGCTTCCTTGTTGGTAAGAGGATCATCATTGTCAACCAATAATGAGTCACCATCCTCAGTGACAAGGAAACCATATCGTTCTGGTTCTCTCACCTCTCTCGTGCTCCTACGCAGTTCTTGTGTCTTTGGAATAGATTTTTCTTCCATGGGGCTTTGTGGAATCTGTTCTTGTACCAACTCATTTGTATCTTGAGCCTTGACTTCATCGAAGTCTATCTTTCTCCCACTATGTATTTTGGAGATGTGCTCCCTCTCAAGGAATATGGCATGTCTTGCCACTGTAACCTTTTTTTCTGAGGGGTTGTATAGGTAATATACCCTTGTTTCCTTGGGATATCCTATAAAGATACACTTTGTGCCTCGGGGTGCAAGTTTGTTACCTGAAGAGGCCTTAACAAATTCTTCGCTACCCCACACGTGTAAATTCGATAACATGGCTTTGCGTCCACTCCATAACTCGTATGGAATACCATTTATCGATTTAGTTGGTACTTGGTTTAGTATGTGTGCTGCTGTTTGTAATGCATATCCCCAAACGGATAATGGAAGACTCGCATGACTCATCATTAATCTCACCATTTCCAACAGGGTGCGGTTCCTCCTTTCACTTACACCATTCCACTACGGTGTGTAAGGAGGAGTGAGTTGAGATAGAATCCCAAACTCCTGTAAGAAATCAATGAAGTCTTGATTAAGATATTCTCCTCCTCTGTCTGAGCGGAGTTTCTTAATCTTCTTACCAAGCTGGTTCTCAACTTCATTCTTGTATTCTTTGAACCGATCAAAAGAATCTGACTTATACCTCATTAAATAGATATATCCATATCTACTAAAATCATCAGTAAAAGTTATGAAGTACGAGAACCCACCCCTTGCTTCAACTAGAAATGGTCCACACACATCTGTGTGAACTAATTCTAGAATCTCTTTAGCTCTTTCAACTTTCCCACTAAATGGGGATTTGGTCATTTTGCCTTGTAGACATGCATGACATACACCAAGTGGTTTTAGTTCGAAAGAATCTAAATACCCATCTTGATGTAATTTTGTCACACATTTCTCATTGACATGACCTAGCCGGTGATTCCAACGTTGGGTGTGGTATGATTCATGTGAATTAACTTTGTTATCGATTGCCATTACTTGGTTTGTGTAGTCTAACACATAAAGGCTGTTATATAAATGTGCCCTACCAAAACAAATGATATCTTTATAAAAGTAGCAACATTCATTTCCAAACTTGAATATGAATCCATCAGTATCTAATCTCGATACTGAAATAAGGTTTTTAGTTACAGAGGGTACATAATAACATCCTTTCAAAACCAAGACCATCCCGGTAGGCAATGTGAGGTGGTAGTCCCCGACAGCTACAACAGCAAGTCTGGCTCCGTTGGCTTCTCGTAGATCTATCTCCCCTCGATCAATCTTCCTGAATGTACTTGGTTCCTGTATTTGGATACAGATGTGAGCACCACAAGCAGTATCTAATACCCAATTAGTTGAAATAGATAGATTGCATTCGATAACAAATGCACCTGAAGCTTCCCCTTGCTTCCTTGGTTGGGTGCAGTTTTTCTTCCAGTGGCCCTTCTTGCCACATGCGAAACAAACAGCATCCTGTTCCTTGGCTCCCCTTTGATCTTCTTTTTCTTGGAAAGCCTTGAAGAAGATTTGGTCTTAAAGATCTTAGCCTTCCCATTCCTTTTATTCACCATAAGGTCTTTTCATGCTTCTTGTCATTGTCCACTTGGAGAATAAGGATAAGAAGACCAGATAGAGACATCTCATTATTGTTCATGTTGAAATTAACAACAAAGTTTGAGAAGCTCTGGGGGAGTGATGCGAGAATGAGATCGGTACCTAGTTCTTCAGGGAGTTTAAACCCTAGAACCTCCATGCATTCAATGTAGCCAATGAGCTTGACTACATGAGGCCCAGCTGGGGCACCCTCTCCAAGCTTGCTCTGAAACAGAGCCTTGGAGATCTCAAACCTTTCCTGTCTTGCTCTCTCCTAGTATAAACCATGGAGGTGCTCGAACATTCTGTAGGCATCCATGTCTTCATGAGACTTCATGAGATCACTAGACATAGATGACAACATCAAACATTGAACGTTGAGAGCATCATTCAAATGTTGATCATAGAATAGGAAATCTTCATCACTTGCCCCTGGGGCAGGAGAATCAGGATGTGAGGACTCCAGCACGTAAAGCTTCCGTTCATGGCGTAGGATAACCCGAAGGCGCCTAAACCATTCCTGAAAGTTACTGCCGGTGAGTATGTTTTCTTTATCTAGAATTGATCGCAGATAAAATGTGGTTAATGTGTTTGTCATATTGATTCTACAATTTAAAAGAGCAGATTCATCAGTACTTTCTTGATTAATTAAGTCCCCCACTATTTTATCAAGTCCCAATGCCCTCACCATTGAACTCGGAATGTCCAGTTGCTTTGACATTCTAGTGGCAAGGATCCATATTTCCCTTCGCATAACCCCAACAAGGGTTGGTCAAGCTATTTGAAGGTATTTAGGTAGGCGGGTCATTTCCAACTGTGAGCTTACAGTTTCTTGATCTGTTGAGTGGACTCCCCAATCCTGAAATCTTGACTTGGATTTCCTCAACTCTTACCTCCAATATTACATCAAGTCTAGCAAGGGCTACTTCTCTTGATGTAATATGGTTAAGTCAACCCAAAACCTTTCATAAGGGCTTCCTTTATAAAAGTAAGTGTCCCAACAAGGGTTGGTCAAACACATAGTTTTATTGAGTCTTTCCCTTAATCAAGTAACGGAAGGCTTGGTCTAACTTAATATGGTATTTGAGGGATTTTATTCTTTATGTGTATCTTTGCAGTATCACATGCTTGTTAATATTAAGTGATGCTTTCTTAAGTGATTAATTATGTTCTGATAATGTTTACGCATAGACCGGTTTTTATTTTATTCCATCTTTGAATGCTTGTTCATTTTATTAATTATGTGATCATGACAACACATGCATAATAAATAAACCATGCAATCAGACAGAAATAAAATAAGATGGCATGATCATGAGCTTCTATTTGGTTAGCTTATCTAGCGGTTTTGATAAGCTAACCCTGACCTAGGGAAAACACCTTGAACATGATGGTTCGTGTTTTGCAGCTCCCACCTGTCCACCTCTGTATCTTCTTGTGTCAGTTTTGCCTTGGCTTTAGGATTTGAACCGTCTCCTCTGGCTTGGGAGATCCTCCATTACATGGGTTTACATTAACGAAACCATGGGAATGCAGGCCCTACATTTTATTGGAAGAAGGCTCACAGGCCAACAATTTTAAATTAAATAAATTTAAATGAAATCATACACATACAAAGGGTCTTTGGTCTAGCTCATGATCATCCATAGTATGCAACGACATTTACGCATATTTAGAATTCAAATTCTTTTAATCATTCTTTTATATAAGATAAGACGCACTCGAATTCAATTAAATATGATCTTATAATTAATCAATTCTTTATCTTAAATTCCCTTTTGAATTTCCTTGAGATTCTTCTCATCCATATTCGTTGTATGGGTCTTTGTACATTGGAGGAAACCTAGTGATATTCCAATTCTGGAAAGTACACGGCGTGTAGTTTATAATTACACGACGTGTATTTTTCTTTTCACCCTTTGTCCAAAGTACACGCCGGGGCTTTGGCGTGTTTTCTGTACTTTGAAATTTTAGAGTACACGGCGTGTAGATGAATCATACACGGCGTGTACTTCCTTGTTACGCGGTAACCGGCCTGGCTATCCCTTGTACGCGGTACGCGGCTTATCATTGTACACGGTTTCACCTGGGTCGGAACGGACTACACGGCGTGTTGTTCCAACATACACGCCGTGTATTCCAGTTTCCACGCGCTGTTCTATTCTGGTCAACACGGCGTGATTAAAACATAGGCATAATCAATTCACATGGCGTGGTTTGGCGGACCAGTGCCGGTTTTTTGAACCTAAGTACACGGCCTGTAGTTATAATTTCACGCCGTGTAATCCCGTTTTGTACAGACTGAAAGAGCGGCTCCTCCGGATGAGTTACTCATTTTTATTTTAATCAAAATTAAAATTAAAAGGTTGTTTATGTGAAATGAATCGAGAAACTAAGGAGGAAGAATAGATCTCGTTAATTCAGATTTATAGAACGATTTATTTCGAATTGAATCAAATATGAATGCGTAAATTATCAACGAAAATTAAATAAATGTAATCAACGTTGTAACCTCCCTTTGATACCATTTTAAGGTTCTGGGCGTAGCGGAAGCGTGTGGGTGGATGTGTCCACTTGGCTTTTTGTCATTAGCAATGATCAATCCGGGATCAATACGACGATAAACGCCAGTCTCCATGGATCGAATCACAGAAAAAAGACAAAGAAGATGGGTTGTCCTGGAACCAAAAACAAGGATCGTTACAGGTTGATTAAACTTAATTTAATTAATTATAAAGAAATACCGTTTGGGTGTTCTTTCATCATTTGTTTTCTCGATCACGTTGTCGATGTGATCCGTCATTGCGTCGTAGAAGCCAAGTGTAGACTCCCTCTAGCGGTGATCCAAACGTGTACCTCGTATCTCTGGACGTCGTCAAAGGATTCTCCGGGTGCTAGCGTGGAGAAGCCTTTGCTTGCGTTGTCTGCCTTAGATTGTCTTGATCCGATGGAAGAGGATCTCTCTCGGTCTTGAGAGCGTTCTTGGAGGAAGAGGTTCTTTCGGCCTTGAAAGAATTCTCCAGAAATTTTGTGCACAACGATTCTCTTGTGTGTGGGAAAAGAGTTGGGGTTGTGAGGATATTTATAATCGGGTGTGTGGGGTTATAGAGTTATGACAATAAATAAACGCGTTACGCATTTTATTTATTTCATTGACTCTTTATTTAAAACCCCTTGTCGAATAAATAATTCCTTGACATGCGCCCACGCTAATTATAATAAATATCATTTAAAACAATATTATACCCTCAAAATCCCAACTGGAAAAACTACACGGCGTGTATTAATCAATACATGGCATGTACTTGTTTTTCATTGAAAACTACACGGCGTGTACATTAAATGTACACGACATGTATATCTTGTTTTTCATTTATTCATTTCCTTTCCAAAATAAAACTACACGACATGTAATAATAATACACGGCGTGTACTTGTTTTATTTTATTTTTCCTCCATAATTTAAAACAACTTAGGCTTCCTTGAATAATTATTAAACCACATACAGGAATAATCTTTATTCAACTTGAGATACTTGGATACACTTAGTGTGTGACCCTCTAGGCCTCTTTCTCGTTGGCATTAGGCGAGCTTGCCTAAAGTCCAAGATTACTGTCTACCAACGGGTCAAGGCACCCAAGAGAAAGAAGTTGACACCGCATTGATGAATCACCTCATACAAACGCTTACAGTGTAATTTAATCCCTTTGTCTCAATATCTCATCAAGAATGTTTCATGGTAGTGTCATAAACCTATATGCTTGATATGTCATTCTTTGACTACCTGAAATAAACTCATTGTTTACACCATGGCCATGGAATTTAATGCTATAGTTCTATTTCAATCAAAGGGCCGAGATATCAACTTCTATAAATGGAAAGGACAAATCCTTCCCCGACTTATCCATTAACAACATGTCACTCATGACGCACCCAACGTACCCTACTTCCTGCCAACTGTCTGCATGACGGTTTTCGTCAATAAATCTAAGTGCGTGAGTCACGACATGAGTTAATGATAATCTTCTAGTCCAAGGACCATTACACATGCTCGTAGATAGAAATATCCGATGACACCAAGACATGCGGGATTACTAATAGCGGGTCTGTTCTCATAATCTACCATCTTGGAGATTACTAAGTGCGAACTCTGTGAGAGAGAGTCTCGTCTTCTTAAAAGTACTCGCACATGACGGTCTGTATACTATGTGTCCTATCATAGTATGTCATCCAACCGTAGAACTTTATTTAAGAATATTGTTATAGCATTTCACAGTTCTCATCATAGCGGGGATCTGCTATGACCTTATTAATGGAACAAATATTCTAGGACATTATTATATTATAGTCATGCAGAACAATGAACAATATATAATAAGTGAACATTTATGTAATCAAAGTACAAAACAGTTGGTTCTGAGGACACAAACCCTTACATTTTCTCTATATGTGGAGTTAGTATAACCGTATCTAAGAGATCTTCCATGATTCAGGTTCACCATCGAGGTCAGTACCCCCCCAAATAATTTTGTATCCCTAGATAAGGTGTGTGTCCTCAAACATAATTATAAAGTGTTTATATTGATTTTATCATGTGTATTTCATATTTTTAATATTTATTGTGGGACTTACCTATTTCTAGCCCAAACAAATGATACTTGTTTTGTTGTATCGTGTTCTTGTCTATTGAGTATATCCAGGTTCTTCCTTATATTTCCCTCTCATAATTTTTCTTTACTATATAACTCGTATTTTAATACATCATTTTGGTTTTAATAGTGTTCTAATGAATATGTATATACTCACCCCTTCATGAACATATTTCCTAAACATGTCATGTATTATGCACATGAATGGTATTTTTTTAGAATCTTTGTTGACAAGGTATTTTTAGAGCCTATCGATACTTTTTGGTGGTGTGATTAGATAATGTTTATGTAATGCCCTGACCCCAGTTACCCAAATCCAGTGCATTATTTTAATAAATTGGCATGATGACAAGGAATAAATTCCTGAAGGACTGACCAGTTTAGTAACCTTGGAAAATAGATTACATACATTCACTTTACATTACAATTTCAAACATAAAACATAGAATAGATAGTTATTTTAGAACACCATTATTCCCTTTAGCTTAACCCTTCATATCAATAATAATACACTTTTTGGAATCCCGGGGAAATAAAACATAAGAAAAGGGTGAGCTCAGATGCCCAGTAAGGGTAAATAATTTAGCGGAAGCTATAAACTTGTTAAGGAAAGATGTGTGATAAAAAAAACCTTTTTAAACATAAACTTGAACACAATATAGAAAAAATATATCAAACATTACAATATAAACATGCACATGGATATTCTACTAGTCGAATAATCACATGAAATAATTAATTTCATAATGAGGGAATGCCTAATGCCGGACATCACCACCACATAGTCAAGGAATTGTGCCAAGACTACAATTAAAATTTTTGTTAACGACTTATTCCAAGATACTAGTTTGTCTCATGATACATACCGATGCATCGAGGAGCTATAGCGGGCTCTACTCATCACTTACTAAGTCCACTGTATTCCTCATATGAAAAATTTGAAACATAAAATAAACATTCGTATTAAAACTAGCATACAAAATGTCAATACATTAATTATAAACCATGAATGGTATAAAAATAGAACATCCACAGTCAAAAATATCATAGATCATTCAGTACAATATGGAAGATTGTATTATAATAAATTAACCTCAATCAAAAATAATATCTAGTAAAGGATGCTGACATAGTTGAAAATGATGAGTGATACTTTTTAAGAGAAATATCCTTTTTGTAAAATCATTTAAAAGTCACACATTTATAAATGAAGTAATTTAAAATATATTTTTGAATCAAAGTTTCCCATACCACTTTCAATATTTTAAAAATAAATATCATTTCAAAACATTCATGTCCATATACATAAATCCTTAAAATCATTTTAAAAATATGGACATTATTTAAAAAGATTTAGAAAGATAAATCATCAAAATATTTAAAATACTAATCTTGATAAAGAGTAACATTCCCAAATCCTTAAAATATTCATTTTGAAATCATTTTTATGAAAAATGGACATGGATGATAAAAATGTCCCAGTAAACACTTACACATAAACAATATCAGATAATAATGAGATTGAGGAATTAACCTTTACCTTGCACTTTCCTTTAGTTGATGGTACGTTTAACCTTCTGTATGAAGATCATAGTATGTTATTAAATCATACCAGAACCATATTAATATTTATGATATCATACAAGATTCATTTATAACATTATAATAACCATTTAATAATAATTTCCATGCTAAATTAACATTTTGGGTAATAATGGCTTTCTTTATCGTATGTGTTTTAACTTGTTACTCTTGATTGTATCACTTAGATCAAGATTTAAATATTACTAGAGTATAATAGATTATTTATATATCATATATATTTATAATATTAATATTTATAATATACATATATATGAAATGAGAAACACCGTTTATGGAGATGGTAGTCCGTACAAACGCATAAACACTATTTCATTTTTCATATCGTGTTGAACGGAACTAAGTGAATTAGATATATGTAAGTACATATATATATATATACATTAGAATTATTATTTCCTATATTATGTACTTATTAGTAATATATAATTTTATAATTGTCGATGAATGGTGAACGTCGAAATGAATCTCATCACGTCGTGGAGATGGTAACCCGTACGTACACACGAGCGACAATATCATTTCCTTAAAGGTGTGTAATTGGATGGTATATTAATTTTACAGAGAAATTAGAATTTTATTTGAAATATTTATATATATATTACTCATCATTATATCCATCCAAATAACACAGTGTTGAATAACAAATTACACCACGACGTGGAGACGGTAAGCCATACATACGCACACATGGTGACATTATCGTTCATATGATGGATATAATAAGGAATATAGTTATGCCATATTTATAATAACATCACCGTATATAGAAGATACTGGAGTTATTATTTTATAATGGAAACAACAAATAATGAGTAAGTGAAAAATAGAGAACTTAAAAGAGGGTGGTGAAATCATTACCTCTTCTTCAGGTTCTTTTTGATTTGATCAAAAGGGCTCCTTATGATGGATTTATAACCAATGGAAGGACACTAAGATGAAGGTAGGATAGTTGGGAGGATATATTGGTAGGGTTTTGATGATCCAAATGGATTTTAAGGTTTGAATTTGAGATAAGTGGAAGTGGCCTTTTATAAGAGGGGTAAAGGGCACCTTAGGAAAAACTTAAAATATTATTTTATTATAAATTAATATTCGGTTTATAATGGCTCCAAAGTGACTTATTTCGAGGATAGGGTGGGTATGGGTCGAAATACTTTCATCCAATAGGTTTTAGAAAAGTTTAGGTTACCATTTTAACCTTATCATTTAGATTTAACTCTAAGTTAAATAATTTAACTTTTACCATGTCTTCTTGTATCGTTACACTATATGGTTACTAAACTTACTACAAACTGCCAATAGAACCCCAATTGGTTTGTTAATGTCATATATATTATTATATAAGTCTTTTGGCCAAACGTTAGATTTTTATAACCATTATATCAACAAATAATATAATATATTTTTTAAAAACTATTTAATGTCAATTTTGAAAATATTTGGTATTTTGTTTTTTATAAATTCATAAAAGCATTATTACTTCAAAAAAAGTTCATCTAACCAACCCTAATATGTTAGATTGACCTTTAAAATTAGTTTAATTCATAAAAAGTCTCAAATTACATTTATTTGGATATTTATAATATCAATTATTTTAATATTTCATTAATTAGGTAATTAATGCATCATCATTGTGTCATAAATAAATCAAATTATTTATTGTCTAGAAAATATAAATAAAATACCATTATGTAGGAAATATTTTTATCTTTCTAATGAATATTTATAGTCGAATTTATCTTATGTGTAACCCTCTATTAAAAATTGATTAGTTATTATACATTGAATTTAACACTTTTAACTCTTCTTTGATTTAAATAATAATAAATTGTCATGACCCGTCCTCAGGGCCCGTACCGTGACTAACCCAAGCCCACCTTCCATAGGCCAGGGGCTAGTGACTAGCACCAAAGGCATAAATCCTGAAAAAAATGGAAGACATTTCCTTTATGAAACGTAAACTAACACAACCAGAGTATAAGTGGAAGAAAACGCTAAGTAACGCAGTAAAACAAGTGTGCAGGAGGTACGAAGGGTCCGGAATACAAGCCCAAGAGAAAGGTACATCTACAAATGAAAGAAAGTACAACTGAAAAGACAACAGCTAAAAGGTGAAGCAGCTCCAGGATCGTCCTCCAGGTTCCTACCTAAAGGGTAGGTACAGATGTCCTCCTCAGCACTCCGCGTCAATCGGTCTGCTCCGTGTGCCGTCACGCTGAGTGTCCACCTCCGGGTACCGTCCAGTCCTCATACACTCTACCTCGGTCAGCATTGTCCATCGTTTGCATCCAACACAACGAGGTGCAGGCATAGCCCGTGTAGGGGTGAGTATAACGATACTCAGTAGGGACCCCAAGACCCTCAAGGTCTCACTGAATCTAACAAGGATAAACCACAAAGAAAGATCTCAACAGATAAAAATTACTTAAGTATATGCCCATACATATACCTAAGTTATCATGTAACCCATCTCAATCATAAGGAAAACACAATGGTCAATCACTCAGCTCAAACTAGGATTTTTATTCATGATGATGAAAACACGGCTGCTAGATAAATCCTCCTCTATCGAGCGCAGTAGTCCTGTCACGACTCTGAGGTGCCACTCACTAACCTTAGACTACTGAGGTACTCCTCCTCTGTCGAGTACCGTGGGGTTTTCCACCCCAACACAGTAATGCTCCCAACCGTGGGTCTGCTGCCCCAACACAGTAGCGCTCCCCCTAATAGCCTACAGAGGTACTCCTCTTGTTGAGTACCACGAGTCTACAGCCCCAACACAGTAGTGCTCCTCCACCATGGGTTTTTTCGCCCTAATATAGTATTGATCCCCACTGGGCTAGGCAAGTAACTCCGGATCGAATCGGACCACCAGTCATCAGGTCTCAACTAGCTACAAGGTCATCGTACTATGTATGCTCATCTCCGAGAGGATCCGCTCGACAAGCTACTGGTTGACACTTCGAGGGCCCGGTTGGTTTCGGGTTCGAACCAACCCATCCATACACAAACTTTGCAGAATCCTTGAGTGTAATATACAAAAACGACCATCTCAATCCACGAAATCCTACGAAACTGATAGTGCATCGATCTGAGGTATGTAGCTCATGTTATGGTCGTTTAAATGAAAACAGTTCGAAAAAGGGGGGTCTGGGCCAGGTCTGACCCGACCCAACCCACCCTGGGTCAGCCCAAACTGAGGAGACCTGACTCGGGTGTGAGTCCGGCCCGGTAGGGCGCAGCACGGCGCAGCCCGGCCCTCGGCCGGCCATGGCGCGGCTTAATGCCGCTCCGGTTCCCATATGGAACGACTTTTCCGTTCTGGTTTTTCCCACCGTCACGGCTCAGTCGCGGCGGTCTGCTCCGGCGGCGCGCCACCACCACTAGACGTCGGTGCCGCCGTGCCGGAAATGCCTTCCATAGACCACCAGACGTGCTCCGGTTGTCTGATTCGCTCACAGTCTGGGCCTATGGCTCTCTCGTGAACTGCTCTTCACTACGACGGCTTCGAATCGCAGTTGCAGTCCCATTTCGTCATTTCCCGTCCATCCGTGCACAAATGAACAACCAGAAAAGGGTCATCGGGCCGTGTTTGTTCGGCCCGCGCCCTCCGCGTAAGGAGTTATTAATTGGCCAGGATAAATAAGGTTTCACATAGTACGAAAAACAATTTTATTCAAATAAGATTGAAACAACCACCCTACTATTCCACCGCATATAACTATTCCCAACCCGCAAAAGAAAACATCCGCGGATCAACATGATAATGAGTTGATCCGCGTTCATTGTTTTATAAGGGAAGAACAGGGGAATATAACCATACTCAAATTAAATCCCTACCTTGGAAAAGATTCGTGGTTATTGAGCATTGTGGATGACGATTTCGATTCCATCATCGTCAGAGAAAGAACCATCGTTGTTGGTGAGTTGTCTGCATCGGTGACTCCTCCCTTGATGTGGAGGGAAAAAATGATTGAAGAAACGTGGAGCATTCTTCATCGAGTCGTTCTCTGTTGAAAGTGAGTGTTTTTCGTCAAAGAAGAACATTGTTCTTCGTTGAGGAGAGGAATACCTTTCTCCCTTCTCAGAAGCTTTCTCCCCCACTCTCCATAACACAATGATTTCCCCAAAAATAAAATAATAAGCCTATGATATTATTTTATTAACACATGAAACATAAGAATTCAAATTTTAAATCACTTATTTAATTAAGTGAAGTGGTTGAATTTATTAATTAGGGTGTGTTGGAAAACAATTAAGATTGAGAGAGGAAGAGGAAGGGATCCTCCTAAATAGGGGGGGTTGTCACATTAAACAAGGGTGTTTAAAGGAGTTTAGGGGGAGGTAAAAGGTTGGGGCTCATGTGGGCCCCACATTTCCAATATCTACACATGAGAAGTTGGGTGGGAGAGGGTACCACCAACAACTTTCCATTGGAGGGATTAACTTCCACAGATATAGAATTGTTCTACCAATTTTACTTAACTACTTAACTAACCCCAATTTTAAATTATAACCCGCACAAAACACAATTGCGTTAAAGGTCCCCTTAAGCAATTACCGGTGCTATGAGTTCATCGGTGCCCTCAGATTTGAATTCTGAGCACCCGTTCAAAAGATGGAAAAACCCGCCCATTCGTTCACTGAACGTACCTGAGCTAAACTTCAAAAATTGATTCCGGGTAGACCGGGCCTCAGAATCAAGTGTCGTCAGAAGGCATAGACTCGTAAAATTCCAAAGTATTTAAGAAAATAAATTTCGTTGAAATTTCCGGGTCTTTACATAAATGTCCTAATCAAATCCAAGTGGACCAAAAAGGTTCATATTTTATTCTTAAGGTTATTTTTGGTCGAATTATACTTATCCAATAGAATTAAGACACGTGTAAGGGTAATAATAATATCATTTTTACCCTTATTACCCTATTTACTTTTAATTGTTGTAAATAGAAGTAAAAAAGTTACTATTGGCCAAAAATTATTTTTATCTTATTGAACCACATTTTACTCTTTGATATTAACCATGCCTCTTAGATTTTCAAAATTCAACTCATAGAAGTGGTAAAATAAAGTTTTATGTAAATTTTCAAATTCTCCTAGAAGGTGGATAAAAGACGGTGAAATGTTCTATAAATTTTTTTTATATCTACAATTATTATAAATTGACTCCAATCAATTACATTGAACTTATATAGCTATTATGTATCTATTTTGACATAAAATAAATTTAAAACAAAGTAAATAATTATTTAATTAAAAATTCGGGTTTTAAACTATAACTCCGTGTTTTTCACTATTCATCAAAAAATGAAAGTTTTCAGAAAAATGCCAAAAATTCACCTAAGGCTAATTTTGATATTCCAAATCCAATAATAAAGTCCATTTTGAATGATAAAATTTATGAAATTTTAAAAAGTAGGTATTACTATTCATAACGACTAGTTTGCCTTTTGTGGTGTGTTAGAACTCGGAGTTGCATACAACACACACTATTGTATTATTCAAAGAGAAGCGTACCATGGAAGATTGTGGTCTTACATTCTCCCCACCTTCAATAAATTGCATCCTCACAATTTTAAATTGTTTTTCAAAAATAAAAGGTTGAAAATAGAAAATACCATTGTAGAAAACCCACATCAGAAATAGGGATAATAAAATTTAGTTTTAATAAGAGGGTAAGGGAAATGAGAAAGTCACCACCATATTAGGGTTTTTAATAGAAGAACATTGGTGGAAATTATGTAATTAGAAGAAAAACATAAATATTTATAGGGAGTGATTGAGGTCATCAATCAAAAACAAGTGTAAAATTTAGGGCCTCAAAGCCATCAATATATGACGATTTAAAATATCATTAGTTCAACAAAACATAAGGTATTAGGATAACACATTTTTAGTTTTAAGATCCCTTACCTAAAGTTGAAGAATTAATTTCTTTATAGAATAAGAGAAGAAAAAAATATATACTTGACAAGTAGATTTACATCCTTTAACAAATTTCTGCCACAAACTCATCTTTCACTCTAAAAGATAATAGAACTTAAAAAAAATATTCTATTTATCCTATTAATATAGGGTTCCAAAAAATGAATTTATAATTCACATATCATACCCTTTAAAAAAATAAACTACATTATACAATCCAGAGACTTTACGTAGTCAAGTGGTAGGTGATAAATCCCAATCGCACTATGGTTATGGGTTCGATTCCCGCATATTTGTCCGACGCGATGGGTTGTCGCATGGTTTACATGTATTCCTTTTTATAAAATCAAAAATTACCTTAACAATAGTATATAGTTTCAACCTTAATCCATTCCAACCTTTAGAATTATCCAAAATAGTTCTATCCAGACTCACAGTACAAAATTTATAAGGAAGGTAAACACAATGAAGATCCTTTTTGCTATGTAAAAACATGTGAACACCTTCATCATCTATTCTTTTAAAACACTGCAACATCCTGAATTACCATAAACCTTATTGATTTCATTCATGCTCCCTTATTCCATATAGAATACTATATACTCCTTCTATCCAAAAATGTTGTAAGCTCCAACAATGATGGAATATACAAATCATCAATTAGTTTCAAGGAAGTCATGAATATCAAATATAATTTATCTAAATCAACCATCTCTTATTAAAAAATCACTACCTCATTATCAGGACCATATTAAGGATTACCTTTACTTTAACCTTGTATTTTCCAAAAAGTGTATCTTACTATTAATTCACTTTTATTAGAACCATATAATCTGAAATCCTCAATAAAATAGTACTGTAGTACAATCCTTATTTATTTCCATAATTCATATAACCAGTACGTTGTTGATACAACACTCAAATGACACAATACTTTAATAAAAACATAAGAACTCATAATAATTCCCCTTCATCTTCAGTAGTATCATAACTTGATTCTTATCTAATAGCAGCATTTGGGGTATAATATGATGATTTGGACATTGATTCGCGTAGTGTCCCAACTCCCTGCAGATGATGCATTTTATATTTGAATCTTTTTTCTTACACTTTCATTCACGTACTTGGGGTACTTTTTCTCCAAACATATAACCTGCTCCCATTCCCTTTAAACATTTACCAAGGTGATGCTTTCCATAGTTATCACATATGGGAAAATCCTTCTTTCCCTTATTCCATTTATCCATCTTTCTCTCTACCATCTTTTTCATCTCTTACTTCCCTTCAAAGCCATAGGACTCAGATAATTCTCTACTTATCTTATTAACACATGATACTATTTATTCATATTTTAAGAATACGTGGGAGACTATCTCCCTTCTAAATGTTGGCATAATACCATGAATGTTTTGATCCTTCTTACTCTTTGGATCATACGTATTACTAGAGTTTACATTCCTTCCATAGGGCACCATTTCTATAAAATGGCATACACTAGGTCAGTTTATGAATTGTAATAAATAATTCCAACCTTGTAAAATAACTAACGTAAATTGAATATTTTATGGATATAATCCATAAAAATACTTTCTTTGAGGAGGTATATACTCGTAAATCCTTCATAATTAGTTTTAAAGAAAATGAGAATTATCCTAAGAATATCCCCCGGGAGTGTCGTAATGAAGAGTGCAGTAAGGCCCGTTGCCATGCTCCAGTTCCTGTTCGAGTCTATCTTAAAGCTGTGTTTTCAGTTTTTACCCCTAGGTACATCTGTGCCAGAGCTGCCTCTACCTGCTCGTATCCAGACAGGGATGTATTTTCTTGGAAAACTCAAAAAATCTCTACATTACCAAAATTCTAGGAAATTCATCTATACTAATCCTCAAAGTCTATCTTAGGGTGTTGTACTCTAATAAGAGATTATCTAAATCTAGTTACCAAGGTTATTGATAAAATTACTCTAATACCAACTGTAATGCCTCGACCCCAGTTACCCAGAGCTGATGCATTATTTTAATACATTGTAATAAATATAGGGAATCAAGTCCTGAAGGACCAATTAGTTTAGTTGTCTTGGAAAATAGATTACATAAAATTACTTTACATTACAATTTCAAACATATAACACATCATAGATAGTTTTTTGAGAACAGCATTATTCCCTTTATCTTAAACCTTCATATCAATCATAATACACTTCTTAGAATCTGGGGAAAATAAAACATAATAAAGGGGTGAGCTCAGATACCCATTAAGGGTAAATAATTTAGCGGAAGCTATAAAATTTTTAAGCCAAGATGTGTGATAAAAACAAAAACCTTTTTAAACATAAACTTGAACATAATATGGAAAAAATAAATCAAACATTACCATATAAACATTCACATGGATATTCTACTAGTCGAATAATCACATGAAATAACTAATTTCATAATGTGGGAATGCCTAATACCGGACATCATTACCACATAGTCAAGGCCTTGTGCCAATACTACAATTAATTTTTTTTTCAAGGCCTTCTTCCAAGACACTAGTTTGTCTCATGAGACCTACCGATGCATTAAGGAGCTATAGCGGGCTCCACCCATCACTTACTAAGTCCACGACATTGCTCATATGAAAAATTTGAAATATAACATAAACATTCGTATTAAAACTAGCATACAAAATATAAATACATTAACCATAAACCATGAATGGTATAAAAATAGAACATCCATAGTCAAACATATCATATATCATTAAGTACAATATGGACGATTGTATTATAATAAATTAACCTCAATCAAAAATAATATCTAGTAAAGGATGCTGACATAGTTGAAAATGAACAGTAATACTTTCTGAGAGAAATATCCATTTTGTAAAATCATTTAAAAGTCACACATGTATAAAGGAAGTAATTTAAAAGAGATTCTTGAATCAAAGTGTCCCATACAACTTTTAATCTTTTGAAAAGAATTATCATTTCAAAACATTCATGTCCACATAAATAAATCCTTAAAATTATTTTTAAAATATCGACATTAATTAAAAATATTTAAAAATATAAATCTTTAAAACATTTAAAATTAAGATCATGATAAAGAGTAACTTTCACAAATCCTTAGAATATTTATTTTCAAATCATTTTTATGAAAAATGGACATGGATGATAAAAATTTCCTAGTAAATACTTACACATAAACAATATCTGATAATAATGAGATTGAGGAATTAACCCTGACCTTGCACTTTCCTTTAGTTGAAGGTAAGTTTATTCTCCTGTATGAAGATAGTAGTATGTTATTAAATCATACCAGAACCATATTAATATCTATTATATCATACATGATTCAATTATTACTATATACTACCCATTTAATAATAATTTCCATGTCAAATTAACATTTCAGGTAATAATGGATTTCTTTATCGTACGTATTTTAACTTGTTACTCTTGATTGTATCACTTAGATCAAGATTTATATATTTCCATAATATAAAACATGATTTGTATATCATATATATTTAGAATATAACTATGTATAATAGACATATATATGAAATGAAAAACACCATTTATAGAGACGACAGTCCGTACGTACGCATAAACGCTGTTTCCATTTTCATATCATGTTGAACAGAACTAAGTGAATAATATATATGTAAGTATATATATATATATATCTAGTATAATTATTATGTTATATATTACATACATATTAGTAATATATATTTTTATAATCGTCGATGAATGGTGAACGTGGAAATGAATCTCATCACGTCGTGGAGACGGTAATCCATACGTATGCACGAGCGACATTATCATTTCCTTAACGGGTGTGTAATTGGATGGTATATTAATTTTACAAATACATTAGAGTTTTATTTTAATTATTTATATACATATTACTCATCATTATTTCCATCCAAATAACATCGTGTTGAATAACAAATTACACTACGACGTGGAGACGGTAAGCCATACGTACGCACGCATGGTGTCATTATCATTCATATGATGGATATAATGATGAATATAGTTGTGAAATATTTATAATAACATAAAAGTATATATAAGATACTGGTTTTATTATTTTATAATGGAAATAACAAAGAAATAGTCAGTGTAATATTAAGAGAACTTGAAGGTGGGTGGTGAAATCATTACCTCTTCTTCGGGTTCTTCCTTTTGATTTGATCAAAAGGGCTCTTTAGGTTGACTTTCTGAACCAAGGAAGGCCTATAAGATGAAGGTAGGATATTTTTGAGTATATTTTTGCAGGTTTTGGCCACGAAAAATGGATTTGGAGGTGTTAATTTGAGAGTAGGGGAAGTACCCTTTTAAAACAGGTGTGAGGGGAACCTTAGGAAAAACATAAAATATTATTTTATAATAAAATCATATTCAGTTTATAATGGCTAAAAAGTGACTTATTTCAAGGTTAGGGTGGGTATGGGTCTAAATCCTCTCAGAAAATAGGTTTTAGACAAGTTTAGGTAACCATTTTAACCTTATCATTTAGATTTAACACTAAGTTAAATAATTTAACTTTTACCGTGTCTTCTTGTATTCTTACACTATATGGTTGATAAACATACTATAAACTACCAAAAGAACCCCAATTGGTTCCTTAATGTAATATATATTATCATATAAGTCTTTCGGAAGAACCATATATTTTTAGAAACTTTATATCAATTAATAATATAATATTTATTTTAAAAACTATTTTATGTCAATTTTGACACTATTTGGTTTTTTTTCTATATTCATAACAACATTATTTCAACAAAAAAATTCATCTAACCAACCATAATATGTCATATTAACTATAAAAATTAGTGGAATTCATAAAAAGTCACAAATTACATTTATTTGGATATTTATAATATCAATTGTTTTCATATTTCATTAATTAGGTAATTACTACATCATCATTGTGTCATAAATAAATTAAACTATTTAATGTCTAAAAATATAAATAAAATACCATTATGTAGGAAATATTTTAATATTTCTAATGAATATTTATAGTTGAATTTATCTTATGTGTAAACCTATATTAGAAATATTTTAGTTATTAAACAATGAATTTAACACATTTAACTCATCTTTTAATTAAATAATAATAAATGTCCTAATCTAATCCAAGTTGACCAAAGAGGCTTATATTTTATTCCTACGATTGTTTTTGATAAAATTATTCTTATCCAATAGTATTATGACATGTGTTAGGGTAATAATAATATCATTTTTTCCCTTCATTACCCTATTTACTTTTAACCGTGGTAAATAAAAGTAAAAAATTACTATTGACCCAAAATTATTTCTATCTTAATTTGTAACATCCTGGGTAAAAAAATAACAATACATTTTCATATTTATTTATATTTTTGAATTAAATGTTAATTTTAATTTAATGGGGATGCTATATTTGATGGCTTACCCGATACACAACAACAGGTTTCTTTGAAATCTTACGTTGCACACTAATAATGTAATATTATTATTTTAAATGGTACGTAACGCCGAGCCATTTTATTGTTGGAAATTAATAGAGATGTCTAAAATATGATTATATATGTTTGTTAAATATTTTTACATTCATCCAATAAAATTTAGGGGCTTAAAATAAGAATGGAATTCGATTTTAAGCATAAATACTCTAATATTCATTAAAGGGCTGATTTACCATCATTTGATGGAGAACCCTCTTTAAATATAGTTTTGGTATTTTTATATGTTATATTTGACAAAATTAAATTCTTCTTTAGAATCGGGACATCAAAATTTACTTTGGGTAAAATTTTTGTATTTTTATGATAAAATTCATTTTTTTGATGAATAATGAAAAATACTATATTTTAATTCAAAACCGTGTTTTAATATAATTTATTTATATGGTTAGAATATATTTTTAATTTATTTAAATTTAATTAGAATAAATTTTTACAATTTAATCCAATGTAGGTCATTCGAATTAATTTCATTTTGAAATTGGACAGAAATAAGTGTCAATCTTTTGATAGTTATTATTTCTTAAGAACACGATATTTATTTTAACAACGGGAATTAATTTTAAATTAATTAATACCACTTTTATGTTTTTAATTTTAAAAAATAGACATCATTTTTGAATTCAGAATATCAAATAAATCTTAAGCTGAATTTTTGGTACTTTTTTGAAAAACTTCAATTTTTGATGAATAGTGAAACCACTTAGTAGTTAAAAAATTGACATTTATATTTAAATGAAATTTTAGAGCTTCTGTGAGTTGAATTTTAAAAATCCGAGAGACATGGTTAATATCAAGAAATAATTTGTGGTTCTATAAGATGAAAATAATTTTCGGTGAATAGTAACTTTGGACTTTTATTTACCTCGGTTAATGGTAAATTGGGTAATTTAAGGTAAAAAGTATATTATATTAATACAATATTACCTTAACACTTGTCTTAACCATATTGGATGAGTCCTGGCCAATGATGGGCAAACTTGGGTCAAATTTGGGACCCCATAGAGCCACTTGAGAGTGATAATGACTCTTTAAATTAATTAATTTAAAGTAAAGACAAAAATGACACAAAAAAATATCTTTTAGTAAATTAATTTTTACATGGGGTTATATAAGTTATATTTTAGACTATAAATATTCATTGGAAATCTAAAACGATTTACTACATCATGGTATATTTTTTATAACTTTTAGACATCAAATAAATTAAATTTTATATGACACAATAATGATGGAGTGTTTACCTCATTAATAAATGATTTAAATAAATAAGATTATAATGATTAAAATATTATCCAAAACATGTACAATTCTGATTGGATGATTTTTATTTCGAATATTATTCATCGTATCTTTGACTTTAATGTGTTTTGGACCTTTCGAAACTGAAGATAATTTTATAATAAAATAATAGTATCACACTTTTCTAAAGATCCCCTCCTCTCCCTTATAAAATGAGACCACTTCTAACCAATTATTTACACCTCTTAATCCTTTTAGACCATCCAAACTCTTAACAATTAAGCTCCCTACATCACTATCCTCAACCTAGAATCCTAAACTTAGGAAGAAGGCACTTGAAGAAGTCATTTTGGTTCAAACCAAAGGGAGTTACCCAAATTAAAGGTAACAGTTTCTCTTAAATTCATTTCTTTTATTTTACTTCTCCAGCCCCATGAAATTTTTTTTCTTTTCTTTTTTAACAGAAAAAGTATCATAAATATACTATGATGTTTTTATGAGAAGGATTTTAGCTACACTTACACACACCTCCATTTAATGGGTGAAGAACATAATGTTTCTATGGATGGAAAACTAACGCCTCACGAAACGTTGATTGTTCGATTATCTCCTACCGCCTCTTATGGTGGTTATTATGATGGCACTGTATTTATATATTTTGTATATTATGTCTATTTTTTCTCTATTCTTCTGTAATTTTCATTTAAAAACACACCAATATTCTTTCCAATATGTGTGACCATGATAATTTCATTTGAGGAAGTGCGGACTACCGCCCCCTCAAGGTGATATGATTCGTTCATGACATTCATGGAACATATAAAATATAGAGTTAATTAAATTATGTAAAACATATATCATATGATATTAAATTGGAATTATAATATACATATTTATCATTATGTTTTAATTCCATTAAAATAAAAAATATAAATGAATGTAGCGTTCATGCATACGTACGGCTTACCGTCTTCATGAAAGGGGATTTTCATTTCTTATCTCCAAATGCTATGTACTGTTATAAATACATATATACACTGGATATATATTATAAATATGATATATAAATCATTTATATAATTCTAGAGATAATGTAATTTTGACCACATGGACAAATTGTAATTATAACAAGTTCTTTTTTGACTCAAGTTCCGAACATCAATAAAATATCCAATATGAACTCAAATAATTAAATAATTATTATAGAAAGGTAATAATTGATATAAAAGGAATAATAAAATTTAAAAGTGTTCTCAATCAAGTAGAAATTAACTTATTATTATTATTTAGGAAGAACAAGGAACACACAAGACAATTCATACTTGAGGTAAGGGGTTTTTTATTTCACTTTTAATTCTGTGAGACTTCCATTGTTCACCACTTATTTATTGCATGCGGTGTGTGTACATCCCATGATTGTATTCATTGTGTAATATACTTTAATTTATGGATATTTACATAATCATTGTATGATCCTTCTTTCATGGGTGTATGTTTCGTCAATTATCAAATTGATAAGGGAATTTGAAATTTCAATTTCCACTCATTCAGCTTTACGCATACTTCAGATATTATTTTACTCCAAGATTATGTGTGGAATCACTATTAATTTTCTTATGTCATAATTTCCACTCCCCTTTCTGTGGGTATACTTTTGATACACATAATCACTCCATTGATAAATTCTCAAGTCATCGATATGAACTTGATAAGAGTAATTTTAACTCAATCTCCATTGGTTGAGTTAAATATCCAATTCACTAGTGTTGTTTTTACAAGAACATGTGTGAATGTCCTCTAATTGATTTACACTGAATATAAAATCATATTTATTGTACTTATATTTTTCACATATAATTATGTCGTTCATTTATCCTTAACCTAAGGATACGGTCTTTATAAGAGATTTCATCTCAATTTACATTCCATTGAGACATCTTTGTTGTTATACACAAATTCACTTTTATATGGTGTATATAATGTACTTTGAGATAGTATATCATGAATCATTTTATTCTCATGATAATATAATGTTTTTATTACCTCAATTATTTGTATTCAAGTGTCTCTCTTTTGGTTAGGAACTCTAACTAAAATATCATTTTAAAATGTTTTAAAGATTTATTATTCTAAATATTTCTCATTAATGGCCATGTTTCAAATATGGTTTTAAGGATTTATTTATATGAACATTAAAGTTTTAAAATTAAAAATTTCTTTAAAAGATTCAAAGAGGTATGGGACACTTTTATTCAAAAATCTATTTTAAATGGCTTCTTGACAAATATTGTGACTTTTCAATGTTTTCAAGAAAAAGGGGGATATTTCTCTCAAATAGTTTTGATGATTATGTTCATCTATGTCGATATCCTTCATTATTCTTGATTGAGATTAATATGTTACAATACAACATTCCATATTGTATTGATTGAGTTATGTTTGACTGTGGATGTTCTATTTTTATACCATTCATGGTTTGTGGATAAAATATTGACATTTCGTACGCTAGTTTTAATACGAATGTTTAGGTTCTGTTTCGAACTTTTAATATGTGGAATTAATTGGACTTAGTAAGTGACGGGTGGAGCCCGCTATAGCTCCTCGATGAAACGGTAGGTCTCATGAGACAAACTAGTGTCTTGGAACAAGGTCTTGACTAAATCTTATTTGCAGTCTTGGAACAAGGCCTTGACTATGTGGTTATGATAGTTTGGAATTATGCATTCCATTATTATGAAAGTGGTTATTGATATTGCATGTGATTATTCAACTAGTAGAATATCCATGTGAATAAGTAAATGGCATTATTTTATTTTTTTTCCATATTATGATGATGTTCAAGTTTAAAAGGCTTTTGTTTTAGTTATGCATTACCTTAAATGTTTATAATTATTTATGAAATTTTCCGCTATATTTTTATCCTTACTGAGCATTTGAGCACACCCCTTTCTATGTGTTATATTTCCCAGGATGTGAAGAAGTTAGTTATGAGTGATTTGCAGGCATAATCTAGGAATCTTGGATGTTTCCAATGGAGCAATTTAGTGTTGTTTCTCTTTTCAAGTTATAATTTTGACCTTATGAATGTATCTAGTATTTCCAAGGCTACTAAACTGATTGGTCTTTCGGGACATTATTTCCTTGTATCATGCCAATGTTATGTATTAATGCACCGACTCTGGGTGACTGGGGTCGAGGCATTACTGTTGGTATCAGAGGAAGTTTGGTACATTCCTTTGAAGCTAGATTTAGATAAACTCTGATTAGAGCACATAAACATAAGATGGAATTTTAGGATTAGTATAGAAGAACATCCAAGAATTTTGGTATTGTAATGATTTTTTGAGATTTCCAGGTAATACATCCCTGTCTGGATACGAGCAGGTAGAGGCGACTCTGGCACAGATGTACCTAGGGGTAAAACCTGAAAACATCGCTTTGAGCTAGACTCAAACGGGAACTGGTGCATGGAAATGGGCCTTGCTGCACTCTTTGTTATGACACTCCCGAGGGATATGCTTTTGATAATTTACATTTTCATTTCAAACCAATTTGAAGGATTTTAATATAATATGAGAATAAATGACCTCAGTTAATACTAAGGTGTTTAAAAATTGAAAATATAGTGTAATGATATTCTGTAAATGATTTTATGACTACTGTTACTCACACAATGCTTTCTGGTTTGAGTCAATGGATAGATTCCAAGGAAGTCATAGTAACTTTGAGCATGATGTACAAGGTGGGAACGATGGTGGAAAAGAACAAAAAAATGTAATGTTGATAGGTGTAAAAGATATCATGTTCATTCCAAGTCAGTTTTCCAAAAATATGATCAACAACATATATATTAATCCAACTCCTGAACTCAACAAAGAAGTGAAAGGTGATGAATGATAAGATCTCTAGCAGTGGAGACCATAGAGAAAAGAATAATCAATTTCCATCATGTAGGAAATGTGGAAGGAGACGCCTAGGAAAGTGTCTCAATGGAACAAAGAAATGCTTTACGTGTGGGAAAGAAGGACATAATGTGAAGAATTGCTGAGGAAACATGAAGAGTACTGTGGAAGAATATAAAAATGGTCCCAAGAATCCTTTTACAGTCATTTTCCATAAATATAGGGGACCTAGCCATTACCCGAGTGAATTCCCTATTATATAAGATATTTTCTTGGTCAAAGAAGAAGCTATATGGAAATAAATGGTTAGAGAAATGATTAAATGTATTAGTTCTCCTTGTTGATGGGATTACTTTGGAATAATTTTCTCTTGTATTTTTAACCCTGTAGTTAGTCATGTGAAAGTGATATTTGAGGAAGACTTATCTTTTCTCTTATAGATATAGTTATAAATAACAATTTGGTTTTAAATGATCATTAGGTTTGGGTAAATTACAGGTTATTATATTTTAGGATGAAAATGAAAGGTATGAGATAACATTTGTGGTTAAATTATGTTATGGTTATTTTGAGGAGTTTATATCACTTTGGTAATGTTATAAAATATATTTAAAAAACAACACGCAGACTGTGTGACAACCCATCGCATCAGATAAAGCTATGGGAATCGAACCCACAACCAGAGTGCAATTGGGATTTATTGGATACCACTAAACTAAATGAAGTCCTAGGTTAGTGTGACTAATCATTTTTAGTTAAATGATCTTATTGATCAATAATAAGTTGATTTGGGATATGAAGTTATATAAAATGAATACCCTTAGTATAGAAAAATGATTTGGTGATTATGTGATAAATGTTATTTGGAAGATGTTCTCTTTGTTGGGAACACTATATGCCCAAGGACAATATAATACGATGGGATTTCCTTTTAGGATTAATGTTGGATTTTTATCTATGTTTTTATTGTGGAATTATAGTGATTTTGGTTATTTATGGAAATGATTAACCTATAATAGAGAATATGTGATTAGGTTAATTACATTAAACTATGTGACTTTAAGAGTAGTTGATGTCATTTGGAGATACAATTTAATGTGGAAGACTGTGTAATGAAATTCTTCTATGATTTGGGTTTAAAAATTAGTTTATATTATATTGATGGATTTTAATGACAATAGTTTATTGAATGGTATTTATTGATCTTTGGGTATTGTTGGTTTAATTTTAGAAATTAAGATTAATATTTCTTTCTCTAAAGGGTTATCCTTTTTGGGGATCATCTGATCTTGTACTAACTATTTTGGTGGTGGTTAATATCTAAAGACAAGGTAAACATATAGTTTATCCTTTTTGGATCATGTGATTCTCTATAAGTTTATTCTAGCTCTTCTGGTGTGACCAAGTCTTCTTGAATACTCATCGTTTAAAAAAATTAGTGGTAGAAATTTATTAAAGAATGAAACTCTGCTTAAAAAGTAAGTATATCTATTTATTTTCATAGTCAATCTCATAAAGAAATTCCTCATCTTTATGAAATGAAACATAAAACAAAAAGAAAATGTTTTATGTTTACCTTTCCTATTGGTAATCTAATTACCATTTTCCCATCACAAGTTTTTGGTTTTCTGGTTGTTAACTTTTTCCTGATCATGTTCTCTATCCCTCTCCATCAGAACTTGACACTTTATTTTCTCCTCCATATCCATGTTTTCATGGAATACTAGTATCTTTTTTCTTGGGTAACCTTTTTTACTTCTCTTAATTTATTATAAAGTGATGGTTTTATTGACTATTTTTCCGATTTGGGGCATTCAATGAAGTTTCTGTGCCCAATTTTAAAATTGCGAGTATGAAATTCCCAATAGGGGGAAGGATGTAACATCCTGGGTAAATAAAGAATAATAAATTTTCATATTTATTAATATGTTTGAATTAAATTTTAAATTTAATTTAAAGGAGATTCTATGGTCGATGGCTTACCCGATACACAACAACATGTTTCTTTGAAATCTTACGTTGCACACAAATAATATAATATTATTATATTAAATAATACTTAATACCCAGCCATTTTATTAGTGGAAATGAATAGAACTAACTAAAATATGATTATATATGTTTTTTAAATGTTTTTACATTTATCCAATAAAATTTTGGGGCTTAAAATAAGAAAGGAATTCGATTTTAAGCATAAATACTCAAATATTTAATTAAGGGGTTGATTTACCGCCTTTTGATGGAGAACCCTCTTTAAATATAGTTTTGGTCCTTTTTATATGTTATATTTGACAAAATAAATTTATTTTTTATAATCGGGACATCCAAATTTACTTTGAGTAAAATTTTGGTATTTTTCTGCTAAAATTCATTTTTTTGATGAATAGTGAAAAATACTCTTATTTTAATTCAAAACTGTGTTTTAATATAATTTATTTATATGGTTAGATTATCTTTTAAATTATTATTAAAGATTAATTAGAATATATTTTTACCATTTAATCCATTAATGGTCATTGGAATTAATTTCATTTTGAAATTGGACATAAACAAGTGTCAATCTTTTGATAGTTATTATTTCTTAAAAACACGCTATTTGTTTTAACTATGTGAATTAATTTTAAATTAATTAATGAAAATTTTATGTTTTGAATTTGAAAAAATAGACATCATTTTTGAATTCAGAATATCAAACAAAGCTTAGGCTGATTTTTGGGTATTTTTCTGATAAGCTTCAATTTTTTATGAATAGTGAAACCACTTAGTTGTTGTTAAAAAAGTGACTTTTACATTTAAATGAAAATTTACCACTTCTGTGAGTTGAATTTTAAAAATTTGAGAGACATGGTTAATAACAATAAGTAAAATGTGGTTCAATAAGATGAAAATATTTTTTTGTGAATAGTAACTTTTGACTTTATTTACTACGGTTAAAGGTAAATAGGGTTATTCAAGGTAAAAAGTATATAATAATAATAAAAAATTACCTTAACACTTGTCCTAACCTTATTTTAGAAGTTATGGCCAACTATGGGCATCCTTGGGTCGATTTTGGGACCCCATGGAGCCACTTGAGGGTGATAATGACTCTTTAGATTAATTAATTTAAAGTAATGACAAAAATGACACAAATAAATATTTCTTTTAGTAAATTAATTTTTACATGGGGTTATATAAGTTATATTTTTGACTATAAATATTCATTGAAAATCATAAAATATTTACTACATCATGATTTTTTTATAAGTTTTAGACATCAAATAAATTAAATTATTTATGACACCAAAATGATGCAGTGTTTACCTCATTAATAAATGATTTAAACAAATAAGATTATAATGATTAAAATATTATCGAAAACATGTCCAATTCTGATTGGATGATTTTTATGTCGAATATTAGTCATCTTATATTTGACTTTAATGTGTTTTGGATCTTTTGAAACCGAAGATAAGTTTATAATAAAATAATAGTTTCACACTTTCTTAAAGAGCCCCTCCTCTCCCTTATAAAAGGAGACCACTTTTAACCAATTCTTCACACCTCTCAAGCATTTTTTTCTCATCCAAACTCTACCCAATGAAGCTCCCTACATACTTATCCTCCACCTAGAAGCCTTACCTTATGCAGAAAGTGTTTCAAGAAGTCCTTTTGGTTCTAACAAAAGGGAGTTACCCAAATTAAAGGTAACGATTTCTCATAAATTGATTTCTTTTACTTACTTCTCCTACCCCATGAAATTTTCTTATTCTTTTATTTTTTAACAAAACCAGTATCTTAAATATACTAGGATGTTTTTATAAGAATTATTTTATCTACACTTACACACATCTCCATCTAATGGGTGAAGAACATAATGTTTCTGTGGATGGGAAACTAACACCTCACGAAACGATGATTATTCGATTATCTCCTACCACCTCTTATGGTGGCTATTATGATGGAACTTTATTTATATATTATATATATTATTTTTATGTTTTCTCTATACTTTAGTAATTTTCATTTAAAAACACACCAATATTCATTCCAATATGTGTGACCACGATAATTTAATTTGAGGAAGTGCGGACTGCCGCCCCCTTAAGGTGATATGATTCGTTCATGACATTCATGGAACATATAAAGGATATAGTTAATTAAATTATGTAAAACATATATCATATGATATTACACTGGAATTATAATATACCTATGTATGATTATGTTTTAATTCTATTAAAATAAAAAATAGAAATGAAAGAAGCTTTAATGCGTATGTACGACTTACCGTCTCCATGAAAGGTGATTTAATTTCTTATATCCAAATGTTATGTACTGTTATAAATACATATACATACTGGATATATTTTATATATATGATATATAAATAATTTATATCATTTTGGAGATAATGGACTTTGGACCACATGGACAGATTGTAATTACAACAAGATCATTGTTTACTCAAGTTCCGAACATCAATAAAATATCCAATATGAACACAAATAATTAACTAATTATTATAGAAAGGTAATAAGTGATATAAAAGGAATAATAAAATTGAAAAGTGTTATTAATCAAGTGGAAATTAACTTAAGATTATTATCCAGGAAGAACAATGAACACACAAGACAATTCGGACTTGGGGTAAGGGGTTTCTTATGTCACATTTAATTTCTCGAGATTTCCATTGTTCACCCCTTATTTATTACATGTGGTGTGTGTACTTCCCATGATTGTATTCATTTTCTAATATTCTTTAATTTATAGATATTTACATCATCATTGTATGATCTTTCTTTCATGGGTGTATGTTTCATAAATTACCAAATTGATAAGGGAATTTGAAATTTTAATTTCCACTCATTCGACTTTACGCATACTTTTGTGATTATTTTACTCCAAGATTATGTGTGGAATCACTATTAATTTGTTTATTTCATAATTTCCACTCCCCTTTTTGAGGGTATACATTTTATACACATAATCTCTCCATTGATAAATTCTCAAGTCATCGATATGAACTTGATAAGAGTAATTTTAACTCAATCTCCATTTGTTGAGTTAAATATCCAATTCATTGGTGTTGTTTTTACAAGAACATGTGTGAATTTCCTCTGATTGTATTAATCAACCTTTATCATCTTTAACAAGTTTTAAGTATATAAAAATCAATAAATAAAAAATCAAATTTTTTGATATTAAAGGTAAATCCATGGGTTTTTACTATATTCATCAATAATAATGGAAAAATATTTTTTCCATCAAGACATTCAGTTTGAATTGGTATGAATAAATATAAATGAACAACTAGTAGATATCATAGAGTCTAAAGAACCTCAATTGATATAAATTTTTATTTTCATTGATTTCCCTCCATGCATGAAATACATTAGTAATTTTAAATAATTTTAAGATTAAAAAATGAATAATTCATCAGTTCTTTGATAGTTTGTGAAATTTTTAAAAAATTTCATACATTGTCCCCATATTCCATAAATATATCATATTTAAATATAGGTTTAAGAAAATTCACATTTTTATATGTTATCCCAACAAAATTCAAAGTATAAAGATTATAATTTCTCGTAGATAATATAATATTGAATAATCATTTAAAACATGGAAAATATCATTTTGAAATTTCTAAAACTTCTTATCATCACATTATTGAGATGTGATCAATGGTATTATGCATTAAAACTTCTACATATGATATAATATAAACAATCACAATGCTATAAATACTAGCTTCACCAAGATTATTAACTTTTCCTTCTGAGATATCTTGAAATATAATAGTTACTCCATCACAAATATTGAATGAAATTTAATTTGATGTATATCTAGTCATATTCTTAGATCACCTACTATATATGTGTTATGTATCCTTCTTAAGATGTTAATGAAATTTTCCCTAAAAATATTTTCAATATTGTTTTGTAACCGATACATCATTTGGTTGAATGGAATTAGTTACAGAATTTTGGGAATCTAAATTTACTTTAAAAACAAATTAATGTTTAATCCATAGATAAATATTATTGAAATTAGTATTTTAGTGTTTCCTAAAGATAATTAAAACATGGTAGTAAATTCACTAGCATAATGAAAATGTGTTTTAAATTTAAAACACTAATATTAGTGATACTTACATTAGTTATTTTCACAAATAAATTTCATTACACCTATAGATGTTGTCGATAATATCAGATGCCAATTTTAATCTTAATCATTTTGAACATTTTTTTATTTTTTTATATCTATCTTTTTCTTTATAAAAAATTACCTATATATTTCTTCAGTATAAAAATATATATCTTAAAAATTTTAATCTCCATTTTATTAATTTCATGGCCTTCACATACCATCTCATTAATACATTAAGTGGTATTCTTGAATTTCTAATTATTTTTCATAAAAGTATTATTTTCATCAATAATATTTTTTTTAATCTCCTTAGATTTCTTTATATTTTACAGATATTAATATGATATAAAATTGAATTTTACCAATATTTTAAATTATTTTAACTATATTAGTCTTTTAAATTCATAGTAAATACTATAATCATAATTAAAATAACATCCCAAATCATTATTAATATTATTTAATGAAGTTGTCAATAATAGTTTTGTGAGTCTATTTTGTACCAGATTATTCACTACCATATGTATCATTAGGAGAACTCCAAATATATACTAAATCACTTTTCATATTTTTATAACACTTTTATTATTTTATTTAATGATTCAATATTAGAAAATATGGCTTGATATTTCTATTATTTCTGTATTTATAGAATTTTAGTTATAAAGAATTTCTATAAATATAATTACCTATATTGTCTTCTTTATATTCACCCCCATATAATCCTTTATAAACCTTATAGATAGGAATTTATTTTATATCCCTTGTATAATCCTTTCATTAACTAATAAAATCCACCTATCTCGCTTCCATAGATTATAGAATCATAAGACTATGTAGTAATATTTATATTAGATTTACAAGCTACTCCATTATTTGTTGCATAATTTTCATGAACAATAGTATTGAGATCTAGTTCATATTATAAAAACTAAATAATTATATCACTAAAATTATATTCTTTCATGTTTTTTTCTATCCTCAATGGAAACCTTCTTAACATTCCTTTTCTTTAGTAGAGATCTTAAAACATTTTCAATTTTTTTTATCATCAATAGCTTCAGATACTCAATTCAGTCCATTTAAAATATTAATGAACCAGTAGAAAATATTGTTAAAAGATACCCTTTCTCCCATCTTGAAATTTTCATATTCATGTCACAAAAATCCATTTTTTGGTTATTTTTAGTTTATCTATTTCATAGTGTGTGGCTTAAAAAATCCCCCAAATATCATTTGATGTTTTATATGAAGATACGTGAATTAAAATATTTCTACTAGTAAAATTATATAAAATATTCATAAAATTGTAATTCAACACATATTTTACCTCATTATTACCTTTTATGGATTCTAGGATAGATTTGAGTAATTTTTTTGGGTTTTATTATGATAGTTCAAAGTTCAATGCTAAACTCTTAAAGACAAGCTTCGATTTGGGCTCGCCAATACCCATAGTCATTTCCATTAAATTAGAGTGGTATTTGAGTAATAAAACCATTATTAGTGTTTAAAACTATTTTAATACCCCAACATTTTAATGAATATGTTTCATTTAAATAAAATATAATGTGTTCGATAGCATGCATTTATAACACCACAAAACTATAACACACCACACATACCTTATTAATATAATATGATGTGAATCAACAATAAGAATATAAAAATAAAACCTTGAGTAAATAAAAATATAATAAATTTATTTACTATAAAAATATAATTTTTAATTCCCTATATATTGTTATTAGGATTTATGTATTGGTTAAATTAATTGGTTATAAGATAAATTTTTAATGAAATGTGATTAAAACTATTAAACCTTAAAAGGGATATTTTTCAATGAAATCATTGTAAAGTAATGTGTATTTTACCTAATTATTTAAAATTTTCCTTTTTAAAATAATATTATGATAATAATAAATATTTAAAAATTATATATTAATAATATTTTAAATAGAAATTGTTATAAAATAATATTAATAACATTTAATGTTTACAATTTTATATTTCTCTGAACATGGTTTTTATTTATATCAAATATTATCAATTAAAAGGACAATTTATAAATATTAGAATCCAAATTTTATAAATTAAATTTAATCTTTATAAATTAAAATTCTAAATTATCTTCGGGTTAATTTATTTAATTTTTCTAAAATAAATTAATTTTTTTGTAAATTGTGAAAAATACCGATTTCTCTATTACAGTCAATTTTATGAAATTATCATAAATCATGAATGATATAAATGATTCTTAAAAAAATATATTTTTTTTTTCAAAATTTAACTAAATAATTTAAAAATACTATTTCATATTTGTAGAACATATGTTTAATGTTTTGGAAACTTATGTTATATTTTACTATAAAACCCATTTTTGTTCTCTAATATTAAAAAATAGTTTTCACCACAGGTATAAATTAAATATAACTAATTGGATCTCAAATTTTAAGACATCATGTTTGTATTATGTAATAATTTCAACTTCATTTTTTTCATAAAATTAAAATTACTAAGATTAAAGTTAATAACCTTGATAATTGTTAAATGCTTTTCAGAGACTAGTTTGATTAATGTTGTGTAAATTTTATCTAATAAATTAATTTTATATGTATTTTATAATGAATATTATATTGTGATAAAAAATATAAAAAAAATATTATAATCCTTTAATGGAAAAATAATTTCATATAAGGTTATGAAAACTTAACGATTATAATATGAGCTTTATTTAACAAAATATTTTCCCTGTATATTTTATTTTTTAATTTAAAAATTAATTTTTGAAAATTAAGAAATTTATTTAAATTAAATGGAGTCAAAATTAAGGTTCATAACATCAATTTTTTAAAATGGGTTATCATATATATTTAGTAAAAATTTAATTTTGTAGGTTAAAACTTATTACCAAGGTAAAAAACTAAAACGTAAAAGTTAAAAACAACAGGGTAATAAACTATTTTTTTTAAAAATATAATACCTAATGAATATTGGAGGGATTATTTAAATTACCTCATCCCACACTCGATTATTTTCTTTTCTTGGTCATTTTATCACAGAATAGTGTCAAAACAATTTTGAAATGTAATCACTAATTATGAAAACAAAATTTTCATTGTTTATAATAGTAGAACACTTAAACCAAATTTTTCTTCCAATTACAAAAGCATATCCCACCCAAAACTCTACTATATTATTCTCCAAAATATATCCTAACATCCTTGAAGACATGGTGTTTTCAGTTTATAGATATATGGATCCTTATATTGTTACCGATGAGATATCATCTAAATGGACAGGAGGGTAAAGGGCTTTCATGGAATTTTGGAACTAAGGTAAGGGTTTATATCAAAAAATTTATTTATTGAGTCATGAAACATATTCACCTAGTTTTTCATTTATATGGTGTATATAATTTTTATGGATTTTTAATCATAATTTTTATGCAATCTATGGGATTTATAAATCCATATCATGTGTTAACTTTCACGGGTCTTCAATTCGAATGTTAATGACATTGTAAGGGTATTTCTTAACTCAAACATCATTTATTTAATTATAAGGCCTCATCATGAAATTTTTTCTATAACTATTTGTTTTTTCTACCATAATATTTTATATTTATGTTTCTAATTATCTTTGGGGGAAATGAAATTTTTGATTCAAATTTTCCTCATTGATGAATTTCTTCCACATAAAAATATAACTTTGTTAAGAATAATTATATTCCTTTCCAAGTAACCTATTTATCTTTTATATACATGTTTTCCATTAACAAAATTTTTTATCCTTTATATTTGGAAGTCTAGTTATATGATATATCTAGTTTTCATCACATTTCCCTTTTCATATTTTTGAAAAGAAGTTTCAATACCTTTTTTATGATAAGATATTTCAAAAAAATGTATTTTAAAATATTAAAAGTGTTTTCCTTCCATGATCATTTGTTTTATTTTCCACTCAAAACAACCTTGAGATATCCTCTTTTTATTCTTAAAAGTTCTAATGTTTAATTTTTTTAAAATGTAAATTATTTTAATATTTTGACTTCTAATTTTCAAAAAATAATTTTTATAATGTGATCAAAACATCACATTTTACACCAATGATAAAATCATTTTCTAAAGACTCATTTATCAATTCACTTAAATTTTTTTATTTTTGTTTAAAGTATTTATATATTAAGAAATGTTTTGTAGTGAATAACTACATAATGTTTCTTATGAAATACTATTTTGTGGTGATTGAATTTTTGGTATCAATGATTTATATTATAGTGGTATATTTTGGGGATAGCCAAGGGAAATTTTAGGAAACACTTTTTTATCCCTTATATTTTTATGATGTGATTAATTATTGATAGGTTGGGATTATATAGAACCAAGAATTCAATGCATAAGGATTCATATAACATCATATGATGAATTAAGGAGTGAATGTGATATTGGTATATTCTTTCACCAGTTTTTATGTGAATATGGTTTTGGTAGATTTGTTTAGATGTTTTTTATGTCAACTTGATATATGTAGATTCTTTCACAATTTGTTCAAGATAACATGTGTTGGGAATATTTTTTATAGTTTTCTTATGTGAATGTGATGCTGGTAGCTTTGTTCACATTTCTATTTTGTGTACATGATATAGGTAGCTTATATTACAGTTTTTTTGTGAGAACATGATGTAAGAATAATTTTTCAGAAGTTGTGGCATGAACATGTTGTCAGTAGATTGGTTAAAAAAATTTATATGGTTATGTTTGTTCTATTGTTCATTATATACTTTTAGCATATATTTATTTCAAATTCCTAGGATTATTCCACATGGAACCTATTTATTATCTCATGTTTCTACACACTTTTCCCATGGAATATGTCCATTCATTTAACATTACATGTCCTTATATCATAAATTATGAACAAATTAAATTTATCCATGTTATTTTTAATAGTATATTTCTCAACAGGTTATGTTTTCTCATATTCAAATGATCAATCCCTTAAAGTTATATTGATATGTTTTCCCTTACCAATTATTTATGATAACCCCTTTCTTATGTTTCTATTCCAATAGTTTTTAAGTTGATTGCAACTTAAGAGAATTATACAAGTGAGTGTAGTGTTTTTCAGCCATTGAGAAATATTCAAGGGTAATATAAAATAAATAGATTATATATCTTATCATTTAAGACATTAAACCTTCCATTTTTGTATTTTTTGATTTTTGATTACAAGTAAGGTTTAATTTCTGGATATTCTATAAAATTAAGATATTTTTTCTTGGTTATTATCCCTTATTATTAAATTTAGTATTTAAAGAAAGTGTTTTCACACAAAAACCTAGTGTCTGGGTCTAGGGAAGTTCGGTTGGTAACAAAGAAGGGTTTAGTTATTTTTAGGATCAATTATTATTTGGGAATTTATCAGATATTAAATTAGTGAAAACCATATTGGTGAGTCTATGTTTAAGGAAACATCATGATGTTTTTCTTAAATTGAATATTTTGAGATTTTATATCAATCACATACTTGTATGGATACTGGATATTAAATGAGGATATGGAAAAGATTCATCTTGGGGTAATCAACCTGAAATATATGGTTGACTACCAATTATATCTTTACTTCGGACATGATGAGTGGGAATAAGATTTCAAACCTAGCTAGATAGTCTAGGGGATATCATTAGGGATTATCATTATCATTTTGAATAGTTATGAAGAATTTAAATAAAAGGAAATAAAGTAATTTATTACTAGTTTGGATAGTGAATCTAATATGAAAATGATTTAGTAAAACATGGGTTAAATAGAAGGATTGATATGTTGATCAAATTATATAAAACTTTAACCAAAAGTATATAAATTTATAATTATTGTTTAATTGGAGAATACTTTATATAATTTAATTATAATATTAATAAGGTCTTTTACTCTAGTTGTGTTGTATAATATCAGAATAATTTAGGACTTATTATTTAGTTTGGAACTAAATCATTAAAAAAAATTGAGAGAGGAATGTTTCTAGAAACTCCTAAGAAATCATATTTTGGTCAAACAATTTCCTATTATTATATAAGATAGTATAGTATAGATCTCATTATAAATAAAACCTTGTGTGAGGTATATCTTATAAACACCATTAAATGATTCATTAATGATTAATTATAAAAACATTTAGGTTTTAATTTATTTATCGTTAAAATTTGGCACCCGACGATTTTAATATTCATATTTCCATGAAATAAATCTATTTTATCAGATAGTTTTCTTCACATGTAACACTAAAATAAATGGACCATGACATAAAATATTCAAATAAGATGATGTGAAACAACAATAAGAATATTACAATTAAACAATGACTAAATAAATTGTTGATAAATTTTTATTTTTTTAAAAAATTATAAATTTAAATATATTAGTATTATGATTATGATTAATTCATTGATTAAATATTAGGGATAGAAGATAAATAATTAATTATATGTTATTAAAAATTTAAAATGTTAAAAGGGGTATTTTTAAATCAATAACTCTTTCAGTGAAGTGTATTTTACCTAATAAATTAAATTGATAACTTTAAACATGATATTCTAATAACAATTAATATTTTTAACTAATATAATAATACTTATTTAATTATAAGTTGATATGAAATATGATTAATAACATTTAGTTTTTAAAAATATAGTAATCTATAAAAAAGAATATTTTTATATTTTATATTTAAATTTAGAATTCAAATTTATTAATTTTTGAATATTAATTTTTATAAATGAATATAACTTTATATTTTATCATGTCAAAATTATACTATGGTAAATTTATCATATTTTTCTAAATTAATTTTTTTTTGAATAGTGAATAAATACTTATTTTGGTATTACCATCATTTTTATGAGATTATCATAATACAATAATTGATTAAATGTTTTTGAAAATTTCATTTCAAAAAAATTATATATTTTAAAACTAAAATAAATAATTTAAAATAACATGTAGAATATATATTACCCATGGTTAACATTTTTTACATATAAGTAATGTTTAACTATAAAAACATTTTTTTGATTATATTAAAAATTAGTTTTCATCACCATAATGAAATTAAATATGAATAAATCAATTTAATATTTTATATTATAATTATAATATTATGTACCATGGTCAATTTTATTTTTAGACATAAAATTATGATTAATAATATTAATGTTAATGAGCATGATAATTGGGAAAATGTTATTTTCACTGAATTGTTTTATTAATGCTGTGAAATATTTATCAAATAATATAAATTTATATAATTTATATAGTGACATTGATATTATTTTTACACAAATATAAATATATACATCCACTAATTTAATCTGTAATTAATGATATATAATATGAATAACACTTAATTGTTAAAACAACATTTTCCTGGAAAAAGAGTTTTACTATATATTATATGATTTAATTGAAAATTTTGTTTTTAAAAAGATTAGAAATTAATTTATATTAAATATAGTACAAATTTATATGCACAACATAAAAAAATAGTCAAGATGGGTTATCTTATGTTTTTAATAAAAATTTAATTACTTATGTTAAAACTAGTTACCAAGGTAAAACCCCAAACAGTAAAATTAAAAAACATAATGGTAAAAGACTAAAAACATGTTTATAACTTGTAAATTAATGAATAATGGATGGATTATAGACCATAACTCAACTCATCATATTTATTTTTCATTTTAGATACTTTTATTTTGGAATAGTTTTATAAAAATATTTTAAAGTAATGAGTTATTATGAAAATTCCATTTTATTAAATTATAAAAGGGGATCAATTCAACCACAATTCTACACCAATTCAAAAGGATTATCTCAAAAAATAATCTACCATAGTCTTATATAAACTCTCTCTAAAAATATTAGAAGCATTTTCTAGGCCAAAAGGATAATTTATAGATCCTTAAGGTGTTAAACAATAGAGAAAATTGAAAGGGACTGAAGGTTACAATGCTTTCATAGAATTTCAGAATTAAGGTAAGGGTTTTTGAATCTCTTTTTTCATCATTGATATATAATGAAAATTCATTACATTTTTATTTTTGGGGGTGTATGTATTGGATATTTATTTATTTTATAATAAATTTTAATGATTTTTAATGGATTTACATATCCATCTCTTGTTCTACCTTTCTTGGGTATTCAATTTGAAATATAATGATGATGTAAGGGTTATTGTTAACTAAAACATACTCTCTTTGAGTTATAATGTCTCATATTAAAGTTTTGAATTTTATCTTGGTTAATCCACCATAATATATTATACTTAAATTTCTCATTCCCACTAGATAAAATGACTATTTTGATTCAAATGTTCCTCCATAATGATGTTCCTCCACAAAAAGGTATGAAATTTCTATGACTAATTCTCATCACACCCAAGTAAGATTTTCTATTCCATATAAACATTTTATATTCCATAAAATGTTATCCTTTATAATTGTAAAACAAATTTGGTTCATCTATTATGACTTTGTATGTATTGGATATTTATTTATTTTATAATAAATTTTAATGATTTTTAATGGATTTACATATCCATCTCTTGTTCTACCTTTCTTGGGTATTCAATTTGAAATATAATGATGATGTAAGGGTTATTGTTAACTAAAACATACTCTCTTTGAGTTATAATGTCTCATATTAAAGTTTTGAATTTTATCTTGGTTAATCCACCATAATATATTATACTTAAATTTCTCATTCCCACTAGATAAAATGACTATTTTGATTCAAATGTTCCTCCATAATGATGTTCCTCCACAAAAAGGTATGAAATTTCTATGACTAATTCTCATCACACCCAAGTAAGATTTTCTATTCCATATAAACATTTTATATTCCATAAAATGTTATCCTTTATAATTGTAAAACAAATTTGGTTCATCTATTATGACTTTCAAATTTCTATTTTACAATTTTCAAAAGAAATTTCTATTACTCTTTTTATAAGTCTATATTTATAAAGGGATAATTTAATAAATTAATTAGGTTTTCACTAACATATTAATTTCTTTTATTTTGAAATAAAAATTTCCTTGATGTAATATATAATTCTTTTTTAAGGATTTACTATTTAATTTTATTTAGAAGATTATATGATTTTAAAAAAATCACATCACCTTTATAATATGAATTTTCAATATAATCATAACTTTATCTTTTATTCCAAGGATACAAGCATGTTCTAGAAACTCCTTAATGATTTATCTTCCATTTTTCACTTCATATATAATAGATTTATTTATTTTTTATATGAAATTTAATGAAATAATCTCTAAATTTTATAATAAAATTCCATTTTGGATTGATTGAATTTTAGTTATAAACCATTTAAATTATTATGGTCAATTTTGGTGATACAATTTGGAAATGTTATGAAACCCAATTTTCATTACATGAGATATTTATGATGTGATGAATTATTATTTTTAATTAGGGAACATATTTATATATTATCTATGTTTGGGATCACATATTTACTTCAAATGTATTGGTTAAGGTTTCAAATCAAATGAAATGATGCATTATTGTGTGAATGTGGTGTGGGTAGATTTTTTAAAAACTTTATCATGTGAATTTGATGTAACAATATTCTTTCAACAATTTTCTATGATAATTATGTGTGTATCATTGTGAATTTTTTTGTTTCATGATTTTAGTATATTTTTTAATTCATTTATCAAGTTACCATGATGCAGGTTGATTATTTCACAAGTTTGTTGTGTGGAGTTGATATTAGAAGATTTGTTCATAAGATTTTTTGTGGATTTAATACATTTAGATTTTTCCCATGTATTTTTATGAACATTATGGGTGTATTTATTTTAAGTAGTTTTTCTATGCATGTATTTTTTGCATAGTTCCATATAATTTTTTTCCACATCTTTATGTCATATGACTTGGATTATTACCTAAGTACATTGTTTACTATATCATTATTTTTAACTCTTTTTCCATGGTATATATTTTTTCATTTGTGATTACATGTCCTTATTTTATGACCTATAGAAAACTTATATTGTTCCTTGTTATTTTTAATAAGTTGTTTCTCCTTTGTTTAAGTTTTCTGGTATTCATATGATATTTCCCTTGAATATGTGTAAATATGTTTTCCATTATTTAGATTTTGAGCTTACCCCATTAGTGTGTTTCTATTACCTAGGTTATGAATATGTGTATAAATTAAGAGAAGACTTTAAGGGAGTCTACTATGACTTAATTATTGAAAAATGTTCATGAGTATTATAAATTAAATAGTTTTTGTAACAGATACTCATATACACTAACCTTGATATTTTTGGGATATGGAATTATTTTTTAGATGTAATGTAAATATATTATAAATAATGAAAAATAAATATTTTCTAGCTGGTGTAATCTCACTTGGTATCTAATATAGTGTTTAAATAAAGTGTTTTTAGCATCATACTCGAGAGTACATACCTAGGTTGACTTACATTCCATATCAAAAAAATTAATCACAATGATAAATTATTATGTCATGAATATTGTTACTAACAATTATATATCCACTAGAGAAAATGTTTTAACACCACTTATAGAGGTAATATTGTAAAATAAATGATGCACAACTCTTAAAGTGTCAGGATCTGATTCATCTTAGGTTCCAAGGTGTAGATAGTCAAGCTTGTAAAGTGGGGGTTGGGGTGACTTGTCCAGTTTAAAATTTAAAATAATATAAATTAGAGTAAAACATAAAATATAGACCCAAGTGTACGATTAAATAAATAAATAAAAAAATATTTTTTAATACTTCAGATAAAAATTGATCTGATTACTATTATTTACTTCCCTAAACTCATAGAGAGAAAAAACCACTATAATACCTGAATTTTTCATGAAATTAAAAACTCATTACAACATTCCTTTTATAAAGGAATCACAACCATACAAAAATTATCTTGAATCTTAATCAATAGTCGAACCCAAATAAAAATATAGATTTTTAATGGAGATATAACCAAGTAATATAGTCCTTTTAATGGAGGTGTAACTAATCTAAGTACTAGTTTTGAATGAAGAATCATAAACTAACATAGAAGTAAAAACATAGAAATTGGTAAATAGTAAAAACACCTCAAAATGAAATTTTAAATATTCTATGATCATAAATTTTAACATATTTCAATCTCTTGGAACGATAAACTAAAGAATGATGTATTGTAGTAAAATAAACAATTTAGTGTTCTCATTAATATTTAAATATATATATAGAACCATATTATTCCTTATAAATTATATCACCATCCTATCATAATCATATGTTCTATGGTCATATCAACATCAATTTGTATCATTTTTAATTTTTGACCAAATTTCAAATTATTCATAGCCACTGAATCAATTGTTACTAAAATTCCGACGATAAGTAACTCAGTTAATGATAAAAAACTACATCAGAGTTTCTCCATCCATATTTTATATCCTTGTAGTCATTGAATACCTTTGAAATAATATCAATAATAAACAGCCGTTAATCTTCCAAAAAACTATAGTTAAATATATATTATTAAACCCAAAATAGTTGAGTTTTGAATTTCTTTATATATTATTAGTCATTAAATATGATTCCAAATAACATCATAATATATGAAAAAATTGGATAAACTTAGAAAAAATTTAGCAATGTTTACAAACATAAGATTATATATAAAAATTGTAAGGGTAATTTGTTTAGATCTATAAAATAATGTGAGTGCTTAAATTTTATAAAAATAAATTACTCTGATCTCATAGGGGTCATTACACGGTTGATTCCTTTTTCAAAAAAATAAATGATACGGTCAAAACAGAAATCAAAAGTTTTTATTTATTTTGTATGAATTTCATTTTGTATGTCTGTTATTGCCAATGGATTTTATTTCGAAATTAATTAATATTATAGGTATTATATTTTATAGGGCCTTCATTTTAGAATACATTTATTTCACGTGGCTTTAATTTCTAAAGACTTTTATTTCATTAGGATTTCATCTCATAAATATTACATTTAAAATTAAATTAAAATTTATTTTCATATGAATTGGATTTTATAATAATTTTATTTCATAAGGCTTTAATTTCATAATAATTTCATCTCATAATATATTTATTTCCGAATAATTATAGTTTTAAGACTTTCATTTCACAATTATTGTTTATTAGGCTTCTATTTCATAAGATTTTCAACTCTTAAGTCTATACTCAAGAAACATAAGAGTATATCCTTTGTAAAAATGAATAATGTCAAAAACTGAAATACTTTAAATGCAAATTATAATTCATTTGTAATAAGTGACACATTGAAAATCAGTATATAATGGATTTTACATAGAAAAAATGTAATATATAGTAGGTTTAGATCAATTCCATTTATATGTAAGGAATTTTTATTCCCAAAAAATCTCTACACCTTTATATGTAATAAGTTATCTTTTCAACTATACAAGATTTAAATTGTTTCAATTTAAAAATTATTTAAAGACATAAATAAATAAATTTTTAAAAACTACAAAAATGATTAGATTTTACCGAAATTTTGAAACATATGAAGATATATAATATGTTATAAGAACACATAAGTTTCATAACATAAAGTAATTATTCAATAAAAATATGTAAAAATTAATAAAATAATAAAGATAAAAAAGAATGCATCATAGGAAGCATCTTTCTAAAAAATAATTTAAAACGAGTATAAATGAATAGAGTTTTATAATTTTCAAAATGAAATGGTAAGAGGGAAAATATCCCCAGTAACACAGATTTAAATCTTTATTCATCGGGGATTTATTATGCTTCTTCCTCATTTTCATCAGAGGTTTTAAGGATGATCCTACAAAGAATACTTATCTTCCCACACTGGTATATATGTTTGTTTGTGTGTGTGTGTTTTTAAAGTGCACTAGAGTGATTTTGTAATTAATCTGGTTGATTATAAACCATGGAAGATATTCTAGGGTATTTTGTGTTCATGGTCACTATAATATGAATTTATATAGTGATATCCTCTTTTTATTTAATTTTATTATAATTCAATAATTGATCTTCGTTTATTTATTGTTATTGTACCTCCATAATTTTAAGGTACTTTATCATTATATAATGTAGTTAAATTTTAAATAAGATTTTTATTTAGTTTTATGATTTGTGGGGTAGATTTGTAGTGTTTTGGAATATTTTTTAAGGGTGTATGAAATGAGTATGGTTAGGGAAAACCATTCACTATCTTCAATAATTTGTCCAAGGATGTTTTATGTGTCATTGGGAAGGTTTATGGTGGAATATAGTTTTTGCATACCATGTGGGTGACTAGGAGAAACGACATGAGGTAGGGGTATTTGAAATATAGTAGTTCATGGTTGGGGTACTTTTTTCCAAACCATGAGGAACAACCATGGGAATCTTTGGGTGATATCTAGTAGCATGCACATGGTTAAAGCATGGCTTGTTAAACTGTATATTATAACTATATGAAATTGATTAAATTACCTAAAATGAGTTTTTAAATTTGTTTTCACCCCCATTAACCTTATTTTTATCATCTTCTCTAATGATATCAAAATACTATCCTCCCATATGTATCCTTTTAAATCCCATTTGACATCGGATGTTTTTTTGATGAATAAATGTGCATTGGATCTCTGGAATATATTATACGTCTTTTTTTATCTCATTTTCTCTATATTTTATAATCTTTTATCACTTGGAAAGATATATATAATATGTTTCAGATATATCTATAATCAATTATTTTTTTGATGAGATCATGTTGTGATCTAATAAAGGGAATAAGTATGAAGCATAGATCTGGAGTTTTGTTATGTCATTATTCATTAACTATTACATGATTTAAACCCTTTTGGTGTATGATTTGAGAACATTAGAATTTTATTGGGTCTTGGAGAAGTATATTATTTTTTAATTTAGAAATTATTGTTTTAAAATTATGGTTCTAGTTGTATTCAATAAAGACGTTTGATGAAATTATTTAAACAGAAGAAATGCTTTATGTAGAATGAACTGTTATAATAATTTGGCTTACATGGTTTTCATGTGTTCATTTGAACTGGACATGACCTTGAATAAGGGAAGTGTTCCACTAGGGAACCTAGATATTGGTCACCTTGTGATGACTTTATGGATTTTTGAGTAACCTATCATATGTATGGAACTATTACATAAAATGTTGGTGAGAGATATATATATGGATACATGGAATGAATATTCCAAGTAGAGATTAAGAAGAATAAAATTTATTTAGTTAAAATATTTTTCTCAAACTATTTTTATATGGATAAATTGTTTTGATTTAAATTTAAACTATTATAATTGAATAACAATTTAAATTATCCTCTTTTTATAATTAGGTATGTATTAAACTATGAGATTATTTTCTATTTTCCTAGTTTCATTAGTTGTGATGTCTATTGGAGAAATCATATTATATATGATTACTCAACCCTAGTATATGCACTTTATTGTGTATGTAGATTTTATTCTTCATGGAATTGGTAAAAGAATGGTATCATATCTATTGAGTGGAACATCATTATTCCAATTCACTAGGAAGGTTATTTGGATCTTTTTGTTTCCTCATGGTTTTGGTGGAGTGATTGCACATTGGTTTTATTGTGTCAGAAAGTCCATCAATTTTTCTATTTCATCTTTATTTACTTTATCACTGTTGGTCTGATATTTTTTTATTTGTTTTTAATTTTAATTGTATTATTACTCAAGTGTCATATTAAGTTTTTTTTTCATCTGAATTTTATATTTTTAGGTTTTGTATTTTCTTTAGGTAAAATCAACCCCATGCATTTTACTAAGTACTTTGTATTCATTTTCTGCCCAGGGTGCCTTGGGAATTTTACATATGCTAAGTAGCATAGCTGACCTTTCCCCAACCAGTGGGTATTGTTGGGATGTTACAAATGGTATCTTCCTTGTTGATCCTTTATATTGGGTTTTTATCCAGGAGATAATAAGGTCATAATAGAAATGTATAAAAGAAAAATATGTTTCTAACCTCTCTAGGATGAACTTCAAGAAACCATGGTGGTATGAGTAAAAAATTATTCCAATACACTTATTGTTGTGCTTTCATATCATCATCGTATGTTTAGAAGATGATTTTATAATATCATGATTTTGTAATGAGACATCCCACTAGGAATTTATTTTTAATAATGTGTTTGAATATTTATATAAAATGGTTAAAATTGTTGTTGGTTTTGATAATTTTTTCAAAGTTCATGTAATAATTGTTTGTCTGATAATTTGGTATTTTATAAGAATTTTATGTATAGTTATTTATAAATTAATAGTGTTCTATTTTGATTACAGAGAAATAAATTTTTTTTGATGGCCTATAATCCTTTCAAAAGTGGTCATGAAAATTATGGTTACTCCAGATCCACATGTGACTCAATAAATTGTTTTAATTATTTTACACTCTTGAGTCTTGACTATGATTTGAAATTAATTCTAAGATAGATATCCACAATATTAATTATTATATAGAGTAGTTCTGTCAAGAAATAGTGAAGGAAATGGATATTGGTTGGAATCTAGTTGGAGGACGTGTTTTTTTATTCACGAGAACTAGTTGGGACTATAATTATAGGAGAAAGTGGAAGATGGAATCTATCTTCCAAGATAGGGGATCATCTCAGGATCAAACCAGTAGATTAGTTGGAATTACTTCAAAACTAAGTATCTAGTGTAGATTATTCCAATGTATTTCTATTTATCATAATAAATGAGATTATAATACACTTCCTAGAGAATGTCTCAACTTTAATAATATGAGACATTTGTAGTGTCATTACAATAGTGATCCAATTTAACCTACTGGGAACACATGTCATGTGTCTCTAAAATTTCATACCATAACAAGAATATATCACCAGAAAAAATTTCATCACAAAAATTTTATGAGCCATCATGATTTTTAGAAGCATAATGAATCATCAGATAGTGAAATCATATTAAGGAAGTAAGGAACAATGGGTAGTGAGTAAATAGTTATATCGTGTTGATCAGATAACCGCATAGGATCAATCTGTTTCTTGGATAGTGTATGGTACTATTCTATTTAGCACTAATCTAATGATAGTTATATTTGACACTATCATAGAAACCACATTTATTGTTTCTCATGTTGTGAATCATATTGTATTACATGATTAAAATGACCCTTCATGTATTAAAAATATAAACACCTTTAAGATAATAGTAATGTGGAGACTTTAACAAAGAAATACATTATATTACCATCGCTGAGGATCAAATTTTTTGGGGTTTATCTGTTATTGAGATATATATCTTGGAACGAATTTTGGGTTTGGATTGTTTGACATCCTTCAAGTCCCACATCGACTGTTATGCATGATTGGTTAGTTTCATATCTTCATAAGGTGTTCAATGTTTCATTAAATGGGATTGGGATGTGAATTTATGTAGATAATGACCTATGAAATCAGTGGTTAGGACTATATCTTACTAGTTTCAAGTATTTATTGTGAAAACTATGAATTTAACCAAACATAGAGATTTTCCAACAGACCAATTTTCCTAGGACTTTCCCAAAAAGTTATCTATGACAACACACAAAAGTTAAGTGGGATTTATGATTGATATCCTACAATTTAATGGTATAATATTAATTCCATCATATAGGATGGGACATTAGAATTAAAATAAATAAATTGCATCTTTAAGAGTGGAAAAGTAATGGGTACATTTGACATAATATGTCTCTATTTGATGAACATGTTCTTTTTCTGAATAAATTTGATGGAAATATTAATCTTTGTATATATTATCAAAATTTAACCAAGTTATGATAAATAATTAATATACTACTCCATGAATTGGTGATATAGAAGGCCAATTTAGGGGATCCATATGGATCTCTTAATTTATCTATGTTCAAGGTATCCCCATCTTTTTGTTGGGAATGATGACATTCCAAAAATAGGTTCTAGGATGCATTATAGTAATTATGAATATGTGGTTATTCCCTTTTGATTTATGAATACACCAGAAGTGTTTATGGAATTGATGAATAAAAAATTATAGAAGTATCTTGACTCATTTATGGTGGTATTCATCAATGATATTCTGGTTTATTCTAGAACTAAGGTCGATCATGAATAACACTTGGGTATAGTTCTAGGTATCTTCTGGGGAAATCTCTATCATGATTAGATTTTAATGAGTTATTTTTATAAAGAAGATACATTTTTAATTTTCTAAAACATTTAAAAAAGATTAGTTTTTTTATACCCTTAGGAGATAAAATATATCATCTCTTGGAATCCACTAAAGAATGAAAATTATAGGTTCATTAGAAGAATCACCTAAAACATTATTTTTATTAAGCTTCTATATTCCATGACTTGAAAACATTGAACAATTACCTCATTTTTATATTTTCAAAATGATAAAGGATCATAAAATCCTAATAAAATCTTCTCATATAGAGATTTGAATCTATATAAAATAAGATCAATGAAATAAATTTAGACATTTTACATTGACTTGATGTATACATTGGAAAATGGGAATTACATGGCTGATGCATTATGTACGAAGTCAGATAGTCAATATTTTTAAGATTCTTCATATCAATGGAATATTACAAAAGTCATAGTTGAAATTAATATGGATTATCTTGAACAATGTTATGTTACATTATTCCTTCTAGTTTGTCTTGTTCGGGATTTGATTTAGTAGGTTATGTATCCTTAGGCATCTGTTCTTGAATGTCTAAAAATGATCTAAAAACTCAATGGCGGGGAGACCATTGAGGGATGGATTCTAGATAAGAGATTAATAATATATCTTAGATTTCATATTGTGGTTCCTCTAACATATCAAGAAATAATATTTTGTTCTTACCATGACTGTAGATGGTATTTTCATCCTGTTATTCAAAATATGTATATGGTGATAGGAGCATAGTTTTCATGGGATTACCTAAAAAAGAGGGTGATGGAGTATATCCAAATATGCCTCACATATCACAAGGTAAATGTGGATAACCAATGACTAACTGATATATTTAAATCATTACATATACCAGTGTGGAAATAGGAACATCTAACTATGGATGTTTTCAAAGGATTACCAAGAACAGTTCCAAAACATGATGTCATATGTTGGATTTTGGATGAACTCACAATGTTTGATCAATTAATAAAATTTTTCCATAAAATACATTGGAAAAGTCAGAAAAATATATATTTGAAAAATTTTAATGTTTAATTGTGTTCCATTTAAAAAAAATCATGGTCGACACATTTGGTTTACATATTAATTTTTGAAGTCCTAACAACAATCCCCCTGAATCCATTTGACCATTAAAATAAATTATCATCCTATAATAGAATGAAAATACAAATATATTATCCAAATATAGGAATATATTCTTAGATATAGTGTTACATATTTTGGAGGATCATGGAAGGATCATATACCATTAGTGGAGTGCTAATAAAATAAATTTTTTGAGTCCTCTATATATATGGATCATTTCAACACATTTTATGTCCAACATTTTCAATCTCCACATTGTCAAGTGGAAACAAGTAAGAATTCACTTATTTGAACTATACATGTACACACAATTATGGATGAAAATAAAATGATCAATAAAAGAATGGTGGTGGCTCAAAGTAGTCAAAATTTATATGCATATCATAATTATTGGATATTATCATTTAATGTGGGTGATCAGGTTTTATTGAGAGACTATTTGAGGCTAGGGTAAATCATTTAATTAAATAGGGTGATCTATCTCTATGCTACATTAGCCCATTTGAGATTGTAGTGTGAAATTTTTATGTGTATTATTGGTTGGTTTATCTTTAATATTCATCACCATGCACCCTTTATTTAATATATCAAAATGGAGAAGTACCTACATGATCTAGACCATATCATTCCATGGGACCATATAGATCTAAATCGTTATTCTACATTTATTAACATTCTAAAAAATAACTAGTTATATATAAATGACCCTTTTATTATGTATAATTAAGTTAAATAATAATTGGGTTTATTTTAAAAAGTTTATAGATATATTTAGAACGTTTTTTAGTAATTTTATGTGTGTAAAGTTTTAAAACAGTTAGGGGAATTTTGAGACTATCTACATGAAACTATGCAAAGAGGTTTTTAGAGTCACTAACTGTAACACCCCGAGATTTTATGAAAAATATTATTTTTAATTTTATTAATGTCTTTTGTTGTACGCTACACCAAAAGGAGCTTGCACAACACGCATCCTTGAGTTTCCTTGAATTACACACAATCGCAACCTTCCTCGATAGCGTGTGTAGTACGCAATACTGAGTTTCACGAAACAACGATATGCTATTAAAATATTATTAAAACTAGCCGTTATGAATAGTAATAACCACTTTTTAAATTTTAGAAATTTTATCTCTCAAAATGGACTTCATTTTTGGATTCGGAGTATCGAATCTAGCCAAAGGTGAAATTTTGGTACTTTTCGGATAAATTTCATTTTCTGATGAATAGTGAAAATTACTAAATTATAATTAAAAACAACTTTTTTAATCAAAATAATTAATAGTGATAAATTATTAATTTGAGTTGTTTTAAAGTATATTTAGAATATATTTTTACAATTTAATACAATGTTAGTCATTGGATGTAATTTCACATTTAAACCAGACATAAACAAGTGTCAATCTTTTGATAAATATTGTTTCTTAAAAACACGCTATTTGTTTTAACAGCGGGATTTAATTATAAAATTAATTAATGCAACTTCTATGTTATGAATTTGGTAAAATAGACTCCATTTTTGAATTCAGAATATGAAATATAGCTTAGGATGAAATTTTGGTATTTTTCTGAAAACTTTCAATTTTTGATGAATAGTGAAACCACTAAGTGGTAGGTTAAAAACTGAATTTTGCATAAAACTTAATTTTACCGCTTCGGTGAATGGAATTTCGAAAATCCGACAGACACGGTTAATATCAAGGACTAAAATGTGGTTCAATGAGATGAAAATAATTTTTGGTGAATAGTAACTTTTTACTTTTTTTACCACGGTTAATATTAAATAGGGTAACTAAGTGTAAATATGATATTACTATTACCCTAACACATGTCCTAATTCTATTGGATAAGTGTAATTCGACCAAAAACAACCTTATGAATATAATATGACCATTTAGGTCCACTTGGATTAGATTATGACATTTAATATTATTTTATTTAATGAATAGTTAAAATAGTTAAAATCAAAGTTTAATAACTAAAACATTTTTAATATGGGGTTATACATAAGATAAATTCAACTATAAATATTAATTAGAAAGATAAAAAGATTTCCTACATAATTATATTTTATTTATAATTTTTAGACTTTAAATAAATTAATTTATTTATGACACAACGATGATGCAGTAATTACCCTTTTAAGGAAATATTAACATAATTGAAGTTATAAATGCTCAAATAAATGTAATTTGAGACTTTTTATGAATTCCACTAATTTTCTAGGTTACTATGATATATTAGTGTTGATTTAATCAACTTTTTTCGAACATATAATTCTGTTATGACTTTCACAAAAATCATATATCAAATAGTGTCAAAATTGACACAAAATAGTTTTTAAACCAAATATTATATTATTAATTGTTATTTTATTCCTAAAAATATAAGGTTCGGCCAAATGACATAGATAAGGATATATATATTAATAATAAACAATTTGGGGTTCGTTTGGCATGTTATAGTAAGTGTATTATCCATATAGTGAAAGAAAACAAAAAAAAACATGGTAAAAGTTAAATTATTTAACTTAGAGTTAAATCTAATTGATAAGGTTAAAATAATAACCTAAACTTGTCTAAATCCTATTGGTTGATAGGATTTCGACCCCTCCCCACTTTAGCTTCGAAATAAGACCCTTTGGAACCATTATAAACCGATTTTTACTTTAATATAAAATAATATTTTGAGATATTCCTAAGGTGCCCCTCTCCTCCCTTATAAAAGGGAACCTCCTCCCCCTCCTCCTCACACCAATTTGAGCACTAAATCTCGGCCAACCCCTGCCTTTTTCTCCTCTACACTTCCCTAGAATAATCCTAGAGGTCCTGGTCTTCTTCAAAGACCAATCTTAGTTCCCTAAGTGGAGGATTCAAAGAGGCGTTCCAAAGAAGAGGTAATATCCATTACCGATCTTTTCAATTTCTTTCTTCTTCAACTTCTTCTTCTTTAGTTGTTTCATGATAAAGTAATAACATCAGTATTACTTACATACTGATATGTTATTATAAATATGAAACAACCCTAATTCACCTTCTATCCATCCTACGGAAAAATGAAATCACCGCGCGTGCGTACGTACGGAATACCGTCTCCACGCCGTGGTGTACTCTATTTTCCACCATCACCTTACAAGGATGGGTATATTGGTGTAATGAGTAACTATATATGATTATTATAAATTGATATTGATACTGAAATAGTATACATAAACTTCAACACAATTCCACGACCATGGGAACGATATCATCGCTCGTGCGTACGTACGGACTACCGTCTCCACGACGCGATGAGATTCATTCTCAATGATTAACCATTCATGAATGATTATAAAGTATATATAATAAAAACTAATGAAATATATGACCTAATAATGATACTGGAATTATTTATATTTATATGTATGTCATCTACTTATTTCCATTCAATTCAATAAGGAAACGAAAACAGCGTTCATGCGTACGTACGGACTACCGTCTCAATGAACGGTTTATTTCTTTCCATTTACTGATTTATTATATATGTATATTCTGAATATATATATATAAATCATGTTTTATATTCTGGAATTAAGTAATCATGATCTAAGTAATCATATGAATAATTACAAGTTAAAAACACGAACGACAAATGAAACGATTTTACCCAAAACGCTACTTTAACATGAATTTACAAAAGAAAGGGTAATATAAAGTCATAAGTGGACCATATATGATATAATAACAATGAATATGGTTCTGGAATAAGTCAATAACATGATTTAAATCATTATACAGGAGGTTCGGACCCTTACAAAGCAAGTCGGACCTAAGGTAAGGGAAATATCACAATCTCATTCTTATCCGAGATTGCTTATACTTTGGTATTTACTGGGGTGTATTTTATCATCCACATCCATTTTTCCTCAGTATGTAATGTTATTTCCATCCACCTACAATTTTTTAAATCCAATTTTACCCTTTGGTGAGTTTTAGTAAAAGATATGAAAGGAATCTTTTGTCGTTTTTCGTACGAGGTACTTTTTGACTTTTCCGACAAAAGTATGAGAAGAATGTTTTTTTTAACTTAAACGGAACGAACGAATTTTTACGGTTTTATAAAGTCTTATTTTAATGAAGCTTCCTCCAAAAGATTTCATGACTATTTTCAATAAAATCTCTTTCTTTTAAAATTGCATGACGTTTTATGAAAAGAAATTGATTTTGAAGAAGAAAGGATATTTTCCTCAAGAATTCATTTCAAGTATTTTATCAAAATTATTTTCCATCTAAGATAACATAGGGTTCTGTTTTTATCCCTATTATTACATTTATTTGATTATGTTGTGATGGAATTATTTTTATGAATCCCTTTATCGTATATGAATTGTTTTATGATGTCATGATGTTTATGATTCCCATTTTTATTACATGGGTTATGCAATGATGTATGGTATATGATTTTGTGGCACACATAATAATGGTATCATTATGAGATGGTTGGGACCTATATCTCCCTCCAATGCATTGGGTAAAGATTTTATATCTCATGAGATAGACATGGCTGGAATGGTAGGTTATACCGGTTTAGTGAAACAGGACTAGAACGAGGGTGACTCGGTTCAGAAAGGGACTTTGTCCACTAAGATAGTCTTGACAATGAGTCTTGACTGACAAGAAATGATTCTCTATGATTATGTGTGTATGCCACAAAGTTTCATGTTTTAAGTTATGATTATTGGGATTTCATTTCACTACTATGATATATCCCATGTTATGAAATTATACTCTCTTTTGCAGGTTAAGATTTCCAAAAGTTATGTTCTTATGAATAGGATGTGACTGATTTTTCTTTTTTTTACCCTTACTGAGCATTTGAGCTCACCCTTTTATGTTTTCTTTTACCCAGGATATAAAGAAAGGTTTTAGGTATAAAAAAAAGAAGATCTTTATGGGAGATGTTGAAGATCTTTCACCACGATTAGAAGATTATATTCCGAGTTTCCAAAGACACTAAACTATTACGGTCCTTGTGTGTGTGTTTTTGTTATGTACTAAGTATTCCGCAAAAGTAATGTAATGTCAATGTACTTCAAGCTTCGGGTCTCTACAGTTGGTATCAGAGGAAAGGTTTAGTCAACCTTTGGAAACTAGGATGCGAGAACTTTAGTGAGATCCCTAGAGATATTTATAAGGTTTGTCTAGGGATTTTCCTAAGGATAAGTATACGTACAGGATACAGTCCTATAACTACAGTAACGATCTTAGAATTTAACCTAAGAAGTTAGATATTGAGGATACTCCCCCTTTATTATGATTTTTGCCTCTCACACTATTCTTTTTTGGGTTTTAGAAAATGGCTGGAAACAAGATGATTCACGATAATGGAGGATATGATGGACAATGGAATGATATTCTTCATAATGAAATGGGATTTGGAAGTCCAAACATCATTATTATGCCAAATCAGCAATCTCATAATATGATCAATAAAGTAAAATTTGGTAAGTTTCCTGACTCAGCTAATAAGAGAAAGATGGAGTTTAATGATGATCATAGAGGAAAGAAAGTTCGATTTCCCCTATGTAAATCATGTGGGAAGAGGCATCAAGGAGAATGTTTCAAAGGAACTGGAAGATGCTTTGGGTGTGGAAAAGAAGGACACAAAGCAAGTAAGTGCAAAGGAAAAGGTTCAGTTAACACCATGGATGAGGATAATGGTATTGCTACGACATCAACAATGGTTAAATGTTTTAAATGTGGAATGTATGGGCATTATGCAAACCAATGCCCTAGGGGAAAGTCTCATGAAGAGAATCAGTATGGTCGTATGGGAAGTATTTATGTTGATGATGATGAAGAGACTACAAATGATATGTGAGACGAAAGAATTGTTGAAGCTCGGTCAATGGTTTAAGAAGGTAGTGGATGTGTAATGTTGTATAAGAAATCTCATGGTACTATGGAATAAAGAGACATCTGAGGATTGTTACACTGTTGTCTTTCCTTGAGTTATGAAAGTGTATGATTAATGGTACCACTATCCATGAAAGGTTATTCAGATATTTTTGGAATTTAGATGATATGCGCATAATGAAGGGATAAAGAGAAAATTAAATGTTTAACAGTATTCATGAGCTCATGATTGATATAAAGACTAAGTGATATCATGGTTTGAGTATATAGAATTTTGAGGATTTTGGTATGTGGAAAGTGTTAACTTTTAACTGCATTCATGTTTTCACTAAGGTTCAATGGGTATTCAAGAGAATACGTGATTAAGGCCTTTGAATGTTTGGAATGTGACCAACAAGACATATCTTCTGATATATGGGGATCAACGACAGTATTAAATCTCTGGTAATCATTTTCGCTATATTATGAGAGTGGACTGCAGTATTATGGATAAGCCTAAAGATTAGAATGGATTATGTTGGACATAAGTTAGTATTGTTTAAGGATAGAATATTTTCGATATTATTGATGGGATGTTATAGTAATGTAGTTTTAGAAAAAGGACAACCTGCAGGACGGGTGATAGCCCATCGCGTCAGACAAGGATGTGGGAATCGAACCCACAACCGAAGTGTGACTGGCCTTTATCGCCTACCACTGGCCTACATGAAGTCCCTGTTTAGTAGAAACTATTTTTATTATATTAAGCAGTATGATATATGAAGTATAAGTCCATTTTAGGAACCATATATGATTAATCCCACTATAGAATGACCTATGTATATTTAATAACTTTTGTTAACCTTTTGTTTGAGATAGATGGAATGACCCGTCATTCTATCACATGATCTGCTAACACTTCACGAATAACAAATTCAACTTTATTTATTTAAGAGATGAAGTGGAAATTGTTCAAGGCACGAACAACAGTGAGATTGTACCAAAATAAAGTATGTATTTATTCTAATTCTAATTCTTCAACTTTAGGGAAATGATCTTGAAAACCAAAAATGTTGTCCTAGTGTTCTTATATCTGATTAATCAGATAGTACCTTAGATCATCACAAATTTATGGATTTGTGATTGTTGGCTTTTCAATAGCCATGTTCTCTACCACTCTCTATCAGAACATGATGGTTAGATTTCTCTTCCATATCCATATTTTCACCTATGTGGAAACCCATTGATTAGTTTATTTGGGTAACCGTTACATTTCATACTTTTGTTTTTAAAGATTGGTTTTGGTATTCCTTTTTACGATGTGGGTTTCGATTAAAGAAACTTTCGAATAGTAAACCATTTATAACCCCGACGAATTTCGAGGGCGAAATTCATTTTAAGGGGGGTAGAATGTAACACCCCGAGATTTTATGAAAAATATTTTTTTTAATTTTATTAATGTCTTTTGTTGTACGCTACACCAAAAGGAGCTTGCACAACACGCATCCTTGAGTTGCCTTGCATTACACGCAATCGCAACCTTCCTCGATAGCGTGTGTAGTACGCAATACTGAGTTTCACGAAACAACGATATGCTATTAAAATATATTTAAAACTAGCCGTTATGAATAGTAATAACCACTTTTTAAATTTTAGAAATTTTATCTCTCAAAATGGACTTCATTTTTGGATTCGGAGTATCGAATTTAGCCTAAGGTGAAATTTTGGTACTTTTCGGATAAATTTCATTTTCCGATGAATAGTGAAAATTACTAAATTATAATTAAAAACAAATTTTTTAATCAAAATAATTAATAGTGATAAATTATTAATTTTAGTTGTTTTAAAGTGTATTTAGAATATATTTTTACAATTTAATACAATGTTGGTCATTGGATGTAATTTCACATTTAAACCAGACATAAACAAGTGTCAATCTTTTGATAGATATTGTTTCTTAAAAACACGCTATTTGTTTTAACAGTGGGATTTAATTATAAAATTAATTAATGCAACTTCTATGTTATGAACTTGGTAAAATAGACTCCATTTTTGAATTCGGAATATGAAATATAGCTTAGGATGAAATTTTGGTATTTTTCTGAAAACTTTCAATTTTTGATGAATAGTGAAACCACTAAGTGGTAGTTAAAAACTGAATTTTGCATAAAAGTTAATTTTACTGCTTCTGTGAATGGAATTTCGAAAATCCGACAGACACAGTTAATATCAAGGACTAAAATGTGGTTCAATGAGATGAAAATAATTTTTGGTGAATAGTAACTTTTTACTTTTTTTACCACGGTTAATAGTAAATAGGGTAACTAAGGGTAAATATGATATTACTATTACCCTAACACATGTCCTAATTCTATTGGATAAGTGTAATTAGACCAAAAACAACCTTATGAATATAATATGACCATTTAGGTCCACTTGGATTAGATTATGACATTTAATATTATTTTATTTAATGAATAGTTAAAATAGTTAAAATCAAAGTTTAATAACTAAAAAATTTTTAATATGGGGTTATACATAAGATAAATTAGACTATAAATATTAATTAGAAATATAAAAAGCTTTCCTACATAATTATATTTTATTTATAATTTTTAGACTTTAAATAAATTAATTTATTTATGACACAACGATGATGCAGTAATTACCCTTTTAAGGAAATATTAACATAATTGATGTTATAAATGCTCAAATAAATGTAATTTGAGACTTTTTATGAATTCCACTAATTTTATGGGTTACTATGATATATTAGTGTTGATTTAATCAACTTGGTTCGAACATATAATTCTGTTATGACTTTCACAAAAATCATATATCAAATAGTGTCAAAATTGACACAAAATAGTTTTTAAATCAAATATTATATTATTAATTGTTATTTTATTCCTAAAAATCTAAGGTTCAGCCAAATGATATAGATAAGGATATATATATTAATAATAAACAATTTGGGGTTCTTTTGGCATGTTATAGTAAGTTTATTAACCATATAGTGAATGAAAACAAAAAAGACACGGTAAAAGTTAAATTATTTAACTTAGAGTTAAATCTAATTGATAAGGTTAAAATAATAACCTAAACTTGTCTAAATCCTATTGGTTGATAGGATTTCGACCCATACCCACTTTAGCTTCGAAATAAGACCCTTTGGAACCATTATAAACCAATTTTGACTTTAATATAAAATAATATTTTGAGATATTCCTAAGGTGCCCCTCTCCTCCCTTATAAAAGGGCACCTCCTCCCCCTCCTCCTCACACCAATTTGAGCACTCAAGCTCGTCCAACCCCTTCCATTTTCTCCTCTCCACTTCCCTAGAATAATCCTAGAGGTCCTGGTCTTCTTCAAAGACCAATCTTAGTTCCCTAAGTGGAGGTTTCAAAGAGGCGTTCCAAAGAAGAGGTAATATCCATTACCGATCTTTTCAATTTCTTTCTTCTTCAACTTCTTCTTCTTCTTTAGTTGTTTCATGATAAAGTAATAACATCAGTATTACTTACATACTGATATGTTATTATAAATATGAAACAACCCTAATTCACCTTCTATCCATCCTACGGAAAAATGAAATCACCGCGCGTGCGTACGTACGGAATACCGTCTCCACGCCGTGGTGTACTCTATTTTCCACCATCACCTTACAAGGATGGGTATAATGGTGTAATGAGTAACTATATATGATTATTATAAATTGATATTGATACTGAAATAGTATACATAAACTTCAACACAATTCCACGACCATGGGAACGATATCATCGCTCGTGCGTACGTACGGACTACCGTCTCCACGACGCGATGAGATTCATTCTCAATGATTAACCATTCATGAATGATTATAAAGTATATATAATAAAAACTAATGAAATATATGACCTAATAATGATACTGGAATTATTTATATTTATATGTATGTCATCTACTTATTTCCATTCAATTCAATAAGGAAACGAAAACAGCGTTCATGCGTACGTACGGACTACCGTCTCCATGAACGGTGTATTTCTTTCCATTTACTGATTTATTATATATGTATATTCTGAATATATATATATAAATCATGTTTTATATTCTGGAATTAAGTAATCATGATCTAAGTAATCATATGAATAATTACAAGTTAAAAACACGAACGACAAATGAAACGATTTTACCCAAAACGCTACTTTAACATGAATTTACAAAAGAAAGGGTAATATAAAGTCATAAGTGGACCATATATGATATAATAACAATAAATATGATTCTGGAATAAGTCAATAACATGATTTAAATCATTATACAGGAGGTTCTGACACTTACAAACAAGTCGGACCTAAGGTAAGGGAAATATCACAATCTCATTCTTATCCGAGATTGCTTATACTTTGTTATTTACTGGGGTGTATTTTATCATCCACATCCATTTTTCCTCAGTATGTAATGTTATTTCCATCCACCTACAATTTTTTAAATCCAATTTTACCCTTTCGTGAGTTTTAGTAAAAGATATGAAAGGAATCTTTTGTCGTTTTTCGTACGAGGTACTTTTTGACTATTCCGACAAAAGTACGAGAAGAATGTTTTTTTAACTTAAACGGAACGAACGAATTTTTACGGTTTTATAAAGCCTTATTTTAATGAAGCTTCCTCCAAAATATTTCATGACTATTTTCAATAAAATCCTTTTCTTTTAAAATTCCATGACGTTTTATGAAAAGAAATTGATTTTGAAGAAGAAAGGATATTTTCCTCAAGAATTCATTTCAAGTGTTTTATCAAAATTATTTTCCATCTAAGATAACATAGGGTTCTGTTTTTATCCTTATTATTACATTTATTTGATTATGTTGTGATGAAAATTATTTTTATTAATCCCTTTATCGTATATGAATTGTTTTATGATGTCATGATGTTTATGATTCCCATTTTTATTACATGGGTTATGCAATGATGTATGGTATATGATTTTGTGGCACACATAATAATGGTATCATTATGAGATGGTTGGGACCTATATCTACCTCCAATGCATTGGGTAAAGATTTTATATCTCATGAGATAGACATGGCTGGAATGGTAGGTTATACCGGTTCAGTGAAACAGGACTGGAACGAGGGTGACTCGGTTCAGAAAGGGACTTTGTCCACTAAGATAGTCTTGACAATGAGTCTTGACTAACAAGAAATGATTCTCTATGATTATGTGTGTATGCCACAAAGTTTCATGTTTTAAGTTATGATTATTGGGATTTCATTTCACTACTATGATTTATCCCATGTTATGAAATTATGCTCTCTTTTGCAGGTTAAGATTTCCAAAAGTTATGTTCTTATGAATAGGATGTGATTGATTTTTCTTTTTTTTACCCCTACTGAGCATTTGAGCTCACCCTTTTATGTTTTATTTTACCCAGGATATAAAGAAAGGTTTTAGGTATAAAAAAAGAAGATCTTTATGGGAGATGTTGAAGATCTTTCACCACGATTATAAGATTATATTTCGAGTTTCCAAAGACACTAAACTATTACGGTCCTTGTGTGTGTGTTTCTGTTATGTACTAAGTATTCCGCAAAAGTAATGTAATGTCAATGTACGTCAAGCTTCGGGTATCTACACTAACATGTGTAAAGAAGGTACACTATTTTTCCAAATCATTTTTTCGTTCGAGAAACTATATGAGATGGGGTGAATTTTTATTATTTCAATTCACAGATGGAACATGGATTCATAAACCATGTGATATAAACATGTGGCTCTCTTGGATATGTCTTGTAGCATGTTCATGGTTGGTAAACAGTTTGTTAAAATACTCATCCTAATCACGCTATATGCATTAAATTCTATAAAAATGAATTTTAGACTCATTTTATACCCCTAGAACTCTCATTTTTATCCTATAATGTAAAACTCTAAAACTCTAATTATCTCTTAGGAATCATTGGAAATAAAATATTTTAGAGATTTTTTTTTCCAAAAATAATTTATTAGAACTATAGAATCAGTAGTAAGTATTAATTTTCACTCATTCTATCAAGATATTTTCATCCTATGTCACTTGGAATGCTATATCTAATCCATTTTGGATAATCATTTGTTTATAATGTGTTTTTATGTTATATTTCATAGATATAAAAATTGTAATAAGATTCAAGGCTCAATCTATAGGGTTTTCGTGTCGTTATTTTTTTAAATTTTGAGAAGTAAGGGACATATCATTCCTCTACACTTATTCTAAAACATGAAATATTATCAATATTTAATGTTTCTATTTTATTTTCAAAGGAAATTTTGAAATATTTTTTGTTGAAAAGGATTTTAGTTTATGGTTTTGTAATAAGGTATTTCAATTGTATATTGTAAAGCTAATTTTTTTTATAATTTGAAAATTATTTTTTTTCAAATTATGTGTTTTTTACCCATGAAATAGGATTGATGAATTTTCTTATAGAAGAAATGTTTTTTGAATGAATTTATTTAATAATTTTGAATAAAAGGTTGGTCTGTGTATATTATCATTGGATGTCACCTTATATAAGGGGTGTGTGCCACTGGAGAACTTGGAGATTGGTCACATTGTGCTGACTTCGTGGAGCAGCAAGTAAATGATATAAATTATGGAATTTTCACCTGGAATTCATGTATTTTTCTGTGTGTGAAATATGGAATGTGTATTCCATGTGGAAATGAAGGAAGTTTAGTTAAAATGTTTTTCACAATCTATTTTCTTACTATTAAAATTTTCCTCTTGTAATTAAAGCATTTTTAAATTGAATAACTATTAAGATGTTCCTCTTTTCATTATAAAATATGTTTTAAAATATGAACTAACGTGTTCTTGTCCATGTTTAATTTCTTTGGTATAACTATTTGGGAAATCCTACTATGTATGATTACTCCCCGACATATTCAATTTGGTTCATATGAAAATTTTATCCATCGTGGAATACATAAAATAATGGTATCGTGTTTCTTGAGTAGAGCCTCATGATTCTACTTCATTGGGATAATTATTTAGATCATGGATATTTTTTATAGTGTCAATGGAGGGATTATAGATTTATGTTACTACATCAAGAATATCTATGGTTTCATTATGTTTTCTTTTGTAACTTTTTCACCATTAAACGTTTTTTTGTTTACATAGTTTTCTGTTGAGTTGTATTTCAATTTAATACAAAAAATGACTTTTTTCAACAGAAATTCAGTGATAAAAAATATATATGATTGTAAAAATGGAAAATTACAATATATATTATGTTTCTATGATATTAAATATAAGAAACAACATTTATTATTTCCATTATATATATCTTTTGTTAATAATTGATTAATGACGACAAAAAATTTACCAAAAATAATTTTTTTTACTTTATCATATTATTACATATAGTTTTTTTCCAATAAATCTATATGGTATTACAATCATCATTACAAAAAAATTTCATCAACGTATAATTTTTTGTATATTATTTATTCAATAAAATAAAACAATTTAATTACAAAGAATATTCAAAACTATTAGTTAAATAAATATAAAAAATAATAATTGATATAAATAGAAATAAAAAAGAATATAAGATTGATTTTAATATAATTAAAAAAAATTCAGGTTATAATAAACAATAAGGTACTTCCAAAATTTTCATGAAATTGAAAATTAGATCCAATATATTTAATATTTAAAACATAATTAAAATTATATTTTAAATTCAATTCATTTGGTATGGAATATTTTATTTTAAATGATTTTTTGAAACAATTAAAAATATATAACGCTAAAAAATAAAAAACCATAAATCAGATTGGTATTTCAGATAATAAAGTTCCCTCCCCAATCATATTGTTTTCTTTTCATCAGCCATATCCTCAGGACTTCATTTCCTTCCACTCACTCGACCGGTGATCCCAATATTCATTCATGAATACGGTTGATCACTATCATATGCACCCACCACTACACCCCCTTAATGAATACGCTGACAAACCTCTTCCATTCCCTTTGTTTAGATTTGTTGGGGCCCATATCTCCATCTTCTCTCCCTTATCCAGTCTTCCAACTGAATCATATCTCAATGAAATATCCATCCTCATTCATGGGATCTATAGAGTTTTTTTCATTCTATATCCGAGTCTCATGATTCTTCTTCCTTCCATGGTCATACCATTATAGACAATTTCAGTTCAGATTGACCTTCAAACAGAAATATTTAAGGGGATTTTCAACTCATTTTGAAAGATTATTTCAGCGTTACCATTGAAGATTATGGATCATAAGAATCAGATCATTGATCTCTTAAGAAACGAGGATTTCTCATATGCATGGTTATTAGAGGAATGCTGGTGCGATAATCAAAGCATCATTCTCTTCTCTTGGATAATCAATTTTTTAGAGGTCGTGTTTGAAAGTGTTCTACAGTTTTGATTTATCTATCAGTACTAACACTTCCCTCACAAAACCCATCCATACTCAAAGGTGTTGGTGAAAATTTTGGTTATTTCATCTATATTTATAATCACACTATCTGACTGTAGTAGTTTGTGATTATTTGTTTCTGCTTTTTTTTGTTTTTTTATTGATTTTATTTTTTTAATTGCATGGTTCTTTATACCCACTCTGTTTATTTGATCCAATCCATTTCCATTGTACTGAACAATTATTTTTTTATAATTTTACATTTTATTCACTTGTCACAAAAAAATGATAAACCAAACTGTTCCTTCTTTAAAATCAATTGATTCATCCTATAGTCTATGTTATCTACTTTTATTTCAAAATGTCTTGGTTTATTAGTATATTATACACTACGTTTTTCATTTAAAATGTCTTAATTATGCTAATAATATATCTTTATGAATAAATAACTTAGAAGATGGAATATTGTAATACTTTATTGAATCATTTTCATTACTATTTACATATCCACAATATATATTGGTAAGTATTAGTCATGGGTTTGTAGGATAACAAATAAAAATCAAAAAAATATAAAATCTTAATGTTTATTTAGTTATATTTTTGGATTATTCATTCATATTAATTAATATTATAATTCTTTTTTGAATTATTTAGCCATTTCTCAGAAAAATCTATTTACAGGTATATTTTTATATGGATTTATTTCAATTAGAAAAATCCATTTAAATGTATATACGATGTTACCTAATTTTTTATATTTATATGGTTATATGTATGAATTTTGGATTTATAAAATTTTTTTGTAACTATAATGGTCACTATCACGTGAAATATTTGGTTAAACTACAATGTTTAAGAATTTATATTTTTTCATTTCAGAGATTAAAAATATGTGTTCCTAAGAAATCCATGGCCATTTAATTAGTGATGTAAAACTAGAAGTTTTATGTGATGGCTCACTAACCAACTCAATTTTCATTTTGAATGTCTAATATAAACATTCTTTGACAATTATCTATAAAGTTTCTCATTAGATAAACAATTCATGGTCCTGGAAATATACCATATAGTGACCTCTAATGACTTATGTTTTATTAATATAATATGGGAATTTTTTGTGGTCTTTGACTCATGGAAATACAACAATATAAGAACTCTTCTCTCAAAATTCCTTATTGAGTATCAAAAAAGCATTTTATCATTTCATGTAAAAGTACATAATGAATCATAAATAAAATACAATCTCTATTAACACATGGAAATTAATATTCCTGACCAGAACAAACTAAAATGAAATGTAAATATGCATTATCATTGATTTTATATTAGGGTATATGAAAAACATATCCAAGAACATTAAAAAAATTCACCTACAAAATTTTCTTAATAATTTTTACCCCTTTTGTAAATCATGTGTATTTTGAGATGACTTATTTTCATTTAATGATAATGGATCTTTATAATAAGGAATTAATCTAGGAAAATTTGAAAATACATTAGGATTCACTTCCTTAAACTTTGGATGCACACCAAGGTCAATAATTTGTATTATTACATTAATGTGATGATATATATAATGAGTGAAAATTTTCACATAATATACACAATTTATAAAGCTTTATTTATGAAAATTTATAAATTTGGTTATCTATGTCACTAGAACATGATATTTTAGAGATGGTCTAAGAATAGAGATCTGTAGAGACCCAAAGCTTGACGTACATGGACATTACATTACTTTTGCGGAATACTGAATACATAACAAAAATAGACACACAAGGACCGTAATAGTTTAGTGTCTTTAGAAACTCGGAATAAAATCTTCTAATGGTGGTGAATGATCTTCAACATCTCCCATAAAGATCTCCCCCTTTTTTATTACCTAAAACCATTCTTTATATCCTAGGGAAAAGAAAACATAAAAAGGGTGAGCTCAAATGCTCAGTAAGGGTAAGCACGGATAAAATAAAACATACTATATACTTTTGAACTTAAAAACATGAACATAATGTTTAAACATCAAAAGCTTGAGCAATGACATTAAACATGGAAGTACGTATGGCATAGATCATAAAGAAACATTAATAATGATAAAATATTATGGGAATAAAACATGTAATTGTGGCAACCATTAAGCACATGATATGATTTCCATCGTAGCCAAGGCATTTCTGCTAAGACCATCTTAGTGGACAAAGTCCCTTTCTGAATCGAGTTCACTCCTCGTTCCAGTGCTGTATTACTGAACCAGTTTAACTTTCGGTTCCAGCAATTTCTATCTCATGAGATATAAATCTTTACCCAATGCATTGGAGGGAGATATAGGTCCCTCCCATCTCATAGTGAAATCATTCTTACTTGTGCCACAAAATAAACTTAAAACATTCATCGTAACCCAAAGAATAAAATGGGTTTCATAAATATCATCCCATCATTTCATAATCCATAAAAAACAAATGGATATAATTTCATAATAAGAAAAGTGAAACAATGTAAATAAAAGAGACATTATACTTAAAACATACACATATGAAATAATTTCATTTTAGATGGAAAATGGTTTTGATAAAACACTTGAAATGAATTCTTGAGGAAAATATCCTTTCTTCTTTAAAATCATTTTCTTTTCACAAAATGTCATGAATTTTTAAAAGAAAAGGATTTTCTTGAAAATAGTCATGAAATCTTTTTGAGTAATCTTCATGAAAATATGGCTATATAAGAACCGCAAAAATCCTTTCATGCCGTATAAGTTAAAAAAACATTCTTCTCGTACTTTTGTTGGAAAAGTCAAAAAGTACCGCGTATGAAAAACGACAAAAGATTGCTTTCATAACATTTACTAAAAACTCACCAAAGGGTAAAATTGGATTTGAACAATTTTAGGTGGATGGAAATAATATTACATATTTAGGAAACATGGATGTGGATGATAAAATACACACCAGAAATTTCTGAAGTATAAACAATCTCGGATAAAAATGAGATTGTGATATTTCCCTTACCTTAGGTCTGATTTGCTTCGTAAGTGTCTGAAACTCCTGTATAATTATTTAAATAATTTCATTGACTTATTCCAGAATCATACTCATTGTTATGATATCATATATGGTTCACATATGACTTTATATTACCCGTTCTTTTGTAAATTCCATGTTCAAGAGCGTTTTGGGTAAAATCATCTCATTTGTCATTCGTGTTTTAACTTGTAATAATTCATATGATTAATTAGATAATTATTACTTAAATACAGAATGTAAAACATGATTTATATATAATATATATTCAGAATATACATATATATAGTAGATCAGTAAATGGAAAGAAATACACCGTTCATGGAGACGGTAGGCTGTACGTACGCATGAACACTGTTTTCGTTTCCTTATTGAGTTGAATTGAATTAAGTAGATGAAATATATATACACATAAATATAGTATCATTATTATTTCATATATTCCATGAATACTTATTATATATACATTATAATCATTCATGAATGGTTAACGTGGAGAATGAATCTCATCGCGTCGTGGAGACGGTAGTCTGTACGTACGCACGAGCGATGATATCGTTCTCAAGATCGTGGAATTGTATTTGAGTGTGTGTATACTATTTCAGAATCAAAATAACTTTACAATAATCATATATAGTTATTATTTACACCATTATACCCATCCACGTAAGGTGGTGGTGGAAAATAGATTACACCACGGCGTGGAGATGGTATTCCGTACGTACGCACGCGCGGTGATTTCGTTTTCCGTAGGATGGATAGATGGTGAAATTGGGTTGTTTCATACTTATAATAACATATCCATAAATGAGTGATACTGATGTTATTACTTCATGATGAAACAACTAAAGAAGAAGAAGTGGAAGAAGAAATAAAGATGAAAGAATCGGTAACGGGCATTACCCCTTCTTTGAAGCGATTCTTTGAGACCTCCTTTTAGGGCACTAAAATTGGTCTTTTAAGAAGACCAGGACCTCTAGGATGTCTCTAGAGAAGTGGAGAGAATAAATTTTCAGGGTTTGGCCGAGCTTTAAGGCTTAAAGTGGTGTGAGGAAGAGAGGGAGGAGGTTCCCTTTTATAAGGGAGGAGAGGGGCACCTTTGGAATAACTAAAAATATTTTTTTATTATAAAGCCAAATTAGGTTTTAAATAGCTCCAATTTGATTTATTTAGAAACTAAGGAGGTTATGGGTCGAAATCCTCTCATTAAATAAAATTTAGACAAGTTTGGGTTCCTATTTTAACCTTATCATTTAGATTTAACAATAAGTTAAATAATTTTACTTTTACTGTGTCTTCTTGTGTTCTTACACTATAAGGTTAATAAACTTACTATAACAAGCCAAAAGAACCCCAAGTTGTTTATTATTAATATATATAACTTATCTAAGTCATTTGGCCGAAGAATATATTTTTAGGAATAAAATAACAATTAATAATATAGTATTTGTTTTAAAAACTATTTTTATGTCAATTTTGACGCTATTTAGTAATTGATTTTTGTTAAAATTATAACAGAATTATTAGTTCGAAAAAAGTTAATTAAATCAATAATAACATGTCATATTAACCTATAAAATTAGTGGAATTCATAAAAAGTCTCAAATTACATTTATTTTGGTATTTATAACATCAATTATGTCAATATTTCATTAATAAGATAATTACTGCATCATTGTTGTGTCATAAATAAATTAAATTATTTAATGTCTAAAAATTATAAATAAAATACCATTATGTTGGAAATATTTTTATATTTCTAATGAATATTTATAGTCGAATTTATCTTATTTATAACCCCATATTAAAAATGATTTACTTATTAAACTTTGATTTCAACTATTTTAACCCTTCTTTAAGTAAATTGATAATCAATGTCCTAATCTAATCCATGTGGGCCTAAGTGGTCATATTTTATTCCTAAGGTTGTTTTTGGTCGAATTATACTTATCCAATAGAATTAGGACATGTGTTAGGGTAATAATAAGAACACTTTTACACTTAATTACCCTATTTACTTTTAACCGTGGTAAAAAAAGTAAAAAGTTACTATTCACCAAAAATTATTTTCATCTCATTGAACCACATTTTACTTACTGAAATCAACTGTGTCTCTCGGATTTTTGAAATTACACTCACAGAAGTGGTAAAATTAAGTTTTATGAAAAAATTCAGTTTTTTAACTACCACTTAGTGGTTTCACTATTCATCAAAAAATGAAAGTTTCCAGAAAAATAACAAAAATTAGGCCTAAGATATATTTGATATTATGAATTCAAAAATGATGTCTATTTTATCAAATTCAAAACATATCAGTTTCATTAATTAATTTAAAAATTAAATCTCGTCGTCAAAACAAATAGCGTGTTTTTAGGAGATAATAACTATCAAAAGATTGACACTTGTTTATGTCTGGTTTAAATGTGAAATTACATCCAATGACCAACATTGTATTAAATTGTAATAATATATTCTAAATATATTTTAAAACCACTCAAATTAATAATTTATCACTATTAATTATTTCTATTGAAAAAGTTGTTTTTAATTACAATTTAGTAATTTTCACTATTCATCAAAATATGAAAGTTATCAGAAAAGTACCAAAATTTTACCCTAAGCTAATTTCGATATTCGGAATACAAAAATGAAGTCCATTTTGAAAAAGAAAATTTAGAAAATTTCAAAAAGTGGTTATTACTATTCATAATGGCTAGTTTTAATAATAACATGTCGTTGTTTAGTGAAACTCGGTATTGCGTACTACACACGCTATCGAGGAAGGTCGTGATTGCGTGTAATGCAAGGAAAGTCAAGGATGCGTCCTATGCAAACTCTTTTTGGTTTATCATACAACACAAGAAATTAATGAAATCAAAAAGATTATTTTTCATAAAATCTCGGGGTGTTACATTCTACCCCCCTTAAAATAAATTTCACCCTCGAAATTCATCGGGGTTATAAATGGTTTACTACTCAAATGTTTCTTTAATAGAAACCCACATTGTAAAAAGGAATACCACAACATGGCTTTAAAAACTAAAGTATGAAACGTAACAGTTACCCAAATAAACTAATCACTGGGTTTCCACATAGGTGAAAATATGGATATAGAAGAGAAATCTATCCATCATGTTCTGATAGAGAGTGGTAGAGAACATGGCTATGGAAAAGCCAGAAATCACAAAGCCATAAATTTGTGATGATCTAAGGTACCATCTGAATCATCAGATATAAGAGCACTAGGAAAACATTTTTGGTTTTCAAGACCATTTCCCTAAAGTTGATGAAATTGGAATTAGAAAAAATACTTTCGTGATTTTGGTATAGTCTCACTGTTGGTTGTTCTTTGGACAATTTCAACTTTATATCTTAAAGAAATGAAGTTGAATTTGTCATTCATGATGTGTTAGCAGATCATGTGATAGAATGATGGGTCATTCCATCTGTCTCAAACAAAAGGTTAGAAAAGTTATCAAAAAATACATAATTCCATCTATAGTGAGATTAATTATATATGGTTCCTAAAATGGACTTATACTTCATATATCATACTTCTTAATATAATAAAACTAGTTTCTACTAAACAGGGACTTCATGTAGGCTAGTGGTAGGCGATAAAGGCCAGTCGTACTCCGGTTGTGGGTTCGATTCCCACAGCCTTGTCCGACGCGATGGGTCGTCACCCGCCCTGCAGGTTGTCCTTTTTCTAAAACTAAATTACAATAACATCTCATCAATAATATCGAAAAAAACTTCTATCCTTAATACTAACTTATGTCTAACATAATCCATTCCAATCTTTAGGCTTATCTAAAATACTTTGGTTCAAGCTCATAGTATAAAGAAAATGATTACTTGTAATGTCACATAACCATCACGTGAATGCCATCATTTATCCCCAATATATCATAAGATATATCTTGTTGGTCAAATTACAATCATGTGCATACCTCAATCATGTATTCTCTTGAAGAATGAATACCCATTAATTGAACCTTAGTGAAAACATGAATACAGTTAAAAGTTAACACTTTCCACATACCAAAATCCTCAAATTTCTCTATACTCAAACCATGATATCACTTAGTCCTTATATCAATCATGAGCTCATGAATACAATCAAACATATCATTATCTTCTTATCCCTTCATTATGTGCATATCATCTGCTTACCAAAAATATCTCAATCACATTCCATGGTTACCGGTACCATTGAAAACCATAATAGACCAATACATAAATATTCCAATATTCCACGATACTATATACAACATTATTTTCGATTCCCATTACATAAACACTTAATCATTCCACCACATCGTTGTCATATTCAACATCGCCAATAGTGATTGTATGTGACTTCCCATTGTACTTTACCTTAAGTGGTTTCTCATGTCAATCATCACTAACCCTTGGATTAGGGCATTTATTAGCATAATTCCCCATTTCCTTGCACTTGAAGCATTGAAGTGTAGTAGGTTCATTCTGTGTATCCCTTCCTTTGTTTTCATCGTTAGACATCTTCTTCCCATCATTGCAGCATTCAAATGCCCAATGACCTTCCTTTCCACATTTGTAACATTTAATTGTCCCTTTAAGACAATCTCCACCATGCTTCTTTCCACACTTTGAGCATAAGGAAACAGTCATCTTCTTTTCACCATTATTCTGAGATTTCTCCTTGAACTCCATCTTTCATTTATTTTCAAAACTATGAGATGGATAAGTAACACCAACTTCCATTTCAACCTTGATAGCACAATGCACAATTTCTTCATAGCTACTGAAGTCTCTTATAGCTAATGCCCTTTGAAGATTTTGTTTTAAGCCACTGAAGAATCGATCAACTTTACTTTCAGGTTGGATGATAAATCCAGATGCATACCTTGAAAGACTTGTAAAATTCGCTTCGTATATACCAAAAGATTAATCATCCTTTTTCTTTTGTTCAAGAAACTCCTTCTCCATCTTTTTCCGAAGAATATGAGGGGAGTACTTATTGAAAAATAAGTTCTTGAACTCGTCCCATTCTATGTACTCAATTTCATCTCTTTGCCTCGTATTCTTGATAAGATTCCACCATTGATCAGCTTCACCTTCCAAACGATATACTGCTAAGATGACATTATCATGTTCAGAACATTGAAGAACAGAAAATATCTTTTCAGTGGTACTGATCCATTGTTCAGCAACAAGTGGATCAGAAGACCCACTGAAAGAAGGTGGACGTTGCCTCATGAAGGACTCAATAGAATATTGTTCCCTTCTCTGCTCATTTGGAAGTCCAGAATGATTCATAGCATGTGTAAGTATAGCAATAAGATTTTTCACTCCATATCCCATACCATTTGTTTGTTCAAGAGGACAATCATTGCATTGTCCATTGCATTGATCAGCACTGTTCCTTCGGGTTCCAGCCATCGTTTAAAACCCAAAAAGAATAGTGTGAGAGGAAAAAATCATGCTTGGGAAAACAACATAATAAAACGGGGAGTAACCTCAATATCTAACATCATAGGTTAAATTCTATGATCGTTAGCACAATTCTAGGATTATAACCCATACGTATACTTAACCTTAGAGACATCCCTAGACATACCGTAGAAATATCTCTAGGGATCTCACTAAAGTTCTCGCATCCTAGTTTCCAAAGGTTGACTAAACCATTCCTCTGATACTAAATGTAGAGACCCAAAGCTTGACGTACATGGGCATTACATTACATTTTCGGAATACTTAATACATAACAAAAATAGGCACACAAGGACCTTAATAGTTTTCTGTCTTTGGAAACTCAGAATAAAATCTTCTAATTGTGGTGAAAGATCTTCAACATCTCCCATAAAGATCTTCCTCTTTTTTTCTTACCTAAAACCTTTCTTTATATCCTGGGGAAAAGAAAACATAAAAAGGGCGAGCTCAAATGCTCAGTAAGGCTAAGAATGGATAAAATAAAACATACTATATACTTTTGAACTTAAAAACATGAACATAATGTTTAAACATCAAAAGCTTGAGCAATGACATAAAACATAGAAGTACGTAAGGCATAGATCATAAAGAAACATTAAGAATGATAAAATATCATGGGAATAAAACATGTAACTGTGGAAACCATTAAGCACATGATATGATTTCCATAGTAGCCAAGGCATTCCTGCTAAGACCATCTTAGTTGACAAAGTCCCTTTCTGAATCGAGTTCACTCCTCGTTCCAGTCCTGTATTACTGAACCGGTTTAACTTTCCGTTCTAGCCATGTCTATGTCATGAGATATAAATTTTTACCCAATGCATTGGAGGGAGATATAGGTCCCACCCATCTCATAGTGAAATCTTTCTTACTTGTGCCAAAAAATAAACTTAAAACATTCATCATAACCCAAAGAATAAAATAGGTTTCATAAATATCATCCCATCATTTCATAATCCATATAAAACAAATGGATGTAATTTCATAATAAAAAAAGTGAAACCATGTAAATAAAAGAGACATTATACTTAAAACATACGAATATTAAATAATTTCATTTTAGATGGAAAATGGTTTTGATAAAACACTTGAAATAAATTCTTGAGGAAAATATCCTTTCTTCTTTAAAATCATTTTCTTTTCACAAAATGTCATGAATTTTTGAAAGAAAAGGATTTTCTTGAAAATAGTCATGAAATCTTTTTGAGTAATCTTCATGAAAATATGGCTTTATAAGAACCACAAAAATCCTTTCATGCCGTATAAGTTAAAAAAAACATTCTTCTCATACTTTTGTCAGAAAAGTAAAAAAGTACCTCATACGAAAAATGACAAAAGATTACTTTCATATCTTTTACTAAAAACTCACCAAAGGGTAAAATTGGATTTTAAAAATTGTAGTTGGATGGAAATAATATTACATATTTAGGAAACATTGATGTGGATGATAAAATACACCCTAGTAATTTCTGAAGTATAAACAATCTCAGATAAAAATGAGATTGTCATATTTCCCTTACCTTAGGTCCGATTTGCTTCGTAATTGTCCGAACCTCCTGTATAATGATTTACATAATGTCATTGACTTATTCCAGAATCATACTCATTATTATGATATCATATATGGTTCACTTATGACTTTATATTACCTGTTCTTTTGTAAATTCCATGTTAAAGAGCGTTTTGGGTAAAATCGTCTCATTTGTCGTTCGTGTTTTAACTTGTAATTATTCATATGATTACTTAGATCATGATTACTTAAATCCAGAATATAAAACATGATTTATATATAATATTTTTTCATAATATACATATATATAATAGATCAGTAAATGGAAAGAAATACACCGTTCATGGAGACGGTAGGTCGTACGTACACATGAACGTTGTTTTCATTTCCTTATTGAGTTGAATAGAATTAAGTAGATGACATATATATACACATAAATACAGTATAATTATTATTTCATATATTTCATGATTACTTATTATATATACTTTATAATCATTCTTGTATGGTTAACGTGGAGAATGAATCTCATCGCGTCGTGGAGACGGTAGTCTGTACGTACGCACGAGTGATGATATCGTTCTCATGATCGTGGAATTGTATTGGGGTGTATGTATAATATTTCAGAATCAATATCACTTTACAATAATCATATATAGTTATTATGTACACCATTATACCCATCCATGTAAGCTGGTGGTGGAAAATAGATTACACCACGGCGTGGAGACGGTATTCCGTACGTACGCACGCGCGGTGATTTCGTTTTCCGTAGGATGGATAGATGGTGAAATAGGGTTGTTTCATACTTATAATAACATATCAGTATATGAGTGATACTTATGTTATTACTTCATGATTAAACAACTAAAGAAGAATAAGTGGAAGAAGAAATAAAGATGAAAGAATCAGTAACAGGCATTACCTCTTCTTTGAAACGCTTCTTTGAGACCTCCTTTTAGGGCACTAAAATTGGTCTTTGAAGAAGACCAAGACCTCTAGGATGTCTCTAGGGAAGTGGGGAGAAGAAATTGTTAGGGTTTGGACGATCTTGAAGGCTCAAAGTGGTGTGAGGAAGAGAGGGAGGAGGTTCCCTTTTATAAGGGAGGAGAGGGGCACCTTTGGAATAACTAAAAATATTATTTTATTATAAAGACAAATTCGGTTTTAAATAGCTCCAAATTGATTTATGTCGAAGATAAGGTTGTGATGGGTCGAAATCCTCTCATCCAATAGAATTTAGACAAGTTTAGGTTGCTATTTTAACCTTATCATTTAGATTAACATTAAGTTAAATAATTTTACTTTTATCGTGTCTTCTTGTGTTCTTACACTATAAGGTTAATAAACTTACTATAACAAGCTAAAAGAACCCCAAGATGTTTATTATTAATATATATAACCTTATCTAAGTAATTTTTCCGAACCTTAGATTTTTAGGAATAAAATAACAATTAATAATATAGTATTTTTTTTAAAAACTATTTTATGTCAATTTTGACACTATTTAGTAATTGATTTTTGTTAAACTTATAAGAGAATGATTAGTTCGAAAAAGGTTAATTAAATAAATAATAACATGTCCTATTAACCTATAAAATTAGTGTAATTCATTAAAAGTCTCAAATTACATTTATTTGGGTATTTATAACATCAATTATGTCAATATTTCATTAATAAGATAATTAATACATCATTGTTGTGTCATAAATAAATTAAATTATTTAATGTCTAAAAATTATAAATAAACTACCATTATGTTGGAAATCATTTTATCTTTCTAATTAATATTTATAGTCGAATTTATCTTATGTATAACCCCATATTAAAAATGCTTTACTTATTAAACTTTGATTTTAACTATTTTAACCCTTCTTTAAGTAAATTGATAATCAATGTCCTAATCTAATCCATGTGGGCCTAAGTGGTCATATTTTATTCCTAAGGTTGTTTTTGGTCAAATTATACTTATCCAATATAATTAAGACATGTTTTAGGGTAATAATAATAACACTTTTACCCTTAATTACCCTATTTACTTTTAACCGTGGTAAAAAAAAGTAAAAAGTTACTATTCACCAAAAATTATTTTCATCTCATTGAACCAAATTTTACTTATTGACGTCAACCGTGTCTCTTGGATTTTTGAAATTCCACTCTTAGAAGCGGTAAAATTACGTTTTATGAAAAAATTCAGTTTTTTAACCACCTCTTAGTGGTTTCACTATTCATCAAAAAATGAAAGTTTCCAGAAAAATACCAAAAATTAGGGCTAAGCTATATTTGATATTATGAAGTAAAAATGATGTCTATTGTACCAAATTCAAAACATATCAGTTGCATTAATTAATTTAAAAATTAAATCTTGTCGTCCAAACAAATAGCGTGTTTTTAGGAGATAATAACTATCAAAAGATTGACACTTATTTATGTCTGGTTTAAATGTGAAATTACATCCAATAACCAACATTGTATTAAATTGTAAAAATATATTCTAAATATATTTTAAAACCACAAAAATTAATAATTTATCACTATTAATTATTTCGATTGAAAAATTTGTTTTTAATTACAATTTAGTAATTTTCACTATTCATCAAAATATGAAAGTTATCCGAAAAGTACCAAAATTTCACCCTAAGCTAATTTCGATATTCCGAATCCAAAAATGAAGTCCATTTTGAAAAATAAAATTTACAGAATTTCAAAAAGTGGTAATTACTATTCATAACAGCTAGTTTTAATAATAGCATGTCGTTGTTTAGTAAAACTCGGTATTGCGTACTACACACGCTATCGAGGAAGGTCGCGATTGCGTGTAATGCAAGGCAAGTCAAGGATGTGTGTTTTGCAAGCTCCTTTTGGTGCAGCATACAACACATGAAATTAATGAAATCAAAAAGAGTATTTTTCATAAAATCTCGGGGTGTTACAAGATCCCCCACAACACCTATTTTTATAGCTTCATCTCTCTCATTATTTTCAATAATAAAATCATTTGAAGGTATTATATAATTATAATTCTTTGTAAATTCTCAGTTATTTTCATGAAAAATTTAATATCCCTTTAATACATGATTCTAAAATCTCTCATGTATACCTAATGATTTCTTTATATTAAATGATTTATTATCATGTAAATTAATAACCATTATCAATCAAAGGTGTTGTTACTAGATAACACAATTTTATACCAGAAAACAATCTATTTGTTTTATTCACATTCCTAAGAAATAATATTTCAATTTTTTTAAACCACAAGTTATCCCATATTAGCCTCCAATTAAATGCATATATCACATGATTCATGGTGAAAAGCTGAAGAATATATACATGTTATATATTATTACAATATCTATATGTTATTATATTAATTCATAAGTCCATTTATTTATTAAGAAGTAATTTTGTTTGATGATATGAATTTCCCTCTTGATAAGAGGAAGGTTTCTATAAAACCTACTATTGTTTAAGCCAAATTATTGCTTGTTTTAATGAACCTACTCAACATATCAACTTGTTTATAATTTTTCTAACATTTATGATTATATTTTATATAACTTATCAAGAGATGGATCATGTATCACTTGTAATTAGTGTACTGAAAATTTAAGGGTCTTAATTATATTTCTGGTCGAATAGTTTAAATTCCAAATGAATACCATATACTTTAGTTACATAAAATCAATTATCCAATAAGAAATATAATTATACACAGAATTAATAGATATTTCCAAACAATATGTTATGTTATAGATTGGTGATAAATAGGTTTATATTTTGGGACTTGAATAATAACATAAAAATGGTCATAAAAAGAAAAATCTAGATAATGACTTCACCAATAGTTCCATGAATAATGGGGATATTAAGAAAACATTTTATAATAGAGATATGTGTAGTGAATTTAAGGAAAAAGAGGGAAAAAATATTGGTAACTCATGCTTCCAATGTCAGTTAGTTGGTGGAAGACCCCCTCTATTTTTAAAAATTTATTATCAAATTCTACTTCTATATCAATGATTTAATGATTTTATAATACCTATGTAAAGTTATGCAGTATTGGTTGTTCATTATTTCATAACCTTAAATAATTTTTTCTATTACATTAAAAAAATCAGAAAACACACATATATATGTTCTTATAAAAAGTGATTAGTGATATAATAGGCATTATTTAGGCTTCATTAAACTATTCCTTCTTCATAAACACTTATTATTTTTATAAGGTGTTCATCTATGGGGTTTTCTATGTTATTTAAATAGATAAGTGTTCCTGACCACTTAATATATGTGATAAGTGTTATAAGAAGTTTTCAATATATTGTAAAAATTAGATGATGATATTTTCTTCTACGATTACTAATCTTTTAACTTATATCAAGTCCATGTCTGTTTTTTTATAATTTAAAGGAAAACAAATATTGAAAACATACATTGGGTTACACACATAACACTCCAAAAAATATTCGGAAATTCATTCAAAAAACCGTGGATCATATTTTTACCACATGATGAATAATCTAATTAAATTTTTATAGAATGTTTTATTATTATTAAAGCATCCATTGTTTGATTGTGTAATTTATTTTATAGGTCACCTTCTATAATTATATTCAATGCATTAAAAATATTTACTTATTAATAATGGTTGATCTGGACCTAAGCGATGGTAATATGGCTCAATTAATAAATTTATTATCATGTTCCACATATAAGATTTATATAAAGGATATACCCACTAAAAATATTTAACATAGAACACATTGAATTCAATTTAAATTTTACCAATAAAACCAGGAGGATGACTATCTCCACATAGAAGAAAATTAATGTTTTATTAATAGTTAATTCAATGTGTTTAGTGATGAAAATAATTATATAATAATGATATTTTTTACTTGGGTTTTTACTTGTAGATTCATATGAGATAAAAAGTGTCATAAAATATGTTTACAAGGACATGAAACATTCTGTTTTATTATGTGGGACTCACATACTCTCACAAAAATCATTCCTTGACAAAGTTTAAAAATGAATAGATTAATTTTATTTTTTTATCTATAGTGTGTCATGGACTGTGTGGAATATTTAGGGCCCACATGATATCAATAGGTGATGTTCTTGGAAATATTTCTTTCAAAATTACATTCTCTTATATTCCATAATATTTTTTCAATCCTTTTTTTCAATTTTACAAATATATTTATTTATAATTTTTATTAGGTAATGATTTTATGTTTTTAAGTTAATTTAAGAATAAAGTTAATAATCATGTGAGTTAATTTATTTTATTATTTATCCAAATTAAATTATATGATATGGTTTCCTAATGGTTTTTTATATACTCATAAAATTTAAAATTCATATCCTAAAATGAGATTACAAAAAAATAAAACATGTGAACAGAATAGTGAATATTTTCTTTAATCCTAAAAATCATCATCTATGATATAAGACAACATTGGATTTCCAATTTCAAACAAACCTAAAAATCTATGAGCACTACAATGATTTTAATATGCATACATGAACATATGAATCTTGTATCAAATAAATTGTTCTATTAGAGAGGTTCAATATCAATGATGGATGATAATTTTTTACTAAAATGATATCAATGAGTTATTTTGATCATTTATCAATATTTTATAATCTCAAATGTATAGGTACAGGAATAAAACTTTCTTAAAAGGAAACAAGGTTTTGTGTAAAACATACTATAACACAATATTGCTATATTTTCTTCACTAGAATCTAATCCACTATATTCATGCATTTTATGTATCTACCATTAATTCGATGATCATATTTTTTAAAACATATCAAATTTTACATTCTTTGACCTTTTTCAGGATTTAGTAGTTAATTATATGGTTTAATAATTTTTTTGATGTTTTCAAATAATATGATATAATTATATATTCACAAAGATTAAAATAAGAACCTCATATTATATAATTATAAGATATTTTAATATTCCATATTATTTTAGTATGATATTATTTATTTATTATAGAAGTTATTTTAGAAAACATGTTTTGTATTATAATATTCAATAATTTAATTCTTCGATTATTATTACACTGAAAGTGATTTAGGTTTCACCCCACTCACATCCACCCTTTGATTGGATTTCTTACTTTAATATTTACCTAATTATCATGTCTCATGAAGAAAAAAACAAAGAAATGTTTCTATAGACATGTATGAATTCAATGTGAATTGATTCACCAACACTCCTTGTAGGGGTTAAGGTAGTACTATTTGGGTGAATTTCACTCCAAGTGCTCAAGATTTTCCCAAAATGAGGATGTTGAGTGGAATGTGATCTTGGTGAGTGAAGAGTTCCAAATTTTAATACTTTTTAACGTCAAATGCATGGTTTTATCATTCCTAACACCCATTTATTCTTCTAGAAATTATTTTCCTTATTTTTGAGGTATGTTAAGGATTAGCTGTAAATTTTAACTATTTTTTCAAGGATTTCAACAACTTTCAAACTAAATAAATTTTATTCTTATTTTTTGAAATAATTTTAGAGAAAAATAATAAATAAATTTGTTTATATCTTATTTTAATTTGGTTTCATGTTCTTTTTTATCATAGTTAGGTTCAAAATATTGAAGAAAATGTTTTCAATTTTGTTATTATTCAAATTTCTATTAGGTTACTAATATTATTCTCTTGTTTAATTTCGGTATTTATTTTTGGAAAAATTCTTTCAGTGATATTTTAAAATTAAATTATTCAATAATTCTTGTATTATATTTGATTTGGGTTTTATTCCTCACATTACACCCTCTAATATTATATCACCCTTTACTATTTATTCAGGTATCAGTTTTTTTGAAGAATGAAAGCCCAATATGTTACAAAAAACATATGTGAATCCAATGGGAATTTCATTATTTCTACTCCATTCATTTTTTTGGGTATTTCTATTTGGTTATATGGTACTCCTTCTTTTATTAATCCAATAAATATTTCCACGATTCTGAATAATAATAGATCTTGAAATAATGGCGCATAGTGATGTTTGGGCTATTACAGATAAGAAAAAAGTGATGACATCGCAACTTTTTGATACAATAAACACCAATATTTTGAAATAATAGTACACATGAAAAGTATTTATGGATCATATTAATTCCATTTTAATTTTTTTGAATTAATGTGGTTAATTTAGGCTATAATTTATGAAATTAGCTTCAAGGAAGTTTATTTATATAATGGAAAGAATTACATTTATAATCTATTATATTTGTTTCAATATATTTAATATTAGACCCCTCATTGTTAATGATAATTTTTGGGATGTTATAAAAAAGATAATTTTTTTTCCTTTCATACATTATTTGTGATTGAAAATATATTTATCATTTTATATATTTTCAACCTATTTAGAAGTTGAAAACAATTAATGAAAACTAATTATAAGACCAGCAATTTATTTAAAACCTATAAATTTATTGTCCACTTAAATCAATGATTTATTGATATACATGTATATATAATGTATTTGAATTAATTTACTTTTCATAGGTAAAACATACCATTTTTCTAGTTAAATCCATGTTTCATATAAAATGATGTACCTAAATAGATGTCATGATAGTTATCTTACTATCCATTTTTCTTATCCTTTTGGTTTTGAATGGGTGTCTCTAATATCATCCACCCATGCACAACTGCATTTACTTTATGTGTCACACCAGAAAATGAAAATGACTTTGCTTCAACCAAATGCGACTAATTTTATTTATTCAGTTCATTGTTTGTATGGTATGTTTGAGTTATGAGAATTTGATGAGTTCTTAATCATTAGATATATAGATAATCATTTCCTAACACATTGTATTCTAGTGAGAAATTAGATTATCCGAAATTTTTTATTTCTTTCTATTAGTCTTAAAACAGGTGAAAAAAAATTGATTAGAAAATTAAATACCACATTTTTCTTGAAAGTTAGAAAAAAGAATATTTCAAAATAATTATATGTGTATTTCATCATATATTTATTTAACTTTGTAAGGGTGTCATTTTATCTCAATGTTTTTATTTTTTATATTAGACTCGAAAAGTTTACATACAAAATTACATATATTTAATTAGATTTATTTATCTTTGCAATAGGCCTATATATGTTTCATTAACTGTTGAGCTATTTTATGTTTCATTATCTTTATTTATCTTTGAAACCTGAGTATTACATCCACAATTTCATGGTCACATGAATTTTTCATATCTCTCGAACTATTTTTATGGTCAGTAATTATAACTTTACAAATAATATGGATGCTGATATTAATAATTTTTAGGTTGGTGAAACTTAACAGACAATACTATTTGAGATTATTGTAAGATTTTTGTGATAATTGTGATATTTGGAGATGTGTTGATGTTTATGATGTTAAAAAATGTTAGAGTAATCTTTTTGGGATATTTTATTTTCTTCTTTTTCCGATGAATGTATGAAATTTACATGTTGTTTGAAGAGAGATTTAATATTCAAGGTAAGAAGGTATGCTTCATGATATTTTATTAGATTTGTTCAACATGAAAATTTCATGTACATACCTTGGACATCATCTAGTAGTGATGATGATGCTACTAAAAATTACACCAATTCAGTTGAACCAAAAATTCTGGGTGTTTATACAACTTCCAATGAGAAGGCTTTTTTGAAGATATATCCTTATGGATTCAATCTCCATATTGGTTAATGATGGAAGGTGAACACACCTAGAAGGCCATGTATTTCTTAAATGAAGGATATGAGTTTTAAAAATTAAGAAAGATTCCTTGAGTTTCTAGGATTCTTCTTGACATTTGGAATCCATCAAGTGGTTAACCAATAGGTGGGGGTTATGGTTTAGAAGAAAGGTTATTCCATAAAAAACAACATTTCTCCTTTTCCAATGTAAATTATTCCCAATGATATTTTCCTAAATGGATCAATGATGTTTTTGGCTATTAAAGATGAAAATACATTTGGGCATCCGAAGAAGAATGTAAGGGTAGATGAAGCTACACTTTCATAATTGTAAGATAACAGTTTAGATTTAAGCACTTTATTCATTTTAAAGGATACTTTTTTAGTCCATTGGTGGAAAATAAAAATAATTTGAATTATTTTTATTTAATTATTGGTTCTTGACTTTTAAAATTTTTATCTATTATGAAATTATGGATAAACAATGATAGAAGTAATTATATTGAATTTTTTAAAAAAAATGAAAAATTAATTGTATTATTTGTAGAGAATTTTGTTGACTTCTTCATTGATGATGCATACTTAACTATATTAAATTTTAAAATTTAAATATATACCCCTGTTAGCTAGGTTGGATGGTGAGGAAAATAAATCAAAGGGACCTTATGGGCTGCTAGAGCGTATCCCTTGTTCATACTGTTATTTCAAATATTATTCTAGGGTTATATCCTCCATAATGTGTGTTATGTGAAGATTCCACTATAATATGTGTTATTTATGATTTATTCTTGAGCGTATGTTTAGGAGTGGGATTTAAAACTATTTTTTGGTGGAAATGTACGTTTTTTATGTTTTTTGGTCATTGTTGATTATATCATAGTAAAAATTAATCGAAATTTTGGTGTAGAAAATGATTTAAAAAATATGGTCAAATTTATTTTTGGCCAATCAAAATAATTTTTCATTTATTAAATAATAATAATATGAGTTATAATTATGTTAATTGATATAATACAGTGTTTTCCTAACACATAATATAATATAGATAGTTATTATTTAAAAAAATATTACAAACATTTATAATTTTTTTCTCAATATAACTAATTAATTATTATTGTTAATGATATTAAAAACCAAATTAATTTGATGGTTATACTATTGATAACAAATAAATATGTAGCTAAGCATTTTTACCATCATATATATTATCTATTGATATTATTATAATTGCAACAAAATCATTTTATCTAGTGATATAACATTTAACAACATAGTTTTTACAAATAAATTAGTAAAATAGAAATATCTATTGGTAAAACAATTTTCAATTAGTAAATTTTATTTTACCAATAGATAATTCCATTATATAAAACTAAAATATTTTGTACTGATTATTCATGCATCATATATAGTTATTTTGGTTCATTGTATTTTATATTGTTATGTGGTGTTTATTCTTGATGGAAAATATTCCCCTAACTTTTTTACTATGAACTTGGAATTTATTGTCATCCTTTGGTGTTATGGGGATGTCACCTAAGATTAGTAACACCTAAAACCTAGGCCATGCTAACGGTTGAGGATGGAATGATAAAAATATGGAGTTGACCTGTGATTTTTATATCTATTTTTGCGATACTAAGGGCAATGCCTCCCACAAGGGAAGTTCTATAACCTCAGTGAAACTCATCAATCTATGGCCTATTGGAGGTGAGTTTTTGGAGTCTCACCCACTTTGAATGTTGTCTTAGGAGGGGAAACTATGTGCTCAAGTAGTGACAGTTACTAGGTATTATACATGTTTTGATAATCATACAATTGTGACATATAACCATTAAATGTAATGTAGTAAATTTAAATTTCATAGGAATTTTTAGGTTAATAACTGAAAAAATTGTTAAAATAAAATTTTAAAATAAATAATATGTTTTTTTATCCAATTTAAATTTTTTAGATATTTAATTTTCTAATAATTATATCAAATATATGTCTTATTATACTTAATATTTCCCTATAAAAATGTGAAATAAAATGTTTTACATTGAAATAATAAAATGAATGTTTTTTTATATTCATCTGTATACTTTATTGCTCATTCAAAAAGTGTCGTATTATTAAAATATAGAAATTATATTGGGATTATATTGTAACAATAAAGGTAACATGGCCATTAATATATCATTTCAACAATAATGTATATTATTTATAATTTTTTTCTGAAATATTTTCTTAAATGATAAATTTAACGAAATTTGATGATGAATTTTATGAAGTATTAATTTTTTTGTTTATAAATAATTAATTATTAATATTAAAACCAGTTAAATTGATATCAAAAATCATATAAATAAAAATACAGTAATGTATAAATTAAATAATATATTTTTTAACTTATTCAGAAAAATGATAATTTTGTTTTAAAATATAAATATCTAAAATTGAAACATATTTTATAAAATAGATATGAAAAAATTATTTATCAATTATATAAGAATTATGAAATAACAAGAAATAAGGATATGAATGCTGATGAGAAATGAAATAGTATTTATTTAAAATAATCAGGTTTTCAATGAAATATATAAAATTTTCAATTAAGAAAATGTAATTCCTTATTTTTATTCGCATTTTGAAATTTATTTGGGTTACTTTTTAGGTTTTTATGGTATAATTGATGTTTGGTGAATTTTCAAAAGTATAGTTTTTAAAGATATCATAATTTTTATGACATTATAATGAAATAAATATAAACTAAAAACATATAATTTTTTTTTCTATACTTGAAATTAATTTAATGATTAAAATAATCAATATAAAAATAATAATTTGAATTATTAAATATATATTTGAAATTTAGAATATTGAATAAAATTTTATTATAATAAAGACTATTATTGATTCATTATCTATAATTAAGTTTTTCCAAGATCCATTATGTTTTTATGGGTTATAATTTAATATAAACATATTTTTTAATAAAAAAATGTTAAAATTCATCTAAATCTCTATTTTAGGTCTTTGGTCTAAATAATAAAATAAGCAATCTCTCATTCTAAAACATCCCTCACCCCTAACTATATAAACCCTCATCTTTTTTCCCTTCTTCCTCACTTCCAAATTTCCTTCATTTAACAAAAATCTTCCTAAATCCCTCTCTAAACACCCATATCTATATTCCTTAGACCACGGTATATCAAAAAGTATATCCTTAGAAGGCTCTAGGATCAATCCAAAGGAGGTGGCTCAAGCTATGAGTGAAGGGCTTCCAAACCCATGTTTCCAATTATATTCCCCATTTCCAATTATATAATATAAATTCTATGAATTTAAAATTAATATATTGTATTTTATATAAATTATTGATTTTATAAATCTCTATGGTCAAATACATTACCTACTTATTTTATAACTCTCTTAAAAACATTGTTTCACCATTTTTAGGTTTACTCTACCTATGTGAACAATCATATATTGTTTTCTACATATTCCATTCAAAGATATTCTAAAATTTTTATTTTAGGATATAATATAATATAATAATAAAATAAAATCATTTTTTTAATTTTAATGTAAAATTTGTCTTGGTAGTAACGCAATTACATGTAAATAATCTTACTCATTTTCAACCATAAATTTTTTTACAAAATAATACTATATAAATTATAAAAATACACTAGTCTATTGATCCCCATAACTCCTATAATGATATAAAACACATTACATAAAATGTGAGGATCTTATAAAACAATTTTATAGTTATTTTTAACTATTTTAACATCATCAATATAGTTTTGGAACTGTGAATCGAACATGAAAATAGTCGATACAGACAAAATGAATTATTAAAATGATAAAAAAATCATAAAAATGTATTATAAGAGATGAAATAAATATTTTAAAGCTAATGAATATAGTAATTAATGAATAAATATTTTCCATTTGGAAATTTAATGGAGTATATGTAACAATTTATGACTCAAGGTAAGGGTTCTTTTGTTATAATCTCATTTTTATTCTTCTTATTGAAAATATGTATCATTTCACTCTCTATCTCCACCCTAAATATTTATACTTTATAATATTCTTAACTAATGTTCTTTATAGTTCCTTTTTAATAAAATTTCATATTATAATTATGCCATTTTGTTTCTATTTTTATTTTTTCCTTAATTCAAAATTACAATGCTTGTAAAGGAATATTTTCTCATCACTCTATATATTTTGTTAAATTATTCTTATGATTTTCGAATCATATAATCTATATTTTATCTCTATGATTTCTATTAGGACCCGTCCCTTGGTGCCCGTGCCGAGACTACCCCAAGCCCACCTTCCATAGGCCAGAGATTGGCGACTAGCGTTGGAAAGGAGTATCCCTAAAATAGGAAGATATTGCCTTTTAACCAGTACAAACACACAGTCCAAGAACACAATGAGAAGAAACCACAAACTAAACTACTCTAGTAAAAGTGTGATGAATGTAAAGGGGCCGGAATACAACCCAACTAAAAAATACCATTACAACTGAAAAGTAAAAATATAACTAAAAAGTGAAAAATAGCTCCTAGATCATCCATTGAGGATCCTACCTGAAGGGTAGGTATAGGTCACGATCAATAGTCCCTACGTCACGTCATACCAAATGGTCCACCTCCGAGCATAGTCTAGTCTGGCTCCCTCAACCTTGATCAATGTTATCCATCATCTTGACAAGACAGAATAAGGTGTTGGCGTATCCCACAGAGGGGTGAGTATAACAATACTCAGTAGGGACCCTGAGACCCCCGTAGGTCTCCTAGAGTTCCAAGAAGGAAAAAACCCAATGCAAGACTTCAACTCTACTTAGGTATATACCCATACATATACCTAAGTTATCAAGATATACACATCTCATACATGAGGGAAGAATACCACAAATGTAACACTACAAAGGTAGAAATACCACACCACTGACATAGAAGTTCGACAAATGTAACACCACGAGGACATCACCACAAAGGTAGAAGTACCACATAGGTAACATCACTAATAAAACACCACAATGGTAGATGTACCACACAGGTAACACCTGGGAGATTGAAATACCACACAGGTAACACCATAAAGATATAAGTACCACACATGTATCACCACAATGATAACACCACGATGGTTAAAAGACTCATCTCACAATAAAGTATAGTTTATGTATAGAAGTATATATGATTAGTCATAAGCTAGATCATCTTATTCTATTAAAAGCACTGTTCCTGACCCTCATAGGATTGATAGGTACTAACCCCAAAAGACCCACACAAGATCTGACCCACACAGAATCCATATGTACTGAACCACACATGATCGCTAAGTGCTAACCCACACAGGATCTTATAGAATCTTACTCACACATGATCGATAGATTATGACCAACACATGATCGATGTATGTTGACCCACATAGGATCGATATTCCATCTTCACATTACAACCAGCCACTTGAATCTTCACACCCAGTGCGCCCGAGCACCGTTGAAACTATCCCTAGAGATATTTGTGGTACTTTGACCACCAGTATGCTCCATGAATGAGTAACCCAAAGGACCTCCACATAGTAAGGTTCCCAACGTGATAGACATTGCGTCAATCAGATACCCAGTCATTGAGTTATAAGCATTTTAGTTCCAAGAACCCAGTTGGATGCGGGTTCGATCCAACTAGGTCGTACTCAAACTATCTCCAAAACTCAAGTGGAGTATACCAAAAGTATTGTCTTCCTCCAAGGGTCCCAACTTAGTATATGTTTCATCAAATGGGAGTCTTGTTCTCAAGATATGGCCCCTTTTGTGTTTCTGTGTCCGGTTGGGTCTGGGTCCTGTCCGACCCTGTTGGACTGACCCGACGCGACCAGGTTCGGGTCAACCAGACTAGATCCGAGTCCGACTCATCTAAGCTGGTCTCTGATGGGATCAACATGCTAGGTCATGATGGGCTTGGACCGGCCCACGAGGGGGTGGCCCGACCCGCCAGGGGGCAGCCTAGTCCGCAAGTGGTGGACCGACCCGCAAGGGGGCAGCCCATAGGTGGTGTGTCCTGGTATTGTAGGTTCCACCAAGCTGGCACTGGGGGTTTCCCCCATTCAGAAGGTGAAGAATAAAGGCCTTTAGGTGAGGTCAGGTCACCCGTGGGACCCTCTATGGGTCCCAACGCCACGTCATCAGAGCCACGGGTCCTACTGCTACGGTGTCAGATCCATGGATCCCTTTACCGCACACTGGTCATACCTCCCTTTTCTTCTATGGTCGGATGGTGTGTTTCCCAACTTCTCCAACCGCCATGGATAACGAGCTACGGCTGTTTCCTCTGGCATCGCACGACGGTACGCCACCCCGCCTCTTTCTTCTACAACCAGTCGGTGTGCCGACCACCTCCTTCACCCATCATGGCTTCGGATGCGGTCGGTCGGTGTCAGCCGCTCCACTGACCACCATAGCTTAGTGTTATGACCTCCTCTTGCGGCATGTGATGGGGCGCCACCTCCATCATAGTAGGTTGGTGCCGCCGCATCGACAATCTTCCCTAGAGAACGCAAGGGAAGTAAGGTAGTGGATAGACCCAGCCAATTTCATTATGCCTGCACCGTCTGCATTAGCTAGTAATCATTAGGGATTATTAAATGGTTTAATATTCACATTAAATTAACAAAAACAAATCCATACCTCACGAATGATGAAGAAAACTCACGTTTGAGGAAGTGTTTTGGTGTTCTACATCCACCGCTACTAGCCCGCACGACGTTGCTCGATCATTGATCTTTGATTCGGGGTTTCAGTGTTTCTCTTCACTGTTTTCCGGAACCAGCTCCATCCTCCAAGGGTTTGGCATCTCACCACATTGTCCACACTTGGTTTCTTGGTGAAGCAGTGCTGATACCTTCCCCCATAATCTATATAAATAGTATAGGGGGAGTGTGGCTAACTCTCATGGGATTTATAAGGTTTCATTAATTATGAACCTTTCAAATTCCACAACGACGTTGTTACTTTAGATTGAATGGTCAATCCATTTATTGGCTTGACACATCCCTGGTCCCACATCATCTCTTGTCCGTTGGAGGAAATGAAAGAAAATAAAAATACAAAGTTACTTTATTTATTCTTTTAAAAAGTCACGAAATATAAAATTCTCTCTAGACCTACTGCAGTCGAATTGAAGTCTCCCTTAAGCAAATCCTAGTGCTGCGGATTCAACCATGCCCTCTGTATTTTAATTTGAGCACCAGTTCAAAATATAGAAAATTTCGCTCATGTAGTTACTGAACGTACATTAAATATTTTATAAATTCATTCCAGGAACACCGGGCCTCTCAATCACACGCCGCCAATTTTTACAGACTCATAATAATTTCATATAATTAAAAAATATTACATGGAACATCTGGGTCTTTACATTCTCCATACCCTAGGTATTTTCATCCCCTAAGGACACAACATATACTAAGAAAAAAATTGGGGTAATGAGCACAAATCTGAGCCTCCCACTCCCAAGTGCTCTCCTAGAGGTTCCTATACTTCCAATGAACGCGCACCAGAGGTATCGACCAACCACGAAGGACTCGCTCCTGTCGATCCTCAATACTCATTGGAACCTCTATAAATGGAACCCCATAATCGATTTTCAGCACGCCGTGGTCGATGACGTGAGATGGGTCATGATCGTATCTCCTCAACTAGGATATGTGGAAGCTGTCATGAACCCTCTCCAACTACAGTGGTAGTGCCAAGATATATGCCACCTCACCTATCCTCTGAAGTATCTGAAATGGTCTGATAAACCTTGGTGATAACTTCTGCCTCGTCCAAATCTCTGTAATACTTATTGAGGTAAGACTCACAAGAATACATGGTCCCCCTCCTGGAACTCCAAAGGTCCCCATCTACTGTCAGAATAAGACTTATGCCTACTCTGTGTAGTCTTCATCCACTCCTGGATGATCTACACCATCTTAGTGGTAGCCCATACCAACTCTAGACCAATAAGTGTTGACTCCCATGGGGTTTTCCAGCATATAGGTGATCTCCAAGGTCGACTGTATAGGGACTGAAATGGTGCCATACTAATGGTGGAGTGATAAATGTTGTTTTATCAGAACTCCATCAAGGGAAAGTGATCATCCCAATTGTGGCCAAATTCTAGGACATAAGCTCAAATCATATACTCCAGTGTCTGTATGGTCCGCTCTATCGGACCATCCATCTGATGATGAAAGGCGGTGCTTAAACTTAGCTGGGTCCCAAATGCCTCCTATAATCCTTTCCACAATCAGGATGTGAAACATGCATCATGGTAATAGATGATCGTCGATGGAATCCCATGAAGTCGCACAATCTTCTGTATGTAGAGGTGTCCTAAGCCCTCTATTGATTCCTACTCTCAGATAGGTAGGAAGTGGGCCGACATGGTGAGTCTATCAATGATCACCCTTATAAAATTATTTCCCTTGGACATACATGGAAAACCTATCACAAAGTCCATGAAAAAACCATCCAAATTCAACTTTGACATCTCTAGTGGTTGTGCTAATTTGGCTGGAACCTGATTCTCAGCCTTCACTTGCTGGAAAGTGTGGCATTGAAAAACAATCTCTCCCACTACTTTATTCTTCTATCGACACCAGTGCTGATGTCGGATGTCATGGTACATCTTCGCCTCAATAGGATGTACATCCAGAGGGGACGTATGGAACTCCCTCAAAAACTCCTCCCGTAGCATCACTGGTACAATGGTATGTCCTCTCAAGAGGATGACGTTCTCCCCACTATCAGAAAATCCATCAGGTTCCTGACCTGAGGATATCTGAGAATGTCAAGCTTCTCAGTTAATGTCCCCAAGATGTGCCACCCTGACTCTGTGAAGGAGTGGGGGAGTTACTATCATTGACTAGAGGTATGTTTCTCCATCTCTATCCATGAAGGATATCTGCAACGCATCTTGATGCTCAGTTGCCTCACTCAGCAACTGCAGACCAGACCTCCTACTGAGTGCATTTGCTACCACATTCCCCTTCCCAGGATCATAGACTATCTCGAAGTCATAGTCCTGGGGGAACTCTAGCCATCGCAGCTATCTCAGGTCGAGGTCATTCTGAGAGAAGATATACTTGAAACGCTTGAGATCAGAGTAGACTATAAAACATTCTCCCATCTAGTAATGTCGCCACATCTTCAAGGTGAAGACCACTGCTTCTAACTCCAGGTCAGGGGTTGCATAGTTCTACTCATGTTACCTTAGCTTCCATGAGCCATAGGCGATCACGACTCACTCCTACAACCGGACACACCCATGTCTGGTCCTTGATGCATCGCAGTAGACCACATACCCAACACTTTCTTTTGGTAGCCTCATGATAGAGGCACTCGTCAGTCTCTGCCTCAGCTTCTGAAAACTCTACTGGCATCTCTCCATCCATACGAAGGTTTTTCATTTCATATTCAATGATAAAAAGGGTGTCGCAACTCAGGAAAAGTTAACCATGAATATATGGTAGTATCCAACCAACCCCAGGAAGCTCATCACCTCTATCACACTTTTGGGTGGCTCCCAAGAAAGTATAGCCTCTATCTGCACTGGATCCAGTACAACTCCATCCTTCGAGATAACGTGTCCTAGAAAGTGGACCTCTCATATACAAAACTAGAAATCTGATATCTAACCATAAATATAGTGCTCTCAGAGTGTATCCAGAACTATCTGCAGATGATAGGCATGCTCCTCCTCCGTCGATGAGTATATCATGATGTCATCAATGAAGTCCAGCATAAACCGATCATGTTATGGATGAAAATCCTGTTCATGAGTCCCATGAACATTATTGGGGCACTGGTCATGATGAATGTCATAATAAAGAACTCATTGGGTCCATACCGACATCTAAAGGTCGCTTTATGAACATCCTCATCTCGTACCCTATGTTGATGATAACCTGATCTGAGGCCTATCTTTGAAAACTAATGAGCTACCTTCAGCTAATCAAAAAGATCATCAATCCTCAGAAGTGGATTCTTGTTCTTCATGGTCACCTGGTTTAGGCACCGATAGTCCACACAGAGTCTCAGACTCCCATCTACCTTCATGGAAAACAAAATCGGGGATGCCCATGGAGAAACACTGGGCCTTATGAGCCCATTCCTCTGAAAGTCCTACAACTGTACCTGAAACTCAGGATGCTCTGCAGGAACCATTCAATATGCTGGTGTAGTTATCGGTGTCTTCCTAGGGTATAGTTCGATGTAAATGACTACATTTATATGTGGAGGTAGTCTTAAAACATCATCATGAAAGACATCAGCATATTGGTCCACCACTACAGGACATCTTGGACTCTGAACATCTACTACTCCGAGGGTAAGGCTAGCCAACTAGTGTGTGATCGGCTGCACCCTCCACTTGGTAATTCCATCATATGATACAAAGGTTTACTTCTCATAGGTGAAGGAAAACCTAGTCCCATCCTCGCAGGCACACCGCATTTTGCGCATAAAATAGTTAATCTGATTATAGACTGTGGATAACTAGTCCAAACCCAAGATGATTTTGTAAAGCCTCGACCACACAACTAGAAGATCCCAGCAGAAGCTCTGGCCTCCTAGAGTAATCTCACACTGCCAACACTAGTGTGTAATCATTGAATCCCCTCCCATATGAGTCTCTAGACTTAAGGATCGAGCCAAAAAATCCACTGAAATCTATGAGATCTGAATGATGGTTGTGGAAATAAAAGTGTGACTGGAACCTGTGTCTATAAGTACTGCATATAACGTGGAGGAGACGAAGATTGTACCTATAATATTCTCCAGACTGCCATGTTCATTGACCTTAACTACCTAGAGTGGAGATCATTCTTGTCCACCTGCTCTCTATGGTCAGGGTGGACCACCAGGAGGCAGTGGCGGTAAAACCTAGAATCGTCACCAACCTCCTATTTCACGGCCAACTCTTCTACCATGTCCACCTTCTACCTACGGACCTCCCTGATCGAATCATTTCCTCTAACATAGTAGTCCCTTGACAATCTGCTGGTCATCTGTATAATGGTTCGGGTAGTCACAAGCCATGTGACCCTACCCCCGCATGTGAAGCACTGCCTACTCCTTAGCTGCCCTCCTCTATCTCATGAGCCCCGCACCACTGACCCTTTTTCCTGTGGTCTTTCACCAGAAGTCATGGCCTACTTGGGCCCCTTAATCATCCGTCTACTACCTGCTACAGATGAATCTACTACCAGAAGTATGGTGGTTGATATCGCGGTTGGTTCCTCATCATCTAGAAATCTCTCCACCAAAAGGGATAGCTCTTGCGCTCTAGCCTGCGTCGGTATGCTAAGAGATATCATCGATGCTCTGACCTCCCGTTGGTGTCCCTCCTCAAAGGTCCATGACCTGAATAAAAGGTCTCGTTCCATTTCAGTGGAGTAAGAGGAGATATCAGTGAACCTCACTGAGTGCTGGCCCAGATTCATGCTGGTAACTGTAAGTGCAGTAGCTCCTATATACGCACAGAACCGATGGTCACTAGGATGAACTCTACCCTAAAAATTCCCTTGAAGTCCGCCCATATGAGGTTCATCTCATTGTGTATCTAGAGAATCAATCTCCAGTATCTCCCTGCTGCTACCTAAAAAATAATAGCTACTAGGATCACCATAAGGTCGACTAGGGTCCCAACCTGGTAGAAAACTCTGAATATAGCCTCCAGCCAGTTCTTAGTAGCCTGAAGGTCCGTCTCTCCTCGAAACATCGGTGGCCTCTGCCACTGAAACTCGTGAAACTTGCTCAGTCGGCATGCACCCTCTACTAGTGGGGCTGGTGTAAATGGCCTCCCAACAGGTAGTGGTGGTGCTGGTACACCACCCAAAGGTGTTATCACCATAAGAGGTCCCTGCACTGAGGCCACATCGCTCGGTGGGATGTCATCGCGTACCCTCCCAGAAATCCTGGCTGGCTGTCTATGTGGCGACATCCTAAAAGAAAATAGGTTTTCGATCGTCAATAAGTTATACCTACTGAGCTAACTCAAGGAGATTATAAGATTTTTTTTCAAAAACACATGCAATCTGTGTTCTTGTGCACTGAGTCAGAAATCAGAATTCTGGGTCCTGGTGTATGGATACGTCGTCCACCACACCAACTCTGGATTCCCCAAATTGAAAACCACACTCATAAAACTTAACACTATTGCCATATAGAAAATATCATATTATTAGTTCTTCGATAGAATCGACTCCTCTGATACCACTTTGTCACGAGCCGTCCCTCGAGGCCCATGTCGGGACTACACCAAGCCCACCTTCCGTAAGCCATGGGTTGGTGAATAGCACAGAAAGATGTATCCCAAAAACGGGTAGGCATTACCTTTTAACCTATACAAACTCACAGTCCTGGAACACAATGAGAAGAAACCACAAAGTAATCTACTATAGTAAAAGTGTGCTGAAAGTAAAGGGTACAGAATAAAATCCCATCTGAAAAGTAGAGGTACAACTAAAAAGTAAAAATACAAATGAAAAATGAAAACAGCTCTTGGATTGCCCACTGAGGGTCCAACCTGAATGGTAGGTACAACTCAAAATCAGTAGTCCTTGCATCACATCATGCCTAATGGTCCACCTCTGAGCATCATCCAGTCTGGCTCCATCAACCTTGATCAATATTTTTCGTCGTCTTCACAAGACAAAACAAGGTGCGGGCGTCGCCCATGTAGGGATGAGTATAATGATGCTCAGTGGGGACCCCGATACCCCTGTAGGTCTCCTAGAGTTCCATGAAGAAAAAACTTCAAAGTAATACTTCTAATATACTTAGTTATATGCACATACATATACCTATGTCATCATGATATACTCATCTCATGAATGAGGGAAAAATACCACAAAGGTAACACCGTAAAGGTAGAAGTACCACATAGGTAACACCACTGAGATAGAAGTACCACACAGGTAACACCACGAAGACATCACCACTAAGGTAGAAGTACCACATAGGAAACACCACTAAGTCAACACCACGAAGGTATAAGTACCATAGAGCTAACACCACAAAGTTAGAAGTGCCACACAGGTAACACCACGAAGATAGAAGTACCACACATGTAACACCACAAAGATAACACCACCAAGGTGAAAAAACTCAACTCACAATCATGTACAGATTAAGTACAGAAGTACATATGATTAGTCATAAGCTAGATAATCTTATTCTATTAAGAGCACTGTTGCTAACTCACAGATGATCGATAGGAACTAAATCCTGCTGATCCACACATGATTTGACCCACATAGGATCAGTATGCGCTGACCCACATAGAATTGCTGAGAGATGACCAACATAGGATCGCTAAGCGCTGACCCACATAGGATCTGATAGAAGCTGACCCATAGAGGATCGATAGATGCTGACCCACATTGGATCGATGTATGCTGACCCACACAGGATCAATGTTCCATCATCATGTTACAGCCTGCCATGGGATTTCTCGCACCCAGTGCGCTCGAGCTCCATAGAAACTACCCCTCAATATATCGGTCATACCTAGAACAACACTATGCTCCAATAAAGATTAACCCAAAGGATTTTCATTGTATACGAGTCCCAATGCGATAGAGGGTGCGTCAATCGGACGCCCGGTCAGTGATTTATAAGTGTTTTAGTTCCAAGGGCCCGGTTGGATTCATGTTTGATCCAACCCAGCCATACTCCAACTGTCTCCAAAACACAATTGGAGTATAAAAAAAGGACCATCTAACTCATTGGGTCCTAGTGCCATAGACGGTTTGTCAAAAGAATGTCCAGTTCCCAAGATATGGCCCATTTTAGTGTTTATGTGCCCGGCCCGACCCAGCCAGACCATCCCAACCTAACAGGATCCGGGTCCGACCCGGCTTGGATGGTCCATGATGGGATCAAACCAGACCATGAGGGGGTGGACCAGACTATAAGGGGTTCGTCGTGCAAGCACGAGGGGGGGGGGGGGGGGGGGGTCCCATTCGGAAGGCAAATCGGCATCACCTTAGGTGATGCCAGGTCACCTGCAGGACCCTCTTCGGGTCCCACAACCGCAACAGTGTGCTGGTCACACCACCCTTCTCTTCCTTGGCCGGCTGGCTTTGCAACCACCACCTCCAGCCGTCGCGGCTAATGAACCATTTTCGGTTCCTCCAGCGGCGCAGGATGACGCACTGCCCCACTCCCTCATTCCATAACCGGCCAGCGTGTCAGCCTCCTCCTTCCTCTAACACGACCCCTTTAACACCAGTGGTGCGCGACGGTGTGCCACAACTCCCCTACATCCGGCTAATGTCGAACGCTCTGTTGACTTCCGTAGCTTAGTTTCTTGACCTCCTCTTGCGGCGTTCGATGGCGTGCTGCCTCCATCATAGCCGGTAGGTGCTTCCACGCTGACGGTCTTCCACGGAGAATGTAAGGGTAGCAAGGTAGCGGAGGGTATGAGCTGGGTTCATTAGGCCCGTACCCTCTACATTAGCTTGTAATAATGAGGGAGGATTAAAGGGTTTGATATTAACATGAATTTAACAAAAACAAATCCCTACCTCAAGAACGATGAGGAACACCCACAATTGAGGTAGTGGGTTGGTGTTCGGTATCCCCCGCAACTATCCTCAAATGACATCGCTCGATCATCAATCTTTGGTTTGGGGTTTTTCTTGTCGTTCGTCAACACTTGCTGGAACCAGCTACATCCTCTACGGGTTTGGCGTCTTGGCACATTGTCAGCACTTCGTTTCATGGTGAAGTGGTGCTGATACCTTCCCCCAACCTCCATAAAATTAAGAGAGGGGGAGGGTGTCTAACGATGGTGGGATTTATGAGGTTTAATTAATTAAGGACCATCACAATTCCACAACGGTGCTGTTACTTAGGAATGAAAGTTCAAGACATTTATATTCATGACACGTCGTTGGTCCCATGTTACCACATGTCGATTAGAGGAAAAGAAAGAAAATAAAATAACAAAGTTATTTTATTTATAATTTTAAAAAGTACCAAAATATATCTTTTTCCAGACCTACTGCGGTCGAAGTAACTCCACACTTAAGAAAATCTCAGCACTATGGATTCAATGGTGCACTCAGATTTTTAATCTGATCACTGGTTAAAATTTTAGAAAGTGACGCTCACACGTTTACTAAATGTACTTTAAAGAAAGTTCAGAAATTTATTCCTGACATACTAGGACTCAGAATCATGCACTATCAATTTTCAATGATTCATAATAGTTACATATAATTGAAAAAAATAAATGGAAAATCTCGGTCTTTAAATTTTCTATATACCTTAAATTTTTTTAAAAAAATGTGCTATTTTTTTAGAAACTATATTTTCATATCCATTTCTAATAATATTTTTTCATTTTCTTGAATGTTCAATCAGAGTGCTTGATTTCATATCTTTTCATTCATCTTTACCTGTGAGTAATCTATTTTAATTTGAGGCCAAATTTCAGGTATAACTATATTTTTTCATATAATGAATTTACACGATTAGTTAATCTCTTATTTTATTGGGTTCTAAAATGATACCTAAATTGTTAAGGATTTATGGAGTTATTACATCTCCCATAATGAATTTATTTCATTTCAATGCTTTAAATTTTCTTTTATGAGGAACACATAAATTTTTTTAATTATAATGGAAGAAGAGCCTAGAAATATATATACCCCCATTCAATTGGTTAATGTTTTATATATCATATGATCGTTATTATTTGGAATGTTACAACTATATTAGTCTATTTTTCATTCTCGTTAAAGATATAAGGACATTTTAAAACAATTTAATATGGGGGTATGATGTAGTTAACATTTTCCATTAACTTATTCATAGGAATTATGTGGTTATTTATTCTATAATGTTTTTGTCCTTGGTGATGAACCTTGACATATGTTTATGGTTAAATGCCTTATGTTTTTACTACTTTTTATTATTATCATGTTGTCCAAGATCATATGATATTTTTTATATTATACCAAGATTCTTTGTGATGGTGTACAATCCTTCAATTTGTCATTCCATGTGAATTATTTTTATTCTCATGATATCTCCACCCATGTTTATACTTTTAAATCCTCACTAGGCTTAATGTATCACCCCTTGTTTTCTATATATTCCTCCGAATACCCCATGTAGTTATAAGAGTATAGTGAGATATAGGAAAAGGTAATGAGGAAGGGAATAAAATATTATATAGTTCCTTCAAATGATTGGTATTATTATTTTAATTTCTCAAATACTTTGGACCTATATATTTATAGCAGTGTTTTTTTAATTTCTATGTCTAAAATGATTTATTATAATTTTTATCGAATTTTGGTCATTGTAAGTAACCAAACATAAATAAATATAAGATGTTTTTTTTCATATTATGAAAGAAATAATTGAGTTATCTTTTGTGGAAAAAATTATTTATAATGATTAAGTGAAATTTGTTTAATAATCATATAGGGTTGTATGTTTATTCTTAACATGGAGTCCTTAATATTATATAAAAATGTCTTGTAATGAAATCTGGCCATTTAAATTATCATAATCAAGTGCATAAAATTTATTATGGAAAATATTGTGCTACTATAGAGATTAAAATGATTCATGGAGTGTAAAAAAATTAAATATAATGACAATAGGTAAATTCAAAATGAAAACACATCATTAAAGGGTGAAAATGTTGAAATTTTTCAAGAGACATAAAGATAATGAATACAAATTCTGTGTTAAATTTTACATATATTCATGATGAGTATATATTAAATATTTTTAATACATTTGGAAATCCATGAGAATGAGTTTGTCAAACAACCAAAATCCCTAATTTTTTTCAAATGAGATTATAGTTATAAAATGAAACCATGAGGTACAATGAGTTTTCACATTCTTGGAGTTTAAATATAAAAAATGGGAAGGCTAGAAATAGAAAGTACATGGATATTCATATATAAAATGAAATTAATTTTCAATAAATTGTGAAAATATATAGTTATCTCCATCCACATTGAAATCATTAATAGGATGTCATGAAATGACTATTTGTTTAAAGCACATATCATTAATAAAAAACCCAACCATTCCAAAAGCAACTAAAATCTTATTATCTCAATGATAATCCTATAAAATTTTCAATGTAAAATATTATGCTTATATAATATCCTTTTAATACCCACAATAAAATTCCCTTCGAAATATTGAAATACATATATTTGGAAAAAAACCCATATAATTTTTTTAAAAAAATAAAAGGAATATAATTGCCTTTGCAACAACACTTGGGTTTCGACTTGATTATTAGAATAAAATATTTACACCACATAAATTAATCATTTTACTAAGACATATACATGTAATCATATATCTCTAGATATATATTGGTATGGAAGGTTTACAGTGTGCCATCAGTTGCAATCTTGGAGTTCCCAATGTGAATAAATTCAATAAGCATTTGTTGTATTTCTAGGAAAAATAGGTTCATTACCAATTTATTCCATAATAATAGCCTATATAAAATGTATGATGAATCAAACATGAAAGATTATGTCATGATCTATATAATTACATTATCTAATATATGTATGTTACCTTAATATGAATAGAAAATAACTTGAAACACTAACTTAGTATAAGTATGTTTAAATATAGTCACTACTACTAAACTTTATGGAACCTTAAGAATTATTGATGGTAAATATGTGGTTTTAGGATTCCAAATCAAAAAATATAGTTTCATCAATAGAATACTGAGGATTTAATTATCTAATTTCTCAAACATAGACATTGTAATAACAATATCCATGTAAATAAAATTGTGAAGTATCAGTGGGAACAAAAGTTCAATATACAATCCCAAGTAGCTTCATTCTGTGTCAACCACAAAATTTTTCTTTATTAAAAATATACCACATTATAATTCATTAGGTCAAATCCATTCAATATTAAGTATTACCAAAAATTAAAATGACCAATGAAATCTAAAGTTGTAAAATTCCTTGAACTAATAGGAGGAAAGCTATCCATAAATATCTTTTTGGTTATCAACAACACTAGTCTAATTGAAGGATCATGCAATAAAAATTTGGGTTCTTATAAATATAGATTAAATTTTCAAGAACATGCATTATATATTGTCTAGGTACTAATCCATAGATAACCCCCTATTTATATATATTATATCATATCACATTTTTTCATCAACCCTTGAGTATATTTTATATGGTATAACCTATTTAATAATATCAGTGCTATTCTTGAGTTTTTGTGATCTTCCATACACTAATCAATGAATATTTATTTGTTTTTTATATTTTATTACTATATTAAAAGTTATTAAATATTTTATTTATTTTCTATATGGATATAGGTGATTTTTATGATCTATATATTTTCCCCATATGTTTGTGTTTGTGTTCTATTTTCCTATACAACCACATTCCAAATGAGGACGGTCATCATAGAAAATTAAGGAAAATAAAAAATTCACATTGGAATTGAAATTATTGGAGGTCAAATCATACCATGATGGATAATATTTCCTCTCATGAGACTCTATTCAATATTGAAGTCGTATTCAAGAGATCTTTTTTAGTAACCAAACCAGTTACCCTTATTGTGAAAGTGGTCGATTGATGCCTTGCATGGAGGTGAAATTATATATTTATAGAAGGATATCCATACTAATTTATGATGGGGTCTCCATATACCCTATGATTGGTTAGTTATTCTCCAGTTTAAAGTCACACAACCAAAACCCTATAATTTATCACTATCTAGGAAATCTATTGTTGTATTGGAGTTGGGATTGAATCCATGAGAATGGATGCTTATATATCTCTTTTAAAGGAATAAATACCCAAGTATTTTGATTAATTTTAATGAGTCACTTAATAAATTTTATGGTCATATGAAAAGAAAAATTGTGGTTCCATTTAAGGACATATAACCATGAATGATGAAGTTCTATTTGTGGTCATTCATTTAGGACATAATAAGACCATTTTAACATTATGTATATAGGATCTAAGAAGTTCCTTTAAAGGTATTAATCTAAGAATATCTTGTCATTTTTTTATTTTAATATAACTATGATTGATTCTGAGTAGCTTGGAGGAATGAAAAATTGGCTCTTAAGAGAAAAGAACCAATAAACATTTAGTGTGGGATTCACACTTGAGTTTTATTTTATGGGTTTTCTTGAAAATCATTTTGGTGAATGTAGATTAGGGATTACACTACTATAGAAGCCCATTATTATAATGGATCATTCATTAGACAAGGTTGGATGAGTAAGGAGTTGAATATGCCTATAGTGGACATGGTATTATTTTAGAACAATTCCAATTAGGTTAGCGGATGGGGTTGATTCCAACAACCATCCACTAGTCCTCAAAAAATAGATATACCAAATTATCGATGAACTACATGATAGAATATATCTGATGGTTATTCTTAATCAAAGAATAAAACCAAGTAAGATCTATTAAAGGATTATTAATTCACATTTTGAATGGAATAAATTATCTAAAATAGAGAATATTGAAGTGTATAAAATAATATTGTAAATCAAGAGTCTATGTAGGTTTCAGGTGTAAAAAAATCATTTTTATGTTTTTGAAAAAGGTAAAAGGGTGTCTGGAAGATCATATAGTCCCTTAGAGATAATAGGATTATATTTAGTTTGGGTAAGGTAAAAATGTGATTGTAGATACTAGGTTCTAATTTTGTGAAAGTCAGGGGCAAAAGTGTTGACTTTGAGATGGATCATAATTACACCTTGAAAAAGATTTGTAATTCATGAGAGATGACACTTTCCATGTTCACATGAGGTAGATTGTAACACCCCAAGGATTTATAAATTAATTAATATTTAATGAATGAAACACTGAGTCTCTACCAAACACCAGTTTGTTTTAAACTATCCCGTAAACATAATCTTTCCACCTCTGGGATTTCAATTTCGAAAAACTAACATACACAGTTGTGTTCAGTATGATATTTAGAGTTTGATAAGACATACAATTTTTAGTGAATAGTAACATACCCATATAAATAGATATATTAACAGTAATATTACCCTTATGAATAGTAAATCATATTATTATTTTATTTTATTTATTTTTTAAGATAATGAGATCTTGATTAATTTTTTCAAGGTGATATAAAACAAATATTAGATTTAAAATTGTTATTTTAAGAATAAATTTTGAATTTATTTAACAAATAAATTATTCATATTTATAATTTTTTTTCAAAATATGGTGTTCATTTTTCCATTATACACATCAAATAATGGTTAGGGTTAATTTTTGGTAATTTTTGAAATACTTGAATTTTTGGTGAATAGTGAAATTTGATAATTTTCAAAATATGCTGAATAAATGAATTTTGACATCATGCATGAGTCATGGATGATATAAATGAAAATTGTTTTTAACTTAAATGAACATATTACTATTTTTGGACACAATTTTAAAATTATTGGTTCAATTTGGTAAAATAATAAAATAATGGGAAAACCCTCCCCTCCTCCACTTTAAAACCCCCCTCTCACTCCCTTTTCTTTCATGTTCATTTCATTAATTATCATTCCTCACATCCCATTATCCAAATGATTTTATAATTATAGTAACATTAATGTCATGGAATTTTATTATTCTAATGGAATATTTCATCATCATCACTCTTTCCCCATCTTATATTAAAAATGGAAACATCTTCCAAGATATGTTAATTTATCACATTCAATAATGATGGGTTTTCAATTTCTATTAACATGTAATATTTTGGGCATGGAATAATTTTTATAGTTGAACCAGATCATAATATATATATATACTATTTCATTTTTTGGAATCATTTTTTTATAGATGGTATTAAATTATAAAACAAAATTAGTTTGTGTTGATTGAAAAAACCTCCAAATTAATACAAGAGTTTATCATAATTTTTTTAATTAATTCATCCCCTCCCAAAATAGAAAAAAGATTTATATGATCATTTTAACATCTTGATTATAATTGATAACTCATAAATTCATTTTTTTAATTCGATTTCCATTTTACATGAACTTCCATACATGTATACAAATGCACTGATCATGAAAACTAATGAAGTAAGCATTCAGAAATGATGTTTTTAAATATATTAACCCATAAAATGATAATTAATGATCTTAATAAAATTATACTAGATAAAAAACATGTCTAATATCATCTTAATTAAGTTATTAATAAGTCTAATTTCATATTAATGGATTTTATGTTCAAGAGTGGGACATATCCAGATATAAGGTAAGCGTTTTCTACCTGAACCTCTATTTTCATTCGGATTACTCTCATTATCTACTTACATGAATTAAATAATTATTTATTCATATTTAATCTTCATAAATTCCATTTTAATGTTATATATATGTGTAATAGCCATAATATGACTTTCATTTATGGGTAGTTATATATATTATACAATATCTTTGAAAAATTCTCCCTAAAATACAAGCCTGATACAAGGGAACTATATAATCTGTTATTGGCAACCATTGTATTTCTAAAATCACTCATTTTATTATAAAAACACAATCTTATGTCATGTATTGTTTTATAAAAATATTTTTTTAAATAACTCTTATTTTCAATGTAAAATTGTATTTACTTCATGAATTACATGAGGATTTTATAAGAGTATCTTCATGAATTTCAACCCTCCTCTTGATTATTATGTATTATTGGGATTAATATTATATGATATCACCTACCATAATTAATTAAATGTATTATGATTAGTTTGGATGTGGATTTTCTATCTTAAAACTATTCACCAAATTACTTCAAATATTTAATGTTTTTTCATAATGGTTGGGGAAAGTTATTTACATTTCATATATTAGATTCAATATGAATGTATATGTAATTTATGTTTATCTGTGTTCATAGGATGAATGAATTATACTTATAAAGTGTCGAGCGGGGAAATTTATAGGCCATTAGTGCATTAGTAGCTCCCATGAGACAAACTAGAGTCTTGGCATGAGGCCTTGACTGTATGGTTATTTATGGTCTTGGTAAAAGGCCCAAACATTAATGTTATGATGTCCAACATTTTTAAGGAACTAAATGTATAACTGAAGATATGTGGATGTTTTCAAATGAATTATTATCTTATATTTCATTTGAAGTTGTAATGTTGAAATTATGTATTTATCTTTCTTACAAAGCTAAAAAAATACTCGGACATTCAGGATAAATATTTCTGGTTTATATGAAAATGTAGTAAAATAAGGCAATGGCTCTGGGAAACTAGGGTTGGGTCCTTATAGTTGGTATCAGAGGAGGTTTAGTAGAAAATATAAAAACTATATTTAGAATACATAGATTCGAAAACAAAACCCTAAGATAGTCTTTATGGATAAAAATAAATGAACATCAAAGAATTTTTGTAAGGAATGGATTATGTGGTTCATTCTATAAAATACATCCCTATTTGGATACTATAAGAGAATGTGGTTCTGAAACATGTGTACATAGGAGTAAAAACTTTAAAAAGGAGTTTCGGGCTTGACCCGCGCTATCCTTTAAGAATACAATGGGCCTTACTACACACCTAGTTGGACACTCCCAGGGGATATGCTTAGAGTAATTCAGATTTTAATTACAAAACATTATGAATGATTTAAATATAAGTTTGTTCTCAAAGGAACCATATTTATGATTATGATATAAGATATGAAATTGATTTTAATTTATGCTAATTATTTTTCTATGTTCAGATTATACATTATGATTCATAATCTAATCTAGTGTATTCCATTATTTAGAAATGGTGACTAGTGGAAGGAATGGAAACCACATGAACATGTGTATTATATGTTTGGATTTTCATCAAATGAAAGATAATGATTTCATCTCGGGTACAAGAACTGGTTCTTAGAAACTTATAACTACACTGGGACTACACACTTAGGTTATTAACAATAACCTTACCCGTATAGAGCATCCAGATCAAAAACATGGAAGAGATATGTTATACCACTTTTTGTGACAACAACCTCTATCATTTAAGGGGACTGGAAACCCATTTTTAGTAGAGTGGTGGATATGTTACTTAGAGAAGATATTTCTCACTTTGGGAAGAAACAAAAGGGAGAAGGTTTTCGTGGCTGTGTATCATCTATTGAAAGACGTTGATCTGTGGTGGTCATTGTTTCAAAACAGAAAATATGAGGATGAGATTTAAAATATAGAAAGAAGGAATTTTAAGGAAATTTTCCTAGAGGAATATTTTCCCCACAAACAACAAGTGAATTTAGAACGACGATTCTTGAATTTAAGGAAGAAGGAGGATGAGAATGTTTCCAGGTATGAGGAAAGGTTTACAATGATGGAAATGAATTCCACGGAATACATACATAATATAAATAGAAATATTGATCGATTATTTGATGATTTAGAACCGTTAAATTGAAGTTCACTAGTTTCCTATAATTTCTCATCATATAAAGATATTGTATCATGTGTTATAAAGATATAAAAGGAATTATCTACTCCATATGACGTCAAAGTAAAGCTAGAGAATAATAGGACTGATGAAAACTATGGAAATGGAAATAAGGAAACAAAGAAGTAGGAGAAAGCTTAATTTCTACCCTATATTAATTGTGGGAAGAAACAACATGGTACTTACATAAAGGAAATGTGTGTTTGTTACATGTTTTGAGAAAAAGGCCACCATTATCTTGATTTCAAGGGAAATAAAGAAGCTGCCAATGATCAATGTTATAATTGTAAATATATGGTAAATTATGCACATGAATGTCATAATCATCAAGGAAACATCCCCAAAAGAAGGTGAACGGAGTGAGGACATACTTATGTGGTAATAACTGCCAAGGATGAAGTTTCTAACGATGTGGTCGTAAGTACTTTAATAGTTTCTTCAAACTTGTTCATTGGTTTATTTGATTCTAGATCATCACATTCATTCATATATTCCTAGTTTTCCATGAAAATTAGCTATTTCCGATTTGATTTAATAAGGGGTTTTCAGTCAATACTCCTAAGGGAAATATCATTGCAACAAAGATGTGTCAGACATTCCCCATTATGTTATATAAATGTGCTTTATCTGTATATTTTATTATCATACCCATGATTGAATATGATATAATACTAATTATATATTTAGTTTAAAATTATGATGTGAAAATATATTTGAAGAAGAAGTAAGTTAAATTTTTATAAGATAATGTGGAATCTATTATCTTTAGGGAAGAAACATCACTATTTGATTCTAATCCATATTCACCCTTAGTAGCTCTGTTAAATTTAATTATTAGGGAGGATGATAACTCAAAATCTATGGTTGAGGAAGTCAATGTTAAAATCGAGGATGTACCTATTGAGCAAGAATATTTTGATGTTTTCCAGTGGATTTACGTAGAAATCCTCCAAAGTGGGAAGTTGAGTTCCTTATTTATTTAATTCAGGGATGAAGACTTATATCAAAGAATCATTATAGAACATACACTATGGAATTATAAGAATTGAAGAAACAACTATTGGAATTGAGCGATAAAGGCTTTAATCACCCTAGTGTTTCTCAACGGGGAGCCTCTGTTCTTTTAATTATGAAGAAAGAAGGATCTATGAGGTTCTTCATTGACAATAGAGAGATCAATGCTATAACAATAAAGAAAAAGTATCCCATACCTTACATTGATGATTTATTTAATCAAATTCATGGATCCTAATATTTTTTTATGTTTAATATTCAATCTAGATATTATATGTGTCATGTGAGGAAGGAATATATTACAAAGATAGCATTTCAAAAAGGAATGGGAATTATGAGTTTAATGTAATGCCTTTTAGACTGAATAATGCACCCTTTCTTTTCATGGATATATTATAATAGAGTTCTCAAATCATATCGTGATAACTATGTGGTGGTATTTATTGATGATATCTTGGTACACTCCAAAATCTAGTACGATCATGAAAATACACATCCTAGAGGATTCATGCAACCTATACCAATTTTTACATGGAAATAGATTGGCATAACCAGGTATTTTGTCACTAGATTACCCAAAACACCAAGAATGAATGATAAAATATGGATTATTGTGGATCGACTTACCAAATATGAACATGTCATCAATATAAGGGAGGATTTCCCACTCAAGCGCCTTGCACGACTCTATATCAATGAAATTATGATAATTTATGGAGCACTATTGTCAATTATGAATAATCATGTTCCATGATTTACATCGAAGTTATGGAAGATTATTTAGAATGATTTTGATATTGGGCTTCGTTTGAGTACTACTTACCACCCACAAACTGACAAGTAATCAGAAATAATGATCCAAAATTTAGAAGACATGTTGAGGTCATGCTCAATTAATTTTCAAAGTATATGAGATCAGTATTTACCTTTTTGGATTTTTCCTAAAATAATGGTTTCCATTCTAGAAATCAAATTCCACTATATAAATCATTTTATGGAAATATATATAATACACCAACATGTTGGGATGAAGTTGCTGAAATAATCAATGTGTGTCTAGAGATTGTGGAGGAAACAAAAGATAAGGTAAAGACTATTCAAACCCATATAAAAGAAGCTCAGGGAAGGAAAAAAAGAAATGTTGATAATAAAAGGATGGATTTGTGATTTCATATAGGAGATCTTGTTTTATTAAATGTATCTTCATTGAAGGCTGTTATAAGATTTGGGAAGAAAGGGAAATGGAGCCCTATGTACATTTGACCTTTAGAAATTGTAGAGAGAATTGGAGCTGTTTCATATCATTTCATAATTCCACCTAGAATTTCTAGAGTACAAATTGTGTACCATGTCTCATTTTTGAGAATGTACATGCCAGACCCCACCCATGTCCTCACTTCTGAATGTATAGAATTGGAACCTGACCTATCTTACGGTGAAGAGGCAATCCTGATTCTGGACACTAAAAAACACATGTTGAGGAAACAGATGGCTCAACTAAAAAATATACTTTTATAAAATCATAAAATCAAAGAGGAAACATAGGATCCTAAGGCGATTATGATGAATAACTTCCAAAATATTTTTATGTAGTAACATTCTATGAATTTCAAGGTTGAAATTTTTGTAAGGAGGGGAGAATGTAACACCCCAAGGATTTATAAATAAATTTAGTATTGAATGAATGAAACACTGATTCTCTACAATACACCACTTTTTTATAATCTATCTATTAAATGTAAATTTTCCACCACTCTGATTTGAATTTTGAAAAAGTGACATACAGAGTTGCATTCTGTAAGATATTTAGAGTATGATAAGACAAACTTAAATTTTTCTAAATAGTATCATACCATTATGAATAGTAATATGAATAGTAATATGACCCTTATGAATGGTAAATAATATTATTATTTTATTATCTTATGTTTATATGAAAATGAGATCTTGATTAATTTTTCTAGGTGATATAAAACAAATTATAGTTGGAAAATTGTTATTTTTCGAATAAATATGGATTATATTTAAAAATTAAATTAATAATATTTAGAAAATTATTTTTAAAAAATATAGTTCATTTTTGAATTCTTCCAATCAAAAAATGTTTAGTGTGAAATTTTGGTATTTTTTTAAAATACTCGAATTTTTTGGTGAATAGTGAAATTTGAGAATATTTGAAATATGCTAAATAAATGAGTTTCTTCATCATGATTGAGTCATGGGTAATGGAAATGACCATCGGTTCAAATTCACATGTACTAATTACTATTTTTGGTCACAAGAATCAACACCATTAGTTTCCTTTGGAAAAATAATAAAATATTGAGTAAAATAATGGGAAAACCCTCCTCTCCTCCACTATAAAAACCCTATCTCACTCGCTCTTCTCTTCACTCCTCTAAAGACTTTTTCCTTGTCTAAATTCTTCTAAAATATCCTCCCATGATCCCCCTCACGTCCATAATCCCTTGGTATCTTCATAAGACCAAATCCACTCCCCTATGGTGGCTCTCAACGAAGATAAATTAAATAAGTAAATTCCTCATTTCATTTGTTTTATTTTATATCAAGTTCCTTTCATTATTTTTATTTCCTCAAATCCCCTAATACAGATTATATGATAATTCCAGTACCTTACATGTACTAAAATTTCATTATTCTAATAGAATATTTCATCATAATCTCTCTTTCCTCCTCTTATATTAAAAATTGAAACACCTTCCGAGATGTGTGAATATATCACATACAAGGATGACGAGTTTTCAATTTATATTACCACATTAAATTCTAGAATGAAACTTTTTTATGGTTGAAATAGATCATAATGTTTGTAATATATCCTACTTAATGTTATAGAATCATTTTTTACACATGCTACTAAATTATTAAACAAAATGAGTTCGTGGTGATAAAAAAACCTCAAAATTAATTCAAGTGATTATCATTAAAATTTTATCTATTGATTCATACTCTCCCAAAGTAACAAAGATAATTATATAATCATTTATCCTTATGGGTTATCATTAATAACTCATATATTAAATTTTGTAATTCAATTTCCATTTTACATGAACTTTTATTCTCTTATATAAATGGATCGATCCTGAAAACTAATGAAAGAGAACTCACAAATGATGATATTGAATCTCATAACCCATAAAAATGACCATAAATGTACTTAATAAAATTTTAATAAATAAAATAAATGTCTAATAGGTTTTGAAATATGTTATTAATAGTCATCCTTTCATATTCCAGGACCTTAAGTTTAAGAGCGGAACATATCCAGATATAAGGTATGGTTTTTCCACTAGAACATCCATTCTCAGTTGGGTTACTATTATTCTCTACTTAACTTTATTAAATTATTATTCATTCCTATTTACTTCACATAAATTCTGTTTTAATGTAATATAGATTTTTACGAACCAGAATACTTCTTTCATTTATGTGGAGTTATATATTTTTAAATGGATCTTTTAAAATTTCATCCCAAAATACAGGCCATATTCAAGGAAATTTATCAAATTCTTACATATTTTCAAGGGCACTCTATTATATGTTTTTGGAAAATATTATCTTTATAAAATCACAAATTTTATTATGAAAATACTATCTCAATTCATTTGTAGTTTAATAAAAATACTTTTTCAAAGAACTCTTCTTTTCAAAGTAAAAGAGTATTTACCTCAAGAATTACTCGATGATTTTATAAGAGTATATTCATCTATTAAAACAATATTATTGATTCTTATTCATTATTATGTCTAATATTTTATGATATCATATACCATTTATAATTTAATGGTTTATTATTATTTTTAATGTTGATGTTCTATCTTAAAACCATTCACCAAATTATTTCGAATGATTGGTGTTTATGATTAATGTTCGAGGAAAGTTATTTACATTTCATATATTAGTTTTTATATGAATGTATATATTGGTTATGTTTATTCCAGTTTATATGAGGAATGAATAGGACATATTAAGTGTCAGGTGGGGCCCTATAAAACCCATTGGTGCATCGATAGGTCTCATGAGACAAACTAGAGTCTTGGCACGAGGCCTTGGAAATATTGTTTTTTATAGTCTTAGCATGAGGCCTCTATGGTATGGTTATGATTTTCCACATTATTCATCCCCTCATCATCAAACAACTAATTGATATTTCTTGTGGTTATTTGACTTTTATAATACCCATGATTATATTTTATTATGGAATTATTTATTCATCTCTTCTTCCTGCCATATTATGTTCATGTTTTGTTAAAGATTGTGTTTTTAGTTATTCGCCTTGCCTAATGTTTGTGATATCATTGGATTTATTGGAAACCCTTAATAATTGTTTATCTCACCCCAAAATTTATTTTTTTCAGGATGTGGAGAAGTATATTATGAATGAACTTTAGGGATAAACTAAGTGATATGGTTGGTTTCAAATGAATTTCTATCTTGTATTTATTTTCAGGTTATAATATTGAACTTATGTTTGTATATTTCTTCCAAAGGTACTAAACTACTCGGTCTTTTAGGATTAATATTCATTTTTTATATTCCAATGTAAGAAAATAAGGAAATAGCTTTGGGTAATTGGGTTCAGCTCCATTCATAACAGGACTCTCTAAATGGATTGGGAAAATTGGTTCCATAGTAGGCCTCTCTGAATGGTCTAGGTGAACTAACACCAAAGTGGGGCTCTATAGAAGCCATGAAAATATTAGTACCCTAGTGAGACAATCTATATAGCCCAATAAAATTGGATCCCTATTATGCCTCATGGAAGGGTCCTTCACCCTATCAATAGTGGGGCATGAGAAAGTTATCATTCAAATAATAATTTCTTTCAAAACCATTTAATGATATAAATATATAGAATCACCAATATTCCACTTACATTTTGTCTTGAAGAGTCACCTAAAGGTGAAATCGATAGTTGGTAAAAAAACATTATTTTTGTCATGGACTTTTGGAAATACGGATTTGAATCCCCTAAAAAGGGAGTTATGGGGGTAATTTTATAGGAAAAAGGAGGTAGATTATCCTTGATGGTATTTTAACTATAAAAAAAACTTTTAAATCTATAACATGGTTAATTTTTGAGATGTTAGGTACAATTATGAGGGTGGATGAGGGAAGGATAGGCATGAAGAGGCTAGATGTGAGGTTGGTAGGATGAGAGGCATGAGGTAAGAAAGGTCGAGCATGAGGCAGGGTGTGAGTCACATCATAAATGAGGATACAACATGAAAGAATATAGAATGATGTTTGATTCCCCTTTAAAAATTTTAAAATACCCATTTCATATTCATCTATGAAAGGCATTGTGTACTAAAAATTCCCCTCTAGAATTTGATATATTTTTGAATGGGGATCTAATTATGAGGAAAATGGGACTGAAGTTTGAAAATGGATTCATGATGGTAATTTTCACATAGGATGAGGAGGTAGGGTGTATGATTTGGTTATAAAAGAGGTGTGGTCATAACAGATGATAAATGCATACATGCCACGACAATGTTGGACTAGCGTATCATATATTACTAGTAACATCTATACAGATGTGAGATTTAGTCAAAGTCTTCACTCAATCTATGTATAGGGGAAACCATTATTTATATAACACTTATTATCATCTAGCTGATCCCTATATTTTTTTGTATTCTATTCTGAGTGACTCCATCACACACCTTACTCCTTGTAATCCTAGGTGCTTCTAGATTTTGTTTAGCATTGGGATTCCATGATTTAGAATTGGATTGAGAATGATTTTCTAGGCGCACTATGTTAGGATAATTGACGTCAACATCAAGATGTTTAATTCAAATTATTAGTGAAAAAACGTGATTTTAATGACGTAGACATAAAATTAATTCAGAAAAATTATCTATTTGTAAAAAAATTTCATATTAAAATTATTATGTCTTGCATCATGAATTTGTTTCCTAGAAAACATTGTATTCATCGATTTCATACCAATTTGAAAAGTTATTTGCATATTTTTTTTGTAAAAACATTTACAGTATGATCTAATAATATCATTATAGATGAGAACTATAATTTACACTTTTATGGGATTATATAAAATTTTGAAATGGGAAAAAGTTAGAAATATTGGCCATATATACCGATGATTGTAAAAACTATGCTAGTTTATCATTAAATGGTTCCACTGTCATAGTTTATCCCTCTAATAGGCTATACACTTTTGACTGACATCAACATCCCATGAAATAATAAAAATTTATTAGTTTCCTGGTTCATAGAGTATAAAAATATTGAGATTTCTAATATATTATTAAAGGGAATTCTAATTCCACCATAGAAAATATCTCATATTCATTAGATCCCCAAACACATTTCTATACCTCTATATTCCTCAAATAACCTATCTAACAACTCTAATGAAAGAAAGTGGATTTTAAATTTCACACTATAGGTAGATTCAAACATGAATAAATATGGGGTACTAGTTTTGTGGGAATTGTTATGATTTTAAGAGAATCTCAATGACATAACAATATATAAGGCTATCTGGATATTTCAAACATATGTGTAAAAAGGTATTGATTTCATTCTTAAGCTGGTATGTCATTATAGTTATTTGATGTAATCATTTGACATAATTTAAGGAATAGTATGTATTGACCCATTGAAATAATATAAGACATACATGGAATTGATTCTTAGTGAAATATATGATAAATTTATACCCCTTCAATTTTCATAGATAAATTCCATCAGAAAACCACAACAAGAATGCACACTGCTAGAGGATAATGATAAGGTCATATTGAAGGATCCTAACCCATGGATGGATATCAGTTCTAAAACATAAATAAATATTTTAATCATACCATGTCCCATTTGGTGATATTATTAACACAAAAATATCAACTAAGTGTCCTACAATATAAAATAGGGGAACCCTATGCCCCAATTGGCTTGGACTGGAGGGATTCCAATATGAATGATGGGGTTATGTTGTATTATTGAAATGAAAACCTAGGTAATTATTTTAGCAATCATTGTATATGGATAATTGAAAATTTGATCCATATCAATTAACCACGTATAGTAATGAGGATTAGTAGCTTTATGATAAAAGAAATAGTGGCACAATAAAGACCAATCATCTTGGTCATCCATCGTTGTTTTCTGTACATATACAATGTGAAATTTCCATTTCATGTTTTATAGTAATTTAAAGTTATGTGAGGATGGATAATATATCCTATCAACTTATATACACTTTATAGTTAATTTAATGTTCCATGATATTGGTTCTCGTTACTCAATCAAGCCATTTTTAGTATCATTATATTATAGATAAACGGTGATAAATACCTTACGACTTTAACAATACATTATAATTTTATTTTATTTGTATACAGAGAGGTCCGTACAAAATAATAATTGATTTAAGTCTTTCAATATATGAATAATTATAATATAATATAGTTATAAGAGGATTAAAACTATTAAATTGAATATGTTGTGATATCATTTGTAAGGATTGCATTCTGTCTATGTTCATGCATAAATTATGGTGAATACAATAACATCTAGTGGAACTTACCAGAAAATATTAATAGTGTTGAGTCATATGTTAACATGGTATTTTTTCAGTTTTGATATTCTAGGAGACCACTCATGGATGGCATTACGCTCTTTATCCAAATACAGTCATAATCCAGATTCTTGAGTATTCATTCACCTAGATTTCTTGATACCCACATGGGATCCTTGTTAAAAATATTCTCGGTTTAAATGAGTCATTGGAATCTATCAAATGAAACTATAGAAATATTAAATCATAGAAAAAGGAAACCATACTTTTTTCATCTTATTATACAAACCATCAATTCTTGTATGCACCTCAAGAACTCACTATTGAATAACCACTACAACACAATCCTAACTTGAGAAACTTTTACTGGTGGAAGTGGAAAAATATTCTATATGAATATTAAGGGATATGAAAACAACTGAAGATGATATATCAAAAAACCTCTTCTATGAATTCATAGGAACATGATGAAACCACCTCATATTAATTACACGACGATGCCTACCAATTTTAATGTATGTGGCGACAATCTAAAGGTGATGGTTGACAATGGACTAATCTTCAAATAAGAATATAAATACCCAAAATAAATAACCATAAGGAACCCAAATAATTTTATTTTAAGAGTGACCTCGATGAGGCTTACAATGTAACAACCCATATTTTTATATGTATTCCTTTGAAATAAATGTCAATTTATTTAATGGATTTCATTATATGCAACCTTTGGTCTAAATAAAATACAGTATATTGTGGCCTCTATAAAATAACCCTTGGATTGGAGGGTATTAATAATATTAAAAACATTATGATATAAATATATTCCATAATTTAAGAGTATTGATTAATCAAAATAAATAATCATTAATATTTAATAAAATAATATCATGATCAGAAGACCAATAATTCTGAAGAAATGTATTTTTCTTGGTGTTATAATTGGTTATATAAAAAAATACATATATGACTATTAAAAAACTATTATAATTAAACTTTTTTTTAATTTTATGAATAATAATTCATATATTAATAATTTTATGGGTTGTAATAAAGATAAAATCCTTCGATAATAATAAGAGTTATTTTTTAGAAAACTTTTAATGTGTGAAATGTGTTTATTTATAAATAAATTAAACAAATCACTTCTGGTTTTTGGTTATAATGAAATATTTTGATTATATATCAAATTAATTTTTTTAACATTCATCAAACAATATTTACATGGGAAAATTTGAATGTAAATCATGTTTTAAGCTTAATAATTCATTTTTTTGAAAAAAATATATTTTATTTCATTTTATACCATTATAATAAAATTAATTTCTATAAATTATTGAAAAAAATTATAATATTGATTCCATATTTGGAATAAAAATTTAAATTTTTTTATGGTTTCACTTTTATTTTTGGACGTAATGAATAGTAAAAAACGTTAAAATTTGTTTCCACAGTTATGTATAAAAGGAATTATCATAGGGGGAACTATGATATAATGCCAAAAATTAAACATTAAATTATCCAAATATTATTGATTAAATATATTTATACCTTATATTATCTTAACTTTTAATCCATGTTCATTATTTTCCAACTTTTGCAAGAAAATGTATATATATTATTCAAATATTTTATATAATTCCACGTGTTTCCCTCAAAGCACACATAAAAGAGAATATATTATCGATCATTATTAAATTTTATTGAGATATATATCATAACCAATAACTACCCATAATCTTACAAGATTCATTCCCTTCATTATTGAGATCTTAGTATTAGCCTAAGACTATCCTAAGTTGGCATTACATGTAATCCAAAGGCCATCTTTGAACGAATACGTAATCATCTTACTTGTCTCTTCATTGTCTATTTATTATTATAATTCCAATAAATATACATTATCTATCCTAAAATAAATAATCTATTATCATCAATATATTTATATGTTATTAGGATTATGGTACAACCTTTTCCAACATCCTTTCCATCAAAGGGGAATTGAATATATCACCCATGTGTATGCGTGGACTACCATCTCCACATAGCGATATGATTCATTTTCCATCACCGCATTATATTGATGGACATAATGATGGATTTAACCATAATATATGATAATTATGATATAATTATGATTTGAAATTATTCAATATTATTTATCTTTATATCCTTATTTTCATTATAAAATTAAAAGGGAATTCATATGTACATACAGACTACCATCGCCATGAACATTGTAATTCATTTGTATATATATTCTTCTTTTGAATCATTTTAAATATGTTTATAATAAATATATATTATATTTTTATATAGATTTATGGTTATAAGATTATTTAAAAATTATAACTATGACAATACCATAACTACCTAACAAAAAATGATGTATTTAACACTTAAATGATGATAATAATAAAATATTGTTAATAAATTGGTGATATGATGTTATTATTAAACCATATATGGATTTATAATTAGGAATATGTTTTTTATAAACATATCGTAAATTTAATTTCATTATAAAAGAGGTTAAAATAACTTATTTAGGAAGAAAGACTTTAGGTTTGTGTTTCTTATCACACTTTTATTTCTATGGGGCATATGCCATAGTCACCACCTAATTAATTGAAGTTGTATTTACACAACCCTTTTAAAATATCATATCATAAATATATTTTATTCATGTTATTTAATGTTTTATTTATTTTATTTAATTCAGGGTGACTATTATTCAAAATTTATCGAAGTGTTAAGGGTTTTATTTTTCAATATCGGTATTTACTAGGATTGTTTTTACTTAAATGTACAATAATTAATTTACCTGATGAATCTACCATAAATACATTCTATTTTATTTTACTATGTATATTTATATTTATTTTACCTTTTCACTTTAATTTCCTCTCCTTATGTAGTCATATGTTTGAAATAATTTCTTTTAGGAAAATAATTTATTTTTCTCTTTTTAATCGGAAATATTTTCCTTATAAGAACATATTTTATTTATGGAGTTTTCAAGAAGTTTTTTATATTATCCAAAAATTAATTAAATTTAATTTTTCCATGTTTTAAATTTTATAGAAAGGTATAAAAGGCATCATGTTATCATTTTCTAAACTAGGTACATTTTACCTATGGGTTGAACGATAGATTTTTTTAATGTTTACCACCCAAGAAACTATTGACTACAACATGATTATTTTTTTCCTTTAATATTCATCTATAAGTTTCCATAATTAATTTTATTGAAAAAAGTTGTGCTAAAATTCTGAAATTTTTGTAAATTTGAAATACATTATTTTAAAATAAAATGTTTATTTTCCACAAGAATTTTTCTAGTGATCCTTTAATGGTATTTTCATCTATGGAAATAATTGTTGATGGTACTTATGATTCACTAGGTAAATGATACAATGATACTATCATTACTATTTTTATGTGTGCGTCATGAATATGATGAAAAAATATTGATGAAACCAATTTTGATTTCTATTAGTCAATCTATGATAAATTGTTATTTGTTATCATGATCTTTTTTAATACATATGAATGGATAGTCATTATGTGATTGGTGAGTCAGCTATAACCCTCCAATTTATTTTTAAATGCGTAAATTATATGAGATCAAAGTGTAAATCATAGGTTATTCCAAGCCTAAAAAGGATATACATGATAACATCCCAATCCCAAAGAGGTTATATATGTGGTTATCACAAGACGAAACTGTGATGAATGACTTAGTTAGAAACCTCAAAATATGAGTTCTATAATTATGATTATACCAAAAAAATTTATAACACTCTCTATAATTTTTTTTTATTATGATATGATCTCGTGAATCAAGATATCATATTCTTCTATGACTCATGTCTTATGAACTTCCAAATTATGATTATAAGATTACGATATATGAATTGTTGGGATTTATTTTCAAATTTTAATATTATATTCTCTTACCATTATACTATAATTGTCATCACATTGGATCATTGAATGATATCTTCCATGTTTACCCATCTTTATAATATTATCTCACCATTTCTTATGTTTCCAATCCCTAGTTTACAATGAATGGTTTTAACTAGGGTATGTCTAAGATGTGTTTTTTGTGAGATGAAATTTATGGTAGATGTTCTAGATATTTCACAAAATCATTTGATTATGTTTCAGTTATCAAAACATACTAAACCATTATGGTTTGGGTTGACGTATTGAAATATTATGTTTTAAATATTAATCTAAAATTATATTATATTTACGCATGTTATGATCAGGACACCACTATTTGTATTATAGTAGGGTTTAGTTATTTTTTGTTATAAGGATTTGATAAATCTGTTGAAAACCCTTAGTTTATGTATAACTATAATAAAAAAAATATTGAACCCATAGTAAAGTGGATATGGGGAGGTTTTCCAAGGAAAAACATCCTCATCTTGATATTCATAGGTGGACACAGTTATGGAACATATCCACCTAGGATCTACAACTCTAAAGGGTGATATTGAGTATTAACATGATTTCCATTGGTTCATAATGAGTGGGCCCAAGACAATACACCAGGATAGATAATCCTACAATATATTCTTAAGTTTATTCACATATTATTTATGGATAATTATGAAGGATTTGAATTGATAATTAAAATGGTTAACTTAGGTTAATCCTTAGTTTTCATAGATTTAAATGATGTCGTCCTCATTTAAACAACATATAAATGATTTTTCCTGATTATATTATTTCTCCATATGATTATTATTTCTCAAAATATTCTTTTTTAGTCTGTGGATGTAACCAGAATGAATTTTGTGAACATTTAATTTGATAAAAAATGAAATAATCGACCTAATAATAAACTAAAATAAATGGAAGGCGGAAATTCAAGCCTTGTAATTATTTCAAACCATTTGTATCAATTTATGATTAACAACCTCAACTTGGTTGAGTTTTCTAACACACATAATAAGAAAAAAAATCTAGTTTCATGGGTGTTCCATTAATGAAGACCATGGATGAACGGATATTCAATTTCTCATTTTCCATGTGGGTGGGAAGAAATCCATAGTAAAATGACTCAATGGAGAGAGAAGTTTTTATGTGTGTAGAAAATAAGGTCATATAACAACTAATTATTGAGGAAAAATAATTATATCAAATGGTAAAAATTAATTTCATCTTATGGAACCCTTATTAGTTAATTTCTTTTATGTGGAAAACGTGGACAATATTCGAGTTAATTTCTTAAACCTTGGACTAAATCCTATAAAAAATAAGGGATTTTGTTATTTCAATCATTTATGTTGTTAAATATGGTTATTCTAAACTTAACCATAACTCAAATTTTGGGGATTTAATTTTAATTTTTTTAATACTCATCCATATGAAAATAAGATTATCATTCCTTTAGTGGAATTTAATGTGATTTTGGGAATGGATTAACTCTCCTTATATAGATACCACCTAAATTTATAGGTAAAGGGTTTTGTATTTCATATTTTGAATGAACTTGTGATTATTTATTAGTGTGAGCATGAATATGAAAATGCAATGGAGGTTAATTCCACTTTTTAAATCTATATTCCCACAAATAAGGGGTATTTATCTCTGATACTTTAAGAGAAACTCCACAAAGAATAAAAGACTATTGTATGATAGTTTTTTGATATCTTTCAATAATAGTTTCATGGTCTTCCTCCAAATCATGATGTTTAGTTTCTAATAGAACTCATACATGATTATACAACTATTTTACGTTTCAATATTGAATATCTTGAATGGAGTTTTATGAATTGATGAAAGAACCCGAGTAGAATCTTGATAAAGGATTCATTCATCAATGTGTGTCACCATGTGGTGAACCTATTCTTTTTTTAGGAGAATTATATATCAATGTGAATATAAATTTATTATTAGGAACCTAATAAAAATCATAACCAATAATAATTATCCCATTCCTCATATTGATGATTTTTTTGATCAATTGTGAGGAGTTATATATATTTCAAAGAATTTTCTTTGTTCAAGATACTATCAATTGAGGGCCACAATTGGAGACATACCTAAGCTAACCTTCTGTACAAGGTATGAACACTATGAATTTTTTTAATTCCATTTGGACTTACTAATTACCCTATTATATTCATGTAATTAATAAATAAATTATTTATAGATTACCTCGATAAATTTATAGTGTCCTTTATATATGAAACTATTATACACTCCAAGTGTAAGAAAGAGTGTGAAGATAATTTGGGAATTTTATTTAAGACCGTAATTAAGGAAAAACTATATTAAAAATTTAACAAGTGTTAATTATAGATATATAATGTATCATTCTTGAATAATGTGATATTTAGTGATGATATATGAGTATATACTTTAAATACAGAAGCCATTGAACATTATCCCCAACCAACCACTATTAATAAAAATAATAGTTTTATTAAATTGGAAATATTTTTTTAATTATTTGTAAATAATTTATCATGGATTTATAATACACTGACCAAGTTAGCAAGAACAGTATTCAAGTTTATTTGAACTGATAAATGTGAAGAAAATTTCAAGGTGTTGAAAAGAAGTGTTTTCAATGCACCTATAATCACACTACACTACAATGGAAAAAGGATTGTGATCTATAGTGAGGAATATAAGAAGGCATTTGGGATATGTTATTATATGGAATAAAAGGATGATATATTTTTCCTTTTTTCAATTAAATGTTCTAGAGTAGAATTAACATGCTAATAAATTAGAGTTTTTTGTGGTAATTATTGCATTAAATATTTAGAGGAATTATATATTTAGAGAAATGAGTAACTCATATACATATAATAAAAGGTCAAATTTTATATTCACATGGAAATAGGTTAATATGAACAATAAAATATGGTAGGAGTTGACTAAATATTATTAATAATCAATATTTTTCCACTATGTGAAATTGAACAAGGTGACTAATAATATGAGTACAAATGATCAAGTTAGATTATATAGGATGAGGATCACAAAACATACAATATAATATTTTTTCAAAGGATAAACCATGAAATATTAATAGATGTGGAGAAATATTATCTTTATCAAATGAGTGTTCAACCATAAATCTATGTGAAGATTAAAGAGTCACACAAGAAAGATTTAGAGTTTCAAAATATAGTGAAAAATGTTCTTGATTTTATCCTTGACTATAAGGTAATTATATGGTTCAGGAATAGAGTATGTTTCCCATTTATACCAAAATTATTGAAGTTTTTAGATAAAGGTTATAACTCATCACTCTCTATTCATACTAGTTTTTTGAAGATGTATCGAGATAGTATGGATGATTAACAGTTTTATAATTTGAAGATAGATACTATGGAGTATGTATCTTGGTGCTTCAGGATGAGTGTAATACGTTTAAGTGTATGTTACTTAAATTACCCATACATGTTTAGAAATGAGAAAAAAATCACCATGAATTTTTCTATAGGACTCCCGAAGAAATATAAATGGTATACTTCTACTTAGTATATTATCAATCTACTTATGAATTCATCACATTTTATTACTATCAGAGTTGATTCCTTATTGATCAACTTTCCTAGATTTAAATTGTGTAAATCATTTGGTTACATAGATTACAACATTATATTGTATCTTATTGGGATCCCAGGATTACCTTGATGATTTGGGTAATTCTTAAGTGCGGTCTAGATAAAGATTTGTGTTTTAGTACATCCTATCATATTTAAATTTTATGGTTAGTTTGAGATAAACATTCAATCCATGGAAGATATTATATGATCATATTCTATATATTTCAAATGCGGTGGAGATAAAAAACATCATTGTTCTAAATTATACTATAAAAATATCATTCTGTCAAGAATTACAAGGGATCCATATGAATAACTCTACCAATATTAGTGTAGAATGCAGAAATACTGGGATAATGTTAGAAAATTAATGCTATTAAGACCTAATCAAGAAAAGGGAATTATATAAAATGTTTAATCCATGCAAAAATGTGGCTAGGGTACACAATGTTGACTACAATGTTATAATGGAAATAATCTATGATATTTAGAATTAGAAGATCAAGAGAATGTATTCAGATGAATGTTTCCATTTTATATTATTATGATATTTATACAAATGGTAAATCTAATCCCTAGTTATATTATCCCTTTTATTATTCATGATCAAGTACTTAAGGTTTCTTATATCTCAGTGATACCACCAAACCTCTCTAAAGTTGATGATGTGTTCCATGAATCTATTTTAAGGAATTATATACTTGATATTTTATATGAATTCAAATAAATGGTTTTAAAGATAATTCATGATAATTCATAGTAATAAAAACTAGTATAAAAATTTTATCATAGATATATGGTGATACATAAAAGGAATACTCTGTTGGTTAATGTTATTTTGAGAAATTAGAAATTCAAGGAAGCAACTTGGGGACTTGAGGATGTGATGAAGTGGAAGTATACTCATTTAGTTTCATTATAGTGATGTAATTTTGATGGATTAATTAATTTTATAGGGGGTAGAATGTAATAACTTATGATTTTATATATATTTCTATGAAAACAATATTAAGTATTTGATAACATTGTTTACACGTAGCCCCGAGTATAAATGAAGAACAATATTTTATATTCTTTATAACCTATCTATTGGATTATAGGATATGAATATGATTATATAAATTATTATATATATATATATATGTGTGTGTGTGTGTGTGTGTGTGTATTTTACTTGATTAAAACTTATTTATTAATATCTAAGAAATAATCATCAGATTTTAATGAAATCATTTCGTGATTAAAAGACCTATAATTATGAAGAAATTAATTTTTCTAAGTGTTATTAATTTTCATATAAAAACATGTTACTGTCAATAAAAAATTTATTTTAATTACATTTACTTTTAATTTGTGAAAAATAATTCATCTATTAGAAAATAGTTAAGAATGGATATAAAATAAATTGATTGTAAAAAGAGTTATTTTTTCAGAAAACAATTTTTATGTGAATCTTGTTGTTTTATATTGAAAAATTTAATAAATCAATATTGATTAATAATTTTAATGAAATATGTATTTAATTTATTTAATAAAATATGTTAAAAATCATCTGATAGTTTTTTTCATGTCATGGAATGAATTAAAATTTCGTTTTAGGCTTAAAAATATATTTTTTTAAACAGGGTTTTAAATAACTTTCAATTGTTTTTTGAAATTGATATCTGGAACTTATATAAATTGAAATTAATAAAACCAACTACAAATTGGGAATCATTATAGCTGAATTTGGAAATATGTTAAATTTCAATTTTTGACATAATTAATAGTGGAAATATTAATAACTTCTTTTCATAGTTATGGTCAAAAGGGTTTACCATATGGCTAAACTAAAAGATAAGGGTTAAAGTACCACTTAATCATGTCTAAATGTAATTAAAATGTATCAAATTCCTTGAATATAGTTTTTATTTTATTATATTCGAATAGAATAAAAATATCATAATATAGAGGTTCTAAAAGTTTAGTAGTCCTAGGAAACTGAATACATAAATGAGTTTAACATTATAATGGAAATTAAAAATTCATCTTCTGAATACCTAAAAGGGTATTATTCTACATGAAATCCATTATTCATATGTTTTACTCTTCTTTATTTCTTATGAAAATTTGAAATAAAATAAAGGTTGATCTTGGATCTTAGTGTGGGGTAGTGTGCAATAGGATTTATCATTACATGAACATAGAACTTTCAAAATGGAAATAATAAGTTTTTGGAATAATTACATTATTAAATGAAACTATGGGCATAAAATATCCATTTATAATAAATAAATCCATGGATAACAATAACTGATCATATAATGATAGTAATGTAGAAATCTAGACATATTAATCATATTTTCAAGGTTTATTTTCAATACGTCTCACATAAAATGAAATAATGCTTCTATTTCACTATCTTAGTTGTCTCGTGAGACCTACCAGTTCACTAAGGTACAATATTATTCTAGGACCCACCCTTCATATAAAAATTCAAATGCATTTCATCATATAATAAATAACTATATAGAATATTATTCAATTAATGGAAAACATAAATATATAGAACAATAATCAACAAGGCATATAATAGAACATTTTACAACATAAAATAATGGATTATATGGTATGTGAATATTTTTCAAAATTAGTTAATTAATAAAAATACCCTGTTTAAATACATGTGGAATAATTAGAGATTCTTAATGATAAAATGGACATAATTAATAAATTAATAATATGAAATTATAGTTATTGGATGTCCATAAAAGAAAATATGATTTAGGTATATAGGTAGATGAATACATATAATTGTAAGAGTAGGATACCAGTGAAAGGATAGATAAATCATACATAATGATTTGAAATGTGAAAAGAAATATTCCAAAGCATATTCTCGAGGAGTTTCAAGATAGGTGAACAGTAAGGTCCAATTTACCTTGCACTAAAATGATGATTGAGATATACATGACCAACTCATTAGAGTTATTTCCCCTAAATGTATTTATTCAAAAACAACGTCTACTTATTTGTATCTATACAAGGATTTCATTTCTGAGAAAACCAGAAAAACATTACTTCAATAAAAAATTAGGACAGTTTTATGGCTATAGGTTAGTATGTGAATTATAATATATTCTATAGGTTTTATAATGAGAGGGAAAATATGTTCAACAATTGATAAAATAAAATAAAATTTATAATAATAAATCACGATAATATTCCTCATTGAAAATAAAATTTAAGGGGATTGAAAAAATAAGGGAAGTGAAAGGATTAATGACCAATACCTATATAGATAGCTTCTAAAAGCATTGTAAGAGAACCATTGAAGGTTTAAGACATCAGAGATAGATTTTAGAGATATCAAATGAGTGGATGAATTTGATAAAAAAATTTATAATGGAGAGGAATGGGGAATGGTGTTTTATTTATAGAAAATAAGGAGGACTTGATCATTAATTTATAAGCATAGACCTTGGAAATTATGGTTGAGTAAAATGAAAAATTATTATCCTACCAATTGTTTTTATTCTTGGTATTTGAAAAAATAAAATGGGTTTTAATGTTATAATGAGTTTATAAACGAAATACATTATTTTATATTATCTTTCCAATGTAAATGAATGTTTTTTCAAAAAATATTATATTCAAATCATTAATTTATATTTCACACATAATAATGTTTGATATAGGTTATTAAAATGATTTTATTTTTAAAAATATATAAAAAATAATTTATTAATAGTTCTAGATTCAATTAATTTAATTATTACCTCATTTTTATGTCATAATGATTTCATAATGATGGCCTTATATTAATTCTACATTCACTATTTAACAAAAAAATTCTCTCATGGAAAATTATAAAAAATTAATTATTATGAAATTTTGAAATAATTATTTAAAATTTAGGTTCCTTTTTATGGAAACCATTTTATATCTGTTAAATATTTAAATATCAAATATGAGTCATATATTGGGAAATTAGGTTTTTAAACCCAAAACTAAGAGTTGATGTTATTTTTTTAATTTAAGATATATATGTGTAATTATATTACATTCATTAGTTAAAATAACTTTAAATTACATTCAAGTGGGTTTATACATTTTATAAAATAGTTTCATATATAACTGTAGTATTACTATTACAATGGTAATATTCCCATAGTTAGATTCTGACTGTCAGATTACAAACATTCATATTATAAATTATATATAATTCAATATAAATATAATATTCATATACATCTATTATCTTCTTAACCATTCCTATTTCTATTTTTTTTCAAATAACAATGTATTTCACGTAATTGTTATTATTCTATAAGGATGATCTTCCATGCTTTAAACTTATAATGTTACTACATATTATTATTCATTTTTTTGTTTTTTTTACCCATTATAATAAATTTAATTATCATATTTTCTATTATATTTATTTTTATTGTACTATTTTCCAAAAATAATAAAACTTACCTTATGTAACTATTATTTTTCATAGATTATTTATTTAAAAAACTCATATATCAAGGGTTGATTCCTCCCCCCTAAATAATTTCATCCTCAAAATTTGGGGCATACATCAATGCATGACCAAATGGGGTTTTCTAGTCATCTATACTTCATTAGGATACCATGTTATTTCCCCTAACCTATGATTTTTCTAAATTACTTTCACATGAATTGTTTTTCTATTATGAAATAATTTATCTCTTTTGTTATGAATCTAGAAATTATCTGTATAATAAAAAACTCACGTTTGACCTCAATATCATAAATGTCTAGTACATGTGATGGGTAGGTAATATACCTCATTATCATTGATAAATTTAATGAAACACTAACATTATAGTGATTCTATAAAAAATATATAAATTCAAACCACAAATACAATTATCTCTATGTTCAAAAATTGCCCAATTACCCCAAACATAACATTATATACTTACAAAACCATAAAACTCAATTCCATTCTATTAATATAAAGAAGACATGATCATATAACTTGAAATCATTTTCCATAATTCTATTATAAACATTTATTTTATTTATACTTTGATTTATCTTAATATGATTTTTTATATAATATACCTTCTCAGTTGTCTCCTCAATGATTTTTAGAGTAACTTGATTCATTTCTATGACTTCATCCCATATTGTTAGTATAAACAATATCTTACCATATAATTCCTAAACTAGTTCAATTTTTATGATTTAGTATAATATATTTTTATATCAAAATTTTACTATAGGTAATTACTAGTCCCATGATCCTTGGAAGTCAAGTGAACATGAACTCAAAATATCATTTATGGTTTCAATGGTCCTTTGAAACTGGAAATGTATTTGAGGATGGTATGAAATGATCATAATTACTTAATTATTAAAATACCTTTGATGGTTCATCTAGCATTTATATGTGAATATATGGTAAATATCAAATACAATAGATAAATGTACACAAAGAATTCACATAATTTCATTGATATGGTTCTATGAAATACATGTAAGTAGTAGATCCTACCTTATTTATAGGAAATGTGCATATATTTTAAGATGATAAATAGTAATACATATATCATCATTTCTCTCAGATATCTTCGATAACATATTAACAAATACCATTAAGATATTTCACCACCACCACATAGGTATTAGGATAGGTTTCATGACACCCTTTATATGTTTCCTCTCATACTCTACTTGTTGTAATACGAATCATCTAGAAACATAATCATAAATTTCATACCTCATGTAATCCCACAAATATTAATTTTTTACATCCCTATATATCTTATTATTACTAGGGTTGATAAGGATGTTTGAGCTATCATTTTCCTAGAGTAACTCCCTCTTAATCTTAGATATTAATAATACACACACACACACTCTCATTCGAAATATCAACACACAATTCTCATAGACAAAATCTACCAATTCCTCATCTTTTATGGCTTTGATTTTCATCTAAATACCCTTTTCGTCTTGTTTAGACATATTTAACTTATTGATAAATGGTTATTGAAAAATTAAGTCGAAAAATAAAGATGGTTCTCTTTCCCTAATAATTTCATCACCTAAAATTTCTTATTCCTTAAATATAAAATACCTTTTCATCCTCAACATTGATAGGACCCCCATGAACATTTCTACTTAATGTGTTTTCACCTTTTTTTCCTACCAGGGTGATAGAGTACTGAAAAATCATAGTGAAAAAGTAATTTCATCAATCTCTATTTCCTCTTCTTATTCTATATGTCTTTGAATATATACATTAAAATTCTGTGATCAGTATATCTGTCCTGTATTTCATCAAAATGGTAGTGTTTCCATATTTTCGATGAAAATATTATAGTTTCTAGTTGAAGATCATGAGTTGGATTTTTTTTCAGGGTTATACATTTTACTTGAGGCATAATAAATTACCCAATCATTTTATTTAAGGAAAATCCCCCCCCTTTGATACATCACTATATATAATAAAACATTCCTTTCTTTATGGTAAGGTAAGCACTGATGCCTTAATTATTCATTTATTTGTTTCCACAATGTTTTCCTCATAATCCCTAGAACATGTGAATTTAACCCCTTTTATGAGTCATATTGGTTAACAAAATAGTTAATCTGGAATTTTTTTAAATCACTCATAGTAATAAGTTAATCCAAGGAAATTATGCATCTCAGCATTAATTGTTGTCATGTGTCATTCTTTAACCACATTTTTCATTATGAGGTCAACTAATATTTCATATTTGGAGATAATATTGCCAAGAAAATAAACATTTCAAAGTCCAAATTCATACTTAATAAAATTACCTTAAAACATATTCTCAAATATTGTGTCAAGGATGTCCATAAATGATCTTCATGCTCATTATAGGTCTTAGAGTGTATAATATTAAATAAATAAAGATAAAAATGATTTTATCAGCATAATATAAAAACAGATTCTCTATTAATTCCATAGACACATTGGCTTTATTAGTTAACCCATGGAAAATTATTGTAAACTCATAAACCCCATAACTTATGGAAAAAGATATATACATAAATCTTCATTAATTTCAACTGACTACAACCAGAACTAAGATCAATCACAGAGAAGTAATGAGATCCATGAATTTGATCAATAAAATCATCAATCTGAGGTAATGGCTATTTATTCATAATAATTATGGCATTGATTTCCCTGTAGAAAATTCATAATCTCATAGATCTATAATTATTATTAAAAAATAGAATAGGTTCTCCCCAAGGTGAAACACTAGGGTGAATAAAACCCTTATCACACAACTCTTTTAGTTTTTATTAATTCCACCAATTTTATTAGATCAATTCTCTATGGGTCTTAGATATTGGATTTCATTAGGGTTAGATCAATAAATAAGTCTACATCATGTTCAAGAGTGTATCTAGGTAATTATTATGATAATACATCAAAATATATCCTCACAAGGGACACATACTCCTTTATAGGGATATCTATATTCATTAATACATATTCTATAAGAATTTTATTTAGATGTGATACTAGGGGTGAATTTCGACATGATTAAGTTTATTTGGACTCCCCTTTGAAGTTAAGCTATTCAATATTTCCATGAAAAATAATAATTTCATTCTTTATCTAATAAATTTTCACAATATAGTTTGAGATCTTATCTATTCCAAGGATAATATCAAATACAACCATAAGAAAAAATAATAATGTTTTTAAATAGGTAATATATATGTGTTGTAATGGTAACTAGCTGACACATCTTTATTTCAATATGATTTTCAATATGACTCTTGATTGAAAACTCCCTTATTACGGTGCATGCGAAATATCTAATTTTATAGGAAGAAAAGAATGATATAAAAGGGTTAAAATATATAAAATTGAATAAATCACTAACTAACATTGATTCTATGATTAAATTAATTATCACCACATTTTTAGGAACTTCCACCTCTTCTATAGTGATTATATAATCATGGAATTCCTTTACTGGCCCCTTCCAGGGTAGATTACCACAATGCGTAGGGAACTGATTTTAATAATGTACTATATCCTTGTAATTAATTCATTGGAACTTATTATCTTCTCTATTTCCATTGAATTCTTGAGATTAGTGTCATTTTTTTCAAAACATTTTGAATGTTTTGAATGATTTTATAAAATTCCTAGGTTGTTTCTTCCAATAGTTATTTCATTTTGGAAAATATAACCTACCCTTTATTTTGTTTTTTTTTTAATTTTTTTCAACATCTTTTGTGTAGCTTTAAATTTAAATGGAATAGAGAACTATATTTCTATCTTGACGATAGTAATTACAAACTCCCCATATGTGGAAATTTTTTGAGAGAATTGTTTCCTTCTATGACATGTTTTTAATCCATCAATAAATAGATCAATCTTCCTTTCGGGTTGGTTACATAATTCCAATATTAATCTTTGACCTTGTAAATATTGTTTCATCCTCAACTATTTCTTCCTACTACATCTTTCTTATGAATAGATATTTTATTTCCATACTAGCTAATAATTCTTGAGGAAAATTCGTTTCAAAAATATTATCACTTCAAAATTGTTCAATTCTATATACAATAACTCCTATTCCATTTTTATGTTTCGAATAAGTAACAAAAAATAGTAATAATCTTATTTTAAAAAATATATTTCCATGATAATATTATCCATTTCACACTCTCCTAATGAAATGTGTATCTTATCTAAAAACAAGATCCCTTTCTTTTCCACTAGTTGATTAGTTAATTAATTAAATTATAGAGGTTGTTTTCCGGTAAAGAGATGAAACATTTTTACACCATGAATAGGTGAAATAGGTTATTACATATGTGAAATTATATTTTCAAAACCTAAGTAAAATTTTCTAAAATATCCAAAAACTACTCTACTACAACATCATATCCATTGGATTGATTGGGAGGGAAGTCTTTACAGGGATTATTGGTGTTGAAAGAGTTTCTATTTCTTCAAATTGGTTCTATTTCTATATAGGGTAATGTACTTAATTACTTCTTGAATCTCACTATGAATTATAGTATTATTTCTATGCATATATTAAAAATTCATATCATTTATTATAATAATATTTCTAGAATATGATAATCGGATCACAATAGTTTATGATATTTTAATCACATTCTTCTAAATCTAGTTTTAATGGTTTCTAATAAACATTCATTAATACCAATTATAACAACCCTATATCAAGTACACTAGAGCTAGTGGTTATTTTATTTCATTAATAAAACATACATATATCACATCATAGAGGATTTAATAGTTTAATAGTCATAGGAATCTAGATATATAAATGAGTTCTAAATTACATTAAAAATGAAAAACACATCATCTAGATACATAAAAAAGTTCTTATTTTCTATTCAATCCATTTTCCATACATAGTACTCTTACTAGTTTCCAAGAGAAATGGGAAACATTTTAAATGGTGATATTATAAACTTAGTAAATTTTAGTGTACAATAGAAGAAATCATAACATGAGAATAAAGTAATCAATATGGTGGGAATAAATAATTAGTATTATTATTCAATGAAATCGAAATTCACACATATCATGTTCATGAATAATAAATAAATACATGGATTAAAATAACTGATCATATAGTAAAAGGAATTAATAATGGAAAATATTTTAAACATACCATCAAGGCATAATGAAAAGACATATTACATAAAATGTAAGTATTCCCCCATTAACCTATTTTAGATGTCACATGAGACCCAACAATTCACGGAGGGGGTATATAATTTGAGATCCCTCAAGTCACACAAAAATTCTAATGAATTCTATTAGATAAAGAATTTTTTCATGAAATAATGATTAAATAATGAACAAAATAAATATATAGAAACATTTCTCAAAGATTTGTAGCATAAAATATCTTCCCATATAAAAATAAATAAATTATAGGTTATTAAAATATTTTCCCTAGTCAAAGAATTAATAAATATACCATTAAAAAATATTAAGAAATTAACTTGAGTTTCATAATGTTCAAATAAACACCCTTAACAAGTAAAAAAACACAATATTATTCTTAATGGGTTTTGAAAAATACTATAATGATTTAACTGTCCAGGTAGCCAAATTCTTGTATTTAAAAGTGCATGAGACCATGGAAATGAGAGATAAATCATTCGTAGTAGTTTGAATCTTATATGTAAATTATCCTAAGTATATCCGCCAAGAGTGTGAAACCAGGTGTGCTATAAGGTCCCATTGACTATAAACCATAATGTTCATTAGGTTATACTAAACCAACTCTTCCCAAGGTTATTACCTCTAGATGGTTATTTCAAAAACCACATAATTTTTTTTTATTAAGGACTATGATTTTTTTAAAACAACACAAGCATTACTTCAGAAATTATTTCGGATGATTTTATGGATATGGGATAGTTTTATTGTTATAATGACTTATAAAGGTATTATAATGAGTGGGAATTATGATATATAATTTATTAGATTATAATTAATTATTTTATATAATTAATAATATCATTACTCTTGAAAATAATTGTAATTGAATATGATATTAATAATCAAGGAATTTAAAAAAATTAGAACCCTTAACTTGTGATATTGTTTCTGAAAGCATCATAAGAGAACTATAAAAGTATATAAACTCATTAGATAGATTATTAAGAGAGAAAAATTTAGGAGGGGTTTTCTCAAGAACACTTCGGTATAGAGTAATGGGAGAATTGACTAGTATTTACTATAAATGATGAGAAATTAATTATTTATTTCCCAATATATAACTTGGAAATGTAGTTTTTGGAAAATGGAAAACAATTTTATTACACATGGTTTTGGAATTAAAGACATGATTTTTAATATCATAAATAGTTTAAAACATAAATTCAATATTTTTTATAATTTTTTTCATAGAAAAGAATGATTTTCATTAACTAATAATTTTAAAAAATTAATTTATATTTTAGACATTCAATGGTGTATTATAGGATAATAAATTGATTTTAATTTTCTAAAATACATAATATTAGTAAAATAATGTAAATCTAGTTAGGAATTTAATAATTTTAAAAATTAAATTATTTTTAAATCAGTAAGATGTCATAATTATTATCATATACTTATACAATATTTAACTATTTAACTGAAAATTCGGCTGTCTAATTTTTTTTTTGAAAAAATAAACACTCGAAGGGGTGATGCTTTCATGATGTTTATTTGGTATCACGTCCCATTTTCTACCCTCTCCCCTCCACATTACTCCCTTATTTTGGCCTTCCATACCAGCCCCCTTTCATTCCTCGCAACGCTCAACTTATTTCTCTCTGATGTTTTCTTTGCCTATATTTCTTATTCAATTGGGCTCTATATTGATTCTTTCATGGGTTCTTCCTCCACTCTTACAACCTGATTACCACATTTACGACCCCATCTTTTCCTTGTGTGCTGGTTTATTTGGGGTAGTTTGGGTTTCACTGGTTGATAAATTGTTGGTTTCCCAAGAGTACGAGGCATGACTGGTCCCCTTATTCTATTTTTTAGTTCTCCTCAAGTGGTGATGGTTTCATCAACCTATTCAACAGGTTCAACACTCTCCTCACGAGATGATAAAGCTGTGGTTTTCTGGTTTTTTGGTTTTTGTATGGTTATTTATTTTTTACTAGTTGTTGGTTTCCTGAAGGAAGGGACACAGCTCTTATGAAGGCATGAACCCCTACCAATCCATTGTCTGCTCAACGCTGCTCTGACAACCTTGTTCACCATGACCTCCCCCTCGGTCTAGTGTGGTTGTCTCAAGGGATGTTTTTGGATGTGATGTTTGGGTAGCCTCTAGCTTCTAGGGGAAGCATCCATTATTGGATTATTCCCCAAAGCACCCTTGTTGGGGTTTTTTCCTAATATTTCTTGATGAGTTTTTTTTTGTTCGGTGATGGTTTTTTTCTTTCTTTTTCAGTATTTGTGTTTCCTACTCAGTTTTTCTGGATATTTGTTTTGGGTTTCATTATCATCGTTAGTGTTCCTGTCAACATGTGCAGTTTGGAGAGGAGGACATCTATGATGAAGTTGACTGTGTTTTAGGGTGCGTGGATCAAGGTGGAATGTGGTTAAAATTTCATATCTCTTGGTGATTTGGTGGGGTAGTGATCAATTTTGTTTTCAAATTTTGAATTTGGGGTTTTGTCTACTTACGGTTTGAATTATAAATTTTCTTTTTTTTATGTGTTTTTTTGTATTTTCGAATATGTGGTTATAACTAACCTTAAAGTGGATTTATAAAATAAAAAATATGTATTTTGAGGATAGGAAACTTAATTACTAAATAAAATAATTATCTATTTTGAAATCAGTTATCTGGTGATAAAATCGAAAAACAATTTTTCTTTTATAAAATTTAAGACATTTTTTTATAATTAAATTACTAATTTTTGATCAATGTCCCTTTATGTTATTTTAATTTCGTTTAATTAATTTTATGAGGAAGTTATTTTTATAACATTAATATTACTATTAAAATTTTCAGTTTCCAAATGTTTAAATTCCAATAGTTAGATTTCAATGGTTAGCTTAAAAATGATCATATTACTCGTGTATATACTTAATATGATTGTATCATTAAAATTATTCTCTTACCTTCTACACCATGAATATTAATATATATTTTTGTTTTTATAATGGAAATGTATATCGTATTATTTCAATTTATCTATGAGTATGGTCATATAGAGTTCAATATTATAGAGTTGCCACATATTTTAGCTTGTTTTATGGTACTTTTTTTTGTAATAAATTTTATTTCATAGTTTTCTATTGGATTTATTTGTATTATACCATTATGAGGAAAAAATAAAATGTACCTTGTGAAATTTTTTCTCATGGAGTGTTTTTTATAATGGTCATGTATTGGATGACAAGTTAAATATTATTGTTTCAATATATTTTAACCGTATATTATCTTAGCTTCAATATCTTTTTAATTTGATTCCAATTTCATATGAAAATTATTTTATGTTATTTAAACATTTTAATTAATTCCAGTTGTGTCCCACCCCTCCATTGTAAAGGGAAAATATTATAAACATTTATTCAAAAAAATATCCCTCTTTTTTAGACTAGACCTATCCAAAACAATCCATGATTCCCTACATTCATTAATTATCTCCTAGTATTACTATAAGACCATACTAACATGGATTAAATTTAAATTCAAAGGATGTCTCTCAGAGAAGATGTAATCATCTTACCAAAATATCTCAAACTTATTTCTTATTATACTTACTCTAAATATATTATAATCATACTTAAATATTAAATGTATAACATAAATATATTGAGATATTATATTTATCATGGGGAAACCATGTCCCACATCCTTTCTATCAAATGTGATATGAATGTATTTCTCCTGTGTACATGTGGGCTACCACCTCTACGTAGTGATATAAATATTTTCTATCATAGGCTTACATTTATTTATATAATGATGGATTTAATAATTATATATTATATTTATAATATAATTATTATTATATAATTACAAAATTTGTTTAATCTTTCTCTGAATCATTTCATTAGAAAATGAAAATAATGTTTATGTTAATATAAGGGTAACTATATCTATGACTTGTGTAATTATTTTTTCTATATATTCCTTTTATAGATAGTTAAAAATATTTCTATAAGAATATATGTGATATTTAAATGATGGAAAATATTAGAGATTAATAAACCATGTTCAATATGCAAGGAAAATAATGACTAAACCAAAACATGTATAAAAATGAAGTAGTTTTCATGAGAAATGATTATGATAATAATATAATGTTAATAGACAAGTTATAAGATGTTTTAATAAAAAAATATATGGTATTATAATTAAGTATATGTATTTATAATAAATGATTATAAAATTTAAATATAATATATAGGAGATTACAATACCTATAACGAAATTCATTCTTGATGTATGAGTTTCTCATATTAGTTTTTTTTTCTGAGACATAAAAACATTTACCCCTTATTTATTTAATGTGGAATATATAATTCCTGTATAACCCATTATATAATCTATAACATTTTATAATTTTATTTAATGTTTCATTTGATGAATTTTTATCTTGTGGGGTTTATGATTCAAACATCACCAAAGCGGTAAGGATTTTATGTCACAATCCCAATATTTAACAAGATTATTTATGATTAAATTTATGTTGTTGAATTTGTATAATCTATACATCCTAAACCTCATATATTATCATATAATATTTTTATTTTTTAAGAATATAATTTTTCCTTTCATTTTCAAATTTATAAGTACTAAAGTCCTAAATATTTTTATTTGAACAAAACTAAATATGTTTTGCAATTCGGTCATGAATATTTTTCTCACAATAAAATATTTTCATTAAATATTTTCTAAAATATTTTCACTATTTTATATTGATTGTCTAATGAAATTTTACCCATATTTTAATTTCAATAATTTTTTAAAGGATTTCTTCTTTTCAATTTTTATATGAGGTACTTTTTACCAAAGTTGTTCCAAAAATATTTATATTAATGATTACCAAACTAATGGATTTTCTTCTTATCATAAATATTTTTTTACTCAATGAATAATTTACTAGTTTGTATGGTTATTTTAAAAATATATATTTCTTAATATTATATAAATTATTATATTTGAAATACATGTTTTTAAAATGAAAAGGATATTTTCTTCAAGAAATGTTTCTTTGATATTTTAAAGATATTTTTATATTTGAAAACACTCATTGATGTCGCATATGATTCACTAGGGATAGGATAAAATTATATCATCTTTATTCATTATATATAAATTAATTTATTAGGATTATGAAAACCTGATAAACCCCATTTTATTTTTCATGGGTTAATCTATGATGATATGTTAACTATTTTCATGATCATGTGGAATATATATGATTGGGTTGTGATTTTGTGATTAGTGGATGAGTTATATCCCAGAAAATCATTGAGTAATTTTTATGTTTAATTAGTTAAATTAGAGCATGGAAGGTTATTTGATTCCTAAAAGGGGGTAAACATGTGATTATCTCAAGCATAAAGATGGTACACAAGTTCTTATCCCAAGCCTAATATATAATCAACGTATTGGTGGGTAGCCTTACCAAATGAATTTAATTATTAAAAATATAATTTTTTTCCAACATCAATAACATTTCTTATGCATATGATATGATATCATGCTCAAGATATTTGATTATTCTATAATTTATACCTTATAAACTATGAAATCTTTATTCCATGGTTATGATCTATTATTTTTAGTAATAATATTCAAATATTGAACTTTTATTCTCATACCATTATATACATGTTATTTTTATATATTATAATTTGATAATATCTCCAATTTTTACTCATATTGAGAATCCGAGCATACCCTTTCTTATGTTTTATTTCGCTATCTTATGAGTAAATATTTATGTAGGGAACATGTAATTAGTGTTTTATGTAAGTTGATATTTTTGGATTATGTTGAAGATCATTAACTAAATTTTTTTATTCTATGTCTAATATATAAAAATATAATTAATTACAGTTCTAGGTACTGTATAACTATAATATGTATTGAATATTCATCTAAATGGTATAATATTTATATATGTCATGATCATGTCACCTTAGTTGGTATTGGAATAGGTTTTAATTTTTATTTAGAAATTATGATTAGTAAAAAAAATTGGAAACCATTAAGATAAGTATAATTATATGATATAATCCTTAATCATTGGTAAATTATATATTTTTTGGGAATACTATAAAATACATCCCTATATGGATGCTGGAATGTGGATGTAGTAGTGTCATAAATTCACCTAAGTGTAAAAAATATAAAATGGGAAAAATTGGTATTTACTCAATCTACATTAGTGCATGACGAGTGAGACTAAGAAAACACACCTTGATAAAATCTCCTTAGGGATATAATTTTGTTGATTCACATTTCCTTTTTGACCCATTATTAAGGTTTTCAAAAAATAATATCCATGAATGTCCTACATTAAGCCTAAGGTGTTATATATTGGAACGATGGGGTCCTGATTTATGTAATGACCTAAAATATTATAAATTAAATCCTTTTTTGAATGAATAAATTTCATTACTAATAAATGTAGTTATTGAAATTACATTAACCACATTTCATTTTTATATTTGAGACTATTAAAATATATTACCATAATATTTATAACAGGATTACAATATCATAAAACATCCTAGTAATTGATAATATAGGTGTTTTAGAATTAATAATAATATTATTATATATTAATTGTTATGATAAAGTCTAATTGTCACAAAGAGAAGAATATATTTCCTTGACTATTTGGATCATACCAATTGAATCCCACTTATTAGAGTTTATGAGGGAGACAGAATCACTAGGATTTACCCCTAAGAAGGATCATGTTGAGATTCAACGAGTGAGACTCAAATAAACCATTATGGAAGAGGTTAAATCTTAATAAGATAGTGTACCAAACTATGTTTATTTAACCCCTCTAAAAAAGTACCACAATTTTACACCTATCATTAGGGAATAAATTAATGTAATTAAGGGATATTTTTCTAGACTATGGTAATATAAATTTTAATTATTAAATTATTAATAAAAAAATTATTATATTTTACCATTAATCCCTATTAATTCACATATATATATATATATATTATAATATAAGGAGAATTATAAAAAATATATTTTGATATGAATAATATAAAATATTATTTGTCTGGGAAATAAATAGTTTGAATTAAACTACACCTTTTGATAAATTATATATATTTTTTGAATTTAAGGTTATTCTAATCATGTAATATTATGAAATAATATTTATTTAATAATTAATGATAAGATAATTTATGGAATCATAATTTAATTTTTATAAAGGACATCTAGTGGTTAGTGTTGTAAAAAATATTATATTTAATTATATAAGGTTTTTTATTTTGAAGTGTAAATTATTATAATCATAAAATTATTTTCTATAAAATAAGGATTATTTTATATTTCAAAATTTTTATATTTTACAATTGGTAATATTTTATAATTTTTGGTGACTACCGGTTTTTTTGGGTAAAAATTATATATAGTCTAGATATATGGAATGTATTTTCACATCCAAATATAAAAAAGTGTGTAATAAATTAGATAAATGGATTCTACATAAAAAATATTTCCACATTAAAATATTTTTTATGAATTTTTATGATTAATTTTATAAAACATTAACTATTCGCCCAAATCCTATAGAATATTTTATTGTTTTAATAACATTTATTGATGAAGAATACTCAATTACACGTAATGAATAAAATTATATTAACTATTTTTTATTTTAGAATAATATAATATTTAATACAAATCCTCTTTGGAATATACCATGGGAAGTTGTTTAGTTTTAATTATTTTATCACTTAGTTTCAAAAAACTAGGTTTAGAAATTAATAATTCATTCCCCTCTCTTTTTAAATAAATACCCTCCCAACCTCCCATTAACCATTATTTAAAAATCATTTATCACAAATTTTCCCTCCCTTTCCATCTCTGAATCACTTCCCAGGTGTTCGTGTGATCTTAGGATGATCATCTTAAACTTTTCAAAGAGCCCCTCATGGTAAGGGATTCTCTTACTCCAATTTATTAATGAATATTTTTTCATCAAGAGTTTGGATTTTTAATTTTTCATATTGAAATATGTTTTCACACATCACCATTAATTTCCTTATCATTACCACATAATGAGATACCACCTTTCAATATTTTAAATCCATTATATGAACCTTTTTTTATACTCGTTATGCTGATGAAATTATCCCATGATTTTCCCTACCAAAATTCTATATTGTGAATACCAATTCCCATGTCAACTCATGGGTATTTACATAGATGTAATTATACTTAATTAATTTTTGAATTACATGTATCTAACCCACATTCCACAATCATGGGATTTAAATTTTAGGAAATATGTTCATATGTTGTGTGATCTTTGTGGTACACAAATACATGTACACTATATAACATGGTAGGTGGGCTCCAAATTATATTTTCATAAAATGCATTGGATAATGTTTTTATTTTATGAGATACCATGTATAGTAAACATATAGTTAGCTAAAGCCTAATATGTTATGATGTCTCAGTTTCTATCCTTAATTGATGCTTAAGATTTCCAATTTTATATTGTTTCTACATTCCAATGTTTGATTGATGTTATCACCATATACATCGATTTATTGTTTATTTTTATGATTATCTCCCATTAATTATAACATTATTATATATTGACTCAAATGTGTTGATTTCATAATTTTATTCTTTTATCATACAATTAACGGTATTTATAGGTCACCTCTTTCTTATGTATGTCCCCAGGTTATCCCATGCTCTATTCTAAGTTTAATGGAATTTAAGCGCATGTTGTAAAGTTTTTAAATAATGTTTTTGACTCGCTATTTCGTGTTATGGTGATATGTATGTAATTTCTCTAAGAAACAAAAATTATCCATAATTTATGATTGAATAATGTTTATCTTTAAGTAATAACCCATGAAATAAAGTGTATAAAAGATTTGGCTTGTCATAGTTGGTATCAAAGCATAGTCTGATTATTTTTGGGGAATATTATTAGAACAAATTTTTAAAATACTTTAAGATTAGACTAAACATATGAAAAAATCACCAAATTTGATAAATTATACAATGAAGATTACAAAATAAATAAAATCCGTATATATATACTCCAAGTGATGGTGGATTCAGAATAGTTGTACCTAGGGGTAATAACCTCAAAAAGGGAACAATGTGTGTTAACTCAATCATCACCCGGTGCATGAAAAAAAATTTCTATTAAATAATTAGTTTTTCACTCCAAGGGTATATTCTTTGGTAAACCCCACATCCACATTTTAAACCATTATAGAGAGGAAAAAAATCCAATGTATTTTTTTTGTGAGGAAATAAACCATGGAAAAATTTTATTGAAACTAATAAGATTATATGTTGAAGAATATATTAAACTTATGAGTTACCCATTAAATGTTTATAGTTTCCCTTTTATATATATAATAGTTTTAACGTTATCATTCTTAATTTTTTATTATTTACTCAATGGATGGTTATAGGAGGCAATAGTTGAACAACCAATGTGATGAGAAATGTGAGGACTACCCAAATTCTTTTCCCAACACAATATGAGTAGTAGTCGAGAACTTCATATAAATAATTACTCCATTTAATCATGTTTTTAATACAATAATAAATTAGGGTGAAACCAACATCCCCTATAAAATATATATTCTCAATTGATACCTTCATATTATAAAATACTTCAAACTATAATGGATCCTTGGATCCTATATTCACAAAATTATGGATCAAGTATATTGAAAAGATTCAATTCGTCCATTATTGAACTAAGATGAAAATCAGTTTTTTGGATATTGATTGCATGGAGGGATAAGTTTATCAATATGGGGTCATAATAAATAATATGAGGCTTGGGGAATATGTTGTTGTAATAGTGTGGAATGAATCTGATAAATTTCATTGATATATAATTTCATCACACTATATATATTAAAATAGATAGGGAGTTCCATGTCTTCATATAAAAGGGTGATTAATCCTTTAAGAAATACAAGGAAAACAACACAAGGATTTTTTCAAACACATCTTTCTTTTTTAATTGACCATAAAAATAAATTTAACCATTTATTTAGTGGGATATATCTGAATATATTAAAAGAATTAAAAATTGAATACATGGGTCGATATAAAAAAGATTTTCTGATGTTTTAAATTTTTTGAAATATAGATTGGTTAAAATAAATGGGATAGTGGTTCTGGAGATAATAAGTATAGTGTGGATTGTAATTATGGAATAATGATGGGGACATTTCATGGCTATAAGAAAGTCCAACATCCCACATGTCAAAAGTGTGGAAAGTTGCATCCCCAAAATTTCCTGAAGGGGATGAGGAAATGATTTAGGTCTGGTGAGGAGAGTCACCTAGCTGGAAAATGTTAATGAGATAAACCCACAAATTTGATAGAATAAAGGAATGATACTGTCATAATTTTCCCAATCATCAAATTATTCAACTGCAAATGAAAAATGAAACTATCAGGAACACGGTACAAAGGAAAGAGTTTTTAAAGATAACCGATCACAATAACCTCCAAGTCTTAGAGATCATGGGAGATAATATTCCATCAATAATATTTATGTGGATCTTGACGACAAGGAGGTGATAGATATACTAGATATTCATTCATGGTCAATGAATGAAACCATTGAGTTTTGATTCTAAAAATTATTTCATATCATACAAGTTTAATTTAAATATTCAAAAACCACCTACAAACATGGATGTTAAATTATTTATGGAAATGAAAATTGGGAAATTATTGCATCCCAAGTATATAAATTTCCTCCTATTTATATTTGAAGGATTAATTTCACAATTAACCCTATGATAGTCCCTTGAGTGTAGTTCAATATTATTCTAGGCATAGAATGTATTTCCTTATATTGAACCAATATAAATTTTTGAGAGAAAGAGATCACTCTCCATATCTCAAATATCCCACTGATTATTTATAAGTGTAATGATTAGTATGAATAACCTTTTTAATAATCATTTCATTAATGGATATTAATTCATTATGAAAAAAAATTTGTAGCTAAAATTATTGTGTGTAAAGGAAAGGCCATCAATGATGAAAATACCTTTTTAGGAGAACATGTTTTTGTATTTCTTTAATAATTGTGTGTTATTCCTCCAAAAAACTATTGAGTTATCAATAAAAATTATAAAAGAGTCTTTTCTAATATCAATGAATCCATATATAATTTCCACTTTTGAACCTAAATAGATGAAGAAGAAACTAAAGGAGAATCTTGATAAATATTTTCTACTCTTAAGTACTTCACCATGGGATGAACCAATCCATTTCATCTAGAATAAGGACGGTTCAATAGGCCTATACATTAATTATAGTTAGATTATAAATATCATGTGGAAGAACAACTGTTATATTAAATATATAGAAGAATTGATAAATTAATTAAATGGAACTCAATACTTTTCAAAGATGGATATTTGGTTGGGATATTATCATGAAATTTAAAAAGTGTATATACTGAAGATTGATTTTTTTACAAGGTATGTGAACTATGAGTTCATAATTTTTTCATTTAGATGAAATAATTAAATATATATCTTCATTGACATAATTAATATAGTCTTTAGGTAATACCTAGATAATTTTTTTAGTCTTTATAGATGATATTATTATCTACTCCAAAATAAAGAAGGAACACAAAGAGAATTTGAATGTTATACCAAAGACATTACAAAAAGAATATTTTGATGTAAATTATAATTAATGAATGTTTTTGAAGGATAAATTGACATTCATAGGAATTTATTTTACTAGAAAATTAATATCATTTTATGCTTTCAAAATAGAGGTAATTAAAGGATGAACTATAACAACATATGCAAAGAATATTTGTAGTCTTATTTAATTATCTAGGTAATATGATCTATTTGTGATAAAATTATTATGATTTGAATGACCACTAACCAAGATAAATCAATTGGATTGATGTTGTTTTGGACTTATGAATTTGAGGACATCCTGAAAGGGTTAATAAAGAGGCAAATAACTATAATTGTTCCAACATTACCCCATAATTGGGAAGAATTTGTGATCTATATTTATGTGTACAAAAAAGTGACTGGGTTGAATACTAATGAAAGATGAAAAATTAATAGCCTATTCTAAATGTTAAATAAATATCCCTAAGAATAACTATCCAATCAATGTACTAAAATTGGTTTCATTGATCTTCCCATCGAATATATTGTGACATTATCACTATAGAAAGATGTGTGACATATATACATATCATAAAATCATAAAGTATATATTTAAACAAAAGGATTTATCTATTTTACAATTAAGGGTGTTAAAGATAAGAATGGATTATCATTATATAATCCATTACCATCATAGAAATTTTATAAAAGTGGAAAATTATCTAACTAGAAAGGATCATGAAACCCTATCCTTGATGAGGATTTAAAGGGATCCCATCTCTAGGTAAATGAAAAATTATAGACATGGGAATTGTAAAAGGTACATCATCTTACCTTTCTGAAATAACGACCCAACCATCCATTCTTGAGGACATTAATGAGACCCAAATATGGGATGATGAGCTAAAAAAGAAAGGTAGAAAATGTTATAGAGTTCAAATTTTATGAAGATGGGTTTATATGGCCTCAAACCTGGATGTGTATCCCATAAAACTAGATTTTAAGAAGTAAATTCTAGATGACACTCATAGATCTTCTATCTCTATTTTTCTAGAAACCGTTAAGATGTATTGAGATTGAAAGAAAAAATTATTATGGGATAACATCAAGAGGGAGATCAAAAAAATTGTATCTCAATTATTGGTATGTTATGTAGTCAAGGATGAATGGAATAAGTCAAAGGGATTGATAAACCCAATTCTAATTCTAGTATAGAAATGAAAAAACATAACAAAAGGATTTTTTTAAATAACTCCCTAGGATATATTTACTAAATAACACTATTTGGGTGGTAGTCAATCACCTTAAAATTTTAGTGCATTTCATTGTTATCAATGAATATTTATCTCATGACTGAATCACTATGTTATATATAATATATATGTTAAAGAAACATAGAGTTCCATTAACAATTATAAATGATTGGGATATGAGTTTTACCTCAAGGTTCTAGACAATCCATCAGAAATCACTGAATATATATATATATTATTATGTACTACTGATCACACTTATACGAATGGTCAGTCTGAGAGAACCATCCAAAATCTAGAGGATATAATGAGATATTAATTAATGTATATATAAATATGTTGGGATCAATACCTTACCCTAGTGTAGTTCTTATATAACAACAATTTCCATTAAAGGATTCAAATGGAACCTTATTAGGCTCTATACGGGAAAAGGTGTCAGACTCCATCACATTGGGATGGAGTTAGAGAGTAGAAACTGAATAGACTTGAAATTATCATCAAGATTCCAGAAAAGGATCAGAAAATTCAATATAATATAAAAATTATATAAATCTAGAAATAAATATACACATTCAATCATTGCTGAAAAATAGAGTTTCTTGTTGAGGATAATAATTTCTTTCGTATATCACTATGGAATAAATTTATGAGGTTTGGGAATAAGTAAATGATTAGTTCTATATACAAAGTTCCATTCGATATCATTGAACACATCCAAGTTCTCCCTATCATCTGTCACAACCACCTATCATATCTCATATAAATGATGTTTTATATATTTCTCTCTTAAGTAAGTACAAACCAGACCCCACACATGTACTAAATCCATAGGTTGTACCATTGGAAAATGATCTTTAATAAGATAACCAATCTATGAATATTAGATATTTTTGATTCAAAGGAATATGAAATAATACAACTCACCAGTTCAAATAACTTTGGTGGATTCACATGTTTGATGAGGATAATTGGGAACCATAATTGGTAATGAAACATAAGTACCATAATCTATTTTAGTGTATAAAATAAAATTTATAAGAAAACGTTTCTGATGGTAGGAGGAATGTTACAAAAAAATTTAAAAATGAAATTATATATTTGAATGAACAAATACTTTATTAATAAATTTAGTTATATAAAACCCATGTTCCACATTTCATGTATTTATTTAGGACCATTGTAAAATTAGGAAACAATTTTTTAATCATTCCTAAAACACTTTTAAGCATCATATCCATTAAAAATATATAAATTCATTAGTGTCTATTAAGAATAGTATATTTATGGTTTTTTATAAATTCCTATTATAAAAAAAAAATTTAAAAAATGAACTCGACCAGTTGGATCGCGACCTATGTGTCCCATTAATTAGATTTTCTGAGGGATATCGAATAGATGATTTTTACTTTGACCATTCCTAATCATTGATTCAGCAACTAAAACTCATCTAAAACTATTTATAGAAGAATTTAATGTTTATTCAGATCATAACTCAAAACATGTTCACTAAACCACTACCATAAAGTAACTCCATCATAAATCATACCCTTTGGTCCTACGTTGGTGGAATAACATGATATTTATCTAGGCCATGTTATTTGGAATTTTTATATTTTTATTTTTATTATATATTATTTATTTTTTTACATTTCATTATTACATAACATGTATATGATTATATGATGAGGCTGAGAAAAAATATTTTTTGATATAGAGAATCGAAAATTGTATTTTCGGGAAATGTATAGACAAAATTAATCCACACTTTTTTTATAAATGTTTTATTTATTGAAAGGAAAAAAATTCTCTTGAAATATTATTATAAAATAATATTTATTTCAATATTAATAGAAATATAATTTAATGATGTCTAATGTAATTTTATAAGTGTAAAAAAGTGTTTAGTATTGTCAAAATCTTGTATTTTTTAGTAAATAAGAGTTTTTATGTAAAATATTATATTACAATACTTAGAAATGTTATGTTTAAAATTAATATTGTTTTTTAAATTAGTATATCGAAATTATCTATGGTTTAATTTTCGTTATTTTTTTTAGATGTCCAATTTTTTGGGTAAAAATTAAATGTTGTATAAATATATGATATTTAATACGACATCATAATAAACCAAAAGTTTTGTAATAAAAACTATACAAGGAATCCTTGACCAAATATATATTTTCCCTTAAAAATAATGTGTTTTTTTAATAAATTTTACATACCAATAAGAATCCTCTAGAACCTATATTATATTTTATGGTTTAAAAAATAGTTATTTATGAACGTGACACACTTTAACATGATGGATGGGATTATTTTTCGGATTTTTCTATTTATCCTAATAAAATATTTTAAATTACTATTCTTTGGAAGAAATATGAAAACCCCCTGGGATGGTTTGTGGTTTGGAATATTTTATTACATAGATTCAAAAATCAATGTTTAGAAATTAATAAAAATTTCTACTCTATTTTCCATTAAAAAACCAACCCGTCAACCCATTATCTTTACTCATATCAAATTGAAGATGAATTTATTTTCTCTATCACTCTACAAATCCCTCTCAATATGTTCCAATAATTTTATGTAGACCCTCTCAAGATTTTATAACCTCCCCTAAAGGTAAGATATTATATTACGCCTCTATATTCAAGTATAATCATTGTACTAATCCTTTTTATTTCTTATTTTTAGTGTTATAATATGTTTTTACACAACTAATTTACTCTCCATATTATTAAAACATAACAGTTGAACAAATTTCACTCTCTCTAATCACTTTAATAAAATTTTATGTATAATAATTATAGAGTCAAAATTGTCCAATTATTTTCCATGCAAGAATTTTGTTTTATGAGTACTGATACCCATGTTAACTCAACTATTTCACTGAAATATAGATACCATTAATTTAATGGAGAATTATATTTATGTGAACCGCACACATTAATTGCAGGATAAAAAGGTGATGAAAATTTTTCTTTTATTGTATGATATTTGTGTAAAAAAAATTCATGTATGTGACATGAATTCGATGAGAGAGTTAGGAATTATATGTTCCTCAAATGCATTGGGTAATATGTTTTTTCTCATAAGGAATGTTATATTATGCATTGTAGATTATTCTAATAATTCTACATTCTAACTTCTTGAACGTTATTATTGACTTATTCTTATGTTGTCTTGTTTTATACAGTTTCTACTATTATAGGATGCCTTGATGTTATCATCATGTACCTTGCTTCAATATTTTTTTATGAGTCTCACCAATTTATGCCACATTGATATATCTATTAACTCATATGTGTTCATAATGTTATGATATTATTATTTCCATTCGTGTCTTTATAAATATCTATTTATTTATTCCCCCAATATGTTGCATGCCATATTATAAGAAAAATGGAATTTAAGGGAATATAACAGTGTTTTAAATGATATTGATATATTCTAATTTCATGTTATGGTTATATGTAAGTAATTTAACAATGACACTGTGATTTGTTATCTTTTTGGATTAAATTATTTCAATCTTTATATAATAAATCATGACATAAAGTGTATACAAGATATGGGATGTGATAATTTAGATATCATATCAATGATTTTTCATTTTTATATGAATTACCACTAGTATTACTATTTCTCACATTATTATTTTGTTTTATTCAATGGTTTCGTCTATGAGGAATTTTATATACTGAAATGTAATGTTTAGTGTAATGACTATCTTTATGAGCTGTAAAATGAAGTTGAATATAGAATTTGAAACCTTATAATTATGCCTAACCAATAATCATGATTTATGACTAACAACTTCAACTTGGGTGAGTGTCATAACACACATTATTTGATGAAAATGTAGTTTTAGGGTAGTTTAGATTATAAAGACAATGTATTATTGAAGTATCAATTTACCATATATATTTAATTTGGGAATAAGCTCCCATTGAAATTTCTAAAAGAAAAGGGAAGATGTTATGTGCGTGTAAAAGAAAAACATAAATAAAGTAATCACTAATGAAAAATAAACATTTTTATAGAGAGAAATAAATTTTAATCTACGGTTTCAATAATAAATGAATATATTATGTATAGTGAACTTGGTAATTATAAGAGTCAACTCCCTAAATCGAGGAATAACTCCAACACTTTTGAGGGTCCTATGTTATTTCTTTCAATGATGTAAATCATGGTGGTTAAGGAAATCTTATCCTCTACTATATATTTCTCAATTTTATGTTAATGTTTACAAGATTTTTACGTATGAAAATACTATTACTCATCCCTTAGTGTCCTGAAAGGCTTGAAGGCCTTCATTTTTATTGATTTTTGATAACTCCCTTTTCAAGGGACGAGGGGAACCCTTACAAGGCCCATAGGCTCAGAGATTACATGGACCATAGGCTTAGGAGATTAAATGACCCGAAGGTGTTAGGGGATTCAACCAGACTATCTATAAGGAACTGCCCCTCCCCAGCATCTACATCCTGATAGTATCTCTCCACCTTTTCATGACCGTCGGGATAGGCTTCCCGTGCAAGCAGAGGCTAGTACTGATGGCATAGTCATACCCTCTCAATCTAACAAACCATTTGGCTCTTCTATGGTGAGTTCACCTGCTCTGAATCCTCTTTTAGGGATACTCCTTTTTTTAGTGTGTCTGGTTCCTACATTCATGTGACCCGAAGGCCTTGGGGTGGCCCTAAGGCCTTATGGTGGCCTGAAGGCCTTGAGAATAAACTGGCCCGAAGGCCTTGGGTGGCCTGAAAGCCTTGCAGGACCCGAGGACCAAACCGATTCCCTGAAGGCCCAAATGGATGAATAGTTCCGGTTACTACAGTGCCGAACAGTGCCTGTTACAGTGCCTACTACAGAACTGCTACAGTACCCAGAAATATGCCTCCACCCAGATTTGATCTCATGTCTCTTGGATTCACCTAGCGAGTCCTCACCAACTGGGCTGAGGATCATGTGCCTCATTAGTTGGTGGAATTTAATGTGTTTTACCTCATGTATTTTATCCCTTTATATAGATCCTATATCTATTATGAAGGAAGTGAAGTTACATTTCATATTTTTAATGAACCAGTGATCGTTTATCTGTTTGAGGATGAATAAAACCTTACAATGGAAATTATTTTAATTTTATGGGCTTTTCTTCCAAATAATGTTATTTATTTATCTCATATGGTGGGTACAAACTCAATATTGAAGATATGTCTTTTTTATGGGATTTTTTTGATGCCTTTGTAGCGGAGTTTCTTATTCCTCCTCTAAGTTGTAATGTAATATTTTTAATAGAAAATATACATACTACTACACCTATATATAATAATCTAAATATAATATCCCCAATTTAGTTATAGGAATTTAATAAGGAACTCCAAGAGAATATTTATAAGGGATTAATTCATATAAGGTTGTTACTATTGGGTAAACATGTTTTTTATTAAGAAAAATATGGATCAATGTGACTATATATTTATTATTCGGAGCATAACAAGATCAGGATCAATATTATGTATTCTCTTCCCCATATTGATAATTGTTTTGATAAATTATGAGGAGATCAATAATTCATAAAGGTTGACCTTGGTTCTAGATACTATCAAGTGACGGTTAAAAGTGAATACATACCAAAAAAACATTCAATCTAAGATATGTGAACAATGAACTTATAATGATTCCATTTTGACATAATAAATCCCATGTTATCTTTATAGATTTAATAAATAGAGTCTTTAGGGATTAAATATACCAATTTTTATTGTAGTATTTATAGATGAAATTATTATATAATCAAATAGTGAGGATTATTTTTATGATTACTTGATTATTTTTTAAGACACCGATGAAGGATAAATTATAAGAAAATTTAATCTTGTGTGAAAAAATCACCATGTATTTCATTATTCAAGCCCCCAAGACATCAAAAGAGAAAAATGCAATATGGGTTGTAGTAAATTCACATATGAATTTAGTATATTTTATTACAATAAAAGAATATTTTTATCTTCATCAACTCACCCATATATACAATAATGAAGAGGTAAGGTTATATAGAATACTAAATTATACATTATTTGATCAAGACCAATGTTTCCCATGATATTCTGGAGAAGTATTTAGTTAGATATGGATATAGATATATGTTTCAGTACTTCCTAACATCTCCATAAATATGGTTAGTAAAAGATAACCATTAAATTCATAGATCAAGTGATAAGATACACTTATCTATAATTCAAAGGAGGGTGGTATCAACACCTTCCCCTTTACAAATTTTCTTATAACAATAGCTTTCACTATATCTTTCACTAGTATCCTTATGAATTCTGCTATAGAAATATGAACAAAACAATAACATGATAGGTCCAAGTTAGAGAAAAAATATATTTGTACTTAATATATTTGAGTAAATCATAGGGAAGGTTATAACTATTAAAAAACATATCATCTATGTATAGTGTTGAGCATAGAGTTATTGTAACGGCCCGACCCCAGTTACCCAGAGTCGGTGCATTATTACATAACATTGACATGTTCACAAGAAAGATCAAATCTAGAAAGACCGATTAGTTTAGTATCCTTGGAAACACTAGATATATTCATAAAGTTTTACATTACATCATAAAAATGAAAACTACAATAACATAGTCTCCATAATCCACACTCTTATCCCCTCATACTATCCCTGCAGGTCATTCATAATTTACTTCTTCACATCCTATGAAAAATAAAACATAGAAAAGGGGTGAGATCAAATGCCTAGTAAGGATAACAATATAGCGGAAACTTTCATGAATAAGAATAAACATTTAAGGCAATGTATAACTAAAACAAAAGCCTTTTAAACTTGAACTTCAACATAATATGGCAAAAATAAAATGAAATAATGACATTTACTTATTCTCATGGATATTCTACTAATCGAATAATCACATGAAATATCAATAACCACTTTCATAATGATGGAATGCATAATGCCAAACTATCATAACCACATAGCCAAAGCCTCGTGCCAAGACTACAAATAATATTTTTCCAAGGCCTTGTGTCAAGACACTAGTTTGTCTCATGAGACCTACCAATGCATCTAGGAGCTATAGAGGGCTCCACCCATCACATATTAAGTCCAATGCATTCATCATATGAACAAGTTTAAACATAACATAAACATTCGTATTAAAACTAGCATACGAAATGTCCACACTTTCTTCATAAAATATGAATGGTATAAAAATAACACATCCACAGTAAAAGATATCACAAAACCATCAATACAATATGGAAGTATCGTATCATAATAATTCAACTCCAAATAAACTTAAAATCCATCAAAGGATGTTGACATAGATGAAATCAAAACTCTTTTTATAGAAATATCTCTTTCTATTTTGAAATCATTTACGAGTCATATATTTATAAAATAAAACATTTTATTTGAAAATATTCTTATAATATTGTAAGGGAAGCTTCAACGATTTTATAACGGTGGAAAATAGCCGCACCAGCCGTATAAGTTAAAAAAACATTCTTTCCTTAATTATGTTGAAAAGGATAAAAATAACCTTGTTTTGAAAATGACGGAAATATTCCTTTATAAACCTCTTATAAAAAGTCAAACAAGGGTATAAATGACTTTAACCCATATTCTTGTAAGTAGTAAAAAAGTTTTGAAATAAATTTTGAAGAAACATGGATGTGGATGATATAGAAATCCCAGTAGATTATTACGTATTTACAACCTCAGATAATGAAGAGATTGCGAAATAAACCCTAACCATGTACCTTTACTTGGTTGAGGGTAGTTTAACCTACAATATAATGTTGAAATAATTGTTATTAAATTATACAATAATCATATACATTAATATGATATCATATATGATCTTTTAACATTTCTTTGTTAATAATATCTTAGAATTATCGTCGTTCCGGGTGTTAACTTACTCGTTTTCTTTTATATGTTTTGTTACATAAGCTATGTTTGTTAGGGATAGGTTGTATCTTATTCATATACAGAATGATATCAAGTCCTTAAATACTATTATTAATCATCAAATGATAATTATACTTTAATGGATACAATGGAGATTGAATCTCATCGCGTTCGTGGAGACGATAGTCCGTACGTACGCATGAGCGACAATATCATTCTTTTGATATTAAAATAATATATAATTGGATGGTATATCATATATAAATAATCATTATCATGTTAAATTTATTATTTACATGAATTACAAATCATTATTATAACCATCCAAATAATAATATATTGAATAACAATTACACCACGACGTGGAGACAGTAAGTCGTACGTACGCACTTATGGTGACATGTCATTCAAAGGATGGATAGAATAATGAATATGGTTGTACAATATTTATAATAATATTAAATTATATAGGAGTTACTGGATTCATTATTTTATAATGGTAATAATAAAGAAAGAAGAAGTGGAAGAAGAAATGAATTCGAATAAGGGTGGTGAAAACATTGCCTCTTCTTCGGGTTCTTCCTTTTGATTTGATCAAAATGGCTTCTTAGGTTGGATTTATGATCAAACTAAGGACCATATGTTGTAGTGAGGGAATTTGAGAGAGTATTTGGGAAGGTTTTGTCCGAACCAAAAGGCTTTGAAGGAGAAAATTAATGAAAAGGGGGAGTTCCCTTTTATAAGAGGGGTGAGGGGCACCTTTGGAAAAGCTAGAAATATTATTTTATAATAAATTAATATTCGGTTTCTAATGGATGAAAAGTGGTTTATTTAAAGGTTAAGGTGGGGATGGGTCGAAAACCACTCAACCAATAGAATTTAGACAGGTTTGGGTCTTTATATTAACCTTATCTTTTAGTTTTATCTCTTAGTTAATTAGTTTGACACTTACCATGTCACTTTGTATTTTTATATTATATAGTTAACATACATACAATATACCTCCAAGAGACACCTGAGTGGTCCATTAATGATACACATATCATTATATAAGTCTCTTGGCCTAACCATAGATTTCTATGAATTAAATATCAATTAATAATATAATAGTTTTTTTAAAAAACTCTTTTATGTCAATTTTGACACTATTCAATAATTGATTTTTGTGAAAATCAGAACATAATGAGTACTTCTAAAAAAGTTAATTAAGTCAGTACTAACATGTCATATTGACCTAGAAATTTATTTTAATTCCTAAAAAGACTCAAATTGTATTTATTTGTGTATTTATAATATCAATTATTTTAATTTTTCACTATTATGGTAATTACTGCATCATCATTGTGTCATAAATATATTAAATTATTTATTGTCTAAAAATTATAAATAAAACATCATTATGTAGGAAATCGTTTTAGCTTTCTAATTAATATTTACAATCGAATTTACCTTAGGTATAACCCTAAATTAAAATTTTTTAGTAAATAAAATTTGATTTTAACTCTTTTAACTCTTCTTTGAATTAAATAATAATAAATGTCCTAATCTAATCCAAGTAGACCTAAATGATAATATTTTATTCCTAAGGTTGTTTTTGGTCGAGATACATTTATCCATTAGAATTAGTACTATGTTAGGGTAATATTAATATCATTTTTACCCTTAATTACCCTATTTACTTTTAACTGTGGTAAATAAAAGTAAACAGTTACTATTCACCAAAAATTATTTTCATATCATTGAACCACATTTTACTACTTGATATTAACCGTGTCTCTTGGATTTTTGATATTCCACTCACAGAAGCGGAAAATTAAGTTATCTGAAAAATTCAGTTTTTTTAACTACCACTTAGTAGTTTCACTATTCATCAAAAAAATTAAGTTTTTCAGAAAAATACCAAAAATTAGGCCTAAGATATATTTGATATTATGAATTCAAAAATGATGCCTATTTTACCAAATTCAAAACATATCAGTTGCATTAATTAATTTAAAAATTAATTCCCGTTGTCAAAACAAATAGCGTGTTTTTAAGAGATAATAACAATCAAAAGATTGACACTTGTTTATATCCGGTTTAATTGTGAAATTATGTAAAATGACCAACATTGTATTAAATGGTAAAAATATATTCTAAATATACTTTAAAAAACTCAAATTCATAATTTATCAATATAAATTATTTCGATTAAAAAAGTTGTTTTTAATTAAAATTTAGTAATTTTCACTATTCATCAAAATATAAATGTTATCTGAAAAGTTCAAAAATTTCACATTAGGCTAAATTCGATACTCCGAATACAAAAATGAAGTCCATTTTAAAAGATAAAATTTATAAAATTTCAAAAAGTAGGTATTACTATTCATAACGGCTAGTTTGATTGGTTGTGGTGTGTGTTAGAACTCAAAGTTGCGTTTAACACACGCTACTGTATTATTCAAAGGAAAGCGTACCGTGGAAGCTTGGGGTGTTACATTCTTCCCTCCTTCAAATAATTTCGTCCTTGAAATTTCTAGAATACTACCGCATGAAAAGACTCAGGTGGTTCTTCATCATAAGTTCCTCGGGTTCCCACGTTGCTTCTTCCATCTTATGGTTTCTCCACAAGGCTTTTACCAGACAAGTCGTCTGCTTTCTCAGTACTTTTTCTCTCGTATCAAGAATATTTATGGGATCTTCGCAATAAGACAGACCGGGTTCCAGTTCTAATTCCTCATAGGTGAGTACATGCATTGGTTCAGGCATGTATTTCCTCAATAAAGATAAGTGGAACACATCGTGAACTTTGGAGATACTTGGTGGCATTGCCAATCGGTAAGCTACAACCCCAATTCGTTCTAGAATTTCGAAAGGTCCGATGTACCTGGGACTCAGTTTACCTTTCTTACCAAATCATACGACTCCCTTCCATGGAGATACCTTCAGGAAAACATGATCACTAACTTGAAATTCCAAATCATTCCTTCGATTATTGGCATAGCTCTTCTACCTACTTTGAGCTGCTTTGATATGGTTTTGGATTACCTTCACCTTTTCCATCATTTCCTCCACCAGTTCTAGGCCTACAAGTTTTCTTTCACCAACGTTATCCCAACAGGTTGGTGTGCGACATCTCTTTCTGTATAACGCTTTATATGGTGTCATCTGAATACTCGAATGGAAGATATTGTTATAGGAAAATTCTAATAGAGGTAAATATTGATCCCACATACCCTGAATGTCAAGTGAGAAGGATCTCAACATGTCTTCTAAGGTTTTAAATAGTTCGTTCTGATTGTCCATCTGTTTGAGGGTGGTAGGCAGTGCTCAAATGAAGTTCAGTATCCAAGGCTTTCCGAAGACTTTTCCAGAATCTTGAAGTAAAACGGGGATCACGATCTGAAACAGTCGATAGGGGTAACCCATGAAGTCTCTCAACTTCATTAATATATAATCTTTCTAGATGTTCTAGTAGTAGATCTTCTCTTATTGCAAGAAAATGTGCTGACTTGGTAAGACGATCAACAATAACCCATATTGCATCATTCCTTCAAGGAGTGTTTGGTAGCCCCATGACAAATTCCATCGTTATATTGTCCCATTTCCACTCCGGTATGGGAAGAGGTTGCAATACTCCACCAGGCTGTTGCCTTCCAGCTTTCACTTATTGACAAACCATACATCTTTACACAAAATCGGCAGTCTCCCTCTTCATGTTTTCCCACCAAAAATGTTCCTTCAAATCTCTATACATTTTGGTGCTCCCAGGGTGTATAGAGAAATTGGAACTATGAGCATCATCCAGCAATTATTTTTTTAGATCAGGTATATCGGGAACACAAAGTCTCTTCCCAAATTTCAAAATTCCATCTTCATACACAAAGTCTCTCAATCTCCCACCATTCACAGCTTTAATCTTCTATTAAAATTCTTCATTATTCGTTTGAGAACTCTTAATCCTTTCCAGTAAAGATGGTTTGGAAACCATTTGAAAAAGAATTGATGTTTCACCTTCTAGGGTTATTCTCATGTCCATCTTTACTAGATCCTTGAAAATTGGATCCCTTTCAATTCTCATATTGTTCAAAACTCTATGATCTTTTCTGCTCAAAGCATCTGGCACCTTGTTTGCTTTCCCCGAGTGGTAGTGTATCGTACAATCATAATCCTTGAGTAATTCAAGACATCCCCTTTGCCTCATGTTGAGTTCTTTTTGTGAGAAAATATACTTCAATCTCTTGTGATCAGTATAAATCTCACATTTTTCACCATAGAGGTAGGGCCTCCATATCTTCAAAGCAAATATCACAGCTTCTAACTTGAGATAATGAGTAGGATAGTTTTGTTCATGAATTTTCAACTGTCGTGATGTATAGGAAATAACCCTATCATTCTACATAAGGACACAACCAAGTCCTTTCTTTGATGCATCACTATAAATAACGAACCCATCATTCCCCGATGGAAGAGACAATATACGAGCATTGACTAATCATCTCTTCAGTTCTTCAAAACATTCTTCACACTCTTTTGTCCAAATAAATTTAACCCCATTACGTGTGAGATTTGTTAATGGGTTAGCCAGCCGGGAAAAATTATGGACGAAACGTCGATAATAACCTGCTAAACCAATAAAACTACGTACCTGAGTTATACGTGTCGGTGTAGGCCATTCTTGGATTGCCTTGGTCTTAGAAGGATCAACAGAGATTCCATCTTTAGAGACAATATGGACAAGAAAAGAAATCTCCTGAATCCAGAATTCACACTTGCTAAACTTCCCATAAAATTCATTTCTACTCAGAGTCTTCAGGATAATGCGCAAGTGATTTTCATGATCTTCGTAGCTTTTGGAGTATACCAAGATATCATCAATAAATACCACCAAATATTCATTGAGATATTCCTTGAAAACTCTATTCATCATATCCATGAATACAGACGGTGCATTAGTCAATCCAAAAGGAATTACTGTAAACTCATAATGCCCGTACTTGGTTCGAAATGCTGTCTTCAGAATGTCTTCCTTCTTCACACACAACTGCTAGTATCTAGATCGAAGGTCAATCTTTGAAAAGTATTGAGCTCCATACAGTTGGTCAAATAAATAATCAATGCGATGTAGGTGATACGTTTTCTTTATTGTTATGGCATTGATCTCCCTGTAGTCGAAACATAACCTCATAGATCCATCTTTCTTTTTAACAAAAAACCAGGGGCTCCCCATGGAGAAACACTAGGTAGAATAAATCCCATATTACTCAATTCCTCTAGTTGTTTCTTTAGTTTGACTAATTACACAGTGGACATCCTATAAGGGGTCTTCGATATAGGCCTTGATCCAGGAATTAAATCAATGGAAAACTCAACTTCTTGTTCTGGAGGATGTCCAGGTAAATATTCCGGAAACACATCTACATATTCTTTCACAACATGTACATCATCTATTTGAACATTCCTTTCCTCACCCATAGTCATTTCATTCTTTTCCTCCCCAATAATTGAATTTAGTTGAGCTATTGGGGGTGGATCTAGATAAAAATTAGGTGGTGACGATTCCGCTCTAAAGATATGGTGTTCCTTATCATCATCATCAAAAATCGTAACCTCCTTCTTCTTAAAATAAATCTGCACATCATGGTCTGAAAGCCAGTCCATACCGAGGATTATATCAAACTCAATCATAGGTATGACGATGAGATCAGCGGATAAAGAACATTTATGTGCTCTAATGAGGACTGAATCACAAAACATTGTTGTAATGATACTTCCCTTAGTAGTTTTAACTGATAACATCCTTGTTAAATCAAATTAGAAATATCTAATTTTCTTAGAAAACTGGGAAGATACGAAACAATGAAATGATCCAGAATCAAATAATGCATTTGCTAAACTTGAAGAAACCATTAAATTACCCGCCACTATGTCTTTTAGAGCTTCTACCTCATCAGTAGTGATAAAAAAATGGCATTGATCCCTTAGCCATTTCTGAGGTAAGTTCCCCTGACGCTTAGGACATTCATTTTCATAATGTCCCATCTCCCTGCAATTGTAGCATTGAACATCGGTAGCTTCCTTCTTCCCTTTACAATCACGAGCTTGGTGGCCTTTTTCACCACACTTGTAACAGACACCCATTCCCTTCATGAAAGTACCGGGGTGTTTCTTCCCACATTTACCATAGGATGGATATTCAACCTTTCCCTTCTTCCCCTTATTTCCATTCCCATATTGATCAGTAGATCTCTTCTTCTCTTGCTTTTCTTTAAAGTCATACGACTTAGAGAATTCATTTTCTGTCTTGGTAGCACATGAGACAATGTCTTCGTATGATGAGAAGGATAGTGAGACAAATGCTCGATGTAGAAATGGTTTCAACCCATCAAAGAAATGATCAATCTAACTTCTTGGGTTATGTATATAATCTCCAGCATACCTTGCTAACCATGTAATGTTAGCCTCATAATTTGCAACATTCTCATCCTCCTTTTGTCTCAGACTCAAGAAATTGTCTTTCCATATCTGCTTGATGGTCACGAGAAAAGTACTTTTCTAAAAACATATCTTTGAACTCACTCCATTCCATATTTGATACTTCATTATCTTCCTTCATGTTTTTAATCAATGACCACCATTGATTAGCATCTCCTGTGAGGCGGTAAACAACCATGATAACTTTTTCCCTTTCACTACTCCCGAAAGCTTGAAATATTTTCACTAGGGAATTTATCCATTGCTCAACTACTAAGCGATTTGTACTCCCATTGAACGTTGGTGGTTTTTGCCTCATGAATAGATCTAACATTGATCCTCCAAACTACGGATCAGGGTGCTCTATACAGGTAAGGTTATTATTCATAACCTGAGTGAGTTGTCCTAGTATGGTGATTAGCTGATCAGCACCAGTTGCATCACCAACTCCACTATAATTATCTTAAGCAGGAGGGAAATCCATACATGGAGTGTGTGCATTGTTATGGTTTCCATTTCTTCCACTAGGCGCCATTTCTAAACAATGGCATAAACTAGATCAGTTTATGAATCAAAATACATAATTACATACTTATAAAACACTTTACATAAATTGAACTATTTATGGATATAATCCATAATCATAAGAATGTTTTTTTAGGAAGTATATACTCATAAACCCTTCATAATGATTTGTAATGAAAATGAGAGTTATCCTAAGCATATCCCCTGGGAGTTTCATAACCAAGAGTACGGCAAGGCCCGTTTTCGTGCACCAGTTCCTGTTCGAGTCTAGCTCCAAGCGGTGTTTTCAGGATTTACCCCTAGGTACATCTGTTCCAGAGCCGCCTCTACCTGCTCGTATCCAAAAAGGAATGTACTGCTCGAAAAACTCAAAAAATCTCTACAATACCAAAATTATAGGAAGTTATTCTATACTAATCCTCAATGTCTATCTTAAATAAATGTGCTCTAATCAGAGTTTATCTAAATATAGCTTCCAAGTTTTGTAATAAACTTCCTCTGATACCAACTATAATTCCCCGACCCCAGTTACCCAGAGTCAGTGCATTATTACATAACATTGGTATGATCACAAGAAAGATCAAATCTCGAAAGATCGATTAGTTTAGTATCCTTGGAAACACTAAATATATTCATAATGTTTTACATTACATCATAAAAATGAAAACTACAACAACATAGTTTCCATATTCCACACTCTTATCCCCTCATACTATCCCTGCAGGTCATTCATAATTTACTTCTTCACATCCTGGGAAAAATAAAACATAGAAAAGGGATGAGCTCATATGCCCAGTAAGGATAACAATATAGCAGAAACTTTCATGAATAAGAATAAACATATAAGGCAATGTATAACTAAAACAAAAGCCTTTTAAACTTGAACTTCAACATAGTATGGCAACAATAAAATGAAATAATGCCATATACTTATTCTCATAGATATTCTTCTAATCTAATAATCACATGCAATATCAATAACCACTTTCATAATGATGGAATTCATAATGCAAGACTATCATAACCACATAGCCAAGGCCTCATGCTAAGACTAAAAATAAGATTTTTCCAAGGCCTTGTGCCAAGACACTAGTTTGTCTCATGAGACCTAACGATGCATCGAGGAGCTATAGCGGGCTCCACCCGTCACATATTAATTCAAATGCATTCCTCATATGAACAGGTTTAAACATCACAAAAACATTCGTATTAAAAATAGCATACGAAATGTCAATACTTTCTTTATAAACTATGAATGGTATAAAAATAATACATCCATAGTAAAACATATCACAAAACCATCAATACAATATGTAAGTATTCTATCATAATAAATCAACTCCAAATAAACTTAAAATCCATCAACGGATGTTGACATAGATGAAATCAAAACTCTTTTTAAAGAAATATCTCTTTCTATTTTGAAATCATATAAGAGTCATATATTTATAAAATAAAACATTTTCTTTGAAAATATTCTTATAATATTGTAAGGTAAGCTTCAATGATTTTATAACGGCAGAAAATAGCCGCACCCACCGTATAAGCTAAAAAACATTCTTTCCTTAATTCTGTCAAAAAGGTTAAAAAGCACCTTGTTTGGAAAACGACGGGAAGATTCCTTTATAATCCTCTTATAAAACATCAAACAATGTTATAAATGACTTTAAATCATATTCTTGTAAATAGTAAAAATGTTTTAAAATACATTTTGAAGAAACATGGATGTGGATGATAAAGAAATCCCAGTAGATTATTACGTATAAACAACCTCAGATAATGAAGAGATTGTGAAATAAACCCTTACCTTGTACCTTTCCTTGGTTGAGGGTAGGTTAACCTCCTGTATAATGGTGAAATAATTGTTATTAAATTATACAATAATCATATACATTAATATGATATCATATATGATCTTTTAACATTGCTTTGTTAATAATATCTTAGAATTATCGTCGTTCCGGGTGTTCACTTACTCATTTTCTTTTATATGTTTTGTTACATAATCCGTGTTTGTTATGGATAGGCTGTATCTTATTCATATCCAGAATGATATAAATTCCTTAAATACTATTATTAATCATCAAATGATAATTATACTTTAATGGATACGATGGAGAATAAATCTCATCGCGTTCGTGGAGACGGTATTCCGTACGTACGCACGAGCGACAATATCATTCTTTTGATATTAAAATAATATATAATTGGATGATATATAATATATACATAATCATTATCATGTTATATTTATTATTTACATAAATTAAAAATCATTAATATTACCATCTAAATAATAATATATTGAATAACAATTACACCACGACGTGGAGACGGTAAGCCGTACGTATGCATGTATGGTGATATGTCATACAAAGGAAGGATAGAATACTGAATATGGTTTTACCATATTTATAATATTATTAAAGTATATAGGAGATACTGGATTCATTATTTTAGAATGGGAATAAAAATGAAAGAAGAAGTGGAAAAACAAATGAATTTCAAAAAGGGTGGTGAAAACATTACCTCTTCTTCGGGTTCTTCCTTTTGATTTTATCAAAAGGGCTTCTTAGGTTGGATTTATGATTAAACTAAGGCCTCTAGGTTGTATTTATGGAAGTTGAGAGAGTATTTGGGCAGGGTTTGGACCAACCAAAAGGCTTTGAAGGTGTGAATTAATGAGAAGGGGGCGTGCCCTTTTATAAGAGGGGTGAGGGGCACCTTTGGAAAATCTAGAAATATTATTTTATAATAAATCCATATTCAGTTTCTAATAGCTCCAAAGTGGATTATTTAAAGGTTAAGGTGGTGATGGGTCGAAAACCACTCAACCAATTGAATTTAGATAGGTTTGGGTCATATATTAACCTTATATTTTAGTTTTAACTCTTAGTTAATTAGTTTGACACTTACCATGTCACTTTGTATTTTTATATTATATAGTTAACAAACATACTATATACCTCCAAGAGACCCCCAAGTGGTCAATTAATGATACACATATCATGATATAATTCTCTTGGTCGAACCTTATATTTTTAGGAATTTAATATCAATTAATAATATAATATTTGTTTTAAAAACTCTTTTATGTCAATTTTGACTCTATTCAATAATTGATTTTTGTGAAAATCATAACAAAATGATTACTTCAAATAAAGTTAATTAAGTCCGTCCTAAAATGTCATATTAACCAATAAAATTAGTTTAATTCATAAAAAGTCTCAAATTATAATTATTTGGGTATTTATAATATCAATTATTTTAATTTTTCACTATTATGGTAATTACTGCATCATCATTGTGTCATAAATAAATTAACATATTTATTTTCTAAAAATTATAAATAAAATATAATTATGTAGGAAATATTTTTATATTTCTAATTATTATTTAAAATATAATTTACCTTTTGTATAACCCTATATTAAAAATGTTTTATTAAATAAACATTGATTTTAACTCTTTTAACTCTTCTTTGAATTAAACAATAATAAATGTCCTAATCTAATCCAAGTAGACCTAAATGATAATATTTTATTCCTAAGGTTGTTTTTGGTCGAGATACACTTGTCAAATAGAATTAGGACATGTGTTAGGGTAATATTAATATCATTTTTACCCTTAATTACCCTATTTACTTTTAACCGTGGTAAATAAAAGTAAAAAGATCATATTCATCAAAAATTATTTTCAACTCATTGAACCACATTTTACTACTTTATATTAACCGTGTCTCTCAGATTTTTGAAATTACACTCATAGAAGTAGCAAAATTATTTTTTATGAAAAATTCAGTTTTTTTAACTACTACTTAGTAGTTTCACTATTAATCAAAAATGAAGTTTTTCAGAAAAATACCAAAAATTAGGACTAAGATATATTTGATATTATGAATTAAAAAATGATGTATATTTTACCGAATTCAAAACATATCAGTTTCATTAATTAATTTAAAAATTAATTCTCATCGTCAAAACAAATAGCGTGTTTTTAAGAGATAATAACTATCAAAAGATTGACACTTGTTTATATCCGGTTTAATTATGAAATTATGTACAATGACCAACATTGTATTAAATGGTAAAAATATATTCTAAATATACTTTAAAAACACTCAAATTCCTAATTTATTAATATAAATTATTTCGATTTAAAATGTTTTTTAATTAAAATTTAGAAATTTTCACTATTCATCAAAATATAAATGTAATCTGAAAAGTTCAATAATTTTACCTTAGGATAAATTTGATACTCCGAATACAAAAATGAAGTCCATTTTGAGAGATACAATTTATAATATTTCAAAAAATAGGTATCATTATTCATAACGGCTAGTTTGATTGGTTGTGGTGTGTGTTAGAACTCGAAGTTCCGTATAACACACGCTACTATATTATTCAAAGAAAAGTGTACCGTAGAAGCTTGGGATGTTACAGTTATGCTTATAATCATTGATGTGATCTTTGATTAGAATTTAGTGAGAAGTTATTCTGATAAATTTCTATTTGAAATAAGTCTATGATATTTGGGAATAAGGGAAATCTTATCCATATGTATATTATCCCCTTCTAGATTCATGATCATGTAGTGAAGTTAGCTTATAACATGGCACTTCCACTAATCCTATATAGTGTTCATGATGTATTTCAGATATCTATTTTGAGGAAGTAAATAACCAATCCATCACATATACTGAACAAATCTATTTTACCACTAGATCATGGGATTTTCTTTGAACAATAAAAAGTATAAATCTTGGATTATAGAGATACTGTCTTTGGGAAAATGATAATCACCTCGATAATTTATTTTGGAGGAATCAGAAATATAAGGACGATAATATGGAACCAAAAGATACTATGAAGATGAATTGTACTCATTTTTTTACATAAAAGTGATTATATATTGAGGGTTATATTAATTTTTTATGGGTATATAATTTAACACCCAAATATATTATATGTGTTCCATTGAAATAAATTTAATGTATTTGATATGTTGTTTGACATGAAACCATAAGTCTAAAAGAAATATAATATATCATGGAATTTATAACCTAACTATTTGATTAGAGGGTATTAATTGGATTAACCACATCATTATAAAAATATATATATTACTCAATTAAAATTTATTTATTAATTCCTAAAAAAATGTTAATAAAACCATTTTGGGAATAAAAGTCATATTTTCTGAATAAATGTACTTTTCTAGGTGATGTTAATTTTTAAATAAATAAATCAATTTATTACTATTAAAAATATTTTAAAAATAAAAATATTTTTTATTTATAAATAATAATTAATTCATCATTTGTATAATGATTTATAATGAATATAAAATTATTTTAAGATAAATAGAGTTATTTTTTTTTGTAAAACCATTTTTATATGTTCAATTATTTTTTATATTAATAAATTAAATAAAAAACTATCAATTAATGATTATAATGAAAAAAAATTATATATTCAAAAAAAAATTAGTATTTATTCAAATGTTGTTACAAGGTAATAAATGAATTTAAATCCTATATTATTCTTAAAAATGGATTTATCAATGAAAATTTTTTCATTATGTTTTGAAAATTTATTTTGAAATAAATTTCTACCACATAAAGATATTTTATATGATAAAATTGATTCCATTTTTGGAAAAATAATTTTTATATTTTTTAATGACTACAAATTCATTTTTATCTTTAGCGGTATTATTGAAAAATATTTGTCACCATAGTTAAGGTTAAAATGGGGTTACGGTGGGAGGTGTTAAGCTAATAGATAATGGTAAAAATAGAACTTAAACATTTCAAAATAATATTGGGTGAACATATTTTGATATTATATTACCTTAAAATTTATTTATAATTCATTAGTGTCACTTTAATTGGAAAAAAAATTAGAATGTTTAAATATTTTATGTAACTCCATGTGTGTCCCTCCACTCACTTATAAAAGGAAACCCATTCTAAACCATTGTTCGAAAAATATTTATCCCTATATCTCACCAAATCAATAAAAAAACCTAAATATCTTCCTTCGTTTCATTATTTTTCTCAGGGTATTACCCTAAGACCATCATAATAAGGGTTAAGGTGTATGATGAAGGAGGTCTCTTAATAAAGAGGTAATCATCTTACCCGAACCATTCAATTTCTATTTAATTTAATAATTCCTCTAAGATGGTTGTATAAAATAGAAAAAATAATTATATTATAATAAATATATTTTTATTTTATAATTATTATGACAAAACCATTTCCCTTAACATTTAAATTAAATTGGAAATAAATGTACCAATCATGTGCTTGTGTGTACTAACACCTCCACATAGTGATATGATTCATTTCCCAACACATAATCACATTAATAGATAATATAATATATTTAATAAATATATATATATATATATACATTATTTATGATATAGTTAAGATTTGGTAATGATAAAATAGTACTTATCATTCTATTCGTATTTTTTCCAAATGAAAACAATGTTTGTGTATATGTACAGACTACCTTTTCCTTGAATATTGTATTCCAAATTTTTATATCAGAAGATTTTGAATGTTTTAATATATATCTATATTGAATATAAATTATATTTTTCAATTATAAATATTTTTTATATGATGGAACCATGATCAATATACATGGATCGTAACTGTCGAATTGAAATATACATAAAATGAAGGTGTTAACATCTTAAATAATGATGATATGAAATATTTTTCATTAATGGGTGATAATATATTATAGGTATAAAATGTATGGTATTATAAGTATTAATCTAGATTTGGTATAAAATAATAATACATTTGAATTAAATATTTATGAATATAAATTTACTAATGAAGTAATTCGGACATATGGTATGGGTTTCCCATCTCGCTTCTGTTTCTTAGAGACATTTACCATAATTACAAATTTCTTATTTCATGTAGTATATATGATTCCATGTTGATATGTTAAATCATGAATGTATTTATATTCATGGTATTTAATGATTAATTTTAATTTATCTCTATCATGGGAGTTATGATTCAAAATTTACCAAAGTGGTATGAGTTTAATGTATCAATCTCAATATATACAATGACTGTTTATCCAAAAACCTATGACGATGATATTATATTATATATCTATCATATATATCATTTATTTTCTTCTAATATAGTTATTTTTAGAGGGGAAATTTTTTCAATTCATTTTCATATCATTATTAACTCAAAAGTACGAAAGAATGTTTTTAATGAAAATTGACATTGTTTCCCAATTAGGTTGGGAATAATTTTTTCCACGTCCATAATTTCATTAAAAGTTTCTCAAGAATGTTTTTATTATTATATAATGACTTATTAAATTCATCTATACCAATTTATTATATTATATAAATATGTTTAATAAATCTATTCTTATCATTTTCAAAACGGTGAACTTTTTAAGAGAGGTGTGAATAAAATATTAGTTTTAATGTTTATCACAATAATTAATTTTTGTACCATAATGACTATTATTTACTTAAATATTCATTTACATGTATCCTTGGATATTTTCAATTTAAATTATTTGTATAATGTTTTATTATTTTTTGGGTTTGAAATAATTGTTTTCAAAATTAAAACTGTATTTTCCAAAATAAATATTCCACTTATCTTTAAAAGGTATTTTCTTGTATGGTAACATCCATTTTCATAACATATGATTCACTAGGGGTTTTATCCAATGATATTATCCTTATTATTTCTATGATAGTTATTTATTATGATGACTAAATCTTGATAAAACTCATTTTCTTTTCCATGTGTTACGTTATGACAAATTGATATATGCTATCATGATCTTATGAAATACATAAAAAATTTATGATTTTGTGATGGGTGGATCCATTATATCCCCACAATTCATTGATTAATGTTTAATGTTGATGAGATCAAAGGGTATGTGGTAGGTTATCCCAATCACAAAAGTGGGTACACATGAGTGAATACAAATCCCAAATAGGGTATATAAGTGGATATCCCAAGAATAACAAGTGATGAATTTCCTAGTGGGTAGGATGGAAATTTGAAATCTATTATTATGATTATGTACCACTTTTTATGATTACACCAATAACATGTTATTATACCTATGATATGATCTCAATGACCTGTATATTTAATTCTTCTATTATTCATATCTTATGAACTATCAAACCTTTATGTCATGATTATGGTATTTTAATTAATATGTATGATTTTCAGATGTTAATATAATATTCTCATACCCTTATTCCCATGTTACTGTTACATGTGATCACTGAATGATATGTTCCATGTTCACACTTACTGGGCATCTGAGATAACCCTTTATTATATTTCCTTTCCACATGTTATGATGAAAAGGTTCAATTTGGGTATGTATAAGAAAAGTTTTATATGAGATAAAATTTTGGGGATATATTTAAGGTCTTTCCATAAATAAGATGATTATATATCTAGTTTCCAAATACACTAAATTAATTTGTTGGGTATGTATTATTAAAATATGTATTTAATATTTATCTTATATGATTTAATATTTATGTAAAATATTCTTAGGTCACCTTAGAAAAATATCTCAAGGATTTTTAGATACTCATAAAAATAAAGATGAAATAAATATTATAATGTAGTGAGTGTAGGATGTGATAGATTGAGGCACCATGAAAGGATTTAAGAACCAATATATTAATGATAAATCAGATGATCTCCTTAACCCTGAATACATGAGAAGATAATAATTTGAAAAATATTAACATAAATTATCTACTACCATTTGAATTAAAAAAAAATTCTTCTTATAGAGGATGTAGGTAATGAAGGCACTATCAATATCTCTTTAGTACACTGAATTTCACTCAACAATGTCACGTGAAACTATTCCATCAACATCAGTGTAAGATGAACCATAATGAAGATATTAAATGATTCTACATGTAAAGTGAAGTGACATAATTTATACCTTATCTATTCTAGAACTATTAGAATAAGACATTATTCCAAATATCATAACATCCTTGATCAAGTGAAGATAAAGTATTGATATACTATCCAAAAATATTAATATATGTAAAAATATATGTTATTTGAACTCAATTATAACATTATAATTTAGATAATGATATTACACCAATATATTATTATTGTCATTCTCTTCCAATAGAGGTATTCTTATAAACCAATACCTAATAATGAGGGGGCATAATATTTTCCATTACTTCATAAATGCCTATTGGGATAACAAGATCCACACCCCTGATATGATCACCATTTATATTAATTTTTGATGTATTGATGTTTATTTTATTTTAGTTGTGTGACTTATTCATTATGTATTGAAATATAGAGTGTAGAGTGATATAATTATATCGCTCTAAATTATTCAAAGGTAAAGGCCCCAAATTAATTAAATAGAATCTTATTATCCAAAAAAGAACAATTCATTAATATTTTTGGGTTTTCAACTCATCAAGATGATGTTTGGATTTTTTGTTGATGTAGTTTTAATAGTATTTATAAATAGGATCAGTTTAGAGACTTCAACTATAATAGATAGGGAACTTATAATGGATTTACCTGATACTTTTAGCAATTTTGAGGAAGAATTATTCATTTTTTTGTTAACTATATTAATAAAATACTACGTTGATAGTTATCATCTTTCAATAAATATTCATATAGGATCATTGAATATTTCTTTTATAGATTATGTGGTGAGTTAGATCCTTGAGATGACTACTCAATATCTCTTATCATCATTTATATTTTTAAGGAATGAAAAATTATAGAAAAATATATATATTTAAAAGTAGATACCTCAAGGAATGTTATAGTCTTCTCACCCCATAAGAAGTGTGTTTATGGGGATGAATTGTCCCCCCACCACTTTAGAATACTATCAATTGTTTATTATTATTATTATTTTAAATATTAAACATATTGGGGAGGACCTAGTGGGATGTGGGTCATATCCTCAATTATGGTTTCACCTAATTACTACATTTAAAAGTAATTTATATTTTGAGTTTATATATATATATAGAAAATAATTATAGAACAATCCTTTAATGAGAGGCTATGACCCTCACTGTCTTTTGAGTCTATGTCCTTGTCAATCACGAATCAAGGTATCATATAAACCTACCATTCTTGACCATTAAAATTTTGAATATAATAACACATTTCTAGATTGGAAGTTTGCATCCATAGTTCAGACCAGTAAACTAGAAGTGACAAGAGTGATCATCCATAATAAAAAATCTTGTTGGGTTGTTGGGGAGGTTGTGATGGTGATGAAAGGTAATAATATTAGATACCTCTATGGAGAAATGATTGTTAGAGAATTTGGAACCCTGGATGGAAAAGTTAAAATACCATATTTCTCTTCCGTACAACTTCAATTTATTATTAATACATAAATTATTTGGACCATCTGTAGTAATATGACTAGGATACATTTTGAAACTAATATATGAAGCTTCCATCCTAGTGTCACGGTTTCTAAAGATACCAAAGATATTTGAGTACATTAAGTTCATGATTTCTCTACTTTATTAGATTCCAAATTATATAATTCTATCCATTCAATGATGTTTTTTAAAATATTTAATCCCTAGATCTATAATTAATATTGAAGAAGATGGTATGGAAATATATCTAGACAAAATTATTTAAGTCCTTTTTGGTAGAGATGTGATAAAATTTACCCAATCTTGATTACATGTTCATAAAACTAGGTTATGGTAGTATAGTGACCCATACAATTCAAACATAGACATCACATCTTAATAGATTAATATTCATTATTTCAGATAATGATATATTCCATAATCGTAATGGAATCGTGAATTTGGAAACTTGGATACATAAAAAACTTGTTTTTAAGTGAACTACATCATCTTCAACTATATTCTTCATAATTACCACCCATATTATATATATACCATAAAAAATACCTTTTTCATAACCATATGAAACAAAACATATGAAATGGTTAGAATTGATGCTCTATAAGGGTAAATAAGGGAAATGTCAATGATCACATAATTAGAACATGAGGATAAGGGTATGTGAACCTGAGGATAACTTTTGGAAACTATGACCTACATACCATATATAATAATGTTGATTGAGGAAATAAATTTTTAAATTTTATACGATGTGAATGGTAAAGGATTCAATGAACATGAGCCATTAGATCATGATATTGGAATATGACATATGTTTTTAGAATACACATAATCATATAAAACAATTTCTTTAGTTATCAAGGATTGTTAACAATTATATCATAGTTGATTGGTTTCACCACATAAATAATCGTAGTAGTCATGGATCACTACCAAGACTATCAAAGTGGAAAAAATCCTTTATTTAATTTGGTTCACTCTCTATTTCAATCTTATCAATCTCATGAGATATCCACCATTTCCCAATGAATTAGAGGTACATATAATTCTGAGCCCACCCAATATATAATTAAACTCATACATATGTTTTCCTAATATAAATATAGAGTAAATATTATCTTAACCCTTGAAATGTAAAAGGGTTTTACAAATATATAATTACCTATGAAATAATTATTTGTAAGAAAATTCTTCTAATAAAATGTATTGAACCAAAATAACATAAAAAATCTAATAAAAATATCTCAAAATGTACTCTAGGGTTTTAATGGTTCTCTCTTATTGTCCATATATAAGAGTATGGAAAGATATACTAAAACACCACTCTGTCACTACGGCAAAAAAGGCATTTAGCGGCGGTTTTTTTTCGTTTCGCGATGGTTTAAACCGCCGCTAAATCGATTGGCGGTGGTTTTCAAAAATCGCCGCTAAATCGTGCGTCGGGAAACTATTCGCGGCAGTTTTCAAAACCGTCGCAGAACGTTTCGCGGTGGTTTTTTCCCGGCGGTTTAAACCGCCGCTAAATGATTCAGCGGCGGTTTTTTTAAAAAAAAAAATTTTAATTTTTTTTAATTATATATATATATATATATATATATATTTCGGATTTATTTATTTTATTTATTTATTTATTTTATTTTATTTATTTAATTTATTTATTTATTTATTTATTTTATTTATTTATTTTTCGTATATCTTTATTTTATTTATTTTATTTCGTATTTATTTTATTTCGTATTTATTTTATTTATTTATTTTATTTATTTTATTTATTTTATTTATTTATTTTATTTCGTATTTATTTTATTTCGTATTTTATTTATTTATTTATTTATTTCATTTATTTATTTATTTTATATATTTTATATATTTATTTATTTATTTTATATATTTTATTTATTTAATTTCTTATTTATTTTTTATTTTTTTATTTCGTATTTATTATTTATTTCGTATTAATTTTTTATTATTTTTATTTAGTGTTTATTTATTTATTTATTTATTTATTTATTTCATATTATTTTATTTACTTTATTTATCCATGCATGCACATCCCATGCACATGCACATGCATGCCCATGCAATATAAAAAAATTCTGCGTCTGGTGAGATTTAAACCCCTAACCTCTTGCATATTTTCCAAAGACTATACCACTCCAGCAAGCTCGCCATGTGGTTAATAAACAGAAATTAATATACTTATATATTTTAATTGAAAAAACAAATAATACATAAATAATAGATATAAACTCGTTAATAATAAATAATAAATAATAAATAATAAATAATAAATAAATATTAAATATTATATAATAAATAAATATAAATAATAAATAATAAATAATAAATAATAAATAATAAATAATAAATAATAAATAATAAATAATAAATAATAAATAATAAATAATAAATAAATATAAATAATAAATAATAAATAAATAAAAATAATAAATAATAAATAAAGATTAATAAAAAATAATAAATAATAAATAATAAATAATAAATAATAAACAATAAACAATAAATAATAATTAATAAATAATAAATAATAAATAATAAATAATAAATGATAAATAATAAATAATAAATAATAAATAATAAATAATAAATAAATATAAATAATAAATAATAAATAAATATAAATAATAAATAATAAATAAATATAAATAATAAATAATAAATAAATATAAATATAAATAATAAATAAATATAAATAATAAATAATAAATAACAAATAAAGATAAATAATAAATAATAAATAAATAATAAAAAATAAAAAATAAAAAATAAAAAATAAAAAATAAAAAATAATAAGTAAGTAATAATAAATAATAAATAATAAATAATAAATAATAAATAAAAAATAAAAAATAATAAATAATAAATAAAAAAAATAAAAAATAAAAAATAAAAAATAAATAAATAATAAATAATAAATAATAAATAATAAATAATGAATAATAATTAATTAATAATAAATAATAAATAAATATAAATAATAAATAATAAATAAATATAAATAATAAATAAATATAAATAATAAATAATAAATAAAGATAAATAATACATAATACATAAAGATAAATAATAAATAATAAATAAAGATAAATAATAAATAATAAATAATAAATAATAAATAATAAATAATAAATAATAAATAATAAATAATAAATATTAAATATTAAATAATAAATATTAAATCATAAATCATAAATAATAGATAATAAATGATAAATCATAAATCATAAATCATAAATCATAAATCATAAATCATAAATCATAAATAATAAATAATAAATAAATATAAATAATACATCATAAATAAATATAAATAATAAATAATAAATAAATATAAATAATAAATAATAAATAAATATAAATAATAAATAAATATTAATAATAAATAAATATTAATAATAAATAATAAATAATAAATAAATAAATAATAAATATAAATAATAAATAATAAATAAATATAAATAATAAATAAATAATAAATAAATAATAAATAAATATAAATAATAAATAAATATAAATAATAAATAAATATAAATAATAAATAATAAATAATAAATATTAAATATTAAATATTAAATATTAAATAATAAAAAAATATAAATAATAATTAATAAATAAATATAAATAATAAATAAATATAAATATAAATAATAAATAATAAATAATAAATAAAGATAAATAATAAATAATAAATAATAAATAATAAATAATAAATAATAAACAATAAATTGTAAATTGTAAATAATAAATAATAAATAATAAATAATAAATAATAAATAATTAATAATTAATAATTAATAATTAATAATTAATAATAAATAATAAATAATAAATAATAAACAATAAATAATAAATAATAAATAATAAATAATAAATAATAAATAATAAATAATAAATAATAAATAATAAATAATAAATAAATATAAATAATATATAATAAATAATTATAAATAATAAATAATAAATAAATATAAATAATAAATAATAAATAATAAATAATAAATAAATATAAATAATAAATAAATATAAATATAAATAATAAATAAATATAAATATAAATAATAAATAAATATAAATAACAAATAATAAATAAATATAAATAACAAATAATAAATAAATATAAATAATAAATAATAAATAAATAATAAATAATAAATAATAAATAAATATAAATAACAAATAATAAATAAATATAAATAATAAATAATAAATAAATATAAATAATAAATAATAAATAAATATAAATGATAAATAAATATAAATAATAAATAATAAATAAGAAATAAGAAATAATAAATAATAAATAAAAATAAATAAAAATAATAAATAATAAATAATAAATAATAAATAATAAATAAATATAAATAACAAATAATAAATAAATATAAATAATAAATAATAAATAAATATAAATAATAAATAATAAATAATAAATAAATATAAATGATAAATAAATATAAATATAAATAATAAATAATAAATAATAAATAATAAATAATAAATAAGTATAAATATAAATAATAAATAATAAAAAATAAAAAATAAAAAATAAAAATTAACTAATAAATATTAAATAATAAATAATAAATAATAAATAATAAATAAACATAAATAATTAATAAATATAAAGAATAAAGAATAAAGAATAAATAATAAATAATAAATAACCAGTTACAAATAATATATAATAAATAATTTAAAGTATATTATAAATAATAAATAATAAATAATAAAGGAAACACATGAAAAAGTATGAAAAGACGTGATAAGGGATGAAAAATCATGAAAATGCATGAAAAAGGATGGAGAAGCATATGAAGAATGAGGTATTAGAAAGAATGAGAACGCATGAAAACTCGTGACAACTCTGGAAAACTCTTTAATAATTCAACATAATCATCATAATAACCCACAAAAAACCATTGATAAAGATAACAAGTCATGGAAACCCAAATAAACAGTAATAAATGGAGCTACCGTTAAAACCCGTCAAAATGGTCATAAAGAGACAAAAACATTGGACTCACATTAACAGATATAACTTAAGATCCGAGAGTCCATTTTAGATCCGCGACCTGTCAAATCAAAGATCCTAAAACGATCTTCAACCTGAAAGGTGAAAGAGTCTGAATGGACAGGCGGATCGGAAGTTACGACCATTTAAAAAAAAGCTGACGGGGAACGAGTGCTAGAAACGAGGCATTGAAAAACATAACAAACCCGATACCCACTAAAAAGGCCATAACATATGATCTAGGAGTGAATGTGGGTGCCACGACCAGTCAAACTGAAGCTCATGGAACGAGCTATGATCTGGCAGGTGGAGGAGGCCGAACTGACATGCGGATCGAAAGTTAGGTCCATTTGAAGACAAGTTCGACGAGACACTGGTGACGGAAACGGGGTTTTGGAGGCTTTCGGAGTGGTTTTGGGGGTCTAAAAACAGAACAGAAGCTTGCTTTTGTCAGATTGGTGCGTAGCTCTCTTCGCTGGCTTCGATTTGATATGTGGTAGTTCCCAAACGGACACCCGGAGCAAAAGTTATGGCCGTTTGAAGTTGGACAATTTTTTTCAACTATTTTATAACTCTAATATATTCCACACCTTAGACCGTCTCACGGTTTTGATTATATGTGCCTCTAGATCTCTTCATGAGCTTCAATTTTACTGGTCGTGGCGCTTCAGCAGACATCCGGATCAAAAGTTATGGTCGTTTTAGTGATTTCGGGGTTTCTCACGTTTTTTTATTTTTTTCATTTCATTTCGCGGCGGTTTTACCGAAACCGCCGCTAATCCTCGAATAAAAAAAAAAAATAAAAAAAAAAAAAAAAAATTGCCGTTTAGCGGCGGTTTTTTCGCGGCGGTTTTAAAAACCGCCGCGAAATGCCGGCCCGAAACGCATTTCACGGCGGTTTTTAAAACCGCTGCAAAAAAACCGCCGCTAAAAGGTGGTTTTCTCATAGTGTGTATATTGATCATACTGAATAAATTTCTAGAACATCAAGGTAAACCTTGGGTCTCGATCAAATACAATAGAAAGTAGTACACCATGAAACATTATCACTTCATTAATATATATTTTGGAAATAAGATTAAGAGATAAATATTCTCTAATAAAAATGAATTATGTTGAATATATATGAAGATCAACTACAACCCAAATATCATTATGGCATTTAGATGTTTCGGGTAGTCCAACAAAAAATTATATGATGATGTTTTCCATTTTCCATTCTAGTATGGGTGGTTATTTTAACATCTACTAAGATGTATGTATCTCATAATTAACTTGTTGATATACCAAGCACTAAGATATAAACCCTTAAATATCTCTCTCTATTCAATCCAACAAAAAATACTCTTTTTGATCTCAATAAACATTGATATTTTCCCAATGAATATAAAATGATGAACTATTAGCCTCATCCCCCAACTACTTCTTCAAATATGATATTAATGAAACACATATATGGTTCTCAACAATTATCATTCTTTTATAATCAATGTTGAATTGAGAAACATTTCTAAATAACTCCTGGTGTTCTACAACTTCCCAATTACCCTAATTAACCATCACATGGATAGATGGTTGAACACTTATATTAGAAATACAATATCTGTCCCATTCCATCATGATTTATAGATACATACTTTAAAAATCTATAAATATTGGATCTTTTTTTATAATAATTAGGGATAATTTATTATGATCCATTTTATCCAAAGCATCGACCACATTTTTCACTTTCCCATTGTTGTAATATATTGTGCAGTCATAATATTTAATCAGCTCCAACCATCTTCTATGGTGGATATCCAAATATATCTATGTGAATATATACAATAAATTTTATGATAATTATATATATAACTATTATCCATAAATACAATGACTTCATATCATTAATCCAAAAATTACCATAGTTAACTCCAACTAATGTGTTGGGTAATTTTACTGATGAAAATTAAATTTTAATTTTTCATATGATATAACCTTATAATTTTATATGAGTATGAATCATATTGCCTTATTTTATCAATAATTATTGATTAAAAACCCTTCTCTAATATAGAGTTTTGTAATCACATGTGTGATGACTAACCTTCTCTTTTATTCCTTGAAACGTTTCTCATATTTATTTGTCTAAAGTAAATTTTCACCATTAAGAATTAAACTGGTGAGTGGATTAAGGAATAATGATCAATTATTTATAAATAAGCAATTATATCTTTCCAAACCTAGAAAACTATGGATCTTAGTCACTATGGTTAGTCAGGTTCAATGTTCAATGACATTTTTCCCTTGATGAATCCACTAATATACCCCCCGATTGAGATTATATAACCCAATAATGAATTTTTTTTATAACAAAAATTTACACATTAAAATTGTTTCATACATATTCTACTTCCATAGGGTATTTATTAAAATCCACATGAAATTTACATGCTCTTATTTTCCCTATAAAAATATAATAATGTTATCTATAAAGGTTAACACACATAGATCAAGGTAATTTATAAATACTCTATTCATTAAATCCATTATGATAGAAGGGGTATTAGTATGAACAAATTTATTCACTATGTAGTCATAGTTGTTTATACTTTAAAAAAACAATTCCTTGGGTATATAATCATTATTGACCATAATTTTATGATATATAGAACAAATATCAATCTTACAAAAGTATTTAAATCTTTATATTTGATTAAATGTGTTAGCAATTTGAGGAATATGGTACTTATATTTTATGCTGATATTGTTAACATCATGATAATCCATAAAGAGTTGAATTGATCCATATTTATTCTTGATAAAAATAGAAGGTGAACCCAAAGGATATGTACTTTAATAACTTTTCAATATCCTCTTGGAGTTTCATCTTTAATTCCTGCCACTCAATCAGGTATATTCTATATTATGTCATTGTAATAGGTTTAACACTAGGTATGATTTTTTCTAAAACCTAAATTCTAGATTCATTAGAATAATATAAAACTATTATTAATATTTTAATACAATCCCTTGCATTTTGAATATAATTTATATTAAGATTATCCCCGACCATCTGATATAAACACCCCTTTTGAATATGAATCAATACACATACAGTAGATTAAATTGTCATTTTACGTTTTAATTTATCATCAAAATTATAGATGATCATAGGTTTGTTTATAATAACATATGTGATTTACCTTAATTGGAAATTGATGTGTAATTTATTTAAATGAATGAAATTTATACCCATGATAACATTAAATTCCACTAGATAGAGAATAATATGATTTACATGAAGCAAACTCCAAAGAATTTCTATCGAAGAAGAATTTTAAACTTGAGAAATGTTTATCGTACCATTAGGGGGTTCTGAAAATAATTCAATTTATAATAATTAAGGATATGAATTAATATCCATCAATATAATTCTTGGTATACATGAATTGAAACAACTAATGTAACGCCCCAACCCCAGCTACCCAGAGTCGGTGCATTACTTCGTAACATTGGCATGATCACAAAAGATCAAGTCTCGAAAGACCGATTAGTTTAGTAGCCTTGGAAACACTACATACATTTATAAGTCTTACATTACATCATAAAGTGAAAAACTAATAACAAAGTCTTCATATTCCACACTCATATCCTCTTCTGACTATCCCTGTAGGTCATTCCTAAAATACTTCTTCACATCCTGGAAAATATTAAAACATTGAAAGGGGTGAGCTCAGATGCTCAGTAAGGATAACAATATAGCGGAAGCTTTCATCAATAAACATAAACATTTAAGGCAATTTATTACTAAAACAAAAGCCTTTTAAACTTGAAATTCAACATAATATGGCAAAAGTAAAATGAGATAATTCCATTCACTTCTTCACATGGATATTATACTGGTCAAATAATCACATGCAATATCAATAACCACTTTCATAATGATGGAATGCATAATTCTAGACTATCATAACCACGTAGCAAAGGCCTCGTGCCAAGACCACAAATAAGATTTTGTCAAGGCCTCGTGCCAAGACACTAGTTTGTCTCATTAGACCTGCCGATGCATCGAGGAGCTATAGCGGGCTCCACCCGTCACTTACTAAGTCCAATGCATTCCTCATATGAATGGGTTTAAACACATCATAAACCATACCATAATCGTATCACATAAAACATGCATAAAGAAAACATAACATTTCCACATTTCAATCACAATATTTCAATACAACACATTGATATAATAAAAACGCTTTCAAAACCATTTTAAATACCAAAATAAAAGAAAGTTAAAACTTTGTATTTATTTTTCATTAAAAAAAAGTGATGGCTTATAGAGGAAGCTGAAACTCAAATAATGGTCACGGCGACGGAGAACCCATTGTTGCCACATATGTATGGAAATAAAAACATTCCCTTTTTTTCGTTTAGTAAAACGCTTCGTATAAAAAAGATTCCTTTTGAATAAACGTAAAAGTCAAAGGGGTTTATACAACATATAAAAGAAAATTGTGTATAAAACCAAATATGCCTCAATGAAAGGAGATTGAGACGAAGTCCTTAAAAGATCATTTTTAAAATAAAATAGATCTATTATATGTATTCATTATAGGTACACATAAAGAACGTAAAAATACAAAATAGGACATAATAATATCATGACATAATTTGAAAGTAGGAGATTAACCCAAAGAATGGAAGTTGGGTTAAGAAATTCCCTTACCTCGCGTCCGACTTGACTCAACCATTCTTTAACCACCTGAATAATAAACTAGAGTTAATATCTACCTTATTAATAACCATTTTCAATTTCATTATCCTTTTTATATCACTTATTACAATGTTATGAACGTTATGTAATTATTTAAGTTAATAACGGTCGTTTTGTCGATCTTTGGTACTTGAGTCAACAATAAACTTCTTATAATGAAAAGTTGTTCATGTGCTGAAATATCCATTATATTCAGAATTATATTCATGATGTAGATATCATATATATCATATATATCCAGTGTATACATTCATTCATAATATTACGTAACATTTAGAGGTAAGAAATAAAATGCACCGTTCATGGAGACGGTAAGCCGTACGTACGCATGAACGCTACTTTCATTTCTATTTCGTATTTAATGAAATCATAATGATATAAAGGTATATTATAATTCCAGTATAATATAGTGTATAATACCATTTACTCCATCCTTTATACATCCCACATATGGTATTAACGATTCAAATCACTTTGAGTGGGCGGTAGTCCGCACTTCCTAAAATGAAAATATCGTGTTTACCCATAATGGAAACCATAAAGGTATGCCATAAATGAAAAATACAAAATCATAAGGAAAACCGAAACATAATATATATCATATATAAAAATAGTTTCATCATAATGGCGACCATTAGAGGTGTTATATGAGTGTTGAACAATCATCGTTTCGTGAGGCAAAAATTCGCCATCCACAGAAACAGTATGTTCTTTAACCATTAGATGTAGGTGTGTGTAAGTGTAAACCAAATACTTATCATAAAAACATCCTATTATATTGTAGATACTGGTTTTGTTACAAAATAAATGAATAAAAAGAGTTTAAGGGGTTGGAGAAGCTAAATAAAACAAAACAACATTTGAGAAGACATTACCTAAAAATCGGGTAACTCTTTTTGATTTGAGACAAATGATTCCTTGGGAAGAATTCTGCCCAAAGTGAGGCTTCTAGGAGTAAGTTAGGAATGTTGGGAGAGTATTGGGGCCGAGTTTGGCCGATCCAAATGGCTTGAAGGTGTGAATAAGGTGGTAGTGGTGGGGGCCTTTTATAAGTGGAGAGGAGGGGCACTTTTGGAAAGTAATGAAATGTTATTCTATTATACAATGCTTTTCGGATTCTAAAGGTCCCACACTTGTATAATTCGAGTATAAGGTGATAAGGGTTCGAAATATCCTCATCCAATAGGCTTTGGACAAGTTTAAGCCTTGGATTTGCCATTATCTTCTCATTTTATTTAAATCGTTAAATAATGAGGTCATCGCTCCATCATCATGATGTCATAAATAATTTAATTTCTTTAATGTATAAAAATTATAAAAAAATACTATAATGTAGGAAATATTTTTAGCTTTCCAATTACTATTTATAGTCAAAAATATGACTTGTATAACCCCATGTAAAAATTGTTTTAGTAAAACATTTCATGTTTGTGTCATTTTTTACTTTAACATTAAATAAAAGGTATTTAGGTCATGTTCCAACTAAAGTGGCTCCATGGGGTCCCCAAGTTGACCCATGGATTGTCTTGGTCGGCCATGACACATCCAATGAGGTTAGGACATGTTTCAAGCTCATCTCATATTATTATAACTTTATTTTTACCTTAAACTACACTAATTACCTCTAATCGCGATTAAGAACTTAAAAGTTACTATTCACCAAAAATTATTTTAATCTCATTGAACCACATTTTACTTCTTAATGAAAACCATGTATGTCGGATTTTTGAAATTAAAAACACAGAAGTGGTAAAATTTCATTTAAACGAAAAATCAGTTTTTATAAGTACCACTTAGTTGTTTCACTATTCATCAAAAATTGAAGTTTTTCAGAACAATGCCAAAATATCACCCTAAGTTATAATTGATATTCCGAATTCAAAAATGATATCTATTTTAAAAAATTACAAACATATAAGTTGCATTAATTAATTTTATAATTAATTCCCGCTGTCACAACAAATAGCGTGTTTTTAAGAAACAATTTATATCAAAAGATTGACAATTGTTTATGTCCAATTTCAAAGTGAAATTAATTCCAATGACCACCATTGGATAAAATGGAAAAAATATATTCTAATTATACTCTAAAACAACTCAATAGTATAATTTATCACTATAAATTATTTTGATTAAAAAAGTTGCTTTTAAGTATTTTTCACTATTCATAAAAAATGGAAGTTCTCAGAAAATTACAAAAAAATTAACATAGGATAATTTCGATATTACGAATACAAAAATAAAGTCCATTTTAAAATATAAAATTTCTATAATTTTAAAAAGTGGGTATTACTATTCATAACGGCTACTTTGATTAGTCGCGGTGTGTTAGAACTCGAAGTTTCGTACAATGCAAGCTATTACATTATTGAATGGGAAGTGTATTGTGGAATCTTGGGGTGTTACATTCTCCCCTCCTTCAATAAATTGCGTCCTCGCAATTTGAAATTTTTCTTGGAAAATAAAAGTTTGAAAATAGAAAATACCATTGTAGAAAACCCACATCGGAAATAAGGTTAAAAAAAATATAACTTTAAAAGAAAGAAAGATAAGTACAAAGGCGACCCGAGATAGCCCATACTAGGATTCTATGAAAATATGGATATGGAAGAAAAACAAACCATCAAGGTCTGATGGAGAGTTGTAGAAAACTGGATTAGGAGAAAGTTAACAATAAGAAAATCACAAACTTGTGATTGGTTAAATGGTCATTGAATCCCTAGTTGGAAAAGTTAACCGACAACGTTTTTGTTTTAAGTTACCTTTTATAAAGTTAAAGAATTTATTTATGAGATTTACTAAGAACTTAAGGGAATATACATACTTGTCATGTAGACTTTCATTCTTTAATAAAATTTTACCAAAAACCCATCTTTCACTCTAAAAGGTAATAGAACTCAAAAATATTCTATTTATCCTAATTGTATAAGGTTCCAAATATTAACACATACCATTTAGATTAGAAAAACTATTTTGTAATAACCAGGGACTTCACGTAGTCCAGTGGTAGGCGATTAATCCCAATCGCACTATGGTTGTGGGTTCGATTCCCACAGCTTTGTCTGACGCGATGGGTTATCACTCAGTCTACGTGTTGTCCTTTTTATAAATATCCAAAAATAACCTTAACAATAGTATCCAATGTAAAATATAATCCATTCCAACCTTTATAGTTATCCAAAATACTTCTGTCCAACTCACAGTCTAGATTTTATGAGGAAGGTAAACATAATGAAGCTCCTTTTTTTCTGTGTAACAACATGTGAACACCTTCCTCATTTATTCCTTTAAAACACTGCAACATACTGAAGTACCATAAATCCTTATTGATTACATTCATGATCTATTATTCCTTATAGAAAACTAGATATACTCCTTCTATCCAAAAATTTATACAAATCATTAATCAGTTTCAAGGATGTTAAGAATATCCAACATAATTTATCTGCATCAATCATGTCTTATTCCAAAATCACTATCTCGGTATCAGAACCATATTATGGTTTATCTTTCTCTCAACCATATATTTTCCAAAAATTCAACCTACTGTGGAGTCACTTTTCTTGGTTCCACACAATCTCAAGTCCTAGATGAAATAGTGCTGCAGTACAATCCTTATATACTCCATAATTATTATAACCAGTACATCATTGATACAAAACTCAAATTACAAAATTATTTAATATAAACATAAGAACTCTAATCATTCCTCCTCATCTGTGGTAGTATCATAACTTGATTATTATCCAATAACATCATTTAGGGCATACTCTGATGATTTGAAAATTGGTTTGCGTAGTGTCCCCACTCCTTGCAGATGAAGTATTGTACATTTGAAACCTTTTTCTTACCCTTGCAGTCATGCACTTGGTGTCCTTTTTCTCCACACTTATAACAAACTCCCATTCCCTTCAGGAAAATTCCAAGGTGTTTCTTCCCACAGTTATCACATATTGTAAAATTCTTCTTTTCCATCGTCCCTTTATCCATCATTCTCTCTTCCATCCTTTTCTTCTCTTTCATCCCTTCAAATCCATAAGACTCAGAGAATTCTCTAATTATCTTATTAACACATGATACTATTTCTTCATATGTTGATAACACATGGGAGAATATTTCCCTTCTAAATGTTGGCTTAATACCATGAAAGATATGATCCTTCTTACTCTTTGGATCAAACGTATTGATGGAGTTCACATTCCTTCTACTGGGCGCCATTTCTATACAATGCCATAAACTAGGTTAGTTTATGAATTGAAATACATAATAATAAACATGAAAACACTTATAATAAATTGAACTATTTATGGATATAATCCATAATCATAAAAAATGTTTTCTTTTAGGAAGTATATACTCATAACCCTTCATAGTGGTTTGTAAAGAAAATGTGAATTATCCTAAGCATATCCCCCGGGAGTGTCGTAACCAAGAGTGCAGCAAGGCCCGTTGTCGTGCACCAGTTCCCGTTCGAGTCTAGCTCAAAGTGGTGTTTTCGGGTTTTACCCCTAGGTACATCTGTGCCAGAGCCGCCTCTACCTACTCGTATCTAGACAGGGATGTATTGCTCGGAAAACTCACAAAATCTCTATAATACCAAAATTCTAGGAAGTTATTCTATACTAATCCTTAAAGTCTATCTTCGGGCTATGTTATCTAATCAGAGTTTATCTAAATATAGCTTCCAAGGTTAGTACTAAACTACCTCTGATACCAACTGTAACCCCCCAACCCCAGCTACCTAGAGTCGGTGCATTACTTCGTAACATTGGCATGATCACAAAAGATCAAGTCTCGAAAGACCGATTAGTTTAGTAGCCTTGGAAACACTAGATACATTCATAAGTCTTACATTACATCATAAAGTGAAAAAATAATAACAAAGTCTTCATAGTCCACACTTATATCCTCTTCTGACTATCCATGCAGGTCATTCCTAAAATACTTCTTCCCATCCTGGAAAATATTAAAACATTGAAAGGGGTGAGCTCAGATGCTCAGTAAGGATAACAATATAGCAGAAGCTTTCATCAATAAACATAAACATTTAAGGCAATTTATAACTAAAATAAAAGCCTTTTAAACTTGAATTCAACATAATATGGAAAATGTAAAATGAGATAATGTCATTCACTTCTTCACATGGATATTCTACTGGTCGAATAATCACATGCAATATCAATAACCACTTTCATAATGATGGAATGCATAATGCCAGACTATCATAACCACGTAGCCAAAGCCTTGGGCCAAGACCACAAATATGATTTTGTCAAGGCCTCATGCCAAGACACTAGTTTGTCTCATGAGACCTGCCAATGCATCGAGGAGCTATAGCAGGCTCCACCCGTCACTTACTAAGTCCAATGCATTCCTCATATGAATGGGTTTAAACACATCATAAACCATAACATAATCGTATCACATAAAACATGCATAAAGGAAACATAACATTTCCACATTTCAATCACAAGATTTCAATACAACACATTGATATAATAAAAATGCTTTCAAAACAATTTTCAATACCAAAATAAAAGAAAGTTAAAACTTTGTATTTATTTTTCATTAAAAAAAAGTGATGGCTTGTAGAGGAAGCCGAAACTCAAATAATGGTCACGGCGGTGGAGAAGTCATTGTCTCCACATATGTTCGGAAAGAAAAACATTCCCTTTTTGTCGTTTAGTAAAACTCTTTGTATAAAAAAGATTCCTTTTGAATAAACGTAAAAGTCAAAGGGGTTTATACACCGTATAAAAGAAAATTGTGTATAAAACCAAATATGCCTCAATGAAAGGAGATTGAGACGAAGTCCTTAAAAAGATCATTTTTAAAATAAAATAGATCTATTATGTGTATTCACTATAGGTACACATAAAGAACGTGAAAATACAAAATAGGACATAATAATATCATGACATAATTTGAAAGTAGGAGATTAACCCAAAGAATGGAAGTTGGGTTAAGAAATTCCGTTACCTCGTGTCCGACTTGACTCAACCATTCTTTAACCTCCTGAATAATAAACTGGAGTTAATATCTACCTTATTAAGAATCATTTTAAATTTCATTATCCTTTTTATATCACTTATTACAATGTTATGAACGCTATGTAATTATTTAAGTTAATAACGGTCGTTTTGTCGATCTTTGGTACTTGAGTCAACAATAAACTTCTTTTAATTACAAGTTGTTCATGTGCTAAAATATCCATTATATCCAGAATTATATTCATGATGTAGATATCATATATATCATATATATCCAGTATATACATTCATTCATAATATTACATAACATTTAGAGGTAAGAAATGAAATGCACCGTTCATGGAGACGGTAAGCCGTACGTACGCATGAACGCTACTTTCATTTCTATTTCGTATTTAATGAAATCATAATGATATAAAGGTATATTATAATTCCAGTATAATATAGTGTATAATACAATTTACTCCATCCTTTATACATCCCACATATGGTATTAACGATTCAAATCACTTTGAGGGGGCCGTAGTCCGCACTTCCTAAAATGAAAATATCGCGTTTACCCATAATGGAAACCATAAAGGTATGCCATAAATGAAAAATAAAAAATCATAAGAAAAAAAAACATAATATATATCATATATAAAAATAGTTTCATCATAATGGCCACCATTAGAGGTGTTATATGAGTGTTGAACAATCATCGTTTCGTGAGGCAAAAATTCACCATCCACAGAAACAGTATGTTATTTAACCATTAGATGTAGGTGTGTGTAAGTGTAAACCAAATACTTATCATAAAAACATCATAGTATATTTTAGATACTGGTGTTGTTACAAAAGAAAGGAATAAAAATAGTTTAAGGGGTTGGAGAAACTAAATAAAACAAAACAACATTAGAGAAGACATTACCTAAAAATCGGGTAACTCTTTTTGATTTGAGACAAAGGCTTCCTTGGGAAGAATTCTGCCCAGAGTGAGGCTTCAAGGAGTAATTGAGGGATGTTGGGAGAGTATTTGGGCAGAGTTTGGCCAAGCCAAATGTCTTGGAGGTGTGAATAAGGTGGGAGTGGTGGGGGCCTTTTATAAGTGGAGAGGAGGGGCACTTTTGGAAAGTAAGGAAATGTTATTCTATTATACAATGCTTTTCGGATTATAAAGGTCCCACACTTTTATAATTCGAGGCTAAGGTGATAAGGGTTCTAACCCTCCTCATCCAATAGGCTTTGGACAAGTGTAAGCCTTGGATTTTACATTATCTTCTCATTATATTTAAATCATTAAATAATGAGGTCATCGCTGTATCATCCTGATGTCATAAATAATTTGATTTATTTAATGTCTAAAAATTATAAAAAAATACTATAATGTAGGAAATATTTTTATCTTTCCAATGACTATTTATAGTCAAAAATATGACTTGTATAACCCCATGTAAAAATTGTTTTAGTAAAATATTTCATGTTTGTGTCATTTTTTACTTTAACATTAAATAAAAGGTATTTATGTCATTTTCCAACTAATGTGGATCCATGGGGTCCCCAAGTTAACCCATGGATTGTCTTGGTCGGCCATGACACATCCAATGAGGTTAGGACATGTGTCAAGCTCATCTCATATTATTAAAACATTATTTTTACCTTAAACTACACTAATTACCTCTAATCGCGATTAAGAACTTAAAAGTTACTATTCACCAAAAATTATTTTAATCTCATTGAACCACATTTTACTTCTCAATGACAACCATGTATGTCGTATTTTTGAAATTCAAAACACAGAAGTGGTAAAATTTAATTTAAACGAAAAATCAGTTTTTATAAGTACCACTTAGTGGTTTCACTATTCATCAAAAATTGAAGTTTTTCAGAACAATGCCAAAATTTCACCCTAAGCTATAATTGATATTCCGAATTCAAAAATGATGTCTATTTTACAAAATTCCAAACATATATGTTTCATTAATTAGTTTTATAATTAATTCCCGCTGTCACAACAAATAGTGTGGTTTTAAGAAACAATTTATATCAAAAGATTGACAATTGTTTATGTCCGATTTCAAAGTGAAATTAATTTCAATGACCACCATTGGATAAAATGGTAAAAATATATTCTAATTATACTATAAAACAACTCAATAGTATAATTTATCACTATAAATTAAGTTGATTAAAAAAGTTGTTTTTAAGTATTTTTCACTATTCATAAAAAATGGAAGTTCTCAGAAAATTACAAAAAATTTAACATAGGATAATTTCGATATTACGAATACAAAAATGAAGTCCATTTTGAAATATAAAATTTCTATAATTTTAAAAAGTGGGTATTACTATTCATAACGGCTACTTTGATTAGTCGCGGTGTGTTAGAACTCGAAGTTTCGTACAATGCAAGCTATTGCATTATTGAATGAGAAGTGTATCGTGGAAGCTCGGGGTGTTACAACTAAGCTTGAAAATGATACTTAAATATTTTTACATACCTATTACAACCTTTACATCATCATTCTAGAATAAATATCTTACAAAAAATAGTTTTCATGATCATAATGAATAGTTTATTATAATAAACAATCATGAAAAATATTTCTTGTATGTATAAATAATGACCCCTTAATTTCATTATATGACACATTAGGTTTAACCAAGTTTATATATTGTCATCATCTACTAAAATAACTTCTAATGGTTTATAAAGAAAATGTGAATTAACATAATAAAATCCCTTATGCATATCAAAACAGTAGTATAGTAAGGGAACACTTAGTGTGTGGAAGGATGATGGTCAAGATATATTCAACCAATTCTTTTTAAGGTTATTACCCCCTATATAGATCTTTCCAAAAACCCTGTATACTTGTAGTATTCAAAAAATAGATATTTTACTTTAGAAAAACTCCTTTCATTTCCTTTAATTAGGAAATTCACCTTTATATAGTATTCTCTTAACAGTTATCATTAATGTTTTCAAATCCTAGTTTCCAAAGGTCAACTAAAACATAATATGATGACAACTATAGTGTTAAATAATTGTTATACGTTGATATAAAATATTAGTAGATGTATATTCATTAATATAAGGATATATTTGAGAATTGAAATGGTCTAGTGAATTTGGAAACTTTGATACATAAAAAACTAGTTCATAAGTGAACTAAATCATCTCCCACTATATTATTCATAACTAGAACCATTATTATTCATATTCACATAATAAATTTCTTCATATCCTAGGAAACTGGAATATAATAAAGGATTAAATATGTTTCTTATTAAGGGAAAAAAGAGATATATCAATGATTACATAAACATAAAATGAGTATAATATAGTGAAAACATGATCACATCATTTTAAAACATTACCCTACAAATCTTATATCTTAATATTGATTCATAGAATAAATCATGGAAATTCATAATAAATGAATCATAAATTAATCAATGAACATGATCCCTAAGATCACAACATTGGAATAATACATAAGTTTGTAGTATTCCTATAAGTATGGAATATAATTTCATTATTAGTTAAGGGTTACTACTATTTTTATCATTCTTGATTGGGATCACTCCCAAGTCCATCATAAAAGTAAAATTTGACTCCCAATGCTGTCACAATGGACATTATTCTTCACAAAACTAAGTTCAGTCCCCATTCCATTCTATTTTTTATGATGAGTTTTACATCATTAGCCAAATATTTTTTAGACTATGTAATTCTAGTCCACCAATTATATAATTAAATTCCTTATGATGTATGCCACAAGATCATAAAGAATTTATTAAATCACAACCCATGAAAATTAAATGGGTTTCATAAATATATCATAACCCATCTAATGTAAATGGGTTACATAATCCTAAATCATGAAGATAATGAATAATTATGTAATAATTGGTTTATATAGAATAAATGATTATGTAACATCAAAGGATATCATCTTTTTTGAAAAAAGGACATTATAAGATCAATTGGAACATTTCATGATGATAACAACCTTTTATCTTTGAGATCACATATTTAAAATATAGAAATTAATCAAATATTATTAGATAAATTTTCTTTTAAACTAACCATTGAAACATTTAAATTAATCTTCAAATCATTGATTGTTCATGATGTGGTAAGTTCCATTAATGTCGTACAAGATTAGTAAAGAATTCCTTCCACACTTTTCTAAAAAATTTAAAAGATACATCATATAGAAATTAGAATGTATATTCCATTCAAAAATAATTGAAAAATTCTATATTGGAAAATTTTAATTTGAAAATTAATACAATAATATTAAAAATACTATTGAAATCAATTTTAGAAAATATAAACATCTACTAAAAATGATTTTATACCAAAGAGGGAATTGCTATCTTTTTTCATGGAAGAATTTTTTTTAATATATTGGGTTATTTAATACAGGGAAATGAATGGAAAGCATATAATATCATTAAATAAATATAATAAAATAAAATTAATGTATTTCTTGAGAGTTATAACATAAAAATTCATCATTATAAACTAATCATGACTAATCCGGATAAACAATGAGATTGGAATAAGAAATCATTACCTCGACATATACATTATTTTAAAGATATCTACACATATTTATAATAAATTTGAATTTATTATAAAATATTAAATTAATCATGAACCTTTTATATTATCATATATTAAAACTTTATAACCTTTATACACAAATTTATCAACAATTCCTAACTTAAAGTATCATTTTTTATTGTTAAATGATTAATTTTTTTTATAAGAGTTATGGTTTGATAATTTTGGTCATTATACACTAATCATTGTTTAATTATATAAATTATATAGATATTTATTTATTTATTTATATTTATATATAAAATTTAGAGATAGAATAATGGATTACACAATTCATGGAGACATTAGGTCATATGTATACTTGAATTATGTTTTTACTTTTCAAAGGATGGAATGAAAGAAATACCAATATGAATTCACATTTAAAGAATCAATTTTATATCATATAAATCTTATATATTCATCAGATTTATCCCCATGACCATTCATGTAAATAAAAAATAAAAATAGAATCTCATAACTTTGTAGAGGTGGTAGTCCACACGTATGCATGGGAAATGTTATCATGTTACAATGGATTGGATGGTAAAAAGGTTGATATGATATTATCATTCTAGAATAATAATTATTTCATAAATATAAAATATAAATATTAAATTCACCATAATAACCGTCCATAAAATATTGTGATGAAAATTTAACTATATCGCTATAGGGAGACGATGAGTTATATGTACACACAATCAAAACATTCACTTCCTATTCGATGGGAAACAAGATGGATAATAATGATTTAATAATAATGATAAAATTTAAGTACATTTATGATACTAAATTTATTGTTTTATAATGAATACCATTGATTTAGTGGTGGTAAAGGAATACGTAAAAAAATAAGTGACTAGTTTAGGCGATAAACACTTTTATGAACGAAATCATTTAGATCTCCTCTTAAAAATCCTAGAGATAGAATTTTGGGGATACCAACAAATATATAATTTGTAAATGTATGTTTATAATAAAATTATTTTGTTATAATTTATCAAGAAGAATCAATGATTTTGAATGAATAGAATGGAGGGGTTCACTTTTAGAAGGGATGGGAGGGGCACTCACTACTAACAAATAGTGTGATTAGAAGGGGTTATTTTTTGCATTTGGTGGGGGTTATAACCCACTATAAAATAAATAGCGGTGGTTATAGAAAACTGTTGTGAATTTGTCCACCCTATGTTACTATGGGAAGTTTTTAGGAAGCACTGTTATAAATGGGGGTTAATTAGTGGGGTTACATTAGGGGGTACAACCCCATTTAATATTGCCTTATTTTAATAGATAATACAATTTTAGCAGTTGATAGAACCCCTAATAATTAATAAATTGATTTTAGGGGTGGTTATGAAAGCCCCTAATTTTTATCAAGACAAACATTAGGGGTGGTTCAATCACCCCAAATGGGGATTTTTTAAAATTTATTTTTTCCCTCCTGTTGTCTCCCCATCCTGCCCCTCCTCATCCTCCTCTCCAATTATCCCAACCCTTCATCCCTCTAGTTACTTGTCCCACCCCGTCTCTCATGTTTTCTCCTCGTTCCGCCTCAGCCCCACTGGTGGTCAACCCCACCACCTACTGCTCCCTTTTACATCACTCCCCCATCCAAATCTGTCCTGTTAGCGACCACACACGAACAATGCAAGCTTCGACCATGCCATATAACCCACTGCTACATTTGACTCCTCCTTACATAAAATATATCAGTGTCCAGGGTATCGGACCATGAAACTCATAGCAAAAGTCCCCCACCCAGAACTACTAGGCCAAATGGAAATTCCGTCTTAAATTACACATGAATATATTTATATTTATATATATCACTGTTTAAATTATTAAAGAAAATTTTAAAAATATATTTAAATACATTAAAATAATTATATATATTATTTACTATCTTTATATGTATATATAATCATATATATTATATTTAATATATTTATACATATATACAAAATTATATATAATATATTTATATATATTATTTACTATGTTTATATGTATATACAATTATATATATTCTATATTATTTATTTATATATTATACAAATATGTGTGTGTGTGTGTGTGTGTGTATTATAACAATAATATTATTAATTATTTTTTTATTACTCTTTTTTAATCTATAGAAATTATATGGTGGGTTTGTAAATGTTATATATTTATTTTTTTATTTATATCAGGCATATATTATGTTAAATACATTTCTAGTAAATATTTATGTAAATTATATATATAATTAAATAAATATTTATATATTATATACATGTTTATTTAAGTAATATTAATATTTTTTTCTATGATAGACTTTATTAATACACCGGAATTTGACCTGCTCAACATTGAGGGTCTTGAGAGTGTAGGATGCAGTAACCGAAAACATGGCTATATGATGCATTCCACTACTGGAAATGTCCCAATGAAGATGCTGACCCCTATGAAAGGTGTTGATAATGCTTCCACGGAAGATGTACCTACCTTACAAGAGGCTCTGCATGATGAAATTCACGATACAGAGCAGCAGTAGATGATGTTTGTACAGGATATACCACAACAATCTACTGATAGGGAAGTTGTTCGGTGTCAGGAGGAAATGGAGGTTCAAGGTGAACAAGGTGTTTAGGCTGATCAAAAGTAGGCTTCAGCTGTTATGGCTTCTCAAGAGGATGAGGCAGCAGAGGAGGTATCATATTTGTAGCCATCTCAATGGAAAAGAGGGCATCACTCAGCGACTCGGGGTGGAAATAGAGGTTGGGGCCAGCCTAGAAAGAGGTGAGAAATACTTTATATGATTATCATTTTGTACTCCCTTGGTTGTGATGTTGTAACCTTTTGAATATTTCTTCCTTGTACCTTTACTTTTTATTAAATAAATTTCGGCATCATGGATACCAATCCATGACGGAGCCGCTTTGGTATATAATATTTTATAAAATATAATTTTATATTATATAAAATTAATATTTATATTATATTCAATGAATATGTACATTATATATAATCAATATTATAGGATATACAATTTATAAAAATATATAATTATTCTATGAAATTAAATTATATATTATATATAGTTAATATTATATGAAATACAATTTATAAAAACATTTATACAAGTTATCTCAATACATATATTTATTATTATATACATTAATATATATATATCTGTATATATTTCAATAAATATAATTTCATACTTTTATGTACACTAATATATATTTATTTGTAAAATTTTACTTCATATAATATTAGTTTTATATAATATAATGGCACAAACATATTATCTAAAAATATGTTTATCAAAATTATAATATAAATTATAAAAACTACAATCTTGGGTTTTTATATGATATATTTTTTAATTAAAATATATTTATGCATATATTTATATAATATGCTTATGATTTTATATTATAAGTAATTCGTATTACATGATCTAGAATTTGAACAAATAAATATATATTAAGTTACATAATATTATACAATTATATTTAGGTGTACATATGCATACAATTAAATACAACCACATAAATATTTTATATAATATGTTAATATAATGTATTTAAATACATTTATATATTATGTTTTAGTTATATATATATATACATATTATGAATGTTGATTTAAAAAACCATGGGGGTTCACAACCTCATCTAATTTAGAAAATTAGAGGGGGTTCTGAACCCCATCTAATTTAATTCATTAGAGGGGGTTTTAACCCCCAATATTTTAATATATTATAGGGGGTTTTAAACCCCCACTAAAATCTGAATGGATATTAAAAAAACGTTGAAAAATTTAGAGGGGTTCCATAAAACCTTCTAAAGTCAATGATTAGTGCGGGTTTCACATAAGCCACCAACCCACAATTTTTAAATAAAATTAATTTAGATAGGGTACAAAACCCGATATAAAATCGATAATTAGAGGGGGTTTTCGACAACCCCCTCTAATTATTTAGAAAATTAATTTAGAGTGGGTTGTGCATAACACCCTTCTAAATAACCCCTCTAATCTACAGTTTTTTGGTAGTGACTCTTGGAATTTCATAAAACATTATGATATAAAAAAAGTAATTATCTGGATAAATGCATCCAAATGGATAAATATTTCAAGTTAAGGAATTATTGTGTTTGAATACATCATATAATAAGATTTTGACAGTTTAAATTCATTTTTTAATCCTTATCATTATCTTTAACCCCTTTGTTAACACATTTTCGCCTTAACTGCGGTATCATATTTTTCACTCTCAAAGGGTTATAATGTTACATATATGGTGTAAATTGGCACATAAATGGAAAAAAATCCCATTTTTTACCATATCATATCACCATTTTCCTATTTAAATATTTTTATAAATTTTAGTTATTTTAACCTATTTTAATTTTCATAAAATATCTTTAATGTCATTTTTACACTACTCATTTAATTTGACATTAAAAAAAACTTTACAACAAAGTAAATATAACATAAAGCTATAAAATTCCATATTATGTTTTATTTTTCTCTAAATATTATTGAATTATAAAACTCACTAAAATTAAAATACTGTTAATATTATAAAAATTATTTAATTTATTTTTCTATTCATCAAATAAACACTATATCGACATTTCGTAAGAACTTTGTGTTATAATATAAGTACTAAAAATCATAAATAAACTTCTATCTGGAAAATGAATTCATCTTCCATAAAATAAAAATTAATATTTATTTATAAATTTATTTTTTCTTTATGTAAACACAAAATATATATTTAAATGTAAGGGGGTGAAATTTTTTATTTTTCTTTTCCAGAAATTTTATATAGGTCAATTTTAAGGACATGTGTACCCTAAAAAATTAAATTTTATGAATAAGGTGATAATTTTATAATTCCACTTATCCAAGAATAATAAAAATGAAAACTTGTGACCATAACATTTAGTTTTTTAAAAGTTTAACATGATTTAGCCTTTAATAAGGTTATAAAATTTAACACAAATGCAATTCATAATTCCCAAAAATAAAGAGAACATATTTAGAAAATTTAGAACTATTGATTCAAAATACTGAATCCATTATTCATAATTAAATTCCAATAAGATACAAAAATTTGTTTTAAAATTTGTGTTCAAAATGCGATGAAAATTATTTTTTATAAAAACATTTTAAATCATAAAACTCGATTTATTTCTATCCCATGCTTGGAAGAAAATTGACGATTTTTAATACATTTGATTGAAAATATAATATATAAATGTAATTAAAATAATTCAAAAATAGAGATTAATTTAATTTTTTAACATTAAAACACATTGTACACATAAAACTATTTTTTCAAAAAATATCCACTTTATTATCAAATAATTTTTATTTTTATTTATATTTAATTGAAAAAATGAATATATATAAAATTTACAATTTTCATAATTTAGTTATCACAATTAATACTAATGGCTAGATTATAAGGGTATAGTATATCATAGTTCATTTAGGTGTGGGGTTTCATTTATTCTAATATACCAATGAAATTAAATTTATTTGAAAAAAATGTCATAAATTATCATGGTGGTATAGGATGATTGACAACTCATAATATCCAATACTATATAAATAAGAAGGTTGATTAGTGGGATCCAGTGAAACAAAATTTAAGGACCTATCAATAGTTGATACTAAAATATTCCCCATGAATTTTAAAACTATTTCACTTCAATAGCGATTTTAATGAATATTGTGGAGAACAAAATAAGTATTGGGAAAGTGCCCAATTTAGTTTTTCATTATTTTAAGTGGATAATTTCTAAATAATTTTACAAAAATGACCCTAAAATATCACAAATATCACGTTTAACTTTTATGTTTAGATTCATTTAAAAATGGAATTATCTAAAACATGGAATGCCTTTGATAAAAATACATTTCCTCTCTTTTTTCATTTTCATTTCAATTAATAATGAGAATAAATACATCTATAATTGTATCCAAAAAATATCCATGAATCTAAAAATGAAATTCATGAATATTTGCATGCTATAATATTAGTTCAATGGTCTTTTTGTTTTTCTCTGTCGATTATAAAAAAGTTACCTTGTTCTCTATATGTTCTCAAGAGGGAGGATGTAAGGATTTTCTATTTATGTTCAAGAGAATTGTTGAAGGATTACCATTGGGAAAAATATGTTTCAAACCATAATAAATAGATATATTTTAATTTTCATACATATGTTTAAACCAAGAAATTTATACATTTAACCCTATCAATATATGTAATCTATGTAATACCCCTTTTCAAATAAAAAGAAAAATAATATCATTATTATATCCCTTGACATGTACTTATTTAAATATTAGTTGAAAAAATAATTAATTAATTTCTACAATAATAATAATAGATAAAATATAATACTTTTATCATACCATTAACTAGACCTATTTACCCTCCTATATAACTTATTGTACCCTATGTAATGACTTAAGATTTTGTATCCTTTAAATTCATATTTTCTTTGATAGATTATGTCACACACAACATTGAACAAACACAACACACAACTAAAACTAAAAATGAATTTTTAAAATTAAAATAACATTATATTTATTATTAATTTAAATGATAATAATCACTGAAAATAATTAAATATTACTAATTTTCTTTGAATAATAACTTTTTTAAAAAAGGTTCCCCTTTAGAGATACTTTTTGAAAAGGGGGCATTGTATTTTACGATAAAAAATTAAAATGATAATACTTAAAATTTTATTATAATAGGTAGTGTTTATATTTATAAAAAATTGTGTAAATTTTTTTTAAAAATATTATAAGAAATATTATTAAAGACACATGATGTTTAAAATTTCACATTTTAATAGAAATAATTATTTTATATTTTTTACTTTCACTTTAAAACATAAATTTATAAATTTATAAATTTTTATTTTATAAAAATTAATAAATTTTTGCATTTATAATTTATGAATTAGCATAGGGCTAATTTTTTATATTCTTTTGAAATGAATTATTTTTAGGTGAATAGTTTAAAAATACCATTTTTATTAATATCAGAGTGTTTATAAATATTTCATGAAGTTAGTTTGAAATAAAAACTTAAAAAATAATTTCATGATAAAATATGTGTTTATTGAGTAAAAAATATACATTTCAAAATAAAATTTTGAATTTATAAAACCTATTTTTGACATCCTATTTAATATTTCCCATAAAAACTATTTTTTTCTTTAAATTCAATTGTACATAGTGTTAAAAAAATAGATTTGGATTTCCATAAAATCTACATAAATTTAATTTTCTTTATAATAACATATATTATTTTATGAATGTAAATCAAATTCATAATTTTATGGTACTCATAAATTTTTGGCTCTAGAATACAAATTTTAAAAACATTATTTTTTACACGTTTCATACATTAATGCAAAAAATAATTTTTATTACACATTGAAATTTAATTTGATAAAACATATTTAATATTTTAAATAAATATATAAAAATTATATTTTAATGGACTATTATTATTAGGCATTAAAATTAAATTACTTATGAAAAAATTAGTTACCATAACAGAAACCAAAAACTATAAAATATAAAATAATAAGAGTAAAAGTCATAAATAATATTTAAAACACATGTAAAAATCAAGGGTAAAGGTACTCTCAACCTCATATGATACCCTAATCTATTATTTTGTAATTAAGAATCATATTTCAATGTGAAACAGGTTCTACCACACTATTAAGTTGAAATATTTAAAAAATCATTCTCACTACTTATAAAAGGGGCATATCAAACCCCCTTCATGTCTAATCAATTTTTTTTCCTATTGAACATATTTTATATTTCATTCTACTATAATCTTATTTTAGTCCCTTAAAATTATAATACTTGGATATTAGTCCAATCCATCCACTAATAATAAGTACATCAAGAGAATGATCAAAATCTAAAAACCCTTATTAGTCTCTAATATTTTCAATTCTCTTTCATTTTCCATTAAACATATATTAACATTTATCAAAATAAAAAATATTGGGACCGATTTTATGATTTTTTTCTATGTTTCATTGAATTTAATTTATATTACATTTACCCTCCTCTATGAAGAAAAGTTGAATCATTATTCGGGAACACATGTAGACCGCTAACCGCATGGAATGGTATATTTTGTCCTTTATTACTGAATTTCATCAATGCTTATAATATTTTTTATAGGATAAATATTATTTTTATCAAATCATTATGGTTCTCAGAACTCGTCTTGGATAACCTATTATCAATTTGAGTAATAAATATTCATTTTAAATTCAACTATGTAAATAAAGTGTACTATGAGGGAAGAAAGATTTCCTCATATTGTATAACAATATCATATATATTATTTTATTATAGAAATTCATTCCAATTCTAAAATATCACTCTGATAAATACTAAATAAGAAAATTTTTCTTCTGTTGTAATGATATTATAACTAAATAACTCTATAATCACCCATTAATTATGGTATGTTCTTATTTTGGTTGGTTTAACCACATACTTGATCAATGTAATAAATTTATATCATGGATGACCATGATTATTTAATTGATGTTAATATATTAAATAAATATGTATATAATTAGTTTTTTTTTGTTTCCTCAATTGTAATATGTTTATTTAATTCATAATTTAAGAAAGCACAACTTTTTTATAAGAATCATTGAAACATGGTTGTTGAAGAATTTGACACTAAGGGTTGTAACTAGAAAAAGAATATAATTAAAATATAACATTTTAATGAATATTAAAATGAATAAATTAAATTAACTTTTATGATCTTAGAATGATGAAATTTCAGAGAAGGGTGAATAATAAAAATGCTGTTATGAAACTAGTTCAGAACATTCAAGATTTCTTAAAACACACAATGATATTAGATAATAAATAACCAATATACACACATATAATAATCATAAATTATGGTCTTATTTGTTTATAGATAAGAATATTGTTCTAAAATAAGTTATTATTCCAGTCAGTTTTTATACATGAGATTAAATAACACTATTAGAATCAAGAATTAATGTCAATGGTTCTTTGTCTCAAATTTTATTTCATAACACATATTTCATTTTGGGAACCATTAAATCATTGATCTCATTTGATTACTTCCAAATGAATCAATATGGCCATATTTAATTAATTCAGGATGTTTTTAGATCTGTAACTTTTTTATTTTAATCCATTTGTATTCAAAGGTACCAATATTATAGGGATTTTTTTATACAAAAGTCTCTTTGTTGAGTTATAACACCTCCTCTAAAATTATATATTCAATTTTTTTATTCCATTATAAGATTTCATTTTGTTTTAATTTATCTTTATATATAGTATAAAATTACCTTTTAATTTAGAGTTTTAATATGATAAATTTTGACACCAAAAAGTTATATATTTATTTCAAATAATTCGTACCCTCATTTATGATTTTTTCCCCTTCATATCCATATTCTATATTCCATCTATTGTTTTTATTTATAATTTGGAACCTAATTTTGTGTTATAACATGTTATCTAAATTTTTTTCTTCTCCTCTTTTGAAAATGGTTTTTTTAATCTTTTTATAATGTGAGGTTTTTTAAAATATATTTTAAAATACTGAAAAAAATGTTTTATGTACTTTCAAATGAAATGTTTTATCTACAACCACACGTTTTCAAATAACAATTTTGTTTATTCAAGGGTCTATTATTCAAATTTATTTCTAACATCTCTTGTTTTTAAAAGGATATAATATGTTCAATAACATACATAATATGTCACATCGAACATAACAAACAGCTAAATATTATTATTATAACTTATAACTGAGCTATTAAAATGGAGGGAAGGAATAATGTTAGTTGATTTTTGAAAATATTTTTTAAAAATGTATTTAATTAATTCATTTGTTAAAAATTATTTATAAGTGAAAATAAAACCCTTTTTAATTAAAACTAAATGTTTTTTCTGGAAAACTATTTAAATACAAATAAATGAGTTTATAAAATAATAAAATAACTCCTTATAGATTATATTAATGAAATATATATATATAATATTAAATTTAATTTTTAAAATTAATCTTATATGTTTCCTAAACATGATATAAAAAAATCATTTTTCATATAAAAGAATTATTTTTAATAAAAATACAGTTTTACCAGATTTTAATGAAGGACCCATTTTATATCTAGTTTTTGAATCTTTTTTATATTCCATTCAATAAAATAAAATTATTCTCTGTAATAGGTACATAAAAATTTACTTTGGATGAAATTTTTGTATTTTTCTGATAAAGTTCATATTTTAGTGAATAGTAAAAAATACTTCATTTTAATTCCAAGCTACTTTTTCTTCTAAATTATTTATATTATTAGATTATATTTTTAAATGGTTATAAAGTATAATTAGATTATTTTTTTATCATTTAATCAAATTTTATTAATTTAAAGTTATTTTATATTGGAATTTGATATAAACACCTCTTAATATTTTGATGTTTTTTAATTTTAAAAAATTCGTTTTCTCATTTAGACAACATGGATTAATTTTAAATTAATTATAATAATTTTTATGTTTTTAATTTTAAAAAATGGATTATATATTTGGAATTAAATGCCTAAATTATGGAAATTGGTCTTATTTTTTAAAATTTTAAATAGTAACTTTAGTAATTATTTTAATTACCACGGTTAAGGGTAAATCAGGTAATTAAAGATAAAAATATTATTATAATGTAAAACACCCATAAAACTTGACCAAATTCAATTTTTTGAGTGTATCTTGAACATGTGAATCCATGGGTCAATTTTCAGACTACATGGAGGCATATGGATGACGTTAATGCATTTATAATACTATATTCAAAGAATAGTCATTTTTGTTAAAGTTTCTAAAAAAGTTATGTATTAAAATTTGAGTTAAATTGGTATATCTTCAACCATAAATGGTTATTATAAATATAAAAATATTTCATATATCTTGGTAATTTATGGATGATATTTATGAAATAAATAATTTGATTAAATTACGACACAAAGATAATGTAGTAATTTCTTAATTTATGATTTCATAAAATAAATGATATTATAAATATTAATATAAATATTATATGAAATAATTTATTCCATCCATGTTTTTTGGAAAACTGTAACATTTGTTTGATGATTTATAGGAGTTATTTCAATCATAACTTCCTTTTATGATATTTTTAATAGTTAACTAATAAATAGTGTCAAAATTGACACTATTAGTATTTTAAAATATACAATATTTTATTAAATGATTTTAAATTCCTAAAAATCTAATATTCATCCAAATGGTTATTATAATTCCAAATATGTAATAAATGGAAACTTTATGGGACGTCTGATATGCTATGGTAATTACATTAACCCACAAAGTGTAAATAACATAATATCATGGTAAGATGAAAATGGGTAAAATAACATTTAAACCAAAACAATAAAGATTAAAAAATATAAAAATAGATTATAATTTTAATTCAATGATGGTTATTTGACCCAAAATCATGTTATATTCTAAAAAATTATAATGGGACTTTTTGGAATAGAAATGGAATATATATTAATTTAATATTTTAAGAGTTTCCAAGGGTGCCCCTCCCCTCTCCTATAGAAAGGTACCCATTATTATCTAATACCCTGTAACAAACTAAATTTTTTAATAAATTTTGTTGCCAAAATTTGTGTGTTATTTTATTTTATAATAAAAAAACTATTTTATTTAATAAAATGAGTATAATTAAAATAAGACTGTTGGATTTCGACTTTTATAAGACCGTTAGTCAATATGACCGTTGGAAATAAAATGTTGTAATTATTGTCTATAAATACAAGTGATATTGATTAATTAATATAGAAAGAAGATTTGATGGCCCCTTCCAGTAGTCTCAGGCCGATCAATGCCCATCTGACGGAACTTGGGAAAGAGGTAGCACCATTGGGCTTTGCTCTGGACCAAACCCAATCTGAACATCAACATGTGATGCTGGAATGGAATCGCCTTCATGAGAAGTTCAAGTTGAAAGAAATCTCTACTCGGGAAATGTTAGCCGAGCCGCCCCAAGATTCTATCACCCTAGCACACCTTACTCTTAGGTCATATGCTGGTGTTATAAGGGGTTATGTAACGAGTCTGTAACTGCCTTGTCTAATCCTTTGATTTAAATAAAAATTGTGATTTCTTCTTATGATGAAGTTTGTGAATTTTCAAATGTCTGGATAAATATTGTATGCATATTATTGATGAATTTAAGAAGAAGGATATTTTAATATATTTATGTAAACCTTAAATAATTAAAAATTTGTAATGATTTTCAAAAAATGGTCTTATACAGTTGTGTTTAATATGAAATTTAGAGTCTAATAAGATCAACATAATTTTTGATGAATAGTAAATTATGAATAGTGATTTTAAACTTATGATTAGTAATGTGATTATATGGATTATGAAACCCCACTGAAGAAAGTATTAATATAATTTAGCTACCTTGATTAAGTAATTTGATTCAATAAAATAGGTAAATAGCTATTTCAGAAATTATTGGATAAATATTAACTTTTTCATGTGAATAGTGTTTTTTATTCAAAAATTAAATTAAAAATATTTAGAAAATTATTTTCATAAAATTGACTTCATTTTTGAAATGAATGCACTGGTATTTGGTTAAGGTGAATTTTGGGGATTTTTTTTGAAATTGTTGAATTTTCAGTGAATAGTGTTTTTACATAAAAATTAAATTAAAAATATTTAAATAATTACTTTCATAAAATGGAGTTCATTTTTGAAATCAGAGCATTGATATTTGGTTAAGGTGAAATTTTTGGATTTTTATGAAAAAGTTGAATTTTTGGTGAATAGTGAAAATACAGTTTTTGAATTTCGGGTGTTTAATGACATCATTAAGAATTTAATAATTTTGCAATAATTCTGGTTGACTTATGAATAGTAAGATAAGTTAAGGGGTGTCCCAAGAGTCCAGTACCATGAGAAAATACCAAGGGAAAGCCCATGGCTTTGCCAATACCACCGATGAGGTGTCCATTGGCAATTAATGCTTTGTCCCCTCACTTATCCTATAAATACCAAGCCTTTCCCAAATTCATTTAATTTTAAAATACTCTACAACGAAGTTATGGTGTATTTACCTTCCAATAGGTCCTCCCAAGGAGCCCTCAAGCCTCCCAAGGTCCCAAACATCACGCTTTCGAAGTTACTCTTCAAGGTAAGGGATCCTTTCACCCTCCTCTTTTAACCCATGAATTCCTTTATGTTGTGTCTTCTAGTTTCTATCTATTATTGTTGAGGGTATGTTCATATATGTTCTCATTACATTACATTTCATGTCTAATTTTTTAGAGTCCCTTTCTGATCTCATCAATTTGTTTTCTGGATTTTTATGTGACTCTGTTAGGCTGACGAAGATTTTCGTAAAAGGAATCTCATCTTCTCTTTTCTTTCATGTTTCATTTTCATGCGGTATGTCATTAAAATTTCCATAACATGTTCTTATCTCAATTTAATTCTGTATTTATACTTTATTATAAGTTATTTATGAGTGGGTTACTCTTGTACCCGCTCTTTTCAATGTTTTCTAAAACCATGTTATAAAGACATTATGCTGCAAAAATATTTCCTCAAAATTTCTATTTCTCTCCAGAAATTCTCTAGTTTTATTTATGTGAATACCCAGACCAATTTCATTTCGTCAGGTGTTCAGAAATATATAAATTTTATTTATTGTATTCTTGAATTTAAATACATATAACCCTCACTCATTTTCCATGGGTTATAAATGACGTATTGATCTTTTTTAAAAACTTTTAAAACTTCATGATTTTGACATGAAACCCATTTCGTTGATTCCATTTGGGTTATTTATGAAATGTTTTATTATTATCTATGTGGCTCACATGAAATTAAAGACATATTAAGGGTGCTCCCTGATAGCGCTCTAAATCAGTTGGTAAAGATTTAAGCTCTTGAGATGACAAGTTTCACGGTACCTTGGTGAATAACTTTGGTAATTTTTATGACACCTTAGGGATAGACCTTGGTGATATGTTCATGAATGTCTAAATGAAGTGATGAAGCCACATATTCAAGTTATGTTCCAGGTTCTTTTCATTATGATATTCCTATTATTCCATTGCTCATTTCTTTATGTTTTTATTCAAGTTCTTATTGATATCAGAAGTATATTAATTCCCTTGCTTACCCTTACTGGGATTTCTGCTCTCCCTTTACTTTTAATGTATGTCTCTAGGTTATGAGATGCAATAATTCTACTTAGTATGAACTTATGATGAAGCTTTACAAGTGGTTTAGAATAATGTTTTATGTTGTTTTCAGGGTTTATGTTCCTGATTTCCAAGACACAAGACTTTAAATATCCTTTTTATGTAAAATGTAATGAAAAGTTATGTATTAAAAAGTTGGGATGCCATAGTTGGTATCAATGGATATTTTATTTATTTATGGAAATTATGATATGAAAAAATTAGGAATAACCCTATATAAATGATTAAATATAGGAAATATTTATAATATTTTGGTGATTATTGAGTAAGTTGTCTATCAAGAAAATACATCCCTATCTGGATATGAGCAGGTAGAGGTGGCTCTGTCACAGATGTACATAGGGTTAAAACCCGAAAACACCACTTTGAGCTAGACTCAAATTTGAACAGGTACACGACAATGTGTCTTTCTTCACTCTTGGTTGCAACACTCACAGGGTATATGTTTGGTTAATCGCAAGCTTTTTATGAATCATTATGAAGGAATTATAGAAAAATGTAATTGTCTATGAATGAAGTTTTAAGAAATAAAATCCTTTTTAGTTAAAAGATTCATAAATGATATAAGTTTCTCACAAAGGATTTATTCTTTTAGAAAATTTCCCCATCGTCTAGGAATACGTTGACATATTTCCTGAGGAGTTATTGGGACCACCCCAAGAAAGAGAGGTAGAGTTCTCCATTAAACTCGTACCTGGATCTCATCCAATATCAAAGTCCCCCTATAGGATGGAAAATGTAGATCTATAGGAATTAAAGAAACAAATCCAAGATCTTTTGGAGAATGGGTTTATCCGACAAAGTGTGTCTCTTTTGGGAGCATCTGTTCTCTTTGTAAAGAAGAAGGATGGATCGATGCAGCTATGCATTGATTAGAGAGAACTTAATGGGATCATAGTGAAGAACAAATAATCTCTTCTAATAATTGATGACTTTTTTGACCATTTCGTGGGACTCAATTCTTCTCTAAGATTGATCTTCATTCTAGTTATCTCAATTGAGGGTGAAGAATGTTTATATTCCAAAAACTTCCTTCTAATCAAGATATGGGAATTATGAGTTTTTTTATTCCCTTTGGACTGACTAATGCACCTGTTATTTTTATGGATCATGAATAAGTTGATTTTGGAAACTTATGTTTTATCAAATGGATATCATTTGTATAGGAAAATGTTTTTTTTTCATTAAATTATAAAGGTTATTTTGGATGATGTTTTCTCTTTTGGAGTACTATATTCCTAAGGGAAATAAAATACTATAGGATTTAAATTGAGGAGGAATGGTTGAAATTTTTTTGTATGAATTTATTTATTTACTATGGACATATGGTGATTTGGGATATTTCTAGAAAATGATTATCCTAGCATAGAGAATATGTGAATAAGTTTATTACACTTTAGTATGAGACTTTTATAGTAGTCAATGTTATTTGGAGATAAATATTAAGATTTATTGGGGAATACTATGTGATTAAGACCTTTTGAGTTTTGGGTTCCAATATTAGTTTGGATTATTCTAAAGAATTTTATGTATGGTTATGTATTGAATGGTCTTTCAGGAACATTGGGTACTTTTGTTGAATTTTTGAGATTAATAGTCATATTTATTTTTATAAAGGATTATCCTTTTTGAGGATTATATGATCTCGTACTAACCATTTTTGTTTGAGTTGATGACTAAAGACAAGGGAAAAATATAGTTATTCTTTTGTGAATTATGTGATTCTCTAGAATATTATTATTCTGCTTTTGATGAGACCAAGTATTTTTGAATACTCATTTTTTGGAGAAAATATTAGTCTTGGGGGAAACTTATTAAGGGATGAAACTCTACTTGAAGATAAGTATATTTCCTTATGTTTTTATTCTATGTAGTAAATGAATTCCTAAAAATTATAAAAAGGAACATAAAACAAAAATGATGTTGGTTTACGTTTCCTACTGGGTAATCAAATACCGTTTAACACATCTTATTTTTGTGATCTTCTTATGCTTAATTTTCTCCTAATCATGTTTTCTATCACTCTCTATCAGAACATGACCCTTTGTTTTCTCATCAATACCCATTCTTTCCTACATGGAATCCTTGTATGGGTAAACTCAGGTGACCTTTGTACCTCCCTTTCTTTCTTTTAAAGTAATAGTTTTACTGACTCTTTTTCCAATGTGGAACATTCAACGAAATTTCCATGACCAATTTTAAAATTGCGAGGGCGAAATTTCATAAGGGGAGAAGATTGTAATGACCTGAAATTTTGAATATATTTTGTTTCCTAACTTTGTGTGTTATTTTATTCTATACTCAACAAAACTATTTCATTTAATAAAATGAGTATAATTAAAATAAGTCAATTGGGTTTTGACTATTATATGATTGTTGGTCAATATGAACATTAGAAACTAAATCTTTTGATTATTGTCTATAAATACAAGTGATCATGATTAATTAATATAGAAAGATGATTTGATGGGCCCATTCAGTAGTCTCGGGCCAATCAAAGCCCATCTGACAGAACTCGAGAAGGAGGTTTCACCTTTGGGCTTTGCTCTGAACCAAACCCAAGCCAAACTTCATAGTATGAAGTTGGAACAGAATAACCTTTACAAAAAGTTTAAGCTGATTGAAATCACTACGTGGGAAATGATGGCCGAGCCGCCCCAAGATTCTATCACCCTAGCACACCTTAATCTTATGTCCTATGCTGGTGTTATAGGGGTTATATAACGAGACTGTAATTGCCTTGTGTAATCCTTTGATTTAAATAAAAATTTTATTTCTTCTTATGATGAAGTTTTCGAATTTTCAAATGTCCGGATAAATATAGTATTCTTATTATTGAAGAAATAAAGAAAAAGGATATTTTAAAATATTTATGTAAACCTTAAATAATTAAAAATGTGTAATGATTTTCAAAAAATGGTCTTCTACAGTTGTGTTCAGTATGAAATTTAGAGTCTAATAAGATCAACATAGTTTTTGATGAATACTAAATTATGAATAGTGATTTTATGCTTATGATTAGTAACGTGATCAAATTTATTAAGTAACCTCAATGAATAAGGTATTAATATAATTTAGATACCTCGATTAAGTAATGTGATTCAATAAAATCGGTAAATAACTATTTGAGAAATTATTGGATAAGTATTAGTTTTTAGGTGAATAGTTTTTTTAAAAATTAAATTAAAATTATTTAGAAAATTATTTTCATAAAATGGAGTTCATTTTTGAAATCAGAGAATCGATATTTAGTTAAGGTGAATTTTGGGGATTTTTCTGAAATATTTGGATTTTTAGTGAATAGTGTTTTTATTTAAAAATTAAATTAAAAATATTTTCAAAAATATTTTCATAAAATGGAGTTCATTTTTGAAATTAGAGGATCGATATTTTGTTAAGGTGAAATTTTGGGATTTCTCTGAGAAAGTTGAATTTTCTGTGAATAGTGAAAATACAGTTTTTGTGTTTCACGTGTTTAATGACATCATTAAAGATGTAATAATTATTCAATAATTCTAGTTGACTTATGAATATTAAGATATGGTATGTGGTTTCCCACGTTTTCAATATAATGGAAAAATACCAATGTGCAAGCCCATGGTTTTGCCAATACCACCGATGAGGTGTCCCTTGGAAATTAATGCTTTGTCCCCTCACATATCCTATAAATACCAAGCATTTCTCTCATTCATTTCATTTAAAAAACCTCCCCAATGAATTTATGGTCTCTTTACCTCCCACAGAGTCCTCTTAAGGATCCCTCAAGCCTCCCAAGGTCCAAACATTCAATCTTTCAAAGTTACTCTTCAAGGTAAGGGATCCATTCACCCTCCTCTTTTAAGCCATGACTTCCTTTATGTTGTGTCTTCTAGTTTCCATCTATTTTTGTTGAGGGTATGTTCTTATATATTCTCATTACTTTCCATTTCATTTATAATTGTTGAGATACCCTTTCCTCTCTCATCAATTTGTTTTCTGAATTATTATGTGACGTTGTTAGGCTACATAATTTTTTCGTAAAAGGAATCGCATCTTCTCTTTTCTTTCATGTTTCCTTTTCATGTGGAATGTGATACAAATTTCCATACCACATTCTTATCTCCATGTAATTATTTATTTATACTGTATTATAATTTATTTATGAGTGGGTTACTCTTGTACCCTCTCTTTTCAATGTTTTCTAAAACCTTGTTATATATCCATTATGCTGCAAAAATTTTGCCTCAAAATTTCTATCTATTTCTCTCCGGAAATTCTCTGGTTTTATTTATGTGAATATCCAGACCTATTTTGTTTCTTTGGGTGTTAATAAATATATAAATATTATTTATTTGATTATAGAATTTACATAAATATAACCCTCACTCCCTTTCCATGGATTATAAATTACATATTGACCTTTTTTAAGAACTTTTAAAACGACGTGATTTTGACATGAAACCCATTTATTTGATTCCATTTGGGTTATTTATAAAATATTTGATTATCATCTATGTGGATCACATGAAAGTAAATTCATATTAAGGGTTCTCCCTGATAGTGCTCCAATGCATTGGGTAAAGAATTAATCTCTAGAGATGACAAGTTCCACGATACCTTGGTGAATAACCTTGGTAATTTTTATGACACCTAGGGGATGGGCATTGATGATATGTTAATGAATGTCTAAATGAAATGTTTAAGACACATGTTCATGTTCTGTTCAAATTTATTTTCATTATTATATGCCTATTATTCCATTTCTCATGTCTTTATGTTTTTATTCAAGTTCTTATTGATATCACAAGTAAATTGATTCCCTTGCTTACCCTTACTAGGATTTCTTCTCACCCTTTATTTTGACTGTATGTCTCTAGGTTTTGAGATGTAGTAATTATACATAGGATTAACTTGTGATGAAGCTTTAAAAGTTGTTTATAAGAATGTTTTATGTTGTTATCATGTTTTATTATCCTGATTTCCAAGACACTAGACTTTAAAGATCCTCTGTTTGTAAAATGTAATGAAAAGTTATGTATTAAAAAAGAAGGATGCCATATAATCACACATCCGAATACTTTTGGTTTGACTAATATCATCTCAAACATATTCCTATAATTACTCCCCATAATAATGAGGCCTTATTTTATGCAGAACACCCTCCTTAGAGGAGTTACAGTCTTAAGAAAGATGATCATCTAAAAGAAAGGTAAGGTTTTTATTTAAGTGATTCTACATTATTCCTTCTTCCACATCTTTCGAATATAATCCAACCATGATGATATAATATCTAAATTAAACATAATATACTTATTTTTTATTCTGTTAATAAAATCATCTAAATCCTTCTCTAATCCCATCAAATGGGATATGAATTTTTTTTGTGTACGACGGACTACCCCCTCGCAAAACAGATATAGTTTAGTTTTCATTCCCTTCGCTAAAGACTAATAATAATAATAAAATTAATGTTATTATATGATATTAATGAAATATTTATCATTATATGATAATAATAAATCAATTACATTCTTTCTATCCATAAATATAAAAATGATAATGTTGTTCGTGTGTATATGTGAACTATCACCTCCACCAAGCGATGTGAATTGTTTTTATTCACTACATAACTTTTAATATATATATATATATATGAGTACATTTAAAATATTATTATAATTTAAATAAAATTACAACCATTTTGTAATGTCCCGCCAATTCTCATTGTCCTAAGAGTACAACGAGTCATTACTAGGCTTTAAGCGACATCCCCAAGATGCCAATGGCTGGAAATAAATGCTGAAGGGTTTAAAATATATGTTGGGGGACGATTTAACCTTTTAGAAATAAGCCCATGAACCAACCATAACCAAATATTCATTATATTATGCAAGAACAAAAGAAAGACCAATAAACAATTTCATTTAGAATAAACCACATCAATGTACACAACAGTGGAATACAAAACTAAGAATTAGAGTACACAGTAGATAAACAACTCAAGACCCTCAAAAGACACTACAAATCCATGCTCCACAAGCTCCAAGCTCCACAACATCTCCCATGTATCACCACAAGCCACTAGCCATAGGATGATTTACCTTTACTCGTGTCCTGAAATAAGACATCTGCAAAAGCACCAACGTGCCAAAGCATGGGTGAGTATAAAACTCAGTAGGTTTTTCCCAATGACTTCCCTACACACGCCACTAGGATAGAAGAGTTAGACACATTTATATAAAAAAAGTTTATATAAAAAATTTTCTGAAAAGAAGTTTATAACTAAATATAAACAAGTTTCCAAAACCATTCATAACCAATGGCATTCCAAGAGTAATTTAAATAAATTTTCCAGCACGTTATTTTTCCAAAAAAAAAATAACCAAACAAGATTTAGATCCATTTCACAAACATTCCTTTTTGGCGTACCCAACCATCTGACAAGCCTATGAAATCAACCATCCATGTTATGTTATGAATGTTCCATAATCATTAGTGGTCTCTCGTCGATCTACCATGTCGTCACAAGGTAATTGTTTCCCATATGCCATTACACCTTTGGCACCGAGCACAAGGTCATATTTCAACCAAGCCTTGTACTTAAATGTCCCATGTGCCATTAAACATTTAGTACTAAGCAAAATGTCCTATTTCAACCAAGCCCCATACATGCAACATGAACACACACCTTCCCCATAAATCATGCCAAAACACCCTTTAAATAAAAAACACCGTTTTATTGAAAACCATTTCCATCAAAACCATTTCCATGCCAAACCATTTCAATTCCAAACCATTTCAATAAAACTCCATTTTTATTGAAAACCAAATCCATCAATGTCATTTCAATCACAAACAATTTTAATAAAATTCTCTTTTTATTGAAACCTCATTTTTCATCAAACCATTTACAATTTCAGAAATCATAATTTAAGATCAGCATTTTAAAATCAAGAAGCCAAATCACTTTGCACAAAAATTCACCAAGATTTCACAATTACATCAAAACCATAAATCATCCATAAAAAAGATTTATTCCATGCTTTTCACAATCAAAACCATTCAAATAAACCAATTTGAAACTAAGAAAATCAATTCTTACAAAAGTAGTCGAGAGTGAAGCCTTCTACCTCAAAGGTTTTGACGAAAACCCCCAAAAATGGAGAACGCACAAGAATACTGGGTCAATTCTCCAAGAATCCTCCTTAGATCTCTCATCCTAACACAACTAAGACCAAAACTCATCATGTTTGGTTTCCACACACTAAGATCTACCTATAACAGGCGTAGATCTAAGAAACCAAGAAGAGAGGAGAATTAGATCTAAGTAGATCTATGAAACCAAACAAGAACGATCACATGACTTAAGAATCCGACTTCCATTCTTCAAGAGAAGCATTCAGATCAACTTTGGAATGATGGGAGAACCCTCTTTGAGCATTGAAGAACCAGAATCCCTAGTTAGGGCCACTTAGAAGAAAAAACGAGCTACATAGAGGCAAAAATTTGTGAGATCCACCTTTATAGGATCTCGTTTAAGTGGCCGCACAGTTAGTTCTTATGGTTTGACAAACCGTGTGCTAACCGTGCGTTAGCTACTTCCTCGACCACCCTTCTCGCATGGTTTGACAACATGGTTAGACAAACCATGCACCGACCATGCAGAAGCTACTACCTCCAAGACCCACTGCACATGGTTTTGCCGCACGGTTTAGACAAACCGTGCACCGCCTGTGCGACTTCCCCTTTGCGTCGCAACATCATTCCAAGTTCTCCAAAATCTCCCATTCAACACTCTTAAAATTAAAACCATTAAAATCATCAAGAAGGGGATACATACCAGAAACCAGGGGTAAGAAATTCTCCCCACCATTAGCCTTTTCATCCCCAGAAAGTATAAAACCATCACTTTCCTGAAAGATTTATGGCCACTACTCTTTCATTTCGTTCTCGTGTTACAAAGTCTCTTCCTGAATCTGACCATGCTACCATAAAACCCTCACTAGACTGATGATTTTCCTTGAAAGAATTTCCCGTTCCTATCCACAATCCGTACCAGGATATGTATCAATGAAGCATTTGTCTCTAGGTCAACGTGATCCAATCTGCTCACGTGGTCAGGATTAGAATGATACTTTTTCAACTAAGATACATGGAACACATTATGCACCAAACTAAATCGTGGTTGTAATGACAATTGATATGACACATCTCCAACCCATTATATTATATAAAAATGGATAATGTATCTAGGAGATAACTTTCCCTTCTTCCCGAAATGACGATGTCCAATCCTTGGAGAGATTCTCAAAAATACATGATCACTCACTGCAAACAACAACGGTCTTCAGTGATGATACACAAAATATTTCTGAGGACTCTATGCCATCTCCATCCTCTTTTTTATCAACAAAATATTCTTTATTGTTTTTTGGACAAGGCTTGGACCAACTAGTGAAGTTTCACATATTTCCACCCAACAAAGTGGAGAACGACAAGGACACCCATACAATGCTTCAAATGGAGCCATGTGTATCGAGGCCTGATAACTGTTATTTTATGAGAACTCCACTAAAGGCACGTGCTCTTCCAACATGCCATAAAAATCCATTACACAAGCCAGCAATATGTCTTCCAACGTCTATATCATTGTTTCTGATTTTCCATCCATCTGGGGATGATACGTCGTACTCATATTCAACTGAGTTCCCAGGGCTTTCTGTAAGGATCGCCAAAAATGAGATGGGATCCTCGGATCTCTGTCTGACATGATTGAAACTGGTATGCATTGCCTCTTTTCCACTTCTCGGATTTAGATTTTGGATAGATCCCCCACCGTATTATATTCATGAATTGGGATGAAATGGGCCGATTTAGTAAGTCGATCCACTATCACCCATATGGCATCATGCTGTAGAACCATTCTTGGGAGACCTGTAATGAAATCCATAGATATCTACTCCAATTTCCACATTGGAATTGGTAGAGATTGCAACAGACCTGATGGCCACTTATGTTCTTCTTTGACTTGCTGAGAAGTTAAACACCGTGAGACAAATTCAGCTACCTTCTGTTTCATGTCGCTCCACCAAAATTGTTCCTTTATCACCTTATACATCTTCAGTATTCCTGGATGAACAGACAATCTGGAATGGTGGTAAGCATGAAATAGTTTTTCCTAAGTAGTTAATGGTACAAGCATCCAATCTCAAAACTGAAAAAATGAACTCCCATCCAACTTCTATCCCTCAATGGTCTCCCCACCATTGAGTTTTGAACTCATTTCAACACAGTCTAAATCAGATGCCTATGCCTCCTTTACTATCTTCACCATGTTCAGAATAAGCGAAAATGGAAAGAAAACCACAACATCAGATCAGTCTTCACATTCCATACGCATGTCGACTAGGACCGACATCAACTGCCACTCATTTGAAGTTCCATGTACCACTGAGTAGAAAACACTCTACTTAATGCATCGGCCACTGACTTTCACTTACCCGGTGTATATATTAAGACAAAGTTAATCATTTGAAGATACTCCATCCATCTCCTCTACCACAGATTCAAATCTCATCATGAGAAAATATGTTTCAAAGTCTTATGATCTGTAAACATAGTGAATTTCTCACCAAAGTGATAATGACGCCAACTCTTCAAGGCATAGAGAACTGAAGCTAACTCCAAATCATGTGTTGGGTAGTTCTTTTCATGAATTCTCAACTGTCTTGATCCATAAGCAATAACATGGTCTCCTTTCCTGAGAACACATCCCAAACCAAATACTAAAGCATCGTAATACACCATGTACCCCTCTCCTGATTCCGGAAAAATCAAGATGTGTACTGATGTAAGGAGAACTTTCAGTTCCTGAAAGGATTTATAACATTCTTCCATCCATTGGAAGAGAGCATTCTTCATAGTTAGAGATGTCATTAATGAATCTAGTCATGAGAAATCACGCACAAGGCATCGGTAGTAACTAGCTAGACCAAGAAAACTGCGTATCTCGAACACATTCTTTGGTGGTTTCCAAGAGATAATGGCTTATATCTTTTCAGGTTCAATAGAAATGCCCTTCTCATAAATGACATGGCCAAGGAAACGTACTTCATGTATCCAAAAATCACACTTTGATAATTTTTAATAAAAAAACCATGATCTCTCAAGATTTGTAACACTGTTTCCAGGTTCACCTCATGATCAGCCCTTATCATTGAATACACCAAGATATCGTCGACAAACACCACAACAAAAGAATACAGATATCTTTGAAATATCTGATTCATCTAATCCCTGAAGATCACTAGTGTATTCGGTAGACTGAAAGGCATGACTACATATTCGTAGTGGCCATATCTACTTCGAAAAGATGTCTTTGGAATATCCTCCTTCAAAAATCGCAATTGGTGATATCTTGATCACAAGTAAATCTTGGAGAACCACTAAGCTTCCCTTAATTGATTGAACAGATCATCAATGCATGGAAGTGGATATCTAATCTTTATCGTATCATGGTTATGCTTATGATAATCAACACACAACCGAAAAGTTTCATCTACCTTCTTCACAATAACACTAGTGCTTCCCATAGAGAAGTACTTGGTCGAATGAAACCCTTGCTTTCTAGCTACTATAACTGCACTTTCAATTCCCATAACTCTATTGGTTCCATCCGATAAGACGGAAGGGAAATAGAACTGGTCCCTGGAAGGAGATAAATCATAAACTCCACTTCCCTTAGAGGTGGTAACCCTGAGAAGTTATTGGGAATGACATCTGGAAACAAATCCACAATAGTTGGAAGACTTTTCTTCAATCTCTTCCATTGATGCCAAATTCAACGCTGTTGGTTGGTGAGAGATTGTTCCCACCATTGGTTCCAACAAGCTCTTTGCATATTTCTTTACTATGCTCTCTCCTCTGAAGAGTTGGTTGATGTCGTCCTCAGTCGTGAATCTAACTGTTCTCTTATAACATTAGAGGTGAACCTTAAACATTTTAAGCTAATCCATACCCTGGATAACATCATAAACATCCATGTCCAACATCGAGAAGTCCCATTTTAACTCCGCTCCATCAACATTTATAGCACATTCTCTACACACAAAGGCTTGGCATTCTCTTTCACCAAGATGAGTTTTTAGTTTCAAAACAGAAGGAATCATATCCAATTTTATACATTGCAAGTCAACAGAACGAGAAGAAATGAAGGAATGTGATGCCCCAGTATCAAAAAAAGTTTTCATCAAAATGGAAATTAAAAGAACTGCACCTCGCACTATGGATGGTCCTAACTGATCATCCAGAACTACTTGCTCAGCTCCAATAATATGTGTTCTTTCTATGATCTCCTGTTTATTTTTATACAGACACTTCCCTTTTTGAGGAGTGTCATGAACACCCGACCTCTGATCATTACGAAAAAAAGTACTGAAGATGTCCCATCTTGTTACAATTATGTCATTTTCAAGGTTGTGCCCTACAATCCTGCTTGATGTGGCTCGTAGAACCACACTGGAAACATCTCATCTTACACTTAGGTCTCTGAGGAATTTTTAAAAATCGTGTGTTTCAATTCTTATATGTTCTTCCTCCTTGAGAAAAGGTTTCTGATTCCCTCTTTCTCTTAGTGTTAGAGTTCTCAACTCCTCTAGTATAGATAATCATACTTTCTCCACTTCGATTTTCAGCAGTGACGGATATCGTAAACAATGTATCTAGTTTCAGTCCCATTTCAACGTTTTTAAAAGCTTGAGTGATGCTTTGGACCAACTATTTGTTAACCTATGGTTTAGGTGCAACCACATTCTCACTAGCCTTTTCAGACTGGTTTCTATGACGCCTACCGGGTGACATTTCCTAAACCAATAACAAACCCTATCAATCTCATTCTCTTGAAAATGATGGCTTAGCATTTCAAATTCTATCACATCATCTATGAAAACGTTGTTTTTACAGAAACAACCTTTTCCCATGTTTAACCATTTTTTAAAAAATTCATCATACTTTTTGAAAATCAACTTATTTTCAAGATACACCAAATTCCCTATCTTCAAAGTCTTTCACTTGAAAACAATTTTTGCATTTTTTTTCAAATATTAGCCCCATGCAAAAAATCCTTACTCATTCCTCATAATGAGATATGAAATCCTAGTGGGAAACCATTTCTCTACAACGCATTCCATGCTCCTCTCATTGGATAATCCCATGACAATATGATTTCCAACATTTTAGAAGTGTATCCAAAAAACTTATGTACCACATACCTAAGTAACTTGAAGTTCAGAATAAATGGGTTAGCTACATCGTTTTATGTTATACATTTCAAGTTCCAAAAATACTACTCCTGTCTAAGATTTCGACCCAAGGAATAGACAAGACTGAATTTCAACTCCAAGACCAAGAACACTAATGACTGTTTGTTAGGAAAGACCAAACAAGCTGATACCAATTGTAATGACCCTCCAATTCTGATTGGCTTGAGAGTACAACAAGTCATTACTAGGCCTTAAGAGACATCCCCAAGATTCCAAAGGCTGGAAATAATTTCCTAAGGGTTTAAAATATAATTTGGGGGATGCTTTACCCTTTAAGAAATAATCCCATGAACAAACCAGAACCAAACATTCACTATACGATGCATGAACAAAAGAAAGACCAATAAAAAATTTCATTTAGAATAATCCACATCAAAGTACACAACAGCAGAAGACCAAACTAAGAATCAAAGTAAACAGTGGATAAACAACTCAAGACTCTAAAAAGACCCAACAACTCCATACTCCACAAGCTCCAAGCTCCACAACATCTCACAAGTATCACCACAAGCCACTAGCCATAGAATGCTTTACCTTTACCCGTGTCACGAAATACGACATCTGCAAAAGCACCAACATGCCAAATTAGTGGTGAGTATAAAACTCTGTAGGTTTTCCTCAATGCTTTCCCTACTCACGACACTAGGATAGAAGATTTAACCACATTTATATAAAAATAGTTTATATAAAACTTTTTCTGAAAAGTAGATTATAAATAAATCTAAACAAGTTTCCAAAACCATTCATAACCAAAGGAATTCCAAGAGCAATTTAAAAAAAAATTCCAACACATTATTTTTCCTGAAAAATAACCAAAAAAGCTTTAGATCCATTTCACAAATATCCCTTTTTGTGATACCCAACCATTTCACAAACCCGGGAAATCAACCATGCATGATACGTTATGATAGTTCCATACTCATGAGCAGTCTATCAGCTATCTACCAAGTCATCATAAGGTAATTGTTTCCCATGTTCCATTACACCTTTGGCACTGAGGACAAGGTCATATTTCAACCAAGCCTCATACTTAAAAGTCCTTTGTGCCATTAAATTTTTGCCACCAAGCACAAGGTTCTATTTCAACCAAGCCTCATACATGCAATATGAACACACACATTCCCCATCAATCATTCCAAAACACCCTTTCAATAAAAAACACCTTTTTATTGAAAACTATATCCATCAAAACCATTTATATTCCAAACCATTGCAATTCCAAACCATTTCATTAAAACTCACTTTTTATTGAAACCAAATCTATCAAAGTCATTTCAATCACAAACCATTTCAATAAAACACTCTTTTTATTGAAATCTCATTTTTCATCAAACCATTTATAATTTCCGCAATCATAATTTAAAATCAACATTTTAAATTCAAGAAGCCAAATCACTTTTCACAACAATTCACCAAGATTTCACAATTACATCAAAACCATAAATTATCACTAAAGAAGATTTATTCCATTCGTTTCACAATCAAAACCATTAAAATAAACCAATTTGAAACTAATCTAATCAATTCTAATAAGAGGAGTCGAGAGTGAATCCTCCTACATCAAAAGGTTTTAATGAAAACCCCAATAAACAGAGAACGCACAAGAAGACTGGGTCGATTCTTTAAGAATCCTCCTTAGATCTCTTCTCCTAAAACAACCAAGACCAAAACTCATCAATTTTGGCCTCAAAACACCTAGATCTACCCATAACAAGTGTAGATATAAGAAACCGAGAGAAGAGGAGAAGTAGATCTAAGTAGATCTGAGAAACCAAACAAGAACGATCACATACCTCAAGAATCCAGCTACGATTCGTCTAGAGAAGCCTTTAGATCACCTCTAGAATGATGGGAGAACCTTATTTGACCTTAATAGAACCAAAATCCCGAGTTAGGGCTACTTAGTAGAAAAAACAAGCTACATAGAGGAAAAAACGTGTGAGATTCACCTTTATAGGATCTCATTTAAGTGGTCGCATGGTTAGTTCACATGTTTTGACAAACCGTGCACTAAATGTGTGTCAGCTACTACCTTGACAACACTTCTCGCATGGTTTGGCCTTACAGTTAGACAAACTGTGCACCGACCCTGCGGAAGCTACTACCTCCAAGACCCACCGCACACGGTTTGGCAGCACGGTTTAGACAAACTGTGTGCCGCCCGTGTGACTTCCCCTTTGACTCACAACATCATTCCAAGTTCTCTTGACTCTCCCATTCAATACTTTTAACTTTAAGATCAATAAAATCATCAAGAAGGGGTTACATACTAGAAACTGGGGATGTTGTGCTCTAAAGGGGCTGAATGTAACACCCCAGAATGATAATGTGTTAAATGACTAAATGATATGACTCAGGTCAACAAGGTGCACCTTTATTTTTAGGAGCCTACTTGATTAGAAATCCACAGTTAATCATGTTTGGCCTGGAGTAGTAATTAGGATGGGTGACCTTCTGGGATGTTTCCCATGTTGTGTGTGAGTGAGGACAAAACACACTAAAAGAACATGTGTTGGCCTGTGGGGACAGTCATTAGCCTGATAAGCGACCCTAGTGAGTAATAGCCTATGGTGTGCTAGGAAGGAAACCAAGGTATAATAGGAGACCCATGGGGTTCGATGACAAGGCTCATGGGTCGAGGAGGTGGGTTATGACACATTCAATAAAGGTAAAATAATAATTACCTTATTCTATAATGATAAATGAAAATGGAAATGTTACTCATGCGTACATATGACTTACCATCTCAATGATTATAACATTTATCATTTTTCATATCTAAATTTAATGAATGGATTTAATAGTATAAATGAGATATTGAAGTCATTATTACATCATGAATATTATTTTTCATATTATGTACCTCTAAACTCATGAGCTATTAACATCATCTAATGTTTATTTTCCAGTCAAGTACTGATTATTGACCAAAAATGTGATATGAACATAACTAATTCTGTAATTGTAATAACATGATAAAATTCTATATTGAATAAAGAGTAAACATGAAAAATTATATCATGAAATTATGAATTAACTTGTTTTTATTTTTCAAGAATATGATGATTTTATGTGACGAGTCGGACTGAAGGTAAAGAATTTGGTCACCATCTCCTTCCATTGAGGCATTTCCTGATAATATGAACCTTTATTATCTATAAGGTGTATATACCTCTAATATGAAATTTCATATCTATATTTCATATGTAATAATTTTATTTTTATTTTTGTTAAATGTATTAATTCATGGAGATTAGGATTTAAATGTTCAAAGTGGTATGGGACTCCTTTAAAGTTTAAATATTTAATTATGAAATATTTTCTTCATGATATTTATTTTCATATTAATTTATATGGATATAAAAGTATTATACAAGGAATTTTAAGACTATATTTAATTTAATTCAATTCTTTCAAAATGGAATATTTTTATACAAAGCATGTTACTTTCTTTTCAAAAAGAAAAAAGGATTTTTTTTGTTTTAACCTATATGGAGACAAAAACATCTCTTCCATTGTAACCATTATTTTATACTTGGATTCTTATATAAGACATAATGTATTTAAGAAGGAAAAAATACCTTATTCCTTTATTTTTGACTTTTTATTGAAAATTAGTTTTTAAATAAAAATTGTATTTTTATATGGAAATGTTTTTTCATTTGGGATTAGAAGAGTTTTTGAAAGGTTTTTATGATGAATATGTTTTTTAAATGTAAATGAGAATTATATGAAAGAAGTGATCTAGATATAGATTATAAAAGGGTTTTGTCCCAATCATAGCTCATGGGTGAGCCCGTTATAGCTTATAATAATGGATGATCCCCATTATAGCTCATGGGTGATCCTAATAAATCTAATATGAATAGTGATCCCCATTATAGATCTGTAATTTGGAATTCAACCATATGGTTATTACAATTGGAAGAGGTTTGAAAGGTTTTGATTTATATGACGCTCTGCGTCACCTGAATGAGTTGTAATTTATTTATATTGGTTTTAATGTTTTTCTTTGAGCAAAAATTATAAGTGTTATTAATGCCAATTTTTTTTGTTTCATTCTCTCAAAGAATGTTAAATGGGTTACCATGTTTAAACATGATTAATGGTTTCTTTTTATTATGTTCATTACTATGTTCTCATCCCATGTTTTGAAATTTCTTTCAAAGGTCTAAATATTGGAATGGACAAAGAAGATTCCATGATAATGTATTGAAGATGAGTCTTTTAAAGAAATAATGTATTATTTTAAAATAGTTTCCATTGGTGAAAAAGTGTATACTAAGTATAAGTGCCCACTTGTAATGTTTTAGAATTATATTACAAAAACACTAGAATAAGATATGTTTAAGTCTGGGTCCTTATAGTTAGTATTAGAGGGAGGTTTACAAAAAAATAAATATTAGGATGTATTCTTAAGAGATAAGGATATAATAAGAGTTTATAATTTTCAGGCTGATCATAAGTTCAATGTCATAGAAATCCATTTTGAGGATTTATGTTTCAAAATTTTAAGGTGATTAACAGTGTTTTTGGAGATATTTTTTAGGTAATTATTGGTTATTTGTTTTTTTTATGAAAAATGAAAGGTATAGAATAAAATTTGAGGTTAAAATATGTTATTATTAATTTTTAGGATTTTATCCCATTTTTTTAATTTTATCAGAATTATACATTTTTTTGAAAAAAGGACAACGTTCAGACCATGTGATAACCCATTGTATCGGACAACGATATGAGAATTGAACCAATAACTCAAGTGAGACAAGGAGTTTTCTCCTATAAAAAACATATGTGAAGTCTCTAGTAAGTATGAATTAATTTTCAATTAAATGTTTTTATGTATTAAGAATAAGTTGATTTTGTAAACAAATATTTTATTGAATTGGTATCCATGGGATTGGAAAATGATTTAGGGATTAAGAGATAAATATAATTTTGGAAGACATTCAATCCTTTTTAAACTTTATATGATTATGGTAAATATAATTCTCGGATATTTTAATTTAAGTGTAATGGTTGGATTATATTATGGAAGAATCTATGATTTTAATTGTGGGACTATGTTGATTTGGGTTATTTATGGAAATGGTTATCATATCTTGATTAATTACTAGGTAATTTACCTTTTGGTATGAGACAATAAAATTGGTTGATGTATTTTGTAGATAAATGTCAAAAATAATGTTTGAATATTATGTGATGAAATTATTATGAGCATTGGGATTCAATATTAGATTGAATTGTTTTATGGAATTTTATAAAAAATAATTTGTTGAATGGTCTATGTTGAACATTGGGTATTATTGTTGAATTTTTTAGATTAAAAGTTTTACTTCTCTTTATAAAGGATTATTCTTTTCATGGTGGAATCGTCTCATATTTTACTAACCATTATGGTCTTGGTTAATGTTTAAATATGTAATAAATATATATGTAACATTTTGTGTTTGTAATTAGTTTCAATAAGTTGATGAAAATTCTTCAAGCATGAAAAATTCATTTTAAATACACATCATTTTGAGAAAAATATGAGTTTGAGGTAGAATTCAGTTAATCGATGAAACTCTACTTATCATGTGTGTATACTTCTTTATGTTCTTATTTTATATAGTAAAATACTTCCAAAAATTTATTAAAATGATATTATAACAAAAACATTTTCTGTATACTTTTCTTTCTATGAAGTCAAAGACCGTTTAACCCATCATAAGTCTATGGTTTTCTGATTGTTAAATTTATCATCATCATGTTTTATATCACTCTCCATCAGAAAATTATGGTCAGATTTTATTCTTTATCCATTTTTTTCTACATGTAATCCCAGTATGTTTTATCTCAGGTGACCTACGTATGTTCTTTTCATTATTTTAAAGGGTTTGTTTTATTAATCCTTTTTTCAATGTTGGAATGAAATAAATGTATTATGAAGTGTCATACCATAGTTACTAAACCCAAATTACAATTGATAATACATGATTTACAAATGGGTGGGGGAGAATTTAACATCCCATGTTTTTAAAAGAAAACAATATGTTTGATAGCATACATAATACGCCACATCGAACTTAATAAAATAAACAAATATTATTATGTTACCATAAAACATAGCTATTAAAATTGAGGGAATGAACAATTTTAATTTATTTATAAAGATATTTTTTACATGTGTATTTAATTAAATATTTTATTTATAATTATTTATAAATGAAAATAAAAACCTTTTTTAGTTAAAAGAAATTTTTTTTCTAAAAAACTATTTAAATGAAAATAAGTATGTTTTAATGTAATTAAATCACCCATTATGGATTTTATTAATGATATATAAATTTACTATACTGAATTTAATGTTTAAAACTAATTTTATATTCTTTCTATACATTATATATGAACAAATTATTTTTTTCGAAAAAAGTAGTATTTTTCAAAAAAAATTCAATTTTACCTCTTTTTTATGGTGAATAAATTTTAAATATAATTTTTTGACAATTTTATAACTTATATTCTACAAAATAAACTTCTTTTTTAGAATAGAAACATCAAAATTGGTATAAATTTTGGTATTTTTTGATAAAATTTATATTTTCATGAATAGTGAAAAATACTACATTTTAGTTCAAAACTACATTTTCATCTAGGTTATTTATATTACTATATTACCTTTTTTAATGGTTTTAAAATATAATTATATTTTTTATAATTTAATCAAATTGTATTCATTGGAGGTAATTTTACTTTTAAAATTGATGTAAACCCATGTCAATGTTTTGATGTTTTTTACTTTAAAAAACCATTTTTCTCTTTTTGACAATGGGAATTAATTTTTAATTAATTATATAAACAGATATGTTTTTAATTTTTAAAAATTGATTAAATTTTTGGAATTATGAGTTAAAAATTATGCAAATATGTCTTTTTTATTTTTTTTAAGCTAAAAATAGTAATTCTAGTAATTAATTTAACGGTTTATGGTAAATCGTGAAATTAATGGTGAAAATAATATTATAATAATAGATAATAACCATAAAACTTGTAATAATTTAGTTTTATGAGTGTATATAAAACCTGATCATCCTTGGGTCTATTTTAAGACCTCTTTAATCCACTTAGATTACTTTAATGCATTTATAATATTATATTCAATGAATAGTCATTTTTGTTACCCTTTTGTTTTTAAAAAGTAAATTATTTTAATATGGAGTTATATAGGAGATCTATTCAACTATAAATAGTAATTTTAAATCTAAAAATATTACCAACATCATGGTAAATATTTATAATATTTATGAAATAAATAATTGAATTAGATGGTGACACAATGATGATGTAGTAATTTCTTAATTAACGAAATAATCAAATAAATGATATTATAAATATTAACAAAAATAATATATGGCACAATTTTTTCCATACACTAATTTTCAGAATAATTTGGACATATTTTTGATGTTTTAATAGAGTTTTTCCAGTCTTATCTTCTTGTAATAATATTTTTAAAATTCAACTAATGAATAGTCTCAAAATTGACACAATTCATATTTTAAAATATAAACTATTTTACTAAATGATATTAAACTCCTAAAAAACTAATATTTGGAAAAATGGTTTGGATAAGTCAAAATATTTCTTAAATGTATCCTTTTTTTCATTTTACAAGTTATGGTAAATAAATTAACCCACAAAGTGTAAATAACATAATATCATGGTATCATTAAAATGGGTAGAGTAAGGGTTAAACAAAAAAGATAAGGATTAAAAAATATTAAAAAAATTTATAATTTTAATTTTATGATGAGTATTAAAACCAAAATCATATTAGGTTCTAAATAAATTATTTATGGTCAATTTGGAACTGAATTTGAATTTATATTAATTTAATATTTTTAGTGTTTTTAAAGGTTCCCCTCCCCTATTCTATAAAAAGGTACCATTTTTTCTAATATTCACACTTAAAAAGATGTTTTTTTCAGAATAGATATTCCCAAAACTCATCCTAGAATCCCTACCCACATTATTGATGCCTTAGTTTAGGTGTAACACCCTCCTTAGAGGTGTTAAGGTGTTATTGAAATTGATTATCTAAAGGAAAGGTGATGTTTTTATTTTTAAGTGTTACTGTTTTATTTCTTCTTACACATACATCAAATATAATCCAACCATGAAGATATAATAAATAATATATCCATAATATAATGAGATGTTATTATTTTAATACCATCACCTAAATAATTCCCCCATTCCATAAAATCGTAAATGAACTTTTCATTTTTGTGTATGAAGGACTATGCCTCACAAACCACTATAGTTCATTTTTCATTACTGTCACTAAATACAAATAATAATTACGTAATTAATGTTTATATATCATATTCATGAAATTAATATAATTATAATATAATAATATATCAAATAATATATTTCTTCCCTTACACATAAAAAGGATAGCGTCGTTCGTGCGTACGTGTGAACTATCACCTCCACTAAGTTTTGTGAATCATTTTTATTCACCAAATAACATTTGTGATATATATTAGTATATTTAAATTATTATTTTGATTTTATTAAAAATATTATAATTATTTAAGGGTAAAATAAAAATTACCATCTTTCCATAATGATAAATGAAAATGGAAATGGTACACATGCGTACGTATGGATTATCATCTCCATAATTGTAACATTATTCATTTTTCATATCCAAATTTTATTTATGGACTTAATAGTATAATTGATATATTTAAGTGATTATTATGTCATGAATATTATTATGGGGATTTTTTACTTATGACCACATATACTATTGATGTTATACCATGTTAGTTTTCGAATCAAGTACCGATAATCAAAAAAACATAAAATATGAACTCAAATAATTATGTAATTGTTAAAACATGAAAATATGTGATATAAATGGAATAATAAACATGAAAAAGGTTCTCAAGAAAGTTTAAATTACAATCTGTTTATTATTTATGTATATAATTATTTTACGTGACAAGTCAAACTCAAGGTAAGGAATTTTGTCTCAATATCCATTCATTGAGGAATTTCTTGATAATATGCACCTTTATTATTTACAAGGTATATATACAACCAGTATTAAATTGAAGATCCATTTGTTACCTATAATAATGTAATTTATGGTTTTGGTAAATGTATTAATTTATGGAGATTAAGATTTAAATTTTTAATGTTGTTTGGGACACCTTGAACATTCAAAAATTTAATTATCAAATTATTTATTCATGATAAAACTTTACATGTTTATTTATATTGATATAAAAGGATTTTACATGACATTTTATTACTATATTTCATTACTTTCGCTGTTTTCAAAATTTAATCTTTCTATACAATGAGTTTTATTATCTTTACAAAATGACAAAAGGAAGGTTTTTTTGTTATAACGTATATGCCAACAACTAATTATCCACCACCATAACCGGTAATTGATAAATGGATTACTCTATAAGTATTAATGTATTTTAAAAGGAAAAGAAATCCATTTGTCATTTTAAGGTATCTTTTTTATTGAAAATGAGCTATTAAATGAAAATCGTATTTTTATATGGAAATGTTTTTTCATATGGGATTAGAGGAGTTCTTCAGAAGGGTTTTGTAATGAACATGTTTTGGAAATGGTACTTGAGAATTACATGAAATGGGTGATCCTGATGTATCATATATGAAGGGTTGATGCCAATTATTTCTCATGGGTGATCCTGATATATCTTATTCGATGGGTGATCCCCATTATATATGTCCAATTTTTAATTAGAAAATATGGTTATTCCAATTAGAAGATGATTGATAGGGTTTTATGTATATGATGATCTCAATCACCTAAATGTGTTTTAATTTTTTTTCAATTTTTTTTAATGTTTTTATTAAGTAAAAATTATGAGTATTATTCATGTGAAATTTTTTGGTTTCATTCTCTCAAATAATGTTAAATGAGTTTACCATGTTTTAAAAAGACTAATGGTTTCTTTCATTTTTATGTCCCTTACTGATCTTTTGTACTGGTCCCAAGTTTTATAATATTTTCAAGGGTATTATTATTGGTAACGAAAATGAATATTCCATGATGAATTTACTAAAGATGTGTCTTGAAAAGAAATCATGTTTTGTTTTAAAAGGGTTAAATTTGGTGAAAAATGGATATTGAGTATAATTTCCCACTTTTAATATATAATTTTACTATGTAAGAGTTTTTACTAATTCTCTAAAACTAGAAACATAAAAGTTCCTTGAATGTGAATTCAATTTAAAAAAAATTAAAATAAGATACGTTTAAGGTTGATTCCTTTTAGTTGGTATGATAGGGAGGTTTAGAAAACTTTATAGATTAGGATGTCCTAAAGAGAGAAAAGTACATAATATGATTTTATAATTGTCCAGATGATAATTAGTCCAATGTCTTATAAATACCTTTTATTTATTGATGTTCTATAATTTTATGTTGATTAATGATATTTTTGGAGACATGTTTTTAGAGGTAGTTATGGGTTATTACTTTCTCAGATGAAAAATGAAAGTTATAGAATAACATTTGAGGTTAAAATATTTTATGGTAATTGTTTAATGATTTTATCTCAATTTTTGTAATGTTATAAGAATTATATTGTTTTTTTAAATGTATAACATGCAGACTGTGTGATAACCTATCACATCTGACAAGGATATTGGAATTTAACCCACAACCGAAGTGAGACATGGCTTTACCTCCTACCACTGGCCTACATGAAGTCCCTGGTACGTTTGAATTATTTTTTTAGTTAAATTATTTCATGGATTAAGAATAATTTGATGTGGGAAATATATGTTTTATTAAATAGATAACCAAGGGATTGGAAAATTGATTTTTGGATTATGTGATAAATGTTATTTTGGAAGACGTTCACTAATTTGTGAACTTTATATGATTAAGGTAAACATAATACTAAAATATTTTAATTGTGGATTAATGGTTGAAAATTATATTATGGAATAATATCTAATTTTATGATTTGGATTATGGCGATTTAGGTGATTTATGGAATTTTTTAAAATATCTTGATGAATTACTAGGGAATTTAATTTTTCATGTGAGATATTAAGAGAGGTTGGTGTTATTTAGTGAAAATGTTAAAATTTATCTTAGAATATTATGTTATCGAATTCCCCTGATTTTTTGGTTTCAATATCAGATTGAATTATTTTGTGGAATTTAATGGACAATTATTTTTTGAATGGTCTATGTTGAACTTTGGGTATTGCTGTTAAATTTTAGAGATTAAAAGTAGCCCTTATCCTCATAAAGGATTATTCTTTTTTTGGGGATAATTATATAATATTTTTCTAACCATTTTGGTTTTGGATAATGGTTAATGTTATAAGAAATAGGTAGTTAACCTTTGTTGTTGATGTGAGTTTTTTGGAGTTGATTTTCGTGCTTTAGGCATGAAAAATCATTTTAAATAATCATTATTTGGAGAAAAAGATGAATTTTTAGTGGAGTAAGATTAATGGATGAAACTATACTTCTCAAGTAAGTATATTTCCATAATTTGTTATTATATCTTGGAAAATAATTTCTCATCTTTATGAAAAGGGTATTAAAATAAAAACATTTTCTGTTTAACTTTACTACTACGAAGTCAAATTCCTTTTAACCCATCACATGTTAGTGGTTTTTTTTATTGTGAACATTCTCCTAATCCTGTTTTCTATCCCTCTCCAACAGAACATTATGGTCTGATTTTATTCCATATCCATCTTTTCCTACATGGAATCTTTGTACGTGTTTCCTCAGGTGACATACGTATGTTTCTTTCTTTCTTTTAAAGTGTAAGTTTAGTTAATCCTTTTTCTAATGTGTTAATGCAATAAAGGTATTTTGAAGATTAAAACATTTGTTAATGGACCCAAATTGAAATTTTAGGTCTCAATTTCCAAAAGTGGGTTGGATAATTTAATATCCCATGTTTTGAAAGGGAGGCAATATGTTCGATGGAGTACATAATACGCCACAATGAACTTAAGCGAACAACTACGTATTATTTTGTTACCTAATATCATAGTGATTAAAATGGTGTTAGTGAATAATATTAGTTGATTTATGAAAATATTGTTTTTATATGTATTTAATTAATTAATTTTTGAACAATTATTTAAAAATGAAAATAAATCCCTTTTTAATTAAAAGGAAACTCTTTTTTGAAAAACTATTTAAATGAAAATAACTTAGTTTTAAATTAATAAAATCACTATTTATGGATTTTATTAATGAAAAATATACATAATATATTCAATTTAATGTTTAAAATTCATCTTATATATCTTCTAGACATGATATAAGAAGAAATTCAATTTTTCAGATAAAAGAAGTATTAAAAAAATAACAGTTTTTACACATTTTTGTTGGTGAACATATTTTAAATCTATTTTTTGACACATTTAAAAGTTCTATATGAAAAAAATAAACTTATTATTTATAATAGGATGTCAAAACAAATTTATTTAAATTTTTAAAATTTTCTAATAAAAATATTATTTTAATGAATAGTGAAAAATACTAAATTTTAATTCGAAACTACATTTTGATCTAAGTTATTTATATAGATATATTATCTTTAAAATGGTTTTAGAGTATAATTATATTATTTATTATCATTTAATCAAAATTTTCCCTTTTAATTAATTTAAAATTGAAATTTGATATAAACACATGTCAACATTTTGATGGGTTTTACTTTAAAAAAGCAAGTTTTCTTAGATTTGACATTGGGAATTAATTTTAAATTAATTAATGAAGCTTATGTGTTTTTTAATTTTAAAAAATGGATTAATTATTTGTAATTACAAGTTCATAATTATGTAAATATTCCCTATTAAAATTTTTGGAAATTATGAATAGTGACATTTTTAATTATTTTAATTACCACAATTAAGGGTAAGTCAAGTAAATAAAGGTAAAAATAAGATTATAATAATATAAAACAACACTAAAAATTGTTCTAATTGAATTGAATTTTTTTATCTTGAACATTATAATCCTTGGGTCTATTTTAGGACCGGTTCGAGCCACTATTATGACTTAAATGCATTTATAACAATATATTTAATGAATAGTCATTTTTGTTACATTTTTGCTTTTAAAAAGGAAGGTATTTTAATATGGAGTTATACAGGGGATATATCTAGCTATTAATAGTCATTAGAAAAATAAATATATTATCAACATCATAGTAATTTAATTATAATTTTTATGATGTAATTAAATTAGATGGTGACAGAACGATGGTGTAGAAATTTATTAATTATTGAAATAATCAAATAAATGATATTATAAATTTTAAAATAAATACTAGAGAACATAATTTATGCGATAAAATAATTTTATGGTTAATAATTACCTGTTTTTTATGATTTAATATAATTTTTTTAAACTTATCTTCTTTTTATGATATTTTTAAAAACCATCAAATGAAGTGTGTCAAAATTAACACTATTGTTACTTTAAAATATAAAATATTTTATAAAATGATTTTAAATTCCAAAAAATAAAATATTTCTCTAAATGTATTGGATAAGTTTAAATACATCATAAATGTCACTTTTTTTGTATTTTTTAATGTTTTGGTAATTATGTTAACCCACAAATTCTTAATAACATAATATTATGGTAGGATTAAAATGGGTAAAATAAGGGTTAATCCAAAAAGACTAGGATTAAAAAATATTAAAAACTTGTCTCCTTTTAATTGTATATGGTTAATCGACCTAAAATCATATTATCTTAGAAATAAATGATTTTAGGACCATTTGGAACCGAAATTTTATTTATAATAATTTTATATTTTAATGGTTTTCATGCGTGCCCCTCCCCTATCATGTAAAAAAGTACCCCTTATTCTCTAATAATCACTCTTCCAAATACTTTTTGATTGGCCAATATCTTCACCAAACTCATCCTAAAACATCTCCCCACATTCTTGAGTTCTTATTTTAGTCATAAAACCCTCCTTAGAGAAGTTAAGGGGTTATTAAAGGTGATCATCCGAATGAAAGGTAATGTATTTATTTAAATGTTTCTATTTTATTCCTTCTACACATGCATTAAATCATTTCTGACCATGTTGATATAATAAATCCAGTACAAATAATATAACTAGATGTTATTATGTTAATAACATCACCAAAATCTTTCTCCAATTCATTGAAAAGGGAAATGAACTTTTTATTTATGTGTACAACGGACTACCGCCTCGCAAATCAACATAGTTCATTTTTCATAACCATCTATAAAGACTAATAATAATTATTTAATTAATGTTTATATATGATATTCATGGATATTTATCATTATAATTTAATAATATATCTATTAAATTCTTACTTTCCAGACACATAAAAATGATGATGTCATTTGTGCGTACGTATGAACTATCACATCCACGAAGTGATGTGAATTATTTTATTCATGACATCACTTGTATGATATATAAGTATATTTAAATTATTATTATTATTTTAATAATATTATAATAATTCTGGAAGTTTGAAATAATAATTACCTTATTTCAATAATGACAATTGAAAATTCAAAACTTTACTCATGAGTGCGTACGACTTACCATATCCATACTTGAAATATTGTTCATTTTTTGTATCCAAATTTAATGAATGGATTTAAAATTATAATTTATATATATAAGATATTATTATTTAACTAATTTTATTCTAGATAATTTGAAATTAGGACCACATGGACTATTTATGTCATAACAAGGTCATTTTCGACTCATGTACCAATTATCGACAATACATACGATATGAACATAAATAATTTGGTAATTGTTATAACATGATAATAAGTGATATAAAGGGAACGATAAACATGAAAAATGTTTTAATGAAATAAAAAATTAAATTATTTTTATTATTAAAGAATATATATATTTTAAGTGATGTAGTACTCAAGGAAATGGATTTTGTCTCAATATCATTTTATTGAGGAATTTTGTGATAATGTTGACTTTCATTATTCATAATATGTATATATTGCCCCTATGAAATTTCATATCAATATTTTAACTATAATAATGTTATTTATTGTTTTTAAAAATTTATTAATTCATGGATATTAATATTTAAATGTTAAAAGTGGAAAGGGACACCTTGAACATTTAAATATTTAATTTTCAAATATTTTCTTCATTATATAAATTTTAAAATTTATTTATACATATATAAAATGGTTATACAAGAAATTTTATGACTACATTAAATTTCATTCAATGTTTTGTAAATGGAATATTATTATACAAAGTGTTTTACGTTCATTACCAAATCATAAAAGGAATGTTTTTTTTGTTTTAACGTACATTGTGACAATGACTTCTCTGCCAGCATAAATTTTTTTGGATACATGGCTTCCTCAATATAACTTAATTACATTTAAAAAGAAAAGAATCCCCGTATTATTTTCTTGGGTATCTTTTTAATGACATTCATTCTTAAATAAAAAATTTATTTTTATATGTAAATGTTCATTCATATGGTATTAGAATAGTTTTTCATATGGGTTTTGTGATGAATTTGGTTATAAAATGGTACTTGGGGATTATATGATAAGAGTGAGCCCAATATAGCTTATATGACGGTTTGACCCCAATTATAGCTCACGGATGAGCCTGTTATATTTTATATGAAGGGATGAGCCACATTATTGCTCACAGGTGAGCCCAATATAGCTTATTCAAAAGGTGATCCCCACTATAGATTTAAAATTTGGATTTTGACAATATGGTTACTCCAATTGGAAGAGGTTTGAAAGGGTTTTATTTTTATGATGCCCTAAGTCACCTAAATTAGTTTTAATTTCTTTCCATTAGTTTTAATCTTTTTTATTTGAGGAAAAATTTTAAGTGTTATTCATGTGAATTTTTTTCATTCTGTTAAAGAATGTAAAATGGGTTAACATATTTTAACTAAACTAATGGTTTCATTCTTGTTTATGTTCTTTACTGTGCTTTTGTTCTCTTCTTGAGATTTAATTTTTTTTCACAGATCTTAAGATTGGTAAGGACAATGAACATTCCATGATATAAGTATTTAATATGTGTATTTAGAGGAAATCATGTTTTATTTTAAAGGGTATCCTTTGGTGAAAATATTGATATTGAGTGTAAGTTTCTACTTGTAATTTATGACTTTACAATGTAAGAGTTTATCCTAATTCTCTAAAACCCTAAACATAAAATATACTTGAAGGTGAATTCATGTCAAAAAACACTATAATAAAACATGTTTAAGTCTAGTTCCGTATATAATTTTCAAAAAACATTTTTTATAAGGATTTCACATCACCTTTTCAAAAATATCTTTTGAATGGAACCATAACATCAACTTTTTCTGATAATAATAAAATTTCATTCAGAAATAAGATTTTATTTATTCTATCATGTGAAAACATATTCTTCCAAGATTTTTTAGTTAATATGAATATTTCTCCCAACATATTCAAAACTTATAAAATAAGTTTTTTTTTTAATGTTTTAAAAAAATTTAAAATTCATTCAAAATTTTAATGATATTTTTTATTTCCATTGTGATTTTTATGAAAATACTAAAAATTAATTTTATTATATGTACTTTTAATTTTATATATATTAAACATAATAAAAAATATCCACCAAGTGATACCTTCCACATATATTCTTTAGATGTCTTATATAATATTCTTTTCCAAATAATCCAAAAATACTTTTTTTCCTAACTAACCGCCCACAATGAATAGGTATAACCTTTCATCCAATGGCTTGGATTTATGAAACACACTCTATTTTCTTCTATTCATTGAACGGTGTCCACATAGATTATATACATTATTTTATTGGGGAAATTATTGAATTTATCATATACCCCATATCTATATGGTTTATATACCATATACTTTATTATGTTGAATGAAGGGGTTTTACCGATAATGTTACTCAATATCTATGTATATTTTCTTATTTTACATGGGTTTATTATATTATATTATTTAGGGATTTATGAATGACTTCAATCTATTAATAATTTTGAAATGTTTATAATGCCCATGTTTCAATGTCATATTTCTGATGTGATGAATGAAACATATTTTCTTCACATGGGTTATTTATGATAAATTAATGATTGATTTCTTGTTGAACAAATAAGTATAGATGAACGATGGTTAGGTTGACATATTACCATCCAATGAATTTGTTAAAAGAATATATTTCATAAGATATGTATTGAAGAGTACATTTAAATTGTTCATAAATATGGACACTGATGGCATGGGTTATTTTTCATTTTTTATTATTTTGGAAATGTGAAATATGTGCTCTATTTATATGAAGTTGAAATAATTAAAGAAATTTAATTCTCTTTATTTATAAAGGGAGAATATCTACACTCGTTCAAGGCCCAAAAAATTATATTTCCCATTTTAAATATACAAATTTTCCTTCCCCTAGAATCATATTTCACTCACTTAAGATTATGGTCAAAATAGATTGTCCAAATTTCCCCATTATCACGAAGTACTTAAGGAGGAAGTTCAAAACGTAAAATTACTTTACACTATATAATGTTTTTCTTTAAATATCATTTTACTTTAAACTTATATTACCCTTAACAATATACTTAATTGTTTTTTTTATTGGATAAACATTATCCAACCTTTCCCCCTACCCTTAAGAAAAATGAAATCATTATCCATGTGTATGTTTTAACTACTTTTTACACTAAATGATGTATTATCTATTTTCTTATCATCTTTAAATGATTTTTTAATATTGTTTTTATGGAATAAATCACATTTTTTTTAAATGATTATGGTTTTCTAAAGTCAAATCATAGATCTTATTAACTATTTGATTAATAAACCACTGTAGTCAATTCAACAATACAAAAAAGAGCATACATAGATAAAAACATGATTTATTATTATTATATAATTACTTCATATAGTTTATATTCTTCTTATAATTATTTAAAATTATGATATATCAGAAAAATTAACACTTATTAATATCATCTTACTTTTATTATAATTATATTTTAACTAAATCACTTTAGAGTTGTATCACCTGAGACTCTATTATAGTAGGTAAATATCATATCATGAACCATTGCACAAATTCACCGTTTAAGGAGTGTTTATTTCATAATTTATTTAAATAATAAATTTTAAAATATTAAATTTACCAAAATAATTATATTATTGAATTCATTATTTCAAAATTAACCATGTATAAGTTTTTGAGATTATTTTTGAAAAGGTTTGTTTTTAGTCTTAATATAAATTTTTCATAACAATTATTATTGGTATAACATTAACGTTATATAAGAATGAAATATAAATTTATAAAATCAATTATGTATTCAAATTATAACTCATGTAATAACATTAGACATTTTAAAAAAATTATTTTATCTTAGAAAACCTAGAAAAAAAAATTTCTAGAGCTAATTTAAATATTATTTTAATGTATTAATCTTTTCTCAGTCTTTTCATTGAATTGAATATTTTCAACAATGTTTTTTTGGATTTACCTTAAATTATAACAACATTTTTTATTTCATAATAAATTTATTTAGTCTATTAAAATCATTATCCAAAATAATTTTATATTATCTATCAATATTAGTCCTAAAAACACTTCCCTAAACAAGGTTTTTACATGATAAATCAAATTAATTTAAAAAATTACTCCTCACACAATTAAAAATTTTATTTTATAAAATTATTTTCTAATTTTAAATAAGAGTTATAAAATTAATTAAAATGGTAAATCTTAATATTTTTCATTAAAAATAATTACTAAGATTAGAAATTAATTACCAATGTTAAAGTAAATAGGGTTAAATTTTGGTTATCCTAGTTTAGAATTCTAAAAAATTTTAAAAAAGTTATTATAATTGAATTAATTATATTTGAAGAGAAAAAAACTACTTTTATCTAAATGTATTCAAATTTTGATATATTGAACCTTGAATAGTGTCACGGAATCATTGAAAAATGTAATGGTGTTCCCAAAACAACCCTTCTCTTAACATATAAAAGTAAAACATGTTCCCCACTAAAATACATGACTATAATTTGATTTTACCGATAAATTTTTTCATTTATTCTATTCCTATGTAATAATATGATGAAAACGATACCATTTTCGAAAATATTTTTACTAATCCCTTAAAATTAAATTATACTGCCATGGAAAAATTAACTCACTGATGTGTGAATTATCAAGTAATTAGTATAATTCATTGTTATATCATTTATTATTATTCTATAAACACAAATATTATTATTTTATTTTCATTTATATACACCATTATTACTATAATAAGGCCATTATCATTTTATATTCATATACCCGTCCATTATGAAAAAAATATTATTTGCATGTTGTGTGAACTACCACCTCTATGATGTAATATGTTTCGTTTTACTTCACCACCTCATATGATTGGATGTATGTATTATATTTAATGATAAATATAATGCTTATTATATAAATGATATTGTTATTTGAAAATATTAATAACATATTAAAGAGTATACCAACAAAATATAATTATTTTTTTAATCATTTTAAATAAGCATACTAATAAAATTTTATTCAAATTTCATAATATTTTTATACCCATTACACCCTTATAAATGTACCTCCTTGAGTTTTTAAGAATTTTTATCACGAATGAATTAATTTTCATTGATTTCTTGAATTTGATAAAGTCAAACATTACATTCACACAGCACCAACTTGGATTTTTCTACACGCAACACCTACATGGAGTACATTACATGCAACACAAATTTTCTATGAAACATAATATTATAGTTATAATTATTTAAATGAGATACTTATATCCAATCCATTAAAAATAGTAATATTAATAGAAATAACTATTCTAAAAATATTTTATATAATGGCTTGATATAAATAAAACATATTGATTATGAAAAATATGTTTTTGGGTAAAGTATTTATATATTCAAGAATATTATTATCTCAAATGAAATTATTTTCATGTCCTTCTATAAAAAAATAAAAAAAATTATAAAAAATTATAAATTTAAGTTCATAAAATAAAATAAATTTTTTAATTTATAATGTCAAAATTAAATTTTGTTGATGTGTTTGAATTTTTTTGAGAAACAACATTTTTTGGATGAATAGTGAAAGATACTGAATTTAATTCAAAACCGACTCTTCATCTAATTTATTTATAATGTTAATTGATATATTAAATTAGATTAAAAGTTTAATTAGATCATATTTATTCTAATTAATAAAATTTATGATATTGGAATCAATTTCACTTCGAAAGTGAGTATAAAAGCTTATGAATCTTTTGGGCATTTTTACTTTGAAAACCCATATTGTCATCAAGCATGCAGGATTAAATTAAAATTAATTTCTACCAAATATATGATTTTAATTTGAAATAATGGATTCCATATTTTTAATTATAATTATATATAATTTATAATAATGTAAAAATAGTTTTTGACCACAAATATTAGTGAAATTAATTAAAAAACATTAGATCAATTAAGGTAAAATTAAGTTAGTAAGGGACAAAACATTAATCTTAAGGACAAAAATGACCTAGGAACATATTCCAAAGAAATATGATTCCTACATTTAGACTATATAATCCCTTTTAAATAATATTTCCCATTATTGGATCCTTTTTTCATGGGAGAACGTGTGTGGAATTACCCTTCCCTTAATTTCCAATAGTGACACTACTCCACCACTATAAAAGGCCTCCTCTCCTCCCACTTCCTCACACCTCTAGAGACCCTTCATATCGATTAATATCTTCACAAAAAGATTATAAAAATTACTACCATAATCCTACAATCATCTTAGTTGCTATAAATCAATCCATATAATCCATTTGGTGCAAACAAAAATGAGTTACCTGAATAAAAAGTTACACTCTTCCTCAAACTCTTTAGATTTATTTATTTCTCCAATCATTAAATTATCCTTATTCATTGATTATATAAAATAAACATTTTCCTATATATACAGATATTTTTTTATAATGATATTTTTTTATACTAATGGTTATACATACACTTATACACATTTCCATCTAATGGGTAATGAACTTATTATTTATGTGTACGGTGAATTACCACATCCTAAAACAACGATTGTTATTCTTCCTTAACTACCTTTAATGGTGGGAATTATTATGGAAACTATATTTAAATATAATATTTATTATATTTAAAATTTCTCTTAGGTTTTTTAATTATTTTAAAAAACATTATTTTATACCTTCAATCCTCTCTAAATATGATACAACCTTTTTTGGAAGTGTGGACTACCACCTCCTTAAGGTGATGTGATTCATTCACACTATTCATAAAACTTATTAAGGATGGGATTAGTGAAATTTTATGATATATATAATATAAAAATTATAAAAGAATAATTATATTTATGCATACATATACATATATTGCATTTAAATTCTTTCATTCAATATGTCAATAAAACGGGATCAACGTTCATGCGTACATACAACCAACCGTCTCAATAAACTATATTTACCACTCCATACTTATATATCCTATAGATTATTATAATAAAAATATAATGAATATAAATTATACTTATATCATGTTTTTAATTCTATAAATCATGATATATGTATAAGGACTAAAGCTATAGAAAATTAAGACACATGTGAATAATGAAGCCGATATTACCTGAATCATAACCTTGACATGGAATTGTTTATAAGATAATAATATAAATTCATAATAAAATCATATATGGTACTTGATATAATAATAGGGTTATGTAAAATATTTATAATAAACTTACATTTATTATTCTTGAATCTTGTATGAGTATTATGAGAGTCAAGAGATATGGTTTGGGAATTTTATCTCACTTTTTATTTCTCTGAGATGCCCTCCTTATTCACCCCCTAACTTATTTTGGGTGGTATATATACAACCCATGAATTTATTCTATGAATATAATTCCTAAATTTATTTTTATTTACATATCAATTATATGATAATTATTTCATGGGGTTTATGTTTCACACATTACCAAATCGATAAGATAGTTTTGTCTAAATTTTCCTTCTTTGAGACTCACGTTTTATTAGGAACCTACATACATTTTCTAGGTGTATATTATTCCATTTGAAATATAATATCATGAATTATATTCTTTTAATAATATTTTATGCTTCATGTAATTTAATTTTCATACATGGGGAGTATGGTTCCAAGTTACCAAGTGATAAAAGTTTATTGAATCAGTCTCATATCTTTTTGTGATTATTTATGATTGTTCTTCCTATTTCAAAATAGTAGGATTAATATATCAATAAAACCCATTAATTATATTATCCTATGGTTTTAAGTGATATATTACTTTATTAATACCATTTCCTGCTCCTTTTTACTTAAAATAACTGAAAAATGTTTTTATAAAAGTCTATCTTTATTCCCCAGTTCGAATAGAAATCCATATCCATTCACAAATGTTATATCTAAATGTGTTTTAATTTTTTTATTATTATATGGTCTTGTTAAACTAAATTTTTACCCACTTTTTACCTTTTAAAAAATGGGTTAAAAAAGTAATATTTTTTTATTTTCTGATCTGGACACTTTTAATAAAAAAATTAAAGTACAAAAGGAATTTTCGGTACATACTAACTTGCCAGCCATTATGATGATAATTTACATGATGATTAAATTATAATTTAAAAAGGTTCTATTTGAAGAAATTATTTTTCATAATATTCTATAAATTTTATTACCATAAAGTGGTTTTCAAAGAAAAGGGTTTCCAAAATTTTTTATCCTCAAAAATTATTTTAGGTGATTTTCAAAGCTTCCTATACATGTTTTCAAATGTTTATTTTCTTATAAAATGGTTTAATTTATTTAATAAAATATTTTACTCTTTCAATGCTATTTTTTATAAAAGGTATTTATAAATTATTGAAAATATTCCTTTAAAAAAATTTCAAGTTTACTTTCAAGATAACGATTTTCAAATGGATATATGTTTTAAAGAGAATTTTTAAGAGATGAAATGATATTTTTCTTAATATATGTTTTGAAAATATATTTAAAAATTATTTTCAATCTAAGTTGACAGCCTTTGGCATTTCACATTCATTTCTAGTGATATAATCAAGAAAAACTTTCATATTCTTTCTTGAGTTGTGTATGTTTTGATGGAGTGATGATTGTGACATTCATTTCTCTTCCACAAAATATATACTCTTGTAACCTACCTCTTTTCATGTGTAATGATATTAATAAATGATTATGGTACTTGTGTCTTTTCTTTATGCAATGATATGATGAAATGGTTATGAAACCCATTTCATTTCTTGGATTATGATAGGATGTCTATGAAACCCGTCCCTTTTTGTGGGTCATCATATGATGTAATTTTTATTATCTTATAGAATATTTATATATGATTTTATTATTTGATGGGTGGGACCTATATCTTCCTATAATTAATTAGGTAATGATAAATGGTATATTAGCTCAAAGGGTACATGGGTTATAGGCCAATCCCAAAAACAAAATATACATGAGTTAAATCCCTATCCAGAAAGTAAGTTAGTGAACATATAGTTTCCCAAGCCTAAAAATTATTGGATCAGGTTATAACAAATACGCACAAGAGGGGGGTAAATTGTGCCTTTTAAAATTTCTTAGAGAATAATGATGATTTCTAAAGTTGTCCTTTAACATTATCAGAATGTTTATATAGCAGAAATAAATAGTTTCCAGGACGCAAATATTTATAGTGGTTTGGGGAACATAAGGCCCCTAGTCCACTTCACTAATCCTCTACTCAATATGATTTGTGATTTTCACTATATAGTCTTTTTATAAATAGACTTTATACAACTGAGTGAAATCAATTGATACCATTACAAGTTAAATCTAAAACAAAGCCTTCTATTGTATACACAAAACTGAATACATATCTTAGTATGAGTAGCCGGTTACTCAAAATGAAAATAGTATTTGTTTAAAAAAAATACTTTCCAGTTTTTCTTCATAGTCACAGTAGTACGCAACTAAAAGTTGATGGATCGTCATCTTTGGAAAATATTTTCTTCATGTAAGAGAAGTTATGAGTTGATCTGGTTGCAATTGATATAGAAATAAATTCAGAAACTCCAATAGAAATGGATTCACAATAGATCTTCTTTGTATACATGATTAATCTACAATGTGTTTCTTTTTATTTAAAAAATAGGGGTTTATCATACTTTGTAATAGTAGATCTGTATATCTCCAATATCTTAGTAAACTATTGTCGAGAATCTAGAGTTTGTTCTTCATATATTTTTCGTGATAAAATATCTCACTTATTTTGTAATTCAAAATAACAAAGATATATTAAGAATAAAGAAGAGTGTTTTCATTTCAAATTTATATCCACAAAAGTCGCCTTATGTATCGCGATATTCAAATGTTCAAATAACAGAGGGGTCGTAACTTCCCTTAATAATCATCACGAAATCATCCTCTTTAATCGAACATTTTAATCATTAATAAATAAATTTGAATCAGTTAAAGATTCGTTTTAAAACTGGGAATTGAATCTTGCTTGAAATCAACTATATAATTCGCATAAAGACCAGTTCTCTATTAAGACGATATTTAAATTCCTGATGCCAAACATGGGGTTTAATTACATAGAATTCTTTTCTAAGAACGTAAGGTTGACAATGTATGGATGATCTTAAATGTATGATTGATCATTCATAATTTGTCTCTTCAACTTTAAAACATATGGTATATTATCCATACTTTTCTCTTTAGAAAAATGTAAGATACATGATCTATACTCTATTATAGAACATAACGTTCATTATAAAAGTAAGGTTGTTGAACCATACTTTTCAGAAACAAACGTAACATTCTATACATATGTAGGGTTCTTTTTCTATACTTTTCTGATATTACAAAACTAAGGTTCCTTCCAAATATATGGTTTCCCCTCTATAATTTTCTGACAATGTATGGTTTCTTAACCATAATTTTTAAACTCTCATAATGTAAATGATGTATTATGTCCTTACATTTACGGTCTTCAACGTAGTGTATGAACAGTGTTTCCAGAACATGCTCAAATGATTTCTGAATACTTTTTCAAATATTCCATGCAGTTTAAATCTTTAATATCACTAAAAAATAAGGATATAATAAATATTAATGTCCTAAAATATACTCAAGATAAAATAATTATAATAACAAACAAGGGTATTTTTTAGCATCGAAATCATCATAAAATATAGAGTATTGTTCTAAAAAATCTTCCTCTAATAACAATAAAATAGATTATTGTTGAAAACAAAACATAATCAACAATATCCCCATTTTTATGATGAAAAAACCCATGAAATCAACCTAGATTATTAATTGCATATAATTTAGAATTTTGTACGGATTGAAATAACAATTAATTTTAACAAAATTATTTCAACAAGAAATAAAATGATTTGTTTTACATGTTTTATATATAGAAATTAATCATTCAATTTTTAAAATTTCTCCCCCTTTATGAAGAAAGAAAAAAAATATTTTATGTTTATCCAAATTTCTTCCCTTTAGGAAAAAATCTTTTCTCCCCTGTATAAAAGATTGAAAAATAACAAAAACTTAAAATAAAATGTTGTTGATTATCTATATTTCTCAAACTTTTTGTGATATGAAAAAGAATTCTAGAATCAGGAATATAACAAATTTTAATGTGTCACTGAACATATTTAGATGATATGATAAACTATTTACAATATTAAAATTTTGATCACTGGAATTTTAATACAGATAGTACAGTAAACAAATAAAAACATATTAAAATGAGATGCCACTGAATGAATTCCTTGAGCTTTATCATCTGCATTCTTAATATTTTCATCAGTCCATCTCCTAACATGATTATGAGATACCTTCCTTTCTGAGTTAGATGATGTTCTTTAATCAAATTGACTCTAAAAAATTCATCTATCCTCTCTTTCTTCTCTACAAAATGATTTAGCTTTTCAGTTAACCAGTTTAGTAATTTTCTTACCCCTGGTTCACCTGATGAAATCTGGTCAAAAATATTCTTTTTATTATACAAATGAATATATAATGGAACACCATTACTCTATAAGTCTTGCAACCTTTCATTCATATTTCTCATTACAGTTGTATTGGCCTAGAATCTCTTGATTAGATCAGGCAAAGTACCTGATGTACTTTCTTGATTTCCCTTTAAAGTTACCAACTGTTTCTTTATGAAAGTTTTGAAGTTTTCCAAATTTTATTTCAGTAAAATTTCAGATTTTAATATCCCAAAATCGACAACATCTCCTTCTTAAAATCTTATACAAATCTTTTTGAAATTGTACTTTCATGTTATGAAACATCTATCTCTACTATTATAATTCTCCTTGCAAATAAGCATTTTTATCTTGAACTCTATTAAATTTTAGGATTTAATCCTCAACATGATCATTATAAGAATTAGAGGAACATTGTTCTTCATTCTTATTCTGAGATTCAACTTGATTGAACAGAACTAAAGGCAGTGATTGTGTATCTGATTTCTCCTCTTCATCCATTTTTACTATTTTTTCAAGTGATTTCTCCTCCATGACCTTTCCTGACTCATCAATATAAAAAATTTCATTAAGAAAATTAGTGTGAATTTAGGAATGATACTCATGTTGATTTACATCAGTAGGATGTTTCTCATCATGAGAATTTTCTTCATGAATTCCTTCTAACACATGATCCTATTGAACAAATTCATTTTGATGTGCAGATTGTTCTTGAATAGATTCAATTTTAGCCACTACAGTCTCTCCAGGCTCTACCTCTACATGAGTCACAATCTCTTTTTCAACTTGAGGTGTCACCTCTATAAGGCCCTGGCCTTAAACATCTCTTAATATTTAATTAAATGAATAATTCACGTTGAGGATCTTTTCAGGTTTAGAGTTTTAGAGAATTAGAACATAACTACTACATCTCAAAAGATTACAAAGTAGACACTTCTACTATGTTTCCATAGAATAAAAAAAACCCTTAAAATGAAACATGCCTAGTTCCAAGTTTTATATAGCATGACTTTCCCTTGATCCCATACTTGACCCTATTCCACATTAGTTCCTGTGAAAAACATTTCAAAAAACTTGGGGTGAGCATAAAGATCTCAGTAAGGGATAAAAAAATAATGAAAACTGTTAGTTTATCAAAACAACAAGTAAACCATGTATACTTTATCAATGTAATACTTTTCACCTTTATGAAGTAGTAAAAAATCTTCACTGAATAAAAGATCATTACTTACCCTTTTGTAACCAAAATATTACCATAAAACCTATAAAAATATCACATAACATATAAAGGTAACTTGGGACATAAACATACTAAGTGGAATAACCATACAGTCGACTTCCACACATATCACTTAATAGAATAGCCATACAGCCAAATTCCATACATACTTAATGTAATATCCATACGGCCGACTTCCATACCCAATTCATTGGAGGTTATAACGTAACCACCTGTCCTGGTATTCACAGCACCACCCATCATATGGTTTATCACGTAACCACCCATAAAATGTCCAAGTACCAATATAAAGTCATAAAACATAAAACTGATATAAATGAATGATAACATTTCCACATTTCAATCACAATATATCATATAAATATATTGACATAATAGAATCCTTTATCAAAACCATTTTCAATAAAAAAATATATAAAAGAGTATATGGTATTTATTTTATTTTAAAAACATTATGGCTCGTTGAGGAAGCCAAAGACCAAATAATACTCGCGGTGGCAGAAAAGGTCGTTTTCACCGTGTACGTTAAAAGAAACATCCATTTTTGTCGTTTAGTAAAATGCTTCTTAGAAAATGATTCCTTTTTTATAAAAGTCAAAGTCAAAGGGGTTTATACACCATATAAAAGATAGTTGTGTATAAAACGAAATATGCCTCAATGAAAGGAGATTGAGACGAAGTCCCTTACCTCGGGTCCGACTTGACTCGATCATTCTTTAACTTCATGAATAATAAACTTGAGTTAATTTCTACTTGCTTAAGAACCTTTTTCACGTTCATTATTCCTTTTATATCACTTATTATCATGTCATGAACACTATGTAATTATTTACGTTATTAACAGTTGTTTTAACGATCATTGGTACTTGAGTAAAAAATATGATCTTTATAATTACAATTTGTTCATTTATCCATTATATCCAGAGTTATAATCATGATGTAGATATCATATATATCATATATATCTAGTATATAGATGAATTTATAATATTACATAACGTTTAGAGGTAAGAAATCAAATGCACTGTTCATGGAGACGGTAAGCCGTACGTACGCATGAACGCTGCTTTCATTTCTATTTCGTATTTTATGGAATGGAATCTTAATGATATAATGGTATATTATAATTCCAGTATAATATCATATATAAAATCATTAATTACATCCTTTATACGTCCCACATATGGCATTAACGAATCAAATCACTTTGAGGGGGCGGTAGTCCGCACTTCCTTAAATAAATATATCGTGTTTACCCATAATAGAAACCATAAAGGTATGCCCAAAATGAAAAATACAGAAGCTTAAGGAAAAAATAATCATATTATATATCATATATAAATATAGTTTCATCTTAATGGACACCTTTTAAGGTGTTAAAAGAGTGTTGAACAATCATCGTTTCGGGAGACAGAAATTCTCAATCCATGGAAACAGTATGTTCTTTAACCATTAGATGTAGGTGTGTGTAAGTGTAGCTCGAATCCTTCTTATAAAAACATCCTAGTATATTTAAGATACTGTATTTGTTACAAAATAAATGAATAAAAAGAGTTTAGGGGGTTGGAGAAGCAAAATAAAACAAAAGGACTCAAGTGAAGACATTACCTTAAAATCGGGTAACTCCCTTTGGTTTGAGCTCAAAGGATTCCTTGGGAAGACTTCTGCCCAAAGTGAGGCTTCATGAAGTAAGAGAGGGAAGTGGAGAGACAAAATGGGAAGGGGTTGGGCAAGCCAAAAGCTTTTGAAGTGTGGGTAAGGAGGTAGAGGTGGGGGCCTTTTATAAGAGGAGAGGAGGAGCATTCTTGGAAAGTAAAGAAATGTTACTTTATTGTAAAATGAGTTTCGAATTAAAAATGTCCCACATTGATATAATTCGAGGGTAAGGTGATAAGGGTTCTAAATATACCCATAATATATGTTTTGGACATGTTTAGGTCATATATTTTACATTATCTTTTCATTTTATATAAATCTTTTATTAATGAGGTAATCGCTACGTCATCATGATGTCATAAATAATTTAATATATTTAACGTCTACAAATTATAAAAAAATATCATTATGTAGGAAATCATTTTAGCTTTCTAATTAATATTTATAGTAAATAATCTGACTTGTAGAACCCCATTTAAAATTTGTTTTAATAAAACAACTCATGTTTGTGTCATTTTAATTTTAACATTAAATAAAATGATATTAATGTCATTTTCCTACCAAAGTGGCTTCATGGGGTCCCCAAGTTTACCCATGGATTTTCTTGGTCGGTAATGACACATCCAATAAGGGTAGGACATATTTCAAGCTCATCTCATATTATTAAAACATTATTTTACCTTAAACTACACTAACTACCTCTAATCGCGATTAAGAACATAAAAGTTACTATTCATCAAAGAAATTATTTTAATCTCATTGAACCACATTTTACTTCTTAATGACAACCATTTATGTTGGATTTTTGAAAATCAAATCACAGAAGTAACAAAGTTTCATCTAAACAAAAAATCAGTTTCTTTAACTACCACTTAGTGGTTTCACTATTCATCAAAAATTGAAGTTTTTCAGAAAAATACCAAAACATCACCCTAAGATATATTTGATATTCTGAATTCAAAAATGATTTCTATTTTACAAAATTCAAGTCATATAAGTCACATTAATTAATTTAAAAATTAATTCCAGCTGTCATGACAAATAGCGTGTTTTTATGGAACAATAAGTATCAAAAGATTGATACTAGTTTAAGTCCAATTTCAAAGTGAAATTGATTCCAACTACCACTATTGGATTAAAGGGTAAAAATAAATTCTAATTGCACTTTAAAACAAACTGAAAAGATAATCTAATCATATAAATAAATTATATTAAAAATGGGTTTTGAATTAAAATACAACATTTTTCACTATTCATTAAAAAATGAACTTTATCGAAAAAATACCAAAAATTCACACAAAGTAAATTTTGATGTCCCAATCATAAATAATAAGTTTATTTTGACAAACATAGCTTATAAAATTTTCAAAAGATAGATTTAAAAATGGTTTTCTATTAAAAGGCAGTAAAATAATCTTTTAAAAATATTAGTGTATTCCATGCTTAAGATTGGATTTATTTTCATTTTAAGCCTCTAAAACACTATCTAATTCATTAATACACATAGATAAAAAATATCTATTATTCATTACTTACTTGGGATGTTATATCCTTCCCCTCTTTAGAAAATTGTGTCCCCGCAATTTATTTACTTATCGAATAAATGAGGGTCCTTATCCCTCATTGCATTTTTAGATTCTCATGTTGCCTCTTCCATCATGTGGTTTTTTCACAAAACCTTTACCTGATTAATCACCTTATTCTGTAACACTTGCTCCCTGTGGTCAAGAATCTGGACCGGTTGTTCCTCATAAAATAGGTTCTCTTCCAGCTGAACTACCTCTGGACTCAAAACATGAGATGGATCTGGCATATACTTTCTCTACATCGAAACATGAAAAACATTGTGTACCTAAGATAAACTCGGAGGTAAATCCACTCGGTGAGAAACTGATCCAACTCTCTCCAGATTTTCATATGGTCCAATGAACCATGGACTCAACATTCCTTTCTTACCAAATCGCATCACACTTTTACCATGGTGAGACTTTGAAAAAAACATGATCACCTACCTCAAAAGAGAGATCCTTCCTCCTGTTGTCCGCATAACTCTTCTGCCTACTCTAAGCTATTATCATGGGTTTCTGAATCAGCCGAACTTTTTCTACCATCTCTTCTACCAATTCTGGTCCCATCAACTTCTTTTCACCCACTTCATCCCAAAAATCTGGAGTTCGACACCGCTTCCCATATAACGCCTCAAATGGTGCCATCTGTATACTGGAATGAAAAATGTTATTATATGAAAATTCAACCAAAGAAAGATGTTAGTCCCAACTTCCCTGATAATCCATAGAGCAAGAACGTAGCATATCCTCCAATGTCTAAATTGTTCGTTCTGACTGCTCATCTGATTGAGGATGAAAAGCTATACTAAAATTTAATTTAGTACCCAACGAATTCTGAAGGCCTTTCCAAAAGTTAGAATTAAGCCTGGGATCACGACCGGACACAATGGAGAGAGGAACTCCATGTAACCTGACTATCTATTTAAGATACAAATGGGAATGTTGATCTAGTGAAAAAGTATCTCGTATAGCAAGGAAATGAGTAGATTTAGTCAAGCGATCAACAATAACCCAGATTGCATTATTACATCGATGGGTCTTCGGCAATCCCACAATGAAGTCCATGGATATATTCTCCCATTTCCACTCTGGAACTGGTAAAGGCTGAAGCATCCATTTCGGTAACTTCCGCTCTGCTTTAACCTGTTTACATGTCAAACACATCACAGTAAAATAAGCAATATTTCTTTTTATTCCATCCCACCAGTAATACTCCCGCAGATCTCTGTACATCTTTGTACTGTCAGGATGTACTGAAAATGGAGAACTATGAGCATCACATAACAAATATACCTTCAACTATGACTCACAAGTCACAAATAGTCTCTTCCCAAATATCAAAACGTAGTCATTATCAATGTTGAATTCATGCAACTTACCTTTCTGAACCAGCTCTACCTTTTTCTGCAACTCACTGTCTTGCTTCTATGCTTGCTTGATTCTGTCTGATAGAGAAGATTTCACTGATACATGAAACAAAACAGAAGAACATCCTGCACCAACAACTTTTATGCCAAAGTTCATCAAATACTTAACCAAAGGATCACGTTCCAAACGCAACATTGCTAATGAAGCATTACTTTTTCGACTCAAAGCATTTGCCACTTTATTTTCTTTTCCTAGATGGTAATGAATTGTACAATCATAATCCTTGATTAATTATAGACATATACTCTGTCTCATTTTCAATTCTTTCTAAGTGAATATATACTTTAAACTTTTGTGATCGGAATATATTTCACACTTTACTCCATACAAATGATGCCTCCAAATTTTTAGAGCAAAAAAAAAGCAGCTAATTCCAAATCATGTGTAGGGTAATTTACCTCATGAGTTTTAAACTGTCGTGAAGCATAAGAAATTACCTAATCATTATGCATTAGGACGCAACCAAGTCCTTTCAATGAAGCATCACTGTAGATAACAAACTCCTCATTCCTGGAATGTAGTGCCAAAACTGGATCATTCACCAATCTTCTTTTCAGTTCCTGAAATCAATCATCACATTCTTTTGTCCAAATAAACTTAACAACCTTCTGAGTTAGCTTAGTCATTGGACTAGATAATCGTGGAAAATTTCTAACAAACCTTCGGTAATAGCCTACCAAACCAAGGATACTACAAATCTCTGTTACATTTGTGGGTCTTGGCTATTATTCAACAACCATTGTTTTTGCAGGATCAACAGTTATCCCATCTTTAGAAACAATGTGACCAAGGAAATAAATTTGTTGCAACCAAAACTCACACTTGCGGAATTTCCCATACAATTTCTTTTCTTTTAAGGTTTGGAAAATAACCCTTAAATGTCTTTCATAATCCTCTTTACTTTTTGAAAACACCAAAATTTCATCAATAAACACAACCAACATTTTTTACCCGAGTCAACTGAGCCATCACTATAACAAACTGTTTAGTTCTGATTCTGGCCATCTCAGGATACTGATTTGAAAGGTCATTTCCCTCTGTATGCCTTCCTAGAAAATATGTTCTGTTTCCTCTATGAAAAACCATTTTAACACAGAAATATCTTAGGAGAAGAAACATGGTAATCTTCAAATGCTATATCATTTCAAAAAAAATATTTTGGATAATCATTTAATAAAATTCTAACTCCTATAGTTATCAAAACCGACCTCTGATACCAACTATATGGCCCCGACCTTAAACATCTCTTAATATTGAATTAAATTAATAATTCACATTGAGGATCTTTTCAGGATTAGAGTTCTAGAGAATTAGATCATAACTACTACATCTCAAAATATTACAAAGTAGACACTTCTACTAAGTTTCCATAGAATAAAAAAACTCTTAAAAATAAATATGTCTAGTTCCAAGTTTTATATAGCATGACTTTCCCTTGATCACATCCTTGACCCTATTCCACATCAGGTATTGTGAAAAACATTTAAAAAAACATGGGGTGAGCATAAAGAGCTCAGTAAGGGATACACAATGAATGAAAACTGTTAGTTTATCAAAACAAAAAGTAAACCATGTATACTTTATCAATGTAATACTTTTCACCTTTATGAATTAGTAAAAACTATTCACTGAATAAAAGATCATTAATTACCCTTTTTTAACAAAAATATTACCATAAAACCCATAACGAGATCACATAACATATAAACGTAACTGGGGACATAAACATACTTAAGTGGAATAACCATGCGGTCGACTTCCACACATATCACTTAATGGAATAGCCATACGGCCAACTTCCATACATACATAATGGAATAGCCATACGGCCGACTTCCATACCCAATGCATTGGAGGTTATAACGTAACCACCCATCCTGGTATTCACTGCACCAACCGTTATATGGTTTATCACGTAACCACCCGTCAAATGTCCAAGTACCAATATAAAATCAAAAAACATAAAACCGATATAAAGGAATGATAACATTTCCACATTTCAATCACAATATATCATTTAAATATATTGAAATAATATAATCATTTATCAAAACCATTTTCAATACCAAAATACATAAAAGAGTATATGGTATTTATTTTATTTTAAAAACATTACGGCTTGTTGAGGAAGCCAAAGACCAAATAATACTCGCGGCGGCGGAAAAGGTCGTTGTCACCACATATGTTAAAAGAAACATTACTTTTTGTCGATTAGTAAAATGTTTCATAGAAAAATATTACTTTTTTATAATAGTAAAAGTCAAAGGGGTTTATACACCGTATAGAAGATAGTTGTGTATAAAATGAAATATGCCTCAATGAAAGGAGATTGAGACGAAGTCCATTACCTCGGGTCTGACTTGACTCGATCGTTCTTTAACCTCCTGAATAATAAACTTGAGTTAATTTATACTTGCTTACGAACCTTTTTTAGGTTCATTATTACTTTTATATCACTTATTACCATGTCATGAACACTATGTAATTATTTAAGTTATTAACGGTCGTTTTAACGATCATTGGTACTTGAGTAAAAAATATGCTCTTTATAATTACATATTGTTCATGTATCCATTATATCCAGAGTTATAATCATGATGTAGATATCATATATATCATATATATCCTGTATATACATGCATTTATAATATTACATAACGTTTAGAGGTAAGAAATGAAATGCACCGTTCATGGAGACGGTAAGCCGTACGTACGCATGAACGCTGCTTTAATTTCTATATCATATTTTATGGAATGGAATCATAATGATATAATGGTATATTATAATCCCAGTATAATATCATATATAAAATCATTAATTACATCCTTTATACATCCCACATATGTCATTAACGAATCAAATCACTTTGAGGGGGCGGTAGTCCGCAATTCCTTAAATGAAGATATCGTGTTTACCCATCATGGAAACCATAAAGGTATGCCAAAAATGAAAAATACAGAGGCTTAAGGAAAAAATAATCATATTATATATCATATATAAATATAGTGTCATCTTAATGGCCACCATTGATGGTGTTAAAAGAGTGTTGAACAATCATCATTTCGGGAGGCAGAAATTTTCCATCCACGGAAACAGTATGTTCTTTAACCATTAGATATAGGTGTGTGTAAGTGTAGATCGAATCCATATTATAAAAACATCCTATTATATTGGAGATACTGGATTTGTTACAAAAGAAATTAATAAAAAGTGTTTAGGGGGTTGGAGAAGCAAAATAAAACAAAAGGACTTAAGTGAAGACATTACCTTAAAATTGGGTAACTCCCTTTGGTTTGAGCTAAAAGGCTTTCTTGGGAAGACTTCTGCACAAAGTGAGGCTTCAAGGAGTAAGATATGGAAGTGGAGAGACAAAATTGGCAGGGGTTGGCCAATCCAAAGGCTTTTGACGTGTGGGTAAGGAGGTAGATGTGGGGGCCTTTTATAAGAGGAGAGGAGGGGCACTCTTGGAAAGTAAAGAAATGTTACTTTATTTTAAAATGAGTTTCGGATTCAAAAGGTTCCACATTGATATAATTCAAGGTTAAGGTGATAATAGTTCGAAATATACCCATCCAATAGGTTTTGGACATGTTTAGGTCATAGATTTTACATTATCATTTCATTTTATTTAAATCCTTTATTAATGGGGTAATCGTTGCGTCATCATGATGTCATAAATAATTTAATATATTTAAAGTCTAAAAATTATAAAAAAATATATCATGATGTATTAAATCTTTTTATCTTTCTAATTAATATTTATAGTCAAAAATATGACTTTTATGACCCCATTTAAAAATTGTTTTAGTAAAAAAACTCATGTTTGTGTCATTTTAATTTTAACATTAAATGAAAAGATATTAATGTAATTTTCCTACAAAAGTGGCTCCATGGGTTCCCCAAGTTGACCCATGGCTTTTCTTGGTCGTCCATGACACATCCAATAAGGTTAGGACATGTGTCAAGCTCATCTCATATTATTAAAACATTATTTTTACCTTAAACTACAGTAATTACCTCTAATCGCGATTAAGAACTTAAAAGTTACTCTTCACCAAAAAAATTATTTTATTCTCATTGAACCACATTTTACTTCTTAATGACAACAATGTATGTCAGATTTTTGTAAATCAAATCACAGAAGTGACAAAGTTTCATTTAAACGGAAAATCTGTTTCTTTAACTATCACTTAGTGGTTTCACTATTCATCAAAAATTAATGTTTTTCAGAAAAATACCAAAACTTCACCCTAAGATATATTTGATATTCTGAATTCAAAAATGATGTCTATTTTAAAAAATTCAAATCATAAAAGTCACATTAATTAATTTAAAAATTAATTCCAGCTGTCATGACAAATACCGTGTTTTTATGAAACAATAAGTATCAAAAGATTGACACTAGTTTAAGTCAAATTTCAAAGTGAAATTGATTCCAACAACCACTATTGGATTAAATGGTAAAAATATATTTTTATTTCACTTTAAAACCAATTAAAAATATAATATAATCATATAAATAAATTAGATAAAAAAGAGGTTTTGAATTAAAATAAAACATTTTTCACTAATCATTAAAAATGATCTTTATCGGAAAAATACCAAAAATTCACACAAAGTAAATTTTGATGTACCAATCATAAAGAATAAGTTTATTTTGACAAAAATAGCTTATAAAATTTTCAAAAGATAGATTTAAAAATGGTTTGCCATTAAAAGGCAGTAAAACAATCTTTTAAAAATATTAGTGTATTCCATGCTTAAGATTGGATTTATTTTCATTTCAAGCCTCTAAAACACTATCTAATTCATTAATAGACATAGATAAAAAATATCTATTATTAGTTACTTACTTGGGATGTTATAACCTCAATCTAATAAATTGTTTTCTATTGAACTTCCTATACAAAATATTCTCTTACAAATATATTTCTAAAAAGATCTCCAATTGTGAGAGATTTATTTGGAGTAGATTCCCAACCATCCTAACCCGTTATGTGACTTTTCCTCTGAATACCCTCTTGACATCCATCATCAACAGGTACATTAACTACGTCAAGCCTCAGTCTGCTTGATGTTTTTAAAACGTCACTTACTTTTGATTCAACCATGCCTTCTATAGACTTTCCAGGTGTCTCCCCCTGAGCTGATTCCTAGTATTCCCCAGCTTCAATTGGAATAATATTTCCTTTAATAGGAATCCCAAATAATCAAATCTTCCTTTGAGTTAAATCATTGAAAACATTGTTGTGGTGGCATCTTACTCTAGAATCCACCAATCTGATCACATCCTTCTGAAACAACAATTTAGAAATGGACCGTCCAAATGGGTAGAAGTTCATTCTAGCTTTCGGTAGGAAACAATAATTTTTATATCATAACATATATGTAGGGAAATTCATCTTTATATCAATCATAAGTAAAAACATCAAATAAATATCTATAAATAAGATCTTTTCAATTTCTGCCATTCTTAGTGAAATCCCTGCTTGCACAAACATCACAAGTATTTTCAGATCTGGTTCTAAATCCTTGAAAAACATCATTCTTACATTAATATAATAAAAAAGAAATGACATAATTTCCTCAGACATATATACATTATCACCAATATTCTTTAAGTCAAAATGATAAACTCTATAATGAGGGATGTTTAATATCTTAGTGATTACCACATTAGAGATAGAAAAATCTTGATCTTCTATTTTTTTTCAAATATTGTACATTCTTCTTCTCCCAGACTAAATTGAACTATTTTGAAGCAATGATGTAGTTCTGCCTCATATTAAAATTCTACGTTTTCCCCACTGAATTTCTATTCTAGATTCAGAATGGCGAGAGCTTTCCTTTTCATCAAATCGGTTTGGTACAACCATTCCAATTCAATCACTTTACCTTGTAATATTTTTTATTCAGACGAGGATTGATGCTTGGAGTTGTGGGCTTATAGTTCATAATTTCTCTTGGTCTCGGCCATTTCTGTAGCAAATTTATGATGGTTCTAAGAGCTAGTGTTTCAAAGGTTCCGGTTTGGATAGACAAGAGCACTAAGGATTTTTTGGTTTTGAAAGATTTTGAGAGAAATGGACGGGTTTAGAATTTGAAACAGCTCTAAAAGACTTGATTCCCATATCATTTATGTACATAACAATCATTAAATAATTTAATTAAAATAAAATGTACATGGAAAAATAATTAAATAAGTACATACGAAAATTTTAAATTATCTAAAAATAGATAATTAGAATTTTTAAATAATTGAAGATTAAAATAAAATAATATAAGAATTAATATAATCATGTAAATAAAATTAAATAGGTGTATTATTAAAATATAGTCCAAATCCCATAAGAGTGTTTCTCATCCAAAATACTTGTGCACAAAAATATCCTGCAGAGACATATTCTGCCTCAGCTATTGAAAAAACAACTTAGTATTGTTTCTCACTAGACCATGAAACTATAGATTTTCCAAAAAAGTGACAGGTTCCCATGGTACTTTTTCTATCTAATATACTACTTCCAAAGTCATCATTTAAATATGAAATTAATATAAAATATGAATTTTTTGGATAGAGAAGAGATTAAAAAATAATTCCTCTTAATATCTAAAAATTCTTTTAGCAACACATAGATGAGATACTTTGGGATTTAATTGAAATCTAGCACAAAGACATAGTGAATACATTATATCTATCCTAATAGTAGTAAGATATAATAAACTCCCAATCATACCTCATTATAACTTTTTGTCAACTAATTTTCCAATTTCATCCAAATCATGTTTTATATTATTACACAGAGGAGTTGTACATGTCTTTATGTTTTCAAGAGCAAATTTCTTCAGTAAATAAGTAATTTATTTACCTTTATTCAAAAAAAATTCGCATATCATTTTGTTAAATTTGAATTCCTAGAATGAAATCCAATTCTCCCATAAAACTTATTTCAAATTATTTTTACAATAAATTTAATAATTAATGAAATTTTTTGTGTTTTTTGATCCCAAAATTACATCATCAACAGAAATTTAAATCAATAAAATATTAGAGTATACTATTTTATTAAACAATGATGGATCTTTCATTCCAACAAGAAAATCATTTTTTAGAATAAAAGAAGTTAATCATTCATACCAAGATCTATGTGCATGTTTAAGGACATAAAGAGCTTTAGTAATTTTAAAAACAGAATATGGTATTTGATAATTTTCAAAACCCGGAGGTTTCTCAACATAAAATTCCTCCAATAAATAATAGTTTAAAAAGGAAAATTTAATATCCATCTAGAATAATTTAATGTTCATATGAGATGAACATGATAAAAGTATCCTATTGACATCTAATCTAGCTATAGGTTCAAAGGTTTCGTCATAATTTATACCATCTTCTTAATTATATCCTTTAGTTACAACTCTTGAATTATTTTTAGTTATTATTCCCTAATCAACTTGTGTATTTATAAAGACACACTTTGTTCCTATGATTGGAAAGTTCTGTGGTCTTTCAACTAAATTCCAATCTTTATTTCTATTGGACATGTTTAGTTCTTCTTGAATTACTATCATTTAACATTAATCAACTAAGGCTACTTCTGTTGACTTAGGTTCTAATTGGGATAAAAAGGTAGAAAACTCAACAAGATTTCCTATGTTCCTTCTAGTTTTTATTCATATGTCTAGGTCTCCTATTACAGTTCCTAAAGGTTGATTCCTTAGGGTCTAGACTATCTAGTTAAAACACTATGGGGTTCATTAGTGTCATGTCCTTCTGAAATAGATTGAATATTATATATATATATATATATATATATTTTTCAAAGTTATCTTTCAAATTCTCAATTCTCGTGTTATCATTAATGCCAAATTCTTCAATTTGATCTTGCCTTTTCTCAAAGGGATCAAAATCATAAAATTTCACATGAACTAATTCTTCAAAAATCCTTGACTTTTTATTAAAAACTCTGTAAGCTTTCGAAGTAGCAGAATATCCTAAGAAAATTCCTTCATCATATTTTGGATCAAACTTACCAAGATTTTCCTTGGTGTTTATGTTGTAAACCTTGCTTCCAAAAACATTAAAGTAATTTAATTTTGGTTTTCTATTATTCCAGAGTTCATATGGTGTCTTTTTTGAAAATTGGTCCAATTAAAACTCTATTAATTATATAAAAGTCTATGATTACATCTACTTCCTAGAAATAAGTAGGAATAATGTATTCCTTTAGAATAGTACTAGCCATTTCTAGAATAGTTATATTTCTTCTTTCAAAAATTCTATTTTGTTGAGGAGTTCTCAGTGCAGAGAAGGTGTTTATAATACCCATATTTGAGAAAAAAGAATTAAATTCCTGACTCTCAAATTCTCCACCATGATCACTTCTTAATGAAATTATTTTAAAAAAATTTCATTTTGAACAGCTTTGTAAAAAAATTCAAATATTGTTAAAGTTTCATTTTTATATTTTAGAAAGGAAATATAAGAAAATTTAGAATAGTCATCAAATAATACATATACATATAATTCACCTACCAAACATGCTATTCTTGACCATCCAAACAAATATATATAGAAATGTTCTATAGGTTTAGATGTATCAATTTTGTTAACAGGTTTGAAGGATGATTTTTGTTTCTTCCCAAGTTTACATGCATCATAGAATCTATCACTTTCAAATTTGAGACTATGAAAATTAGAATGTAATTATTTTATAGATTACTTAGGTTAAGCATATATATTGCAATGTCCACGTCTTCTATGCCAGATCCATGATTCATTTATCTTAGTAGTTAAGTAGTTTACTTTTTGTTTACACAAGGAATTTATGTCCTTGGTATAAACATTATCAGTTCTGGGTGATCTAAATTTAAGAAAATTATCTTTAAAAATAGAACAATAGTTGTTAGAAAAATCAAAAAAATAACCATCAGCACATCGTTGAGATATACTTATCAGGTTGTGTTTTAATCCTAGTACATAGAGGACTTTATTGATTGAGACAGCTTCTGGATCTCCAATAATTCCAATACCAATAATTTTACTTTTGGCATTGTCACCAAATGTGACTAATCTACCATACTTTTGAGATATTGTTCTAATTTTTGATGAGTTTCCACTCATATTCCTGGAGCATCCACTGTCCATATACTATATTTCAGTTCGGCTTCTATGACCTGCTACCTACAAAGGTATTCAAACAAATGAGTGTTTTTGTACCCATACTTTATTGGGTCCAGCAAAGTTAGCTAGAAAAGATCTTGGTATCCAGACATTCTTTGTTTTCTATAATTTATAGAATCATATAAACTTTTTACCACAATGAATTTCTTAATTCCACATATTTTAGGTTTCATTAAATAATAGTTTTTAGATATGAGACATTTTGTTCCACAATAGTTTCAAATTTTACATTTTGTACTTGGAATAAAATATTTCTTATACAGTTTGGGTTTCTCACATTTTTAGCCTATTCCATATCTTTCCTTTTTAATCACATTATTTCCAAGAATTTCATTTAGTAAATTTTCTCCTTTTGTAAAAACAAGAGCTGTATTTTTTTATGTATCTACTTCTGTTTAGAGTGTTTTTATTTTAGTTTCATTATCTATATAGTTTTTGTTTGATGAGATATGTTTTTCAATTAATTATTTATGTTGTTTTAGCCGAGTTTTTCTTTCACCTAAAAGGGAAGAGTGAATATTTTTAAAAGATTTATGCTTCTTAATTAAGGAATCATATTTCTCTTCAAGAATATTTCAATCGGATGAAATTTTATAATTTGAAAAATTAGATCTAGAATATGAATCAGATGAGTAATAGGACTGTATCTCTTCAACTTCTTCTATAAAGCACATATTTTCTTTTAGATTCGATTCCTCCTCTTCTGTGTCAGACATTGATGACTTGAAGGATCCTTTAGAAACACTCTACATAGATTTCAAGGCTCCTTTGTCTTTCTAGTCATAATCATTATTTTTAAAAAATTTCTTTTTGTTTTCTCCTTTTAATTAAGAATAGTCAGCTCTTATGTGACCCATCTTTTTGCATTCATAGCATCTGACATCCTTTGGTTCTTTTTCATCTTTCTTGAATAATTTTCTAAATCCCTTCATCTTTCTATAGAACATGCTAAACCTTCTAGCTATCTGAGCCAGTTCCATATCTGAATTGGATAAATCAGAACTCTCTCATTTCACATTAATTTCATTCTTTATCTTTCTTCCCTTCTTTTGGGATGTTACTTTCAAGGCATTATTTTATCTTTTGATCTAAACATTATGCTCATTAACTTTATCTTGAATCTCAGAATTATACATCATTAGGGATCCAATTAATTCAATCATAGTTAAATCTTTGACATGTGATGATTTCCTAATTGTCACTGATATCCCATTCCATTGGGTTGGAAGTACTCTCAGTACTTTCAGGGATTGATCTGATTGTTTGATAGGCACACCCAAGGTAGTGATATTTGTTAATAATTTATGTAAGCCTTCCATTCATTAGAGTGATGATTTCTCCTTAAAAAATTTTGAATGTGTCGAATTTAAATTTAGTTGTGGAATACCTCATTTGTCAGATGTTTTCAGTTCCTTCATAAGAAACTACAATTTTCTGCCACATTTCATAAGCAGCCGGGCACTGAGATACTCTATTTAATTCATCTGATCCTAGACCACAGATGATATCTTTCATAGATTTTGAATTTATGTCATACTCTACTTTAGTAGCTGCATTCCATGTTTTAGGTTTCTTAGAAATTTCATAAGAAATATGAATTTTTGAGTAGACTCGGTATCCATGATTTTTTATATAGATGATCATACTTGACTTCCAACGTCCACAGTTTTCACCAATGAAGTATGGAGCTCTAACCATTGAAATTCCCCCTCATGTATCAGCCACTGAGATCTCTGAGTATAATCTTATAAAACTTTCATCTTTTTATAGATTTATCAAAATAATGTCTGACCCTCTTATACCAATTGTTGGATATGGTTATACCAAATACACACAAGATGGGGTGGGGTTGAATTGTGCCTTTTATAATTTCTTTGATAATCGTAATGATTTCAAAAAATGTCCTTTAACTTTATAAATTTTTTTATGCTGTTGAAATAAATAGCTATCAAGATGCAACGATTAATTGTGGTTCGGGAACAGAAGGCCCCTAATCCACTCCCCAAATGCTCTACTCCATGAGATTATTGATTTTCACTATCTGGTCCTCTTATCAACAGATCATCAACAACTGAGTGCAGGTAGTTGACACCTCTAAATGTTAAGTCCAAAATAGAGCCTTCTGTTTCATACACAGAATCGAATACATAGCTTAGTATGAGAATCTGATTACTCAAAATAAAAAAGTGTATTTGTTAAAAAATACTTTCCAGATGTTCTTCATAGTTTCATCAGTACACAACTGAGAGTAGATAGATCATCATCTTCAGAAAAGATGTTCTTCGAGAAGCGCAGTTCTGAGTCAATCCGGTTGCAATATATATAAAAATAAATTTAGAAACTCCAACAAAAATGCATTAATGGTAGATCGTTATTATAGAAATGATTAATCATCAAAATGTTTCTTCTTATTTAGAAAACAATGTTTCATAATACTTTGTAACAACAGATCTATATATCTCGAATATCTCTGTAAACTGAAGTCGAGATACATGGGAGTTTGTTCTTCTGATCTTTCTCGTGATAAACCATATCAATTATTTTGTAATTCAAAATAAAAAAATATACACAGAATAAAGATGAGAGTTTTCCTTTAAAATTTAGATCCACAAAAGTCACCTTAAGAATCAAAATATTCAAATGTTCAAATAACAGAGCACTCATAACATCCCTTAATAATCGGCATGAAATCCTCCCATTAAATCGATCCTTGGAATCATAAATAAATAACTTTGAATCAATCAAATACATGCTTTAAAAATGGGCTATGAATTTGGATTGAAATCATCCTAATAATTTGCATAAAGACCATTGAACGACAAAGTCGAAATTTAAATTTACGATTCCAAACATAGGGTATAACTGCATAGAAAACTTTTCTCAGAACATAAGGTAGACAACATAAGGTTGATCTCAAATGTAAGGTTGATCATCCATACTTTTGCTCTTAAATGTTCAAATGTAAGGTATATTATCCATACTTTTTTCATTAGAAAAACGTAAGATACATGATCTATAATTTTTGATAGAACATAAGGTGCATTATAAAAGTAAGGTTGATGTACTATACTTTTCAGAAACAAACTTGATGTTCCATACTTACGTCGGGTTATTCATCTATAATTTTTTTATATTATATAATTAAGGTTCCGTCCAAACTTAGGGTTCCACTTCCATACTTTATCGATATTTTATGGTTTCTTAACCATAATTTTTCTGAAATCCTGTAAAGTAAATGACTGTTACTGTCCTTACACATACGCTCTTCAATGTAGGGTGCTAATAGTTTTTCTAGGACACACTCAAATGATATACAAATACTTTGTAAAAAATTCCATGTAGTTTAAACACTTTAATATCACTCAAAAATAATAATATAATGAATATTCATTTCCTGATATATACTCAAGGTAAAAAAATTATAATAACAAACCTGGGTGTTTGTGCGCATCAAAATAATCATAAAAAGATAGAGTATTGTTCTCAAAAATCTCCGCATAATAATAATAAAATAGAGTATTTTTTAAAACAACACTTTATTAAAAAAATGTAGGTGCATGGTTTTAATCCCAATACTAAAAGTAATATGGTACAAGTGTTGTATCACTATCCCAAAAAATTAGAAGGTAAATGAGTTTTATCCCAAACATAATAATTGTACATGGTTCATTTCCCAATCCAAACATGTTATGAAGGTTTTGGTAGGTAGTCTTTACATAAGATTTTATATGTTTATGTGTATTCCACAATTGCATGTCGTACTTATAAGCTATGCTTTCACGGCCTATGCTATTGATCGCCTTATTATTCATGTCTTATGAACTATCGATCTATATACAATGATTTTCATTTATGATCTCTGATATGCATGGTATGATCTTCTAATGTTATGATCACATTCTCATACCCTTATACTCATGTTTATTCTTACATATCTACCATGTTTACCCTTACTGAGAATCGGATCTCTCCACTTTTTATGTTTCCATTCCTAGGCCAGGAAGATATGTTTTATATATGATATGTCTAGGGGGTCTATTCTTAGAGAAACTATTGGGGGATCATTGACTATTACATTCTATATTTTCAATTATTTTCATAGATATAATACCACAGTAGTTTAGATTATTATTGTCCCATATTATTCATTAATTCTTTCCATATCACTTATTCTGTGATTATGTTACGTAACCTTCAACCGTATATTACCCCTTACTAAACATCTGATCTCACCCTTATTTTTTTCATTTCCTCAATAAACATGTAAGAGGACAATGTGTAAGATTTTAGGATAAGGTTTAAGTGATAATAATTCTTTACTGTATGTTTATATTGTATTTTAGAAATTCAAGTTTATTGAATGTATGTATATGGTATTCCAAGTCTACTAATTATTTTTATCGTTAAGTGACCCCTATTCTTTGTACCAATTATGTACTAAAATTATCAGCTTTGGGTTCCAAGATTTTGAGATGTTATAGTTGGTATAAATTGATTTTTAATAAAAACATAGGTATTAGATATGGATGAACCAAATAATACAGAACATGTATTACTAAAATCATAGAACATTTCTTGGGAACACACTTAAAAATAATAATACAAATTTTATTTTAGAATTCAATGTTATGAGATAAGTAGGTGTATGAAATTATTGAATTTTGGAGAATAGTGGGATGAATGCGAACTATTTCATCATTAATTTTCAATTAAAATATATTCCCCATAAATAAGTTTATGAATATGAAGAAGAGGATAATCTTTTCATAACCATAATAGGGATGTTGACTCAAGTTATGATGAATAACCTTTCTCACATAGAGAATCTAGCTGATCCATGACTTGGTGTAACTAGGATATCTACAGTAGCCTCTGGTATTTACTGGAACTACTTATCCATTGGTATCTAAGAAGTTTATCAAGTACATAGAGTGGATATTTCTCACTTTTGGATGTTTCCAAAAGGATGAAGTCATCTTGATGTTTTATAAAAAAAGGGAGACACAAACAAATGATGATAACTAATTTAAAACACTAAAGAGGAATATGAGATCAAATTCATGGATCATTGAACATTAAAGGAGTAATTATATGAACAATAAATTCTTATTTCAAAAATGAGAAGAAATTTAAAGGTGGTTCCTCAATCTTTCCCAAAGGAGGTAGATATTTTTGTTTACTATGAGGATAATTTTTAAGGTATGTTCTAAAATCTAAAGAATATGTATGATGAATAGAAATAAATACTGATCATTTTATTGATTTGATAATTCTAAAAATTTAAAGGTAGTTTTTCTCTCAATCCATTTATCCATATGAGGATATAAAATTAAGTACCATTGGGATAGAAATTGAGTTCTCTATGACGTATAGATTCAAGGGAAATTCGGATAAGAAGAGTTTGGTTTATAATCATTGTAAGAACAATGTCTCCAAGGGAAAGAATATGATGATGATACATCCCTTTTGTGATAACCAAGGGAAGTAAAACCCTGGGTATTATAGGAAGAAAACCCGAGTTTTTTACAAGTGTATAGAAAAAGGTTATCAAGGTCACCAATGAATGGGGAATGTATAATATATTTATGATCAAAGATTTAATTATAGGTATTATGGAAATTATATAAACCAATTATCTAAAGATTATGGGATTTGTCCATAGAAGATATTAAGGGAGTAAGACAAAGGTTATTTGGTTACCATTTATAAAGTTAAATTTCCTAATGATGTGGTGGTAGGTACGTTAATCATTGGATCAAAGTTAGAAAATTATTTATTTGATTCTATATGTACACACCCTATTATATCATCTATGTTTCATAAAAACATTACATATTTTCATAGCAAGCAAGTGAGAGATTTATTAATTAATAAATCAAGTTGGAGTGCTATGTAAAAAAATATACCAGGATATTCCCATTAGGATACATAGGAATACATTACTTCCAAACCTAGTTTTTATACCTATTGTTGGATTTGATATGATCCATGGTTGAAATTCACTACTAGAAATGCAGGATTTCCCAACGGTTCTAAACCATTGGGAAAGGCTGCAGAACCGTTGGTATATATTATACCAACGGTTCTGAAAACCATAGGTAAGTAAGCCATTGGGATAGGTTTTCCCAACGGTTTACACTGAATCGTTGGGATAGGTTAGAAAAAATGAACCTATCCCAATGGTTGTTCTAAACCGTTGGGATAGCTTTTCCCAATGGTTTAGCTTGAACTGTTGGGAAAAATAAGCAAAGGTCTTCTTTCCCAATGGTTTCTAAACTATTGGGAAAGGAGTTTTACCAACGGTTCATAGAACCGTCGGTAAAAAAAATAATTAGAGAGGTTATGCCAATGGTTTGAAACTGTTGGCATAGCCTATGCTGTGCAAATTGCACAGCAACCTGCAATTTGCACAGTAGCTCTCATTTTTGTGCAATTTTTATAGCATCATTCCCACTCATTTTCGATCATTTCCAATTATTGTACCTAAAATAAACTAACACATACATATACAATTATTATACCTTCAATAACCAACAAACACATACATATAAGGAACAAATTCATACACATTTAACATATAATGCATCCTAGAACTATACACACCCATAATTAAATTTGAATTCATAACACAATTATAAACATACATAATTCATTTAGAATTCAATTTAAAATTTAGATAAAAATTATATGTGGAATCTGGAATTCAATTCATGATTTGATCAGTTTTTCGTATACCATATATTTTTACTAAAAATGATTTACATTTTAAACAAAATACATACACCGGGAGTGATACCGGCCACACCGTGCCTCATATTTAGACGGGGTTGACTCGTACAAGTCTCAAATGACCCATGGATCATTTTCCTAAAGTATCAACACAATACCAATGCGTTTGGTCAGTTTTTCATATGCTAGTAGATGTTTTCACTTAAAATGATGTACTTTTGAAACAAAAGGTAGACACTTTGAGTGTTTCCGACCACACCGCATCTCCGATTGAGGCGAGGATGATTCGTATAGGTCACATATGACCCATTGATTGTTGTCCTAAAGTATCAACACAATTAGAATCTGTTTGGTCTGTTTTATATATGTACTTAAAATGTTGTCCATTTTAAACAAAAGAGAGGCACTTATATTGATCTCGGCCACACCGTGCCTCAGATTGAGGCAGGGTTGACTCGTACAAATCACATATGACCCATGGATCGTTCTCCAAAAGCATCAACACATTTCGAATGCATTTGGTCAGTTTTTCGTATGTTAGTTGCTGTTTTCACTAAAACTGATGTCCATTTTAAACAAAAGAGAGACACTATGAATAGTGTCGGCCACACCGTGCCTCGGATTAAAGCAGGGTTGAATAGTACATTTCACATATGACCTATAGATCATTTTTCAAAAGTATCGACATAATAAGAATCCGTTTGGTCAGTTTTCCGTATGCTAGTCGTTGTCTTCACTTAAAATGAAGTCCATATTAAACAAAAGAGAGACACTTTGAGTGGTGTCAGACACACCGCACCTCAGATTGAGGTGAGGTTGACTTTTACATGTAAAATATGACACATGGATCTTTCTCCTAAAGTTTAAATAGAAACCGAATGCATTTGGTTGGTTTTCTGTATGTACTTAAATTGTTGTCCATTTTAAACAAAAGGGAGACACATAGAGTGATCCCGACCACACCGTGACTCAGATTGAGCCCAGGTTGGCTCGTACATGTCACATATGACTCATGGATCGTTTTGATAAATTATCAACAGAATCTGAATGCGTTTTGTCGGTTTTTCATATGCCATTTGTTCTTTTCACTTATAATTCTGTCCATTTTAAACAAAAGAGACACAGTTAGAGTGGTATCAGCCACACCGTATCTCATATTTAGACGGGGTTGACTCGTACACATCTCAAATGACCCATGGATTATTTTCCTAAAGTATCAACACAACCCGAATTCTTTTGGTCAGTTTTCTGTATGCCAGTTGATGATTTCACTTAAAATGATGTCCTTTTGAAATAAAAGAGAGACACTTTGAGTGGTGCTAGCCACACTGTTCCTCGGATTGAGACGGGGTTGACTCATACACGTCACATATAACCCATGGTTCGTTTTCCTAAAGAAAAAACACATTTTTAATGTGTTTGGTCAGTTTTTCGTATTTCACTTATTGTTTTCACTTAAAATGTTGTCCATTTTAAACAAAACAGGGACACTATGAATGATGTCGTCCACACCGCGCCTCATATTGAGGCGGGGTTGACTCTTACACGTCATATATGACCCATGGATTGTTGTGCTAAAGTATAGACATATTCAGAATCCGTTTGGTCAGTTTTTTGTATGCTAGTTGTTGTTTTCACTTAAAATAAAGTCCATTTTAAACAAAAGGGTGAAAATTTGAGTGGTGTTGGACACAACGCATCTCGTATTGAGGCAAGGTTGACTCGTACATGACACATATGACCCATGGATCGTTCTCCTAATGTTTCAATGGAAACCGAATGCGTTTGGTAGGTTTTCCGTATGTACTTAAATTGTTGTCCATTTTAAACAAAAGAGAGACACATAGAGTGATCCTGGACATACAACGACTCAGATTGAGCCTGGGATGGCTCTTACACATCACATATGTCCCATGGATCGTTGTGATAAATTATCAATAGATTCCAAATGTGTTTGGTTGGTTTTTCGTATTCCAGTTGTTCTTTTCACTTATAATATTGTCCATTTAAAAAAAAGAGACATAGTTAGAGTGGTACCGGCCACACCGCATCTCGGATTTAGACGGGGTTGACTCGTAAACATCTCAAATGACCCATGGATCAATTTCCTAAATTATCAACACAATCTTAATGCGTTTGGTCGGTTTTCCGTATGCGAGTTGATATTTTCACTTAAAATGATGTCCTTTTGAAACAAAAGAGAGGCACTTAGTGTGTGTTGGCCACACCACATCTCGGATTGAGGCAAGGTTGACTCTTACACATCACATATGACCCATGGATCATTGTTATAAAGTATCTACACAATTAGAATCTGTTTGGTCAGTTTTCCATATGTACTTAAAATGTTATCCATTTTAAACAAAATAGAGGCTCTTAGAGTGATCCCAGCCACACCATGCCTCGGATTGAGTCAGGGTTGACTTGTACATGTCACATATGACCCATGGATCATTCTCCTAAAGAATAAACACATTTTGAATGTGTTTGGTCAGTTTTTTGTATGTTAGTTGTTGTTTTCACTTAAAAAGATGTCCATTTTAAACAAAAGAGAGACACTATGAATGGTGTCGGCCACACCGCACCCCGGATTGAGGTGGGGTTGACTCATACACGTCACATATGACACATCGATTGTTGTTCTAAAGTATCAACACAATCAAAATCTGTTTGGTCAGTTTTCTGAATTCTAGTTGTTGTTTTCACATAAAATGAAGTCCATTTTAAACAAAAGAGAGACACTCTGAGTGGTATCGGCCACACCATGCCTCGGATTGAGGCGAGGTTGACTCGTACATGTCACATATAAACCATGGATCGTTCTCCTAAAGTTTAAATGAAATCTGAATTTTTTTGGCCGGTTTTCTATATGTACTTAAATTATTGTCCATTTTAAACAAAAGATAGACACTTAGAGTGATCCACGCTACGCCACGACTCAGATTGATCCCAAGTTGGTTCGTACACGTCACATATGACCCATGGATCGTTCTGATAAATTATCAATAGATTCCAAATGCATTTTTATTTCTTTTCATATGCCAGTTGTTCTTTTCATTTATAATCTTGTCCATTTTAAACAAAAGAGATAGACTTAGAGTGGTGTCAGCCACACCATGCCTCGGATTGAGACGGGGTTGACTCGTACATGTCACATATGACCCATGGATCGTTTTCCTAAAGCATCAACACATTTCAAATGTGATTGGTTAGTTTTTCATATGTCACTTATTGTTTTCGCTTAAAATGAAGTCCATTTTAAACAAAAGAGAGACACTATGAATGGTGTTAGCCACACCTTGCCTCAGATTGAGGCGGGGTTGACTCATACATGTCACATATGACCCATGGAATGTTGTGCTAAAGTATCGACAAAATCGGAATCTGTTTGGTCAGTTTTCCGTATGCTAGTTGTTGTTTTCACTTAAAATGAAGTCCACTTTAAACAAAAGAGAGACACTTTGAGTGGTGTCGGCCACACCGCTCCTTGTATTAAGGCGAGGTTGACTCGTACATGTCACATTTGATCCATGGATCGTTCTCCTAAAGTTTCAACGGAAACCTAATGCGTTTGGTTGGTTTTCTATATGTATTTAAAATGTTGTCCATTTTAAACAAAAGAGAGACACTTAGAGTAATCACGGCCCCACGGAAACTCGGATTCAGCTTGGGTTAGATCGAACACGTCACATGTGACCCATGGATCATTGTGATAAATTATCAATAGAATCCGAATTTGTTTGGTCAGTTTTCCATATGATAGTTGTTCTTTTCATTTATAATCCTATCCATTTTAAACAAAAGAGACACAGTTAGAGTGGTACCAGCCACACCACGCCTTGGATTTAGATGGGGTTGACTCGTACACATCTCAAATGACCCATGGATCATTTTCCTAAAGTATAAACACAATCTAAATGTGTTTAGTCAGTTTTCCATATGCCAGTTGATGTTTTCACTTAAAATGATGTCCTTTTGAAACAAAAGAGATACACTTTGAGTGGTACGGGCCACATTGGGCCTTGTATTGAGGCAGGGTTGACTCATACACGTTACATATGACCCATGGATCATTTTCGTAAAGAATAAACACATTTCTAATGCGTTTGGTCAGTTTTTCGTATGTAACTTGTTGTTTTCACTTAAAATGATGTCCATTTTAAACAAAAGAGAGACACTATGAATGGTGTTGGCCACACCACGCCTCATATTGAGGATGGGTTGACTCGTACACATCACATATGACCCATGGATTGTTTTTCTAAACTATCGACATAATCAAAATCCGTTTGGTTTGTTTTCCGTATGCTATTTGTTGTTTTCAGTTAAAATGAAGTCCAATTTAAACAAATGAGAGACACTTTGAGTGGTGTCAGCCACACCACTCCTCGGATTGAGGCAGGGATGACTTGTACACATTACATATGACCCATGGATCGTGGTGCTAAGTTATCGACACAATCAGAATTTGTTTGGTCAGTTTTCTTTATATTAGTTGTTGTTTTCAGTAAAAATGATGTCCATTTTAAACAAAAGGGAGACACATTAAGTGGTTTCGACTACACCGCACCTCGTATTGAGGTAGGTTTGACTCGTACACATCACATATGACTCATGGATCGTTATCCTAAAGATTCAATGGAAACTGAATGTGTTTGGTTGGTTTTCCGTATGTACTTAAAATGTTGTCCATTTTAAACAAAAGAGAGACACTTAGAGTGATCTTGGACACACTGCCACACAAATTGAGCTGGAGATGGCTCATACATGTCACATATGACCCATGGATCGTTGTGATAAAATATAAATAGAATGCTAATGTGTTTGATTGGATTTTTGTATGCCATTTGTTCTTTTCATTTATAATCATGTCCATTTTAAACAAATGAGACACAGTTAGAGGGGTACTGGTCACACCCTGCCTCAGATTTAGACGAGGTTGACTTTTAAATGTCTCAAATGACCCATGGATCATTTTCCTAAAGTATCAACACAATCCGAATGCATTTGGTCAGTTTTCCGTATGCCAGTTGATGTTTTCACTTAAAATGATGTCCTTTTGAAACAAAAGAGAGACACTTTGAGTAGTTTCGGCCACACCGCGCCTCGGATTGAGGCGGGGTTGACTCATGAATGTCACATATGACCCATTTATCGTTTTTGTAAAGAATAAACACATTTTGAATACATTTGGTCTATTTTTCATTTGTCACTTGTTTTCGCTTAAAATGATGTCCATTTTAAACAAAAGACAGACACTATAAATGGTGTCAGCCACATCATGCCTCAGATTGTGGAAGGGTTGACTCATAAACCTCACATATGACCCATGGATCGTTTTTCTAAAGTATCGACACAATCAGAATCAGTTTGGTCAGTTTTCCGTATGCTAGTTGTTATTTTCATTTAAAATGAAGTCCATTTTAAACAAAAGAGAGACACTTTGAGTGGTGTCAGCCACAACGCACCTTGGATTGAGGTGAGGTTGACTCATACACGTCACATATGACTCATGTATCGTTCTCCGAAAGTTTATTCAGAAACCGAATGAGTTTGTTCAGTTTTCTATATGTACTTAAAATGATGTCCATTTTAAAGCAAAGTGAGACACTTCAAGTGATCCCAGCCACACCATGACTCGGATTGAGCCAGAGTTGGCTCGTACACATCACATATGACCCATGGATCATTTCGATAAATTATCAATAGAATCCAAATGTGTTTGGTTAGTTTTCCGTATGCCAGTTTTTCTTTTCACTTATAATCATGTCCATTTTAAACAAAAGAGACACAGTTTGAGTGGTACGGGCCACACCACACATCGGATTTAGACGGAGTTGACTCATACACGTCCCAAATGACCCATGGATCATTTTCCTAATGTATCAATACAATCTGAATGTTTTTGGTCAGTTTTCTGTATGCCAGTTGATGTTTTCACTTAAAATGATGTCCTTTGGAAACAAAAGAGAGACAATTTGAGTGGTGTCGGCAACACTGCGCCTTGTATTGAGGCGGGGTTGATTCGTACACATCACATATGACCCATGGATCGTTTTCATAAAGCATCAACACATTTTGAATGTGTTTGGTCAGTTTTTTGTATGCCACTTGTTGTTTTCACTTAAAATGATGTCCATTTTAAACAAAAGAGAGACACTGTGAATGGTGTCGGCCACACCGTGCCTCGGATTGAGGTGGGGTTGACTCGTACACGTCACATATGAAAAATGGATCATTGTTCTAATGTATTGGCACAATCAGAATCTGTTTGGTTGGTTTTCCGTATGCTAGTTTTTGTTTTCAGTTAAAATGAAGTCCATTTTAAATAAAAGAGTGACACTTTGAGTGGTGTTGGCCACACCACGCCTCATATTGAGGAGACGTTGACTCGTACACATCAAATATGACTCATGGATCATTATCGTAATGTTTCAATGGAAACCAAATGTGTTTGGTCGGTTTTCCGTATGTACTTAAAATGTTTCCCATTTTAAACAAAAGAGAAACACTTAGAGTGATCTCGGCCACACAACGACTCAGATTGAGCCTAGGTTCACTTGTACACGTCAAATATTACCCATGGATCGTTGTGATAAATTATCAATAGAATCCTAATGCATTTGGTCATTTTTCCATATGCCAGTTGTTCTTTTCACTTATAATCCTGTCCATTTTAAACAAAAGAGACACAGTTAGAGTGGTACCGGTCACACCGCACCTTGGAATTAGACAGGGTGGACTCGTACACATCTCAAATGACCCATGGATCATTTTCCTAAAGTATCAACACAATCCTAATGCGTTTGGTCAGTTTTCCGTATGAAAGTTGATGTTTTCACTTAAAATGATGTCCTTTTGAAACAAAAGGGAGACACTTTGAGTGGTGTCGGCCACACAACGCCTCAGATTGAGGTGGGGTTGACTCGTACATATCACATATGACCCATGGATCATTTTCCTAAAGCATCAAGACATTTCGAATTATTTTGTTCATTTTTTCATATGTCACTTTTTCTTTTCACTTAAAATGAGGTCCATTTTAAACAAAAGAGAGACACTATGAATGGTGTCAGACACACCGTGCCTAGGATTGAGGCGGGGTTAACTCGAACATGTCACATATGACCCATGGATCGTTGTGATAAAGTATCGACACAGTCAGAATCCATTTGGTTGGTTTTCTATATTCTAGTTGTTGCTTTCAGTTAATTTGAAGTCCATTTTAATCAAAAGAGAGACACTTTGAGTGGTGTTAGCCACACCGCACCTCAGATTGAGGCGAGGTTGACTCGTATATGTCACATATTACTCATGGATAGTTCTCATAATGTTTCAACAGAAATAGAATCCTTTTGGTCGGTTTTCCGTATGTACTTAAAATGTTTTCCATTTTATACAAAACAGAGACACTTAGAGTTATCTTGGTCACACCGTGACTCGGATTGAGCCCGGGTTGGCTCCTACACGTCACATATGACCCATGGATTGTTTTTATAAATTTTCAACATAATACAAATGCGTTTGGTCACTTTTCAGTTTTCCATTTGTTCTTTTAACTTATAATCATGTCCATTTAAAAAAAATAGACATAGTTAGAGTGGTATGTTAGTTGTTTATTCACATTATTCTAATAAACTATTTGACTATGGGTCATTAAATTAATTAATTTATGAAAATTTTACATTTAAAATCAGAATATCAGAAAATTAATAGAAGATAAAATGTTTACTAAAAATCCTTGTGGAAATATTGAGGTAAACATGATTTATGGGAATCCTCATGTTTCTATTAGTGGAATGGTATTTACTTAAAATCTTGTGAAAATTCTTATAGAATATTTTTATATCATTCTTAGTATGGATTATATTTTAGTTTATCATGCTATGAAACATTTCAGAGCTTAAAATGACATTCCCAATGAATACATCACTTTTATAACATACCAAGAATCTATGATATTGATTAGATGTGTAAATGTGATTTACATTGATTATCATGATGAAAATAAATAAAATATATATTATAGATTTTCTAGTAGTAAATGAAATCAATGAGGGTGGGGGGCTGTCCCGGGGGGCTGTCTGGGGGGCTGTCCGGTGGGTGTCTGGGGGGCTATCCGGGGACCAAGGAGGAGGGTGGGGGGGCTATGCGGGAGGCTGTCTGGGGGGGGGGGGGTGTTTGGGGGGTTTTCCGGGGTCCATGGAGGAGGGTGGGGGGCTGTACGGGGGGTTGTCTGGGGGGTTGTCCGGTGGGTGTCTGGGGGGCTGTCCGAGGACCAAGGAGGAGGGTGGAGGGGCTGTCTTGGGGGCTATCCGGGGGGTTTTTCGGGGTCCTGGAAGGAGGGTGGGGGTGACTGGGGGTTGTTCGGGGGCTATCTGGGGGGCTGTCCGGGGGGTGTCTGGGGGGCTGTCTAGGGACCAAGGAGGATGTGGGGGGGTGTCTGGGGGGATATCTGGGGTCCAAGGAGGATGGTGGGGGGTTGTCCAGGGTCCAGAAATGAGGGGGGTTATCCAAGAAGTTCCCAAACACACAACCACTAGGAACAGTAACATCCATAAAAACAAACAATATATAAAAATAACTCAACTCCAATACCATACTATGGTTCTAGATAAAACCAACAACTAGAATAGATTAAACATCAAATCTCAGTAATATTAGTCAAAAATATTATAGATCAATTTGTCCCACATCACCATCATCATCACCCTCGTCCTCATCCCCATCATCATCCTTTCCCTCCTCAGCACCCTCCCCCTCGCCCTCACCCTCCTCCTTACCCTCACCATCCGCCTCTCCCTCCTCTCCCTCCTCTTCCACATCAGACTCCTCACCATCATCATCGTCAAGCTAGACATCGTCCTGACCACCACTAGATCTTCCACCTGGTGCACCATATATTGAACGTATCGATGACATATATTCATCAAAAGCTGGGCTCGCCTCTGCTAGAAGTGTTGGATGTAGAACTTCAATAAATTGCATAAATGAATTGTTTTCCCTAGTAAAATGTTCTGTCATCTCTGTGGCCCTTTTCTCATCCTGTTCTACCTGTGCCCTAACTTGTTGCAGCTCGGTGGCACTACAACTCGTACCTGAGGAGGGCCAATACCTCATCGGGGCTATCCTAGGTTGACATCGTACTCTGCTAGGATGCTACTCCCCCAACACCTGATGTAAGTGATCAGTTGGCATAAAATTTTATGGTTCATGGGCATCAAGGGCCTCTAAAGAATCCCGTTACAAATATAAATATATTATTATGTTACAAAATAGATATTAAAATATAAAATAAACAGATTAAAACTTATAATCTGCTGTTGAGTCGCTTCATTGACAGCACTTCCATCCTTTTTCCGTTTGCTCGACCAAAACAGTTTTGCTCGAGACACACGTCCTTCAATATTATTTATTTGACACTACAATGACATTGAAAACTAAAGTTATATGAAATCTTTAGAAAATGATTAAATAATTGAGGAAAAAATAGAAAATTTAAGTCGTAAAGAAAACTTATAAACAATTTTCATACCTGCTTCCTCTCATGATCTGGCATCGTAGTATGTCCTAGTGTGTGGAGGTATTTTTTTGCATCAATGTTTTTTTTTGTTTTTTTTATTATTCCTAAATAAAATTCGATCATGAAATGGATAATATTAATACAAAACATGAATGTTATTATTTAAATAACTTAAATGTAATTCATACCTTAAACTGGGTAGTCGTCCAATGAGTAATCATCTGACGATACTGCTCTATAGGACAATCATCCACGACTGGTACCACCTCTAACTCAGTGCCAACTCTAGCATGCCATTGAATATAAAAATCATGCTTGTAGGCTCTCCAAATCTCACCTAAATCCTTTATACGTTCTGGTCATGCACCCTCACCATCGTGAAAATTAAATCAAAGCTGACATAAAAATATTAATTCATATAAACAAAAAAATAATTCTTGGCATTAAATACAACAAAGTTTTTGACCCATATCTATTCCCAAGCTCTATCCTTGACCTCATGTGGAAAATGTCTCCACGATAGCGGGCTGAAGGAAATGATGTTGGAGTATTTGGAAAGCATCGCCAAAAAACTCTAACATTGCTGCCCTGTTTTCAGAACCATTTGGTTGTGTTCATTGTAATCCACCATAACATGTGTGTGGCGGTTCCACATCGAACACATGCATGTACGCCCCCTCCCCTACCTCCTGTCAGTAGATGTATCTGTCATGAAAGAAAAACAAATATTTTATCAAAACATGTTATAATGAAAATAAATATTTTTATAAAAATTTGTTAGGGTTCTATTAATATACATGCGCCAGTCTGATCGTTGAGCACCGCTGGATACACAGAAACTAATGGAACACCCTGTGGTGGAACAAGAGTCGATGACGATGGAATATAGAATCTCGAAGATGCAGAAGTATAAGGAAAAGAAGATGGGACAACTGTATGACCATATTCTGACTGGGGAGTGGGAATCATCTTGGGATGTGAAGATAATGGGCCAGAATATGCAAAAGGTGGCAAAAACATGGGACACATAAATATCCCATGTGTCCTTAACGACACACCCGGATCAGAATTTGGGAAAAAGGACATGTCAGTGGGAGGGGAAGTGTCTAGTCAGGTATGCGCAACTACTCGTCCACCTCTGGTAAGAACCCTCCTCGTACCACCAGCCTGAGTACTAGTACTAGTACTAGGCTCATTGTCAAATAATTGTCGACATATATGTGGATCCTACAAAAAAGTTTACAAAAAAATTAATCACATGAAATTATATATTCTTTAAATATATATATTTGAAATAATGTACTCACTGTAGGCACTAATGGTGGAACACCCATCTCCACCATTCGACGATTTTTCTCCATCATTTTTCCTTCATCTCTCTTCAATTGGATGCATTTCATGCTTTTGAAAACAAATATATAATTAATTAGAAAAATGAAACTAATGTGTAAACCAAAAAACTAAATATATGAGAGAATATGGGTATTCCTTGGTAATTTAGATATCAATTGTTTTAGAAGAGCTTGAATGGATTTAATAAATCATACAAGATGTAATGTTCACCAAGTTAGAAATATTGTTTGACTAGGTTTGAATACAGTTCAATTCCAAATTAGAAAATGCAATTCAAATAAAATGGAAACCAATAAACATTGAAAATTCACATAACGGTCAAGTCAAATAAAACATATTTGTGATCAATACTAAATCTATTTGAATACTACCAACCTAAACAACCCAACTCGAGGTAATTCCAAAGAATTGAGAATATGGATGAATGATTCTATAGATTTTCAAACACAACTTCAGGTTCACAATCAACTCTGAAAATTGAGCTATTGGAGTCATCGAAAGAAATAAATGGATTGGTTCCAATGGAAGTAGGGATAGTGTCAATTCAATCATCACCATCATCAAAAATATGTCTTGGAATTACTTCAATTATGACACCAAATTCAGTTCGAAGTTGGTCTTTGACATAAAATTTTTTATCCATTGATGCCAACACATATGGTTCTTCGATAGCAAGAGTGGGAGTCATATTAATTACTCTAAATCCACAATCATCAATAAATGTGCCCTGCCTCATCATCAAATCAAACCAATGACATTTCATCATTGTGACTCGTCCATGAGAGTTATAATCCAATATTATTATTTTCTCAATGACTCCATAATAAACCATGTTTTCAAATCACGGTCTACTATCTAATGCACTGGCATAACACTCTGTTGTGGTAGTAACCATAACACCATCATGATGTGTTCTTATGTTCTTTTCTCATTCAGTGACAATAAATTTCTACCCATTGATAACAATTGATTTATAGTCACGAACCATGGTATTTGGACCAAAATCTAAAGCACTTATTTCCTCAGAGATAGAGTCAGCTGGAAAACTCAATAACTACAATATAAATGACTATTAAACACAATTAAATATTGATATACTTATTTTAAACAGTAATATTTTTACCTTCAATTTTAACCAAGCAGAAAACTCTTTGTTATGCAATGTTTCTCTCCTTCTAAAAGATAAAGAATGATACTTCATATTTATCATTATTTTATGTTCCATATAGATAAAAAATATGAATAGTTTAACCTATATTTATGTATGATATACATATTCAATTTAGTTACCTGATATAGTAATCGAACAAATCATAGTTGAACAAAACTGTGCGATGTACCATCTCCCTCTCTTCGTGGCTTAATGTCTTCAATGTATATGTTCCAATAATTCCTCTTGTTTGAGGAAGTGATGGAAAACTGGGTCCAATTTGTCCATACTATTCTAATTCATTTCTCATTGGTCTATTCATTCTTTTAATAAGATCATAAAAATACATTGAGAATAAATCCATACATTCTTGAGCCATGTAACCGTTCACGATAGAACCTTCGGGATGATCCCTGTTTCGGACATATGACTTTAATGTGTACATATTTCATTCAATGGGATACATCAAAATAAAAGAAACAGGTCCCCCGAGAAGTATTTCAGTGTGAATATGGACAGTCAGATGCAGCATGCATGTGAAAAATGATAGAGGAAATATTTTCTCCAACTCACACAAAATTAATGGGGCATCTGTCAACATTTTTTGTAAAAAATACTTGGACAACTTCTTAGCACAAATATCTCTAAACAAATGGAACAACTGAATAACAGTCACCCTTAAATTATTGAACAGAAGATGAAGGATTGCTATTGGAACCAACTCATTCTGTAGAACAAGATAATCATGACTCTTTAATGATTTTAGCTTCAACTCTCTTCTGTTGACCCGTTTAGATATGTTGCTTGAATAGCCATCAAGAACTCTAATAGTCCCTAATACTTCCAAAAATTGTTTTTTTAGTAGATTTAATCACATAAGAAGCACATGAAAGTTTCCATTTCTTTTCACTGATATGAATAGGATGTAATTCTGGTTTGATGCCCCAATCCACTAAGTCACACTGAGATCATAAATAATCTTTTGTCTTCCCCTTGACATTTAGATGAACCGAAAGCAACATTTTTCATATATTCATTTCAATATGCATTACGTCTAAGAAATGACGTAAAAAATTGGTTGACTAATAAGGAAAATAAAAAAAGATACTCATCTTCCTCCAATTATAATAGGTTTCAGTGGAAACATTCTTTCTCTTTCCATATTTCATTTGACCCTTCCCGAATGAAAAACTAAAATCTTTTAATTCATTAGGCACATCCGTTCCAGACATACACTGAGGTAGATCATCGGTCTCTATGGTATTATCAAATCTTTGACTATTCATTCGATATGGATGATCATTTGGTGAGAATGGTCGATGTCCCATAAAACTGAAACTACAACGATGTTTCAGTCTTCTGGACCGTGTATTCTTCATACAAACTGGGCATGACAGTTTTCCATTCATGCTCCATCCAGAAATCATTTCATATGCCGGAAAATCATTGATCGTCCACATAAGCATAGCACACATATGAAATATGTCTTTCGAACATGCATCGTATGTGCGCACACCCACATCCTAGAGAAGATTCATCTCTTTTATTAAAGGTTTTATGTAAACATCAATATCAATGCTAGGATCAGAAGGACCATATATGAGTATACTCATGAAAGTAAAAGGTTTTTTCATACACAACCACGGGGGAAGATTATAAATGTGTATAAAAACTGGCCATGTGCTGTGTGAAGTAAGCATTTTCCCAAACTGATTAAAACTGTCACATGAAAGACCCAGCCTCACATTACGCAGGCTAGCTTCAAAATCAGGATTTTGAGCATTAAATCTCTACCATGAATATCCATCTACAGGATGGACCTACTCATCATTAGTCTTAATTCTCTTGGTATCATGCCATCTCATATTTATTTATATTTCATCAGACATAAAAAGATTCTGGAGTCTAGTGATCAATGGAAAGTTCCACATTACTTTCTGTGGAATGTGGGATGGTGTTCTATCATATTTTGACTTCCAACGGGATGTGCCACATTTTATACAATCATTTAGTTCAGTGGTTTCCTCCCATAATAAACTGTAATCTTTCAAGAAAGCATGAATTTTGTTTCTTGAAAATCCATGTTCCTCAACTAACTTCCATGAAATATAGTGGTTTGAGGGAATATCTGAATCATCTGGAAGTAAATACTTCAAGAGGCTAAGAATGTAATCGATTTCTGTATTAGAAATCCCATACATAGTTTTCCCATGAAACAATCAGATTAAAAATTCCAGTTGTTTCATTTTATCGCATTGTCGATATACTGGATTCATGGAAGCATCATTCAATTTTTTCACCCTATCAATATCATCATTTTCACTAGATTCATCAGTTGTCCTCATATCAAAGTCTTCTTGAGTCGAAATCCATTCTTTTTCAGGACGAAAAATAAACAGAAACTGATCATCTAACAAATTCTTCATTCCAGTCCATTCATTTCAATCATCACCAATTTGAGATTTCATTTTCTCCTCATTCTGATACCAGACAATGTAGATTTATTGAAAACCATTTTTGGTTATGTGGTAGCTGACTTCTTCACGGCTCAAGAAAGGTCTACCCACACAATTGGAACATGGGTAGTGTATGTGACCACTATCTGAAGCATTGTGAAATGAAAAATCTATAAAGCTCTACAAATTGTTTTGTAAATCCCTTGAGATCTGATCAGTTTCATACATCTAACTTCTATCCATTCTGTAAAAAGGAATTTATATAAGTCATTTTGTTATAAACAATTCAAAAGGATTAAACTTTAATAGAAAATAAATTTAAGTAAACGATAAAGGAAGAAGTTTCTAGTCAATGTAGTGAACTATTAAAATAATGTAAAGAACAAGTACTCATAAATTAAATTAAAATTTATTTATATTCATTTTCATTAGGTCTATTAGAGGAACATGACCCATGTCCCATCATGTGTTATAGGCATCACAAATCATTCACTCATGTTCAATAACACATTATTGGCACCTCTATGTCTATACCTTTCATTACCCAATTACATCCCCAAGTCAAGCGCACCCCATGGGTGAATAAATTTTAGGCTTCTACACTTATAAGTTATTCATGACTTGTAAACAGTTTTAATTTCATTAAGTATAGACAAAAAAATTTATTTTTAAATTTGAGATTAATAATAAAGTATGTCAAAGATAACAATATTAATAAATTAAACTTGTGAATTATCTAACATTTTTATGGATGTCTACACATGCCAACATGGGTAGTGAAAATAACCCCACCCTCATAATCCCATGGTCCCCAAGATATTTGAACCACATAGTCATGATTTTCGAGATGAACATATACCATGAAACCATAAGTGAAAAACGATTCAATATATATGTTTTTCTGATTTTCTCAATCATTTTGAGGAACCCCAAATCTGTGAAAATGGTCATTATGTTTTAAGAAGTTGATTGAATAACTCATGTATGATGTCAAAGGCGGAATGATTAATTGTTATATTAGGAAAACTAATATTCACTAATATTGTGAATTTGATATTGTGTGAATTAGTTTCATGAAAAAGGAAGAAGTACTAATTAGGGACCACATACTATTTTGCAAAGATCAAGAAGATTCATCATATGTTCTATTGTGAAAAGGATAAGTGAACAGTGTGTCATTTTATATATATATATATAGATTTTGATAGAAACATGATACATACTTATTATGTAATACACATAGTGTACAAAAATTAAGATGAACAAGATCTTCATGTTTGACATGATCTTAATGAAATGAGTGATATTCATGAAATACTATGAATAAATATTACAAACAATTTCTTATGATTTCATATACATGAAGTTGTAATATTTGAAGCATTGAGATTAAAAAAACTATGAATCTTTAAAATTATAACATAATAAAGAGACACCATTCCCTTATAAATGCATATGTGTAATGAAAACATTAATTGGACAATGTGTACATCGATGTAGTGATTGGAGTACACAATTCGTGGAGTAGTGAATCATAAAATTTTCCAAAAACCCTAAAAATTGGGAATAACGATATCCTTGAGAATATAAGGATATCCTTGATAAGAGGTGGAGGGATATCATTGAGAAAATTAGGCAGGATTCTAACCTGGCAGCTGATCAGATGGAAGAGGTGCACCTGTGCTGGGCGTTCTAAAGGTCTTCTGCAAGTTAGAATCGCTTCTGGGAGAGCTGTGCACTGCTTCTGGAATTGGGGAGGGGGCTTCCTGGCTAGGTGAACATGGGGAATCTTTTTCCCAACGGTTTTTAGAAACCGTTGGGAAAACTCATATTTTTCCCATCTTTCACAACAGTTTTATGAAACCGTTGGAAAAACTCTTTTTCCCCATCTTTCCCAATGGTTTCATCAAACCGTTGGGAAAAATCTTTTTTTACACATCTTTACCAATGATTTCTGCAAACCGTTGGTAAATATCACCTATAACAACAGTTCAATTGAACCGTTGGTATAAAAGTGTTGGGAAAAGTATGATTTCCAGTAGTGATTATATTCCAATGTAAAATACAAAAAATATATCTAAGGGAAGGATATTATGATTCATGAAAGTGAATAAGAATATTTGGTCTTCAGTTGTGAGAATTAACCATTTAAATCATGTCCAAGTCTACTCCTAGTATCATTCCATAATGAAGTTTTGGGTAATGAGGAAGATAATGATAGATATATAGAGGAGTAATGTGTATTAATAATAGATGATGTACCAATGGTATAAAATTTTATTGATATTTTTTAGAATAATTGTCTGGTCATCCATTAGTGCATGAAGTTGATTTATCTATTAAGATTATATCAAAAGTAAGTCTCATATCTAAAAATCCATATTTAATAAAGCTAATAGAGTTAGTAGAGTTAAGGAAATAAATGTATGATTTGAGTGATAATTGTTTTATATGACACATCATTTCACCATGCAGATCCCCTCTTTTTTCATATAAAATAATGATGAGTCTATAAGATTTTACATCAATTATAAGGTGATCAATTTTACCACTATAATGAAAATATATCATTTTCTATGAATTTATAACTTATTTGATGAATATAAATGGTCATAGGACTTTTAAAATATTTATCATCACTAGGGTTATAAAATATTAAGGGTCAAAATGATGATATACTAAATATGATATTTTGTAAAAGCTATGAAAAATATGAGTTTATGGTGATTATTTTTCGATTGACTAATGTACCTTTTGTATTTATATATTTGATTAATAAATTATTAAAGGAGTATCTTGATAACTTCATTATTTTATTCATTGACTATATCATGATATACTCTCAAATATATGAATGGAATGAGAGTCACATAAAAATAACTATAGATACCCTCTGAAAAAATAATTATATGTGAAGAAGATTATGTGTGGATTTTGATTCAATGAAGTTTATGTTATTGGCCATATTGTATCTAAGGATGGGATGTATGTTTACCCTTAAAAGGAAAAGGTAGTAAAATAATTTCATACACTAAAAAACATAATAGTGATCTGATGTGTCCTTGGTCTAGTAGGTTACTATTCGATGTGGGTTCAACCTTTCTATATTCTATAACAGATTAACCAATTAAACATGTGAGGGAGTTAAATTAATGTGACCAAGGTGATGTGAGGATTTTTTTGATGATAAGAACATGATATGTAATAATGTACTAATTTTTACTTTACCATCAGTTAAGGAAGGCTTTTTAATTTATATTTATCTATTAGAGAAATTAGTTGGTTTTATCATTATGTATAATGATAGGGTGATTACATATGCATCAAGACAATTGAAAATACAAGAACAGAACTATCCAACATAGGACCTAGAACTAGAAGATTTAATATTTTCTTTCAAAATATGGAGACACTATATTTATGGATAATGATGTGAGATATTTATGTGACACAAGAGTATGAAGTATATCTCATCTTCAAATTTTCTCAATATGATGTAATAAAGATTGGTCAGAACTACTAAAGGACTATGAATACTCAAAAAACAACCACTTGAGGATAGAAAACATGATCGATTATACATTAATTAAGATGAACCATGGAGTTATGATCATTATGAAGATTAATAAGGATCCCATATATAGATTTCTATTAAAGATATATATTGTGATTTATAGGAATGTTGATCCATTATTTAGTTTCCTAGAAATTTCTAAACAATATTTTATAAAAAGTATGGATATGTCCTTGTAAGATGATGAAAAAATACAAAGGTTTATTAAGATATTTATTGATGGGAAATTGCTATACTTAATATATAAAGATAAGGTTTTGATATTTTTAAAGATATTACGAGTTTTATCCATACCAAATAGGAAAAGGGAATTTCTAGATTAAGTATATAGCTTAAATTGATCTAGCCACATTGGTAGCACAACAATATATAGTGATTTAAGAGAATATTTTAAGCGGGATAGTATGATGTGGGAAATTACAGATTATTTTTCCATATGCTTAGTATTATAGCAGGTAATGTATGAATGAAAAAATATTAATAGATCAATGAAACATATTGTTATAAATTTCATTAAATGGGACTAAGTTACAATAGAATTTTTCACTAAACTCCAAAAGACTCCAAGAAAGAACGATTATATATTGGTCATCATTGATCATATTACTACGTCTTCTCATATATAATAATTAAGAGAAGATATAGCCCTTAAGAACATTTCCTATAATTATATCAATGAAATTTTATGGCTTTATGTGGATCCGATAATCATTTTATCTAAAAATGATGCTCAGTTTACATAGAAATTTTGGAAGAGTATTTAAAAGGATCTCATCATTAATATACATGTAAGGACCACTTATCATCCACTAATTTTTGGGTAGTCTAAAAAAACAATCTATTCTTTTGAAGACTTATTGAGATCATGTTCTCTTTAATTCCAAGGTATGGGGGAATATTACCTACCATTTGTGGAATTTAAATACAATGATTGTGTCCATTTAACAATATATATGGCACCATACAAAGAATTTTATGGGAATAGGTGTTGTAATTCAACCTATTGGGAATAGGTTTCAAAAAATAATGTCAGCTAGACCATATCCTATAGAGGAGATGACTATTAAACTATGAACTATTAAGGATATCAATAAGGCATCCTAATGAATAGAAAAAGCTATATTGATAATCGATTGAAATAAATATATTTTCAAGTTTTGGATCTTGTATTCTTCAATATTTCACCATGGAAGTGATTTATAATATTTTTTATAAATGAAATTTTAATCCTTAGGTAAATTGGGTCTTTAAAAATATTATATATTGTTGGGGATACAACATAAAATTTTTTGATGTTTCCCAACCATTAAAAAGTACAAAATGTCTTCCAAGAATCATTAGTGAGGAAATACATACTAGATAAAATGAATTATTTCACATATATAAAAAATTTGTAAAAGACTGATATTTCTTATAATGAATACCCAATCTAGATTCATGACATGCAATAGAAAGTATTATTAAATTAGATAACTAATTTTAAAAAATATATTTTGAGAAATCACATATTTAAAGCGGAAAAATTCGATCCTAAAGTGTCTATAAGGATGGATTATCCATATCAATTCAATAGATGATATATACCCCAATTTCAAGGGCAATAATTATTCATGTGGGGAGAATGTGACACCCAAGAATCTTACTATAGAAGATAAAAACCAAAAAATGAACTATTGCACAAATGTGCCCATTAAAGATACTTTGTTTAAAAGTTATATTATATATTTTTAAATTAAACAATAAAATTAAAATTTTGAATTCATTGTATTTAAATTAACTCACTAAGAATTTTTGAGCTTTTTTATAATAGGTTAGTCTTTTTTAGAAAATTATTGGTTTCACGAAACTTGTGATTTGACCTTACAATTATATAATAATGAAGTAGAAGTGAAAAAAAATCAAGTAATCAAATATTATTTTAATTCATAAAATTAGACATTTTAAAATATAACATTAACATACAAAACCTATAGAAAACATTTTTTGAACTAATTAAAATGATTTTTTAATATGAATACTATTTTTCAGTATTTTAATCGAATCAAGAATTTTAGTACAAGATTTTTTAAGGACATGAATGTAGCATAAAATTTATTTATTTTATATTAAAAAAACAAGTCATTAAAATGATAAAATAAAATAATTTTATATTACATATAAATTAAAATCATTAAAACATTATTTCTCTAAAAATAGTTATTATGTGATTAGGAGTAGTTAATATAAAATGAAATTTTCACACCATTAGAAATATTATTTTATAAATTTAATTTCAAACATGAAATTAAAATTATCCAGTTAGGTAAAGTGGGTAATCATAATATTTATCATTAAATTTAATTACTAATATTATAAAATAATTTCTACTATAAACGAAAAAGGGGTAAATTGAGTTTGGCATTGTGTAAAAGTAATAAAAATTTATTAAAAAATCCTAGAATTTAATGGTTAATAATTTTTAGAAAAAAAAAATTTACATACAATTTTTTCCATCTTTGACCCATTAAACCATTAATGGTTCCATGGAATTATTTAAAAATTTAATGGTTTTCACAAAACTAACCTTCCCATCACTTATAAAAAGGTAATATATTCCCCACTTCGAGATAAAACTTCCACTAAAATTTATTATTGAATACATTCCATTATTATCATTATAGAATCATATCATATGAACATAATCCCCAGGACACTATTATTTATCTTAATCCATTCAAATTCATGGAGGTCTCAAAGGAATATTCAAGTCCTGGATGTTAGTATTATCAACTACTTAGTGTTATTATTAATTATATTCTTTTAAATCATTCTGTACACACTAATGTAAATAATCATTCATATAATATTAAATTACACTAATAAGGGTTTTATCATTATTTTATAAATATACACAATCCATTTAGAAAATCAAAATCACTGTTTATGCATTTTGTATACTACATCCTCCATAATGTGACATGTTTCTTTTTCCCTCGCCACCTTAAATGCATTGATATAAGGATAATATTAAATAAAAAATATTATTTTTGTGATATCATTACTGTTCATGTGTGAATAATTAAAGAACATAAAAATAATATGGCAAAAAACAATAATCGATTGTTTTATCATTTATAATAAGCAAACTAAGAGGATAATATTATATATAAATTATATAATGGTTTAATATAAATTAAATTTTATTCTAATTTCATCCAATTATGATATGTCACATTAATTAAAAAATAATAATTTCATTATGATTTGGATAAAATTTTATTACAATAAAAACAAATCATTTTCTTTTATTAAAATAGTATACGTTCATGTTTGGGTAAATATAAACGCCTATGTGAACAAAACATTCAATTTATACCATAAATTATTAAAGAATATATTTACTATTATAATATAAAATAAATGTGAAAATGTACATTTTTTTCTTATCGATATATTAAATCAAAATCAAAATCTCCAATTTGAGAAACACCCTCTGTTAATAAAAAAACATCATAACATGCTTATTATCGACTTCATCATTAAGGATAATGTATAAAAAATTATGGAAATGGATTTGAAAAATAAATATTTATATAAATAAAACCTAAAAATATGTTTAGTGAATTATTAATAAAAACTTATTAGAAGTAGAATGAATAGTCACATCGCTATTATTCAACTCATATTAGAAAATTATAAACACCCATGTGTAAAATATGTAGAATGAATATAGAGAATGAATATTTTTAATGATTATAGACAGAAACAGTTACGATTAAGGTTATTAATAAATTAATTAACATAGATATGTTTATGAGATAGGTGGTGAAATTATTTTCTGGGAATTCAAGAGAATAGGTTGGGGACATTCCATCTAAAATTTCTCTCCTAGAGACAAGTTTTGTAATATGAAATAAATTTCAATTATGTGGTGTATAATCTCCATATTTTAGATGTTAGATCATAAAAATGATTAATTAATGTTATTTTAATATCATTAATAAGCCCTATTATTCTAGAGGGTTATGATAGAATTACTACACATCCCATAAGTAGGGTTTTCCATATCACTTTTCATTCTGTGGGACTAATTTTATAATCAGCACCTATAATCTTTTGTGCGATGTATATAATTCCAAAGAATAATTTTTTATTTTTTATCATGAAATTTAATGAATTTATAATTCTACATTTTTATCCTCCTATCATATTATTTTTAATAAAGAGTTAATGTAGAACCCAAATCAATATTTTGTGTTGGATTTGTTGTTAATAATAGTGTCATACAATATGAAAAGTGTTTTTTAATAATAATGAACATTTATAGTATCGATAATATATTAAATACATGCATATACTTCCATGTACTATAGAATCAATTGAAGAGATAAAATCCAAGAAGATATAAATTTTATATCCCTAAGTTATGAGGGATATAGATTGTGATGTTCATTACTCTATCCATAATGAGTGATAATTTCAATATTAGGTTAAGATATGCAGAACCCCAATGTGATACCTAGATATTGAAGGATAAATTCAACAGAATTATTATAGTGAATAATTATTATCACCTAGATGATTTTTTCATATATATTTTTTTACAAAATACACAGACTAAACCCTCTTTTTAAGGAGTTTTCCTCGTCTATCATTGTTGAAGAAATACATGAGTATCCAAAGAGATAATAATAGATCTCAAATATTCAATATTTACTAGTTTTTTCCAAATCATTTTGCACAAAATTCTAGATGGAGGTCAGAATTTTTTGAATTCAATATTCCAAATTATAGAGATTTTTTTAAAAAAAATCAATAATTTTCGTAAAATTAAGATGGATAAAAAGTGTTTCATGGAAGGTAATAATTTTTTGGAAATAATGTTTCACAAATAAGGTAGATGAAATATTGTAAACATATAAAGTATCATGAATGGTTGAGTTCGGTGAAGAGTTTTTCATTAGTGAATTGAAGTCAATATATTTTTCTGGCTCCATAGTTTTTGATGGATGAAGGTGTTAGAAAAACTATTATATGTTGGTGAATTAATGGAACACTGAAATATTGATGTTTGGAGAGGGAAATACTTTTGAATTAAGAATGATGGAGAGAGTTTTAGGAATTGATGTTATGTGAAGGTTATGGTTCAATGTTACATGAAGTGTTTTTATTTTTGTATATATACCAGATCCCTAAATTAGAACACATATATTTTTTAAGGAAGAGGGAGACTCAGAATTTGGAAACTCTTGAGTGAAAACCCTCTAATTTCCTTAATGTTATAATGTTATAAGAAATATTTACTTTAACCTATGATGTATCTGATCCAAAATCTAGAAACGAATGAGTTCCATAAAAAATTGTTTATGTGGACAATTATTTAGAAAGAAGGATAATATTTAATGAAATAACTTTCTCGAGAAAGGTTCATAAATTAGAACATACAGTGTAATAGTTTCATAAAATTGTGAGTTTCATGAAAGGAGTTTCATGAAATTAAGAGTTTCTCAAAAAGCAGATTTTTTATGAATAAAACTTATTAATAATCTATTTTACGTGTGAATTCATAGAGCTAAAATCAGGGCTAATATATATGTAGATTATCATGTTATTCAAGTACAAAACCTTTTTTTTCCAATATTTTTAAGAATAACATCATGATTATAAAATGGTTAACTACCTTCATCAATGAAGTGTATAGAGGCATGGAAGGGGAAATGTTCTTTGAGTGATGAGTCTCTAAACCCTAAAACATGTAATGGTAGTGTTTCTATCTCAGAGTCTCCACAATTGAAACATTATTTCCAAAAAACTAGTGATGCTTAATAGATTTTTATATGAATAAAATAATGTCAGTGTATGCCCTTGGTCCATCCTGTTATGGTGAAAATATAACATATACATTTCTCCAATGGATTTTTTTCTTTCACACATATATTTTTTTGTTAAGGATTTTGTCAGTCGTGAGAGTTTGAACGTTTTATTTATATCAAGAGAAACTGTTCCTAAAATAAAGAGAACCATAATGTAGATAAAATTTTAAATTTACCCATCCCCGAAATTCTCACCCACCCCCTCCCCATTTTGGGTGTAGCTAGTTCAAGTTTTAACCTTTTATATATAAGAGAAATCTTATTATTTTTTGAATAATGAAATTGTGTGTAATTTCATTGAAAATAAATCCCTATCTGGATACTATAATTTGGATGTATCAATGATACAAATAATCCTTGGGGTAATTATATAGAAAGTGTAGATTGATAATTGACTCAATCAACACTCAAATGATTTGGATATTGAGATTCGTTGAGTAAAACATACCACCCATAAACTAATGGGAAATTAGAAATAATTATCCAAAATTTTGAATACATGTTGAGATCATGCTCACTTTATTTTCAAAGTATTTGGTATCAATATTTACCTTCAGTATTAAATTTTATTGATATTTTGCAAAATAATTTTCTTGTCAGCCACCAGAGCATGAACATTATTTATTTATTAAGCTGAAACCAAATTTAATACTCATATCTAAAACTCTATATTGAATAAATACAATGGAGTTCACAGATGAAGAAAATAAATGTCTGATTTGAGTGATATGGGGTTTATATGCCACATCACATCACCATGTGGATCCCCTCTTTTTTTCCATGAAACATATGGATGAGTCTATGAGATTTTGCATCAATTTTAAGTGATCAATTTCATCACTATAATGAATAAATATAAATTTCCATAAAATTATGACTTATTTGATAAACTTAGAGGGTCGCAATAATTTTAAAATATTGAGCATCACTATGGTTATAATATATTAAGGTTGAAAAGGATGATATAAAAAATATGATATTTTGAAAAAAGGTATGAACATTATATGTTTATGGTGATTCATTTTAGATTGACTAATACACCTTATGTATTTATATATTTGATGAATAAATATTTGAAGGAGTATCATGATAACTTCATGGTTGTATAAATTGATTATATAATGATATACTCTCAAATATATAAAGGGAATGAGAGTCATCTAAAAATAATTTGGGAGACACTCCGAAAAGATAATTATATGTGAAGAAGACTATGTTTGGATTTTAGGTCAATGGTATTTCTTTAATTATCCATATTATCTCTAAGGATGGGATATATGTTGAACCCTAAACGTGAAAGGTAGTAAAATAATGACATACACTTACAATCACAACAATTTTATGAAGTTTCATAGATCTGGGAGGTTACTATTTAATGTGTTTTCAACATTTTCCTCATTTTCCAACAGATTAACCAATTTAACATGTCATGGAGTTAAATTAATGTGACCAAGGTAATATAAAGATTGTTTTGATGAGAAGAAGAGGATATGGATTAATGTACTAATTTTTTCTTTACCATTAGTTATGAAACTATTTTTAATTTATAGTTATGCATCAAAGAAAGGAATTGGTTTTAAACTTATGAAGAATGATACGGTGATTACCTATGCATCACTAGTATTGGAAATACATGAACATAACATTCCAAACTAGGACCTAAAGATAGAAGTTATGATATTTTCTTTGATAATACAGAGACACTATCTATATAGATAATGATGCGAGATATTTCTGAGACATAAGAGAATGATATATATCTCCTCGTCGATGGATCTGAATATGAGGAAAAAAATTGGTTAGAATTACTCATGGACTATGAATACTCGATAAACAACCACCTTAGGATAGAAAACATGATGGATTATACATTCAGTAGGAGGGACCATGGATTTATGATCATGATGAGGATTAAGAAGGATCCTATATATAGAGTTCTATTAAAGTTACATATTGTGATTTATAGGCAAGGTGAGTCGTTATTAAATTTTCTTGAAATTTAGAAACCATCCTTAATAAAAAGGATAGAGATTTCATATTAAGATGATGAGAAAATTAAAAGGTTGATTAAGATATTTATTAATGGGAAATAGATAGGCTTAATATATAGAGATATAGTTTGGATATTTTCAAAGAGATTGTGATTTTCATCCATACAAAACTGGAAAATGGAATTTCAAGATTAAGAACATAGCATAAATTTTTCTAGACACCTTTGTAGCACAATGATATATAGTGATTTAAGAGAACATTTAGAGTGGGATAGTATGAAGTTTTAAATTATTGATTATTTTTTCATATTCTTAGTATTGTATAAGGTAACGTATGAATGACAAAATCTTGATGGTGCAATTAAATATATTGCTATAAATTTTCGTAAATAAGACCAAGTTACAAAAGAAGTTTTCACTATACTATAAAAGACACCAAGAAAGAAAAATTTAATATGTTTCATCATTTATCATATTACTAATTTGTCATATTTATTATAAAAAGAAAAGATATATCCCTTGAGAACCATGCCCAAAATTATATCAATGAAATTTTATAGCTTCATGGGGAACCAGTATTCATTTTTTCTAATCATGATGATCTATTTACTTAGAAATTTTGGAAGAGTCTTTAAATGGATATCATCACTGAGAAACATGTAAGAACCACTTATCATTCATAGATTAATTTGAATTATAAAACAACCATCTTGGCATTATAGGACTTATTGAGATCGTGTTCACAATAATTCCATAGTATGTGGGATTAATACATAAAATAGGTGGATTTTGAATACAATGATTGTGTCCATTAAACCATATAGATGAAACCATACAAATAATTGTATGATAAAAGATGTTATTACCCAACCTATTGGGAATATGTTGAAAAATAAGGCCAGTTAGACCATATCCTATAGAGGAGATGACTGTTAAAGTGTGAACTATTAAGGATCTCAATAAGGAATCCTGAAAAAGACAAAATCTATACTGATAATAAATGGTAAAAATATACTTTTAGGTTTGGGATCATGTATTCTTGAAGATTTAACCATGGAAGTGATTTATAATATTTTTATAAATGAAATGTTAATTCATAGGTACATTGAGCCTTTTAAAATATTCGAAATTATTGTGGATACAACTTATTGATTTTTATGTTTCCCAACCATTCTAAAGTAGAAAATGTCTCTTAAGTATCATTAATGAGGAAATACATACCATATCCAATGTTTGATTTCAAAAATATTGGAATATAGATAAACCCTAACATGTATTTTAATGAAGATCCAATCTAGATTCTTTACATGGTAGAGAAATTATTACTAAATCAGATAAGTAATTTGGAAAAAGTTATTAAGAGAAATAATATATTATAAGAGGTAAACTTAGAGACTAAAGGGTCAATAAGGCCAGAGTACCCACATCTATTCAATAGTTGATATATAGCCAAATTTCAAGGGAATATATTATTCATGTGGGGAGAATGTAACTCTTGAGACTTTACTATAGAAGATATATACCAAAAAAATGACATATTGTAAAAATGCACCCATTAAAGAGAAATTATTTAAAAGTAATATTATATAATTTTATATTGGATAATAAAATAAAATTTTTTAATTCATCTTATTGAAATTAACTCACTATAAATTATAGATCTTTTTTAAAATAGGTTAGTTTTTAGTAGAAAACATACAGGTTTCATGAAACTTGTAATTTGACATTACCGTTATTTAATAATGACTTATAAGTGTAAAATAAACATTTAATTAAAAAATATTATTTAATTCATAACATTATACATTTTATAATATAACTATAATGTAAAAAACCTATAGAAAAGATTTTTCGAACTAATTAAAAATATGCTTTAATATGAAAACTATTTTTTACTATTTTAATTAAATCAAGTATTTTAGTGGGAAAATATGTTTTTTTAATGACATGAAGGCATCATTAAATTTATTTATTTTATAATAAAAAAATTAAGTCATTAAAATGATAAATGAAAATAAATATACATTATATATAAATTAAAATCATTAAAATAGTATTTCTCTAAAAACTGTTAATACGTGATTAAGTGTATTTATTTTAAAATGATCTGTTAACACCTTTATAAATTTTATTTTATAAAATTATTTTAAAAGGTGAAATTCAATTTATCCAATTAGATAATTTGTGAAATCATAATATTTATCATTAAATGTAATTTCTATGATTATAAATTAATTACAACTGTAAATGAAAAAGGGTAAATTGAGTTTGGCATAGTGTAAAACTAATAAAATATTAAAAAGGGCATAGAATTTAATGATTAATATTTTTGTAAAAATAAATATTTTATGTATAATTTTTTCCATATTTGATCCTTTTAAACTTGAATAGTTCTCTGGAATTATTGAAAAATATAATGGTGTTCCAAAATTAAACTTCTCTTCACTTATAAAATGGTAATATATTAACAAATTCGAGATAAACCTTACATTATAATTTATTCCTAAATAAATCCCATTATTATACTAATATAATCATACCATATGAACATAATCCATAGGAAACTATTATTAAGCCTAATCCCTTCAAATTTATAGAGGCCTCCAAGGAATATTCAAGTCTGGGATGTTAGTATTATCAACTACTTAAGTTTTCTCCTTAATTATAATCCTTAAAATTATTTTATACACAATAATATAAATATTCCTTCATATAATATCAAATTACTATAATAAGGGTTTTATCATTATTTTATAACTATTCTCGATCTATTTAGAAAATCAAAATCATTGTTTGTGTGTTGTACGGACTACCTCGTCCACAATGTGACATGTTTTTTTGTCCCTCGCCACCTTACATGGATGGATATAAGGATGGTATTAAATAAAAAATTATTCTTTTTATGATATCATTACTTTTCATTTGTGAATAATTAATTAACATATAAATAATATTGGAAAAAAAACAGTAATTGATAGTTTTATTATTTAAAATAAGCACACTAGGAGGATAATATTATATTCAAATTATATAATGGTTTCTATACATTAAATTATATTCTAATTACTTAAAATAATGATATATAACATTAATTAATAATAAATAATTTCATTATGATCTGAATATAATTATATTAAAAAATGTAGCTTATTTTCATTCCTTATAATAATGTATGGTCATTGTTGGTTCAATTTAAATGCCTATGTGAAAAATACATTCAATTTATACCATAAATGATTAAGGGAACATAATTAATATTATAAGATAAAGTAAATGTCTAAATATATGTTTTTATACTATAGATATATTATATTAAAATTAAATTATCCAATTAAGGAAAGACACTATGTTCATCAAAAATCAAAATAACATGCATATTATAGACTTCATTATTAAGAATAATGTATAAAAAATTTAGGAAATGGATTTGGAAAAAAAATATTTATATAAATAAAACCTGAAATTAAGTTTATTTAATTATTAATAATACACATTAAAATTATAATGAATATTGACATCACTATTATTTAACTCATACAAATGAAAAAAAAATTATAGACACTAATGTGGAAAATCGGTAGAATTCACATAAATAATGAATATTTTAGAAGATTATAAATGATAATAGATACGAGTAAGGATATAAATAAATTAATATAAATATGTTTATGATATAAAATGTGAAATTATTTTAAGGGAATTCAAGATAATCGGTACAGGTTTTCCATCACAAATTTCTCTCCTAGAGAAATGTTTTGTAATATGCACAAAATTTCAATTATGTGGTGTATATACTCACTATTTATTATGTTTTATCATAAATATATTTCATTCATGTTATTTTAAGACCATTCTTAAGAAATATTTTTCTATGAGGTTATTATAGAATTACTACTCATCCCATAAGTTGGGTTTGTTTATCTCAATTTTTATTCTTTGGGACTGATTTCGTAATCACCACCAATCATATTTTGTGTAGTGCATATATTTCCAAGGAATAATTTTTAATTTTTAATCATTTAATTTAATGAATTTATATTTCTACATTGTTATCCTCCTCTTATATTACTTTGAATAATGTGTTAATGTTGAACCCAAAACTATGTTTTGTGTTGGATTTGTTGTTAATCATAGTGTCATACAATATGAAGAGGGTGTCGGAATAGTAATGAACATTTCTAGTATAAAGATGATATTGAATACATGCATATACTTCAAAATACATGAGAATGAATTAAAGAGATAAAATCCTAGAGGATATCAATTAAATATCAATATGTTATAATGGATGTAGATAGTGATGTTCATTATTCAATACACAATGAGTGATCATTTATAGATTAGGTTAAGGTATGAAGAACCCCAAAGTGATATCTAGATATTGAAGGATATGTTCAACAGAATTATTCTAGTTAAATTTTATTCTGACCTGGAAGGTTTTTCATATATTATTTTTTTACAAAATACATTGTCTAAACACTCTTATCATGGATTTTCTCTCATCTATCATTGTTTAATAAATATGTGAGTATCCAAATAGATAAGAATAGATATCAAATTTTCACGATTTTCCAGGTTTTTTCAAATTATTTAGCACAAAATGCTAGAGGGAGATCAAAGTTTGGTGAATGTCATAGTCTAAATGATAGAGAATTATATTGTATAAAATTAATACGCTTTTAGAAATTAATATGACTATAAAGTGTTTCATGGAAGGTAAAAAAAAATTAAAAGAAGGTAGATAAAATATTTTAAAAGTACAAAGTCTCATGAATCATTGAGTTCAGTGAATAGTTTTTCCTGGGTGAATTTAAGGAAATATATTTTCCTAGATCTGTAGAGTTTCATTAAGGATGGAGTTCCAAAAAATGGTAAATATTTGTGAGTTAATAGAACATTTAAACATGGTTGTTTGGAGAGTAAAAGATAAATGAATGAACCATGATGGATAGAGTTTAAAGAATGTAAGTTATGTGAAGGTGATGTTTCCATGTTACATAGAGGATTAATATTTTCCTATATATAATTGATCCCTAAAAATAAACACATATATTTTTGGAGGAGAAATAGTGAGACTTAGACAGGGGGGCCTCCTGAGTGAAAACCTCTAATTTCACCAAAGTATAATGTTATAAAAAAAATTATGTTACCCACTAAGATATCTGATCCAACTTCCAGAAATGAATGAGTTACATGAACAAAGTTTTTACAGGGACCCTTATTTAGAGAAAAGGATAATCTTGTAGGAAATAATTTTCTAGAGGAAGGTTCATAAATTAAAACATACAGTCTAACAGTTTCATGAAAGTATGAGTTTCAAAGAACAGGTTTCATGGAATTAATAGTTTCTCAAAAAGTAGATATTTTAAGAATAAAACATATTGATCATCCATTTTAAGAGTTAATTCATAGATCATAAAATCAGGACTAATATATATTAAGATTCTTATTCTATTCAAGTAAAAAACCTTTTGTTTCCAATATTTTTAAGAAGACCTACAATAGTATAAAATCTTTATGTACCTTCATTGATGAAGTTCATAAAGGTGTGGAATATCAAATTTTCTTTGTGTGATGTGTCTCCAAACCCTTAAACATGCAAAGGCAGTGTGCCTATCTCATAGTCACCATAACGGAAACATTATTTCCACCAAACTAGTGAATCTCATTAGATTCTTGTATCGCTAAAACAATTTTTTTTATTTCGTTGGACTAGCCCATTATGTTAAACCAAGAAAATATCCATTTTTCTTATAGATTTTTTAGTTTCACACATAAATTTTTTCGGTATAGATTTTTTCGAGTGTGAGATGGATTCAGCACATCAACGAGACATGATTCTAAAATAAAGATAACTATAATATGAAGAAAATTTTATATTTACCTATCCCTTAAATTCTCACCCTCCCCCTCATCGCTATGGGTGTATCAAGTTCCAGTTGTAACCTTTTACATGGAAGATAAATCATATTATTTTTTGTATAATACATTTGTGCGTAGTTTCATATAAAATAAATCCCTGTCTGGATATTGGAATGTGGATGAGGGTATAATACTAATACACCTATGGGTAATTATCTTGAAAGGTTTGACTGATAATTGACTCAATCATCACTATAATGGGATGATGACTGGGCCTAAGACTTCACACCAGGAGAGACACACACAAGGGATATTATTTGTAAAATTTAAACCCTCTTAATTAATCGATGTGATGAATTTTTCCTTCAATTTCCTTGGTATCCTAACAATATAATCTATTAAATCCAATTAATATTTTCCATGGATAACTTAGAAAATTTTAAGTACCCCACCACTATATTTATTTCATTAGGGTACTTCATATTACATTTATGATACCCTAAAACATCAAAGTTAATTATTTTTTTAACTTCTATACACGAAAATTATTATATTAAATGGGGAATTATATGATATTCATTTTTCCCATTATATTAATTGCCAAATTTTGTTCTATAAGAGGTTTCATAAGAAATTTTATGAATGTTATTGATGACTCTTAAGTTGATTTCATTGGACATAATCAAGTGAATGGTGGGTCCTAGAATTTTTTAGCCCCTCTATACATCACCATGTCTCATGAGAAAAAATATGTTGGGTTTTATTATATGCCTCTACCTTTAATATGGACTTATCTTAGCATAAAACCTTGATAGTGTGACATCTTCACTAGAGTATCGATGACAAGAAAAGTGTATTAGAATGAGGGGTTGATAATAGGTTTTGGATGCCTATCATTATGAATTAAATGTGTATAAAAAAAATATTTTTTTATCCCAATATTCAAATATATTCATCAATACTTCATGCCCACATTTTTAGTTGATTATGGCTTCATATAGTTCAATTATTTTTTTATATGACTTATTCTATGTTTATGATATATATGATTACAATATATCTCATTATTTAATGATAATATAATCTCAAACTTATTTTCATTTATTTACTTAGGTAATCTATAAGAGGAATATGCATAAATTTCAACGATATTGTAGAATGAATAATATTTTTCTCTCAATATGTTCATCTTATATCATACTTTTTTGAGTATAATATACTTGTTTATATGGACTTCTATGAATACTAAAGTATTAAATCCTTTATAATCTCTTTATATTCCTATTATATATGTAATATTAATTCCATCTCTTGGTTACTCAAGTATGATATGTTATAATATTTATCTGTCAATTTTGATATGTACTTTATTTAGGTTTCTTTAAACACCTAATTGAATAATGTAATATATTAATCATAGATTAATATAAATTTTTTTACTAATAATAAATGAAATAAATAATAAATTAATGAGTTCCATTTTGTATAATTTTAATACAAAAATATGACACATTTGTTATAAAATCAACCTTAATTCACTAAGAATCATCGAAACATGCTCATTATAGAATTTATCAATAAGTATCATAAAAAATATAATAAAATGAAATTTGAATATTATAAATAATTTTAAAACATAAATTCTAATAGATTTTTTAATCTAGGATGGTGTAAATTTCGGATAATAATGAAGAATAACATTTCTATTACAAAACTAGTTAAGAACGATTGAGATTACTCACACCAAATACTGAAAATTGATAATAGCTAAATAATATACCCAAAGATAACAATTATAAATTGATATTACGACCTTGTTTAGATATGAATAATGTAATAAAATAAGTGATTAAGATAATTACTTTTTTCAAACAAGATATTCAAGTGCAGTAGTGGATTCAAGAATTAAGGTATGTGGTTCTTTGCCAAAAATTTAATTTTATGATGCATGTTGATTTTTTTCTATGAAAATATTTTTAATATGGTGTCATTTATTCCAATTAAATTTCTCTTACCATATTGTTTTAATTCATGTTTTTTAAAATCAATATTTTTTTCTTTCATTAATTAGATTCTTACTCAATAGTATCATGTTTATATGGGTTTTGGTTAAATCAACTCCATCCATTGAGTTATAATGCTTCCTTGGAAATTATTTCTCTAAATATTGGATTATTCCACATTAATAGTTTATTATATAGTACATTATCTTACTATTTTATTGGGAATGGAAATTTTATTAATTTCTTTTACCCTTATATAATTTCACTTTGAAAAGGAATCTCGTTATTGATAACAATTTGATTTCTATTTAATAACGATTTACCCTCCATGTACATATTTTTACTTCCCTAAATTTTTTTACAATATAATTGGAAACATAAATTTGTTTATCTGATATATCCTCTATATTTTTCATCTACAATTTTTTAAGAGGACTTTTCATTAATCCTTTTACAATTTTTATTTTAAACAATGATATTCAAAATATTTAAAAAATATTTATATCATTAAAGGTAAAAATATTATCTTCCACCAAAAATGTATTTTTATATCATTTATGTGTTTTAAAGGGACTATTATTTAATATTATTATTCCAAAAAAAGAAATTTTCTTCCAAATATGTCACATCACCTTTTTGAAATTTTATTTTCAGGGGACCAATAACATTATAATTTCCCAATAATGTTAAAAAATGTTTTCTAAAATATTTTTTTATTTTTCATGCAACACACCATTATAAATCATTTTTAATTTTATTTGAACCTTTTTACCAAAATTATCATGATTTAAAAAAATTCTCCAAGTTGTAAAAAACAATTATTTATTAATACATTCCAAATATTAACGATGTTTCTTATTTCCAAAAGTTATATTTTAAAATTACTAAAAAAAACTTGTTATAAAATTCAATACTGTCTGATATATCTAATCCAAGATCAAGGATATATATAAAATGATACCATCTGCCTTTTTTCTCTAGATGAATTATGTAATTTTATTTTCTATCAAAGATATTTCCTATCACTACCAATTTCATTCCTAACAATCCATCGTTAATTGGAATAAATTTTATTTCAATGACATTACTTTGTCAAAAAATATACATTTCTTTCCTTTTATTGATGTTTATTCACCTATATTCCAGACATTGATTAATTGTGGAAATTATTGACTTAATCATATACACTTTTATCTATATGGTGTAAACACTATGTGATTTATAATCTTGATTAATAGGTTTTACCTATAGTGTTATTTAATATCATTGGATACCCATTTATTTGTAATGGGTTTATAATATTTTTTTTAATAATGGAATGATGAATTATTTCATTATGTAAATCCATTTGAAATATATATGAAACCAATTTTATTTCCTTGGGTTATTTATGTTGTGACTAATGAATGAAATGTTTTTCCATGGGTTCATTATGATATAAGGAATGATTGATTTCTTATAGAACAAAAAAATATGAATGAATGATGGGTGTGTTCATATATATCCCACCAAATAATTCATTAAAATATTATATATCATGATAAATGTCATCTCAATAGAGATTTAGTTTCTCATAAGAGTGGTAACTTCTTATAAGGACCCAATATTTTCATCCACAATCATCAAAACAATTTATACGAAAATTTAATACATAAAATTAACTGAATACTCAGGAAAATTATAGTTTAATGTCTATGGATACTAGAAACAAAATATTATTATTTTTGATGGCTGTTTATAATCTACCATAAACATATTCACACCTACTACTGCTTTAAGGTGTACCTTAACTAAATTATTCTTCATAAAATGGGGAATGAAAAATAAAAAATGATTTTCATAGATTCTTAATAATTATAAAAATAAGTGATATCAAACTATGATAATATAAATTCATAAGATACAAAAAAGTGTATTTTAATCATAAACATAAAATACGATGTTCATACCCAACCAGCCATAGATCATAATCATTAGTTAGAGAATAAAACATTATCCTTTCAGAAAACATGGATTATAAGAGCGATAAATCATTATAAATTAGTCATGAACCATATTCTCAAATCATAATAGTGTGAAAAAAACATAAATATTCAAAACTATTTCATGTGTAATGGTTAAATATCTAGAACTTAAACTTAGTTTATCGGGACTCATTTCTTATTTCCCATTGTGGATGAGGACGCACATGTTTCCCATAGTGGATCACCACATAGCTATTTCCCATAGTGAATCAACCCCTTCTACTACATTCCCATTATTATATAATGAAATATAAGGATCTTATAGATTCATTGTATGTAAATATATATCCAACTCTTATCATATTGAAAATCATACTTATGTGTGCCACAATATTTTTAAACATTCATCATATCATCAAATCATAACTATTATAAAGGAAATGGGTTTCATAAACATATAATGAATTCTCCATAACCTAACCTGTGAAAAATTAATTATTTTCTTTAAAATTTCATCAATATAAACATTAATAACCCATATACAGAATAAGGATTAAACCTTTCAATGAAATTCTCTATAAAGATAAAGTAACATCAAAGGATGTCATCTTAGATGGAAAATAATTTTGAAAGATCACATTGAAAATTTCTTGAAAAAATGAAATCATCAAAAATTTTAGAAATAATTTTATTAGAAAATATACATTGATCATATAAAAGAATTTTTAAAGATCATTTAATACATTTCTTGTGTAAAATATACTTTCCCCTATGAATTTTTTTAAAGAAAACATTAAAAAAATTTAAAATACTTTTCATTGATTATAACTAATTAATGTTATCAATGAATCTTAATAAAATGGGTGTTCATGATGTTGGTAAATTTTTTTCATGCTATACATGCTAAAATGATGATTTCATTCACATTTTCAATAAAACTACAAGAATAAATTTTTTGGAAAAAAACATGAATATTTATAAGAAAACTTTTTGTAATAAAATTAAAAAATAGTTAAAATTTATTTAATAAATCCTTTTTGAATTTTTTTTTGAAAACATGGACATGGAAGAGGAAAAGGGTTTTCAACAGAAGAAAAAAATGAACTCAATTTTATTTAAAAACATTATTTCAGAATCATGAGTAAATAAAGGCAGTAAAATTAATGGAAAACATGAATTATTGATAAATAACCGTATGGGATAAAAAATATTGATTTTATTGATATATAGATCATAATATTCCATCATTGTAAGCATAATACTATACCATCCTAATAAATGATGAAATTGAATCATAGAACCCTTTCCACATTGGTAACATTGAATCTTAAGACCCATGAAAACGAGGTACACATATTGATAAAAAAATATAAAAAATTATGTAGAAGAATCATAAAATACATTCATCGGTGTTGTATACACCAAATAAATGAATCATGTGGTGAATATATCAAGTGTATCCTAGAAAATAAAAGTGAGATAAAAATCTTTTACATTACATCATGACTTGAATATTACATGTTCATAATTAATGTATAATAAATATAGGTTTATTATGAATTTATTTTATATTCTTAATTATATATATCATAGAATATATGATTTACTTGTGACCTTTTATTAACCAATTGTCCAAAATTCCTTTTAAAATCATTTTTCAGGTAATAATTGATTTTATCATGTAAGCTTTGATTTTTTATTTTTTTTAACATTGATTTGATGATGGTTACATAATATCAATAATGTTATCCATGATATAAATATAATATATGTTCATAATATATGTATTTTTTATTAGTCCACATATTTATAGATAGAAAATTAAATACACTGTTTATGGAGATGGTAGGCCGTATGTATGCATGAACATTGTTTCCAACTTCTCAAAGAATGAAATGAAATGAAGGTAAATAATATATTATTTTTTCAAAATTATTTTTTATGTTTAATATATCAAATATTTTTCATTAAATTTACCATAATTACCTTCCATTCAAAGAATTAAGGAAAAATGAATCACATTGCTTTGTGAGGCAGCAGTCCTCGATAAACACAAACAATATTATCATATCCCCCACAAGATGGAAATGAAGTTATTATATATGAAATAATAATTATATAGTTATAATAATTTAATAAATAAAATATATATGTGTGTGTTTATATATATTAAATCCCCCAATATATCTATCTATGTGAAATAGTGATGGAAAATGAATAACATTTATCCATGAGGTTATAGTCTATTGTACACAAAAATGATGATTCTATATCCCATTTGATGAAATATTAGACAAATTTTGGTTATAAAATCAACATAATAATTTATCCATGTAAGGGATATAATTTTGTTATTATATCATACCAATTTAACAAGATTTTAAATATTTAGGTAAATAATTAAAACAAAACGCATAGTTTAAAACATTATCTCTCTTCCAGACAACCACTTTAGGTTCAAGATGAATTTTTCATAGACTAGAATTATTATCTCACAAGGGAATCTAGTATGTAGTTAGTGAATTATGTAATATTGATTTTTTGTTATTGGAAAAACCAAATTGTTTTTTATGTGTAAAGAGGAGAGGAGATATGGTGGCGTTTTATATGTGAGGTGAGTGGAACACTAGTAATTTTTTAAAATGAAAATGATTAAACCACATTTTCCCATTCCACACATGTTAAAATTAGACCATTCTTCATAAATAGTCATTTTATTTTACATTATATCAATAAAATCTATTAATAAAAGTTTCTATGTCATTTTTCATATTATCTATTTATTTTAACCCTACATTAAACTCATTATAACTTTAACCGTGATAATTAATTTTTAATGTTTGTACTATTTACAGTGGAAAAAATTTATGATTAAATTGTTAAAAAATATAAATTATTCTAATTATAAGTATTTTATTATTTTTTTCAAATTCAATTCACATGAGTGGTAGAATTTAATTTAAATTTAAAACCTTGAGGCGTTGAAAAAGCAGTTTTCCAAAGAAAAAATTCTCATCATTATATAAAGTTTTAATATCCCATTTCAAAAAAGAATATTTTTAAATGAACTAAATTGTTTTAATAATTATAAAATTGAACAAATTTTACTTTTAATACCATATTAAAATAATTTAAATGCATTAAATTGTTTTAAATGAAATGGAAATTTTTAATAAAACTAGTATTTTTCACTATTCATTGAAAAATTTATCTTTTTAGAATATTCTCAAAAATTCACCCTAATATAATTTTGAAATTTGGATTAAAAAGAATTTATTATTTTTTCAAATAACTTCCCTAAAATTTTCTGAAATAAATATTACGATAAATATGAATTTTTTTACAAAACCATTTAAAAACATAATTTTTAAATAAAATATTTGAATAATTCTTATCTCGTACAAAAAAACACATTAGATAAAATTTAGAAATTTTATTGAATATATAATATATAAACTAAATTAATATAATTTTTTAAAATATATTAATTAAATTTATTGAGATAAAATGTTTTGTTTTCATTAATATAGTTTCTAGAAAAATATTTTTTTTAATTTTCAAATGGTTCTAACTTACATTTCTAAATAATTGGTCACTAAAGAATTTCTTTCATATACATGTTAAAATAATATATTTCATTATTTATTTAATCCTATTCATACACACTATTCCAAGGGCTAAGAGATAACAATAATATAAAATAATAATATTTTACTAGTGTGTATTGTTTAATTAAGACTTTGTGTTGTGGGTGATATAAGATATCAATGAATTAGAATTTTTTCAAAAAAAAATATTTCCTAAAATATTAGTTTTTTACATTACACCCCCTTAAAATAATTCTTTATCATTAAATTATTCATTTTAGTAAAAACTAATAATTTTAATTTTGACTCAATACATCCTTGGGTTCCCACAAAGCTTCTTCAAGATTTTGGTTTCACCACAAAACTATGACTGGGAGAGTATTCATGTTTCACATCAATTTCTATGTTTGATACAGAATATGAATTCATTATCCCTTATAAGAATGATCAATCTCCAATGGTATGAACTCTTATATCAATACATGTGAAGGATCATGTATGTACTTCCCTAGTAGATCTACATGGAACACATCATGGAATTTATAGATGATCAGCCGAAGAACCACTTATTATGCTATAATCTTGATACAATCAAGAATTAAAATGGGCCTGATATACCTAGGGATTTTAATTCCTTTAAATTATAAGATAAATTTCAACCTTTATTTATGATTCAATAAAATTCCAATTCATCTCTTACCCTAAGAAATGAAGATGAAATTGTTATACCTACAACACTAATGGTTAAAAAGATCCATAATATAATGATAAGTCATTCCTTCTATATCAATATATCAAAATGTTTATCACTGGTTATCCAATATTATTATATATTCATAGAGTTAAGTAATACATCACTCTCTAAAACCACCTCTAAAGTTTATACTAAACCAAACCATAAATGGTTAACATTAACACCTATAAGAATTTCAAAAAATGATAAAGATGGCCATTAAATCTCACAAAATCCACTTAACATTAATTCCCCAAATATCATAAAGTATCTCTCAATTTTTAATATACCAAATATGTGAATAGCATGGTCATATATTCTCATAAAACATTTTAATAATCAGAACTACCATACAATCTTAATGAAAAAATAAATGATTCCTCATTCCATGGATAAAATCTTAAATTATTGAATATGTTTCATAAATCAAATAATTTTGTAAACTCCATCAATGATAACATAGCCACCTTTTCAACATTTTATTAATCAATTATGAGGTCACCAATAATATCAAATATAATTTATCCCCATCAATCATCTCTTTATCTACACTAAATAATATTTTCTCTCAATATAAAATATATATTAAGGGTTATATTCCATCAATCATGTGTTGTACCAAAACATATCACATATATATTAAATCACTTTTATAGATTTTTGATACCATTTAAAATATTATTCCAAATCCTTAATGAAAACATTCTACTGAAAAATCCTTTTATATTTCATATTTCATGAATTAAAATTTATAAAAACTTCAATAATCCCATTTAATTATTAAAACATTAACTAGGTTTAATCATCTTATTTTTAAATACATAATTATTATAAAATGAAATATTAATCTTGTATTAATATTTATCGAACAAAATTTGGTCATGCATCTTACCATTATCATAAAAAGTTTCGTTAGAATAGCCTATACCTTCCATATTGTATTTGTGGTCTCTTCACAATATGTAGTAAAACCACTAATTATACAACCATGATTATGATATTCATTATATTTCACCATTGGACATAAATTTTCATAATGTTTATACATTCCACATTTAAAATTTTCCAATATTAATGATACAATAGGGAGACCATTATTCTCATCCAATGCATAAATTGAAATGTTCATTCATCATTCTAAATTATATTCTTTTTCTACTTTTATATATTTCAAACATTTTCTTATTCATATAAAAATAACTTAGGTTTTTATTCCCACACTGAATACATAAAGGAAATATAATCTTCATTCATCTATGGTCTCCACCAACTAAGCTCTTAGAAAACATTATACTTATTTTCTTTAGGGATTTTAGGAGTCAGTTAAGGAGATGGTTGTTAATCATATATTATTATATTTGATTATGGATAATCAAAATATCCTTAAATCTAGATATCAAAACTTTTGGTTACACATAAATACATTTACCATCACAATCAATGAAAACCACATTCCTTTTGGTTTCCACTATTGAGAATAACCAAAAAGAATAGTATGATAAATAATAATCATAGTGGAGACTGTATAATCATTAAAATATCTTATAGTATGTCTAAATCCTTACAGCTTCTATTCAAATCCATGAATCCTTAGGTTTAACATTGTTGATTCATATACATTATTCAAATCCTTCATGATGGTTTGTAAACAGTTTGTAAATTTCAAAAGAAGATCCCCTATGAGTGTCAAACCACGTGGGAAATAATCCCCATTGTCATGTACCAGGAATCACTCAAGCCAAACCCAATACACATTATTTAGTGATATTTTCCGTAAGTACTTCTATTCTCTAACTATGTTCACTTTTATTTTCTAAACATGGAAATATTTCTTCAAAAATAGTATAATATCTTTCTTACAAAAACATTAGGATGTTATCCCTTACTTAAACTATTTCTTAAGATTTTAAATAATTTTATTCCTTCCTTAATATCCAAATATTAAATAAAAAATTAATATTATATGAACTAAAGGGACCCATGATTTTCATACATAAATATTACAAATTTTTAGATAAAAATTCAATATATTTCGTATACACATGCTTGGGGACTGAAATTCTTTAGTGTCTTTGGAGACAAGAAGAATCATATTATTATTTCATTAATGATATAAAATATTGGCAAAAATTTTCTTATCACATAGTACTCCTCTTATTCACACACTACCAAAACCATACAACATAACCATGGTAAGGAAATTTAATAATGAGTGAGCTCAGATGATCAAGAAGTGTAAATGCAGAATATATCAATATATGATCATATAAAATAATAAGATAATCATAATGGTATGTGATCATTAAAATTATATAGGCAGTTTATAACAAACCATTTATAGATCATAAACATGATACATGACATAAAACATTTCCATTTCAGAAAACATATACCGTAATATTGAGAAATCACCACAGTCTAATCATGAACCAAAATATCATGTCATAAAAGTGTGACGCCATAATAAATATATAGACCCATTTCATATGGTTAGGTTATGAATTGGGGATATCAATATATTGGATTGGGACTCATCACCTATTTTTATTAGGGATTTGGTCATTCCTATATACCATATTGTATTAGGACTCACATGTTTTCTATAGTGGATCCAGCCCTTAAACTTGTTTCTCATTGTTCTATCATCAGATATAAAGCATTACCCAATTCATTTAAGGGAGATATATATGTGGCCCATATCATAATTAAAAACATATTTATGTGTTCCAAAATAAACTAAAAAATCATCATATTATCACATTATAATCCTTTGACAAAAATGGGATTCATAAATATGTCATCAATTCACCATCATGTAACCCATGAAAAATAAATGGTTGTTATATTAATTCATTCAATATTAACATTAAACATATAGATAAATAATAAGCACGGTATCAATAAACCTTATACCTTCTAAAGAATAAGTAACATCAAAGGAAGTCATGTTTGATGGAAAATTATTTTCAATTTCAAATGGAACATTTGCTAATAAAAATATCCTTTCAAATTTGGAAAATAGTTTCTAAAACATAAAGCATTTTCAAAATAAATTTCTAGGAAAATAAATAAGGAATATTATTATATAATATTTAAGGATACTTTAAAACATTTCTGGAGGATAATATCCTTTCTAATTTTAATTTAAAAAACATTTTTAAAAAAATTATTTGAAAATAACATTTGAAAATTTTAATGGATGATTTAAAAATATTGGTTTTTAATGATCAAAATAAAATCTATTCATTTCATACACATAAAAACAGTGATTCCTTTCATATTTTCAGTAAAACTAAAACATTTCTTATTTGGAATAAACATTAATATTTTTTAGAACATTTTCTAAGAAATTTAAAAGATGGGAAAAATTTATTTATAAATCCTTTGTATAATATCAATAAATGATTGGAATTTTTTTTATAAAATATTAATATGAAAGAAAAAAGAGTTTTTAGTGAGGTGAAATATAAATAAATATTATTTTAAAAAATATTTTAGAATAATGATTATTTAAAGAGATGAAAACGTAGAGAAAACTTGTACTCTAAATAAATATACATAGAGGAAGAAAAAAATGCATCTCTTGACATATAGAACATAATATTCCATCATTAGAAGCATAATTATAAACAATACTAATAAATAATGAGGATCAATAATAAAACCCTTACTAATTTGGAAGCGTTGAATCATAATCTCCAATAATGAGAGATCCTTAAATGGATAATAAAAATAACCATAAATACTTTTATAATAATCAAAAAATATATTCATCTGAATTATATACACTACATAAATGAAACACGTGGTGAATATGGCATGTGTCTCATGAAAAATAAATGTGAGAAAAAATCCCTTACACTAAGTATAAACATCATTTGTAAACATTAAAAACTCTGATATAATAAATATATGGTTATTATACATCTATTAAATAACCATTTTTATATATATCATACAATATATTATTTACTTTTTATCTTTTATAAACCTTTTGTTAACAATTCCACATTACAATCATGTTTTGGGAAATTAATGCTTTTTTTTGTCATGTATGGTTTGATTTGATTTTTTAGTCCAATTTATTTTAACATGGATAAATCATATCTATAATTTTATGATTGATATAAATATAGTATATATTCATTAAATATTTTTCTACTTCTATCCATAAATTTTTAGATAGAAAATCAAATACACCATTCATGTAGATGTTAGGTCATATGTATGAATGAATGTTTCTTCCATTATCATTGCAGAAGAAATAAAAGGTAGGTAAAAATATATAAATTATTCCGAATAATCTTTATTTCATTTATATCACATATATTAATTAAGTTTATAATAATTTCATTCCACACAAAGAGTTATTACAAAATGAATCACATCGCTTTGAGAAGCGGTAGTCCATCGTAAACACTAACAATGTTATCAAATCACCCACGGGGTGGATTGAAAGAAGTTATATGTGAAATAATAATAAAATAACGATAATAATATCATAAATATCATATATAGATATTAAATTAATCATAATATGTAGCCATATATGATGGTGATGGAAAACGAATAACATCATCCCATGAGACGGTTGTCCATCATACAGATGAATGATGATTTCATATCTCACGTGATGAAAAGGATATGGATTTAGATTATTAAATTAATATAATAAAATCTAATTATATTTCATATAATTGTGTTGTTATATAATAATAATTTTATAATATTTGAAAGAGATATAAGAAGATAAAATACAAAAACTCAAAGTTTAAAACTTTTCATCTTCTTTGAACAATCTTGTTAGGTATAACGAAAATTCTTACTAGATTTAGTTTTTTTCATAAAAAGGGACTCAAATATGTTTTTAGGGTTTTAAGAAAGCTATTTTTTAGTTATTGAATGATCTAATGGGTTTTGGATGTGTGAATATGAGAGGAGAGTGAGTGGCCTTTTATAAGTTAGGTAAGCGGTATAATGGTAATTTTTTAAAAGAAAGAGTTTCACTGACATTTTTTACATCTCAAAATGCTAAAAATGGATAATTATAAAAAATAGATAGAATAAGGGCCAATTATTTCCTTAAAATTGGTTTTAAAAAGGTTTATAGGTCATTTTCCCATTACACTTTCTCGATTAACCCTCAGTAAATCCATTTTAACATTTAGATTGGAAATTAATTATTACTGTTTTTTCTATTAATAATATTAAAAAATAAATTCAAAATATTGGATAATATAAATTATTATTATTAAAAATAAGGGTTTCATTTTTACAAATTAAATTCACATTATCGAAAAATTTTAATTTAAAATTAAACTCATAGACTTACGGAAAAAGAGGATTTCCAAAGAGAAAATTCCCATAAGTATAAAACGTTTCACGTATTAATTAAAAAATCAATTAAATAAAATTAAATAAATTTAGTTAATAAATATATATATGAACAAAATTTAATTTTTAGAACATATTAAAAAAAATTAGTTTTAAATGTTTTAAACTAAAGAGAAATTATTTCTAAAAACCATTATTTCCACTATTAGATAAAAATTTATCTTTTCCAAAAAATATAAAAAAAAATCACTCCATGATAAATTTGATATATATATTCGTAAAATAATATTTTTTAAATATATTTTCTAAATTTTTTAAAAATTTATACTAATATAAGTGTGAAAAATGTGAGAAAACTGTTTTTATAAATATAAAGTTATTAAGAGTAAAATTGGATTTATTCTTATCTCATACATAACAAACACATAATGTGAATTTTAAACATTTGATTGAATATATAATATATAAATTTCATTAATATAATTCACCAAAAGTGATTTGTTTACAATATATATATAAAATGATTTTGTGAGTATAAATATATTTTTTCAAAAAATACTTCCATTATTTTCAATTGGTTTTTAGTTTTCATTTCTAAATAATTTTTCATCAAGTAATTATTTTTATTTAAATTTGTAAGAAATATGTTTTCATATTTTAGTTAATATTATTAATATCTTCCATTACAATTGTAATGAAATAACTATCATGTTAAATAATATGTTTTTAGAAATGTGTCGTGTTTTGTAAAGACTCGGTGTTGCTTGTGATGCAAGCTATCCCAGAATTTAAATTTATTCAAATTTTTTTCATAAAGTCTCAAGGTATTACAATGGTGGTGTTTCTCATGAATGTAATTTTCCCTATTACTGTTTTCCCATATTTTATATATGTTCTTAATTTTTATCTAATTCTCACATGCTGTAGATCATGAATGTATTGGTCCTCCTAAGAGTGTTTGTTCCACAATCTTATGATTATGTTATTCTGATATGGAACATGTTTATTAAATCATTTTTCACACTCTTTTGATTCATTCCTTTTGTTATTTCATATTTTTAGACACATTTTTATGTAATTACTTTTTCTTTGGACTATTTTATTTTCGTATCTTGACTATAAACAGATTCTTATCTCATGATCACTTAGTATCATTGATTGGTTTTACATATTTTTAACTGTAAAGAGTGTTTGAGCCTGATCGTTTTTATGTTTCCATTTTCACTAGGATATGAAATGAAGAGCTATGTGCAATTTATCTAAATGATCTTTTTGTTTGGAAAATTTTTCAGATATTTTAATGACTCATTATATATTTAAGAGTTTTATATATAATAATATACTTTATATAAAGAAATTGGATTATTATATTTATATATTACTACTTTCACTCTAAAACTCTAGGCCTAAAATGGTCCTTTTAATATAATTGTAACATTATGTGAGAAATGTTTTGAAATTATTAATGTATATCGAAGAAACTGTGTAAATTTTATGGTAGTAAAATCAAATATAGGATTTTCAGTTCCCTTAGAACGTTGTGATAAATTATAAATTAACTATTAAAATAAATATTATTCAATTAATAAATAAATAAATATCATATTACTCAAAATAATGAATACATATTTAATTTAATATTCACATAGGTAAATGAATATTTATATTAATATATTTAAAAAATCATTGAGTAAATAATATTTATTTTTTACCATGTAAATAATAAACAAGTGATATAATTCAACTCATATATTATGTAATTTAATATATAATCATTTAATATTTGATATGAACATTACATGAACATGATTTATTCATAAATTCATAAATAATTTTTATTTTTAATATTAAATACAATAAAATTTTATGAGATTCCAGTTGAACTTAGTATGTTACCCACTAGTCACCTTTCTCAGTAACATTAAGTAAACTTTTATAAAGTACAATATTAGTACATAACAACATGGAAATTAAACCATAGAGAAAAAAGTTAATTTTTAAATGAAAAAAGATTCATATGAGTTCTTTTGTGAAATATAATCCAGATTTTCATTGATATCTCATTAATCAATATGCATACATGTTTCATCACCAAACATGCTTGATTTTTCATTATTTGACTATATGAAATGAAAAAATTAATAAAATACTATGGCCATTTTTTTAATGATATTGATCTATTTCAATCAAAGAGATTTGTATATATTATTCCATAAATATAAAAGTGAATATCTATTCTTGTCTGGTTTAATAAACATCATGTCAGTTAGGACACACCCAAAAAATGATACATCATCACGAGCACATGACATCATGGTTTCATACATACATCAATGTATGATATTCATGAATGAAAATACTAATAATTATATCATGTATAATGACCAATAAGCACATTAAAAAAAGGAATATCCAATGACATGTAAACCTTTGGAATTCCTTTTGGTGGATATTTCCTTGTGACCTCTATTCTTAAATATCACCATATATGGACTTCATGAGAAGAAGCCTCAAAGTATTATTAACCTCAAACACTTGATAATCAAAAAACATTAGTGGAAAATCAGATAGATGTTATCTTGACTTTAAATTATATGTTTATGAATATTATAATATACTCTCAAGGATATCAATATAGAGGGAGATAATATAACCTTTAAATTAAATAAATACTCTAATAAAATTTCAAATTAATTTTATGCATAAGAAAATTCATTATGTGATAATATATTTATAAATATTCTGTTAATAACTGGCAGCACTAACCATAGGCTAAAGCTCTTCGCCTCTTAGTGATGACGATGACAAAAGCATCGGTTCCTCCTCCCCTAGTGGGGGAGGGAACCCTAACGTCCAATAGGAGAGAAGTGCCTTTATTCCACCCCTTATCAAACTCTGATTTTTCTCCTCATTTCCCAAAAGCATCACTAAGTCTTAAAGTTGCGAATCTCCTCAACAGGCTTCTTAATATTCAGATTTCGTCTTCAATGTTTGAATAGACGACCATTATCTTGAACCTCAGCCTGGTGGCTTGATTTGAGATGAGGAGACCTTGGGTTGATTCATTCGATGGGTTCGTCTCTGGCTCATGGGATCTTCAACAGAGGGAGGAAGTGTGTTTTCTCAAAAATCATCATATCATGATTTGATTTTCTACTGAGGTGGACCTCCTCCGAGCTTAGTCAAGGGACCCATAGTTTTGAGGGATTTTGATTCTTTCTGTTTTGTATGTATTTAGAATTCGACATGATGTTTGATCCCCCATATGCTTTAGTTTGGGTGGGTTTTCTAAATAGTTCTTTGCCATTTTAAAATCCTTCCATTATTAGGATGATTGGAAATATTTTTGGTAGATTCTAATGCTCTGATAGTCGCACTACAGTAGTATTTCACCCAAACAACCCATGTGTTTGTGTGTAACTAGTTCCCTCTAAAATTCTTTTTGATTATGTCTGGATTTCATTTGGTGAGGAGTATAGGTGTTTGTAGCGTCTGATTTATGAAAACTAGACCGATTTTTGTTCTACCTATAATATTTTGGAACCTTCTACGGATGTTTATTGTCGAGAGTCTACAACGATACTATGTAGGGGTAATTTACATGAATTATTTTTTGGTGTGAAAGTGATCGAGAAAATGGATTGAGGTTTTTTAATATGATGTACAGTTCAAGGGATAGTTGGAGGATGGAGGTTGTGGTAAGGCTCTAGAGGAATGTGAGGAGGATGGACTTGAACAGACGATAAGGGGTATAGAGGTGAGAGGTCAGGGACCTCCACTAGTGTGAAAGGTAGAGGAGGAAGAATTCATAAGTTCTCCAATGGAGGATATTTTGAGATCATATTAGGTGAAGAAGGAATCAGTACCTCAAGTTATTCCACAGGTGTCTCAGGTGTTCTGCAAGCTGAGGCCGGATCTGGATAGACCTTCCAATAAAGTATTGAAGGGTGATGGTCAGGTCCCGTATGATGCTGTTAGAATAGAAAACTAGTTAAATGGGAGGATAGGGGTTATGGAACAAATGATAGGTGGTGAGGAGGTGGTCTATGTCTCTCCTTGCTCCGAGGTGCTATGGTTGGGCAGTGGTGTGTTATAGTTGGGCAGTGGTGAGTTGCATAAGTGGAGGTAAGTGGTTGCTACTAATGTGGATGATCCAACCAAAATTGGGAGAACATGGGGTTCAGAGTCTCTTATATAGACATCTCTTCACTTGAGTAACAAGTTTGAAGGCCTTTATATGGTTGGTTTGGGATCTGATCTGACTAACATGGTTTATGATGATGGGCGTCTTCATAAAGGATCCCAATAGAAGTGAACTCGGTCACTCGGTTAATGGTGTTCCATGCCTAGAGTGTAATAATAGTTTTAAGATGAGGAAGGGGAGGAAGGATTAATCCACCTTATCAACTCATCTAGAGACTCGATCTCCAAAAATGATAAATTACAAAAAGATAGTCATTGAGACTTTGAGAAATCAAAGACTGGGGGACTAGGGAGAGCAACCCTTGGATTTTCTTTTAATATTGAAAGAAGAAGTGATTGAACATGTCTTACATCTTAATGAAACTGAAGAGGTGGCTGCTAAAATGATAGGGAGGTCACTATGGGTGACTCTCAATGAGGATAAACAATATTCTATTAACAAAATTGATCTAATTCTGGTAGGGGCTTAAATAAATTGAAGATCAACATCGAGGGGTACATTAAATCATGGGATTAGCTAGCTGCTGAGTTTAAAAAGCTATTAATGGAGGTCCTAGGAACCCAGGATTAATATTTATCCTCATAATTATTTAGGGTAATGGGTTCTGGTAATCTCAAGTTACTATTTAATGACTATGTTTAAGTTTGTGAATTGGTTGGTAGATCTGGGATGTTTTCTGGTTAGATCTATGTTTGCTTGTTGACCAATTCTCTGTTTGGTTTTATGGTGGAACTGGTGCTTCTTCAGATGAGGATAATAGCATGAAGTCTTCACTAGTGAATGTCACTCAGATTTAGGTAATTGATAGGTTATGGTTATGCCATCGGTTCTGTACCCATGCACTTATGCATGTGACTGCAAGATGAATGTCATTTTTTGGTGGAGTCTTATCATCATGGTGTGGTTACTGGGGAGGGGCAGCTCCAGTTTTTTGGTTTTTTTGTTATGGTTTTATGGTTTTAATTTTTAATCATGTGGTTTATCACAATACCTCAAAATTGTTTTGATAATAAAAAATTAATTCTATGTCTATTAACAAAATGTACAAAATGCAGTTTTGTCTGGGGAACCAAATTTGATATATACACTAGATCCAACTCCTAATATACATTAATACACTGGTTATCACATGATATTTAATATTCCATTATGATAAAACATTATTGAATTGTAATTCCACATTATACTATATGGATACAATTCTTACTATTAATCCACCACTTTGAGAAAAATACCTCAAAATTTCATACTTTGTAAGTATATTATTTAATCATTGATGTTACTTAGGCACATTCTCTATAACTGCTATTATGTTATTATAAAAATACATAGTGATAGAAACATTATTATTAGTTATAATATGATGTTATTGGATGGAGTTCTGAATTCACATTTCTTATTTAACTATAGAAAAATCCATTATATACTCTAAATATAAAATAGAATTTTTGATCACTAGATTCTTAAAAAAATTCCAGAAAATAACTCCTACATTAAATAAAACCCTAAATCTTTATTATGATTTCAAATCATTCTAATATGTTTATAATTTTTAACCTATGTATCCCCTCACAACTAGTTCCACATCTCCTATATAAACCATGAATATATCCTTTGTATGCCTCATGAACTATTACATATTTTTTTATAGATTTCCATTATGGATCTCTAGAATTAGTTTGATATATTACTTCCATTTCAAAGGAATAGTAAACATCATGATAATTACACAACATTTCATACATCATAGATCCTATTATAGAAGGGTAATGTATTCAACACATCCGTTCACTCTCAAATTGTGTCTGAGGACACATTATGTTAATTAGATATATACCATGTGAAATGGGAAACAATATTCTCTTAGATTATTCCATAATAAATATCTCCACTATTTTTTCAATATATGTAGATAGAATTATTCTAAGGAACCTATTAGATCTATCACTTTTAATCTTAATCCCAGGAATATAGGCTACTTCTGCCGGGTATTTTAATGATACTTTCCCTAACGCTACCAACCTTCCTATTAGATTCCCTAATATTTCTCTTTTTTCCTCAAAGTTCTCAAAAGATTCAGTGCTCTTCAAAAGGATCTTGGTGGCCCACTTCTGGAGACATCAGCCATCAGTCGATGATTTCGATGAGTTTTTGTACAATGCCTAGGGTTTATAGTAATTCACAACAATTGGGCTTCTCAACAACCGTCGTATTATGGTTTTCATAACATCATATGAGGTCCTAATTCTTTCTGGGTCCAGAGCTCCCCACACAAGTAACAACTCTAGATTATACCATTTCAAATTTCCTTATGAATTTTATATGGAATGGGATACACCGACTATGAATCTTTGTGTAAGTTTTCCTGATCTTCCTCTTCCTTTTCAAAACCCATCCATTATTTGAATGCTTGAAAATATGGCCAGGCTTTTCATGTGCTTGAATGGGAAAACCAACTTAGTGTATCACCTTATCTCCAAATGTATATTTGTGGAATTAAACGTTTCTAAGCCTCCTGTAGAATGGATTTTGATCACAGTAGGGGAGGAGTATCGTTGAACACAATCAGTGATCTTTGAATCATGATCAGAATATTTCACTTCTTGTCGATGCTTGGGGAATATATCATTTGTTTTCTGTTGTATCCATTCTCATCATGGGGTGGTTTTTTTTGATTCTCGGATAGAGTCAGGACCACCTTCAGGTCCCTCAGGTGTCAAATTGAATGTGAAGGAAGTTTATAATCACCCACTTCAAAAAGAGAAAGTACCAGTTAATTTAAATCTGGGGGGAACAAATATCACTGTGAATATGAAGCTTGATTGGGGTGTTAATAGGTAACTAGTGCAAGAGCATGATGGGAATAGAGTGGTGGATCCTTGGAAAGATTTAAAGGATTCCCAACTATACCCAGAAGTTTTATATATTCTCAATAGTCTAAAAAATGATTTAGGTGTTACCTTCTCTTCTGGTGTGCTTCTTAAAGGGTGGTCTGGGGTTAAAAAGATGGCAGGTATGGTTTAGAAAGTGGACGGGGCACAAGGAGAGGGAGGTGAACATGGATCCTGGTAGGGTAATGTAGTTGGTTCCACTCAAGGAAGTTACTGTGAATGAGGTAATTGATGATGATATAGCCATTGGTAAGGATCCAAAATGCTCGGTATTGGATGACACTTTGATTCATTTTTAATACTTGGATTGTGGATTTTCACAGCCATGTGGTCCAACCATTTCAATGTAGGCCATGCAGCACAAACCTTCATATGCTGAGAAGGTTGAATCATGAGGTAGTTTCAATAATTCTCAAAACCATTTTGTTATGTTGGGAGAAGTTGAGGGTCATGCCCCTAGTTAAGGTATTGAGATGGAGGCCATCCTTGGTGAGAATTCCTCTTTGAAATGGGAGGTTTATCAAGTGGATATGGACTCATCTTCAGACTCCCGTTCTGAGTCCAAGGAAGTGGGGATTGAAGATGATTATTTTTGAACCTCTTAAAGGAAGGGAAAAAATACCATTATATATTTGGAAGGCTTTATCAAGCATACCCCAAGGAAGAACCCAAGGAAAGACTCCTCCAAATTATGAAGTCCTCTAGTAACTAGGTCCAAAAGTAAATATAATCCTCCTCTGAAGGGAGGCATTGGTATTGGGATGCTTGTGAGGGCTGATTCTATATCTCAAATAAGGGTTGTTCTGGAGCCCTTTAAGGACGATGAACCTACCCCAGTGGAGGTTTAACATCGTCATGGGATCTAGAGTGAGGATTTTGGAGTTTAAAATCCACTAAGACAACTATATGTGGAAGACACTCCTTTTAACTCTCTGAAACAGATTTCCTTAGTCATGAAACACATGGATCTTATTTTTCTCTCAGATGAAGAAATTGTGGATAAATTCTTGGATAATGAGGCATCAAATGAATTTTTCAACCAAATTATGGGAATAATGAATATAATAGAAACTAAAAAGGGAAAAAGTTAATTTATTTATTGGAAGAAACACATCAGGATTAGAGGTTTCAATATGGGGAAGATTAACATGTAGGAATACATGAAGTATTGGGAAATCTTGGCAAAACATTATAAAGAAATCTTGAGGGAAGATCCTGGAACTGAAGTAAACTATATTCCCTGGATAATGTTTAGGGATTTTGATTCTAATCGGTTCCAAATATTCTTCAACAAAAATGTAATGACCTTTGGTGTTTAAACTGTTCTATTGTGATTGTTCTCAATCCCCCTTTAATGGTTTTGGAAATAAAAATTCCATATTGAGGTAACTAACTATATGAAAGAAATATCATTTTACAAAAGTAATATATCCTCATCAAAGTGTAATATCCCATGATTTTTGTAATAAATACTAATTTTTATGGCATACATGAAAAACAACACAGAGCTTAAACAAATAGTGAATTATTATGAACATTTAAATCTGATAGTGATAACCTAGCGATTAAATTGACGGGAATGAATGGTATTAACTGAATTATGAAATATATAATGGTCTTAATTATTTATAATATATTAATTAGTTATTTCTAAGTAAGATCTCAATTTTTATGCATTTTATTATTCACAAAGTTTTTTTAGAAATGTGTTTTATTTATTTTTATGAGTGAATATTATAACTAATACGTAGAAATTGTATTTTTTTAAAAAAAATGAGTTTATATTTTTGATTCAGAATATAAAATTTATCTAAGGATTTTTTTTTTTACCTTAAAAGATTGATTTTTCATTGAATGTTGAAATATACCTATTTTCATTTTATTTTTTTTAAGCACATACAAAGAAAATTTCAACTTTGGATTTATTTTAAAATAAAATTATATAATTTAGATTGATGATAATACAATTATGGTTTATAGAATGGATTTTATACTATACTTTAGTATAGAAAAACTTTATAATTTAAAATGACATTTTCTAAAAAATCATACATCATTATGTTTTTTATTATTATTTTAAATTAGATTCTTCAATTTATATATTTTAAAAATTTTAGAATAGATTCAATATTTTTAATATATATTTTTAAAATTTAGTAAATAGTTTCATTTCTTTTTTTCATTATTTATAGTAACCTTAGTAATTTTTGTTACTATTTTAAAGGAAAAATTGGGTAATAAATGTTAAAAATAAAATGAAAACAAATATAAAATGGCCATAAAACATTCATTATGTTTATTAGATGAGTAAATTTCATTCAAAATTATAATTTATTTGGTTATATGTCCTTTTAATCCCACTTGGGTGTCAGTATAACCTTTCTTATATTTCCTTTAATGAAAATTTGACAATGTGAGAGTCTTATTTTTAATAACTATTATGTTTTTAGAAAAGTATTAACCACATTGTTTTAGTATAAAATATTAATTTGAAAGATAAAAAATTTATATTTTCCATGGTAATTTATTTTTAAATATTAGTTAAGAACTTATTTTCTAACCGATTTACACAATGTTGATACAATAATTATTTAATTAATGGAAAAATGAAATAAATGAAATTGAAAATATTGAAATTAATATAATTTAAAATATTTAATATTATATACAAATTTAATAAATGAACATCAAATTTTAGATATTTAAAAAAAATCTTGAATTCTACTTTTTTCTGATATTATTAAAATCAATGCAAATAATAGTTCAAAAAATTAAAAATAATAATATATTATAACAAATAAAAATTTATTAAATGATTTATAATTACTAAAAATATTATATTAAACCTTGTTATTAGGATATATTTTATAATATATACCATGGTAAATTTATTTACGTTTTTTTCATTTATAGTTACAATCATTACCCTCAAAATATAAAAATACTTCTTATTAAGGTTAGTGTAAAAGGTGATAATGAATTGTTAAAACAAAATGATAAGGGTAAAAATGTGAAATAAATTATATTGTTTCATATGGGATAATTTAACCACAAAATCATCATATCCACTAAATAAATTAGTTCTGATCCATTTATAATTTATTACTAATTTATATTAACTTAATATTTTGAGAATTTTCTAGAGTTCCACTCCCATTTATTTTTAAATACAACCACTTATTCTCATTTATTCACACTTAATAACACATTTTATTCAAAAAAAATACCATCCTAAATCCCATAAAATAATCTATCTTCACATTCTTGCAGTTATAGTTCATGCAAAATACCTATCTTATAGAGATTAAGGTGTCATTCAAAGGATGCATTCCGAAAAAGATGTACAGTTTTTAACCGCATGTGATAGTTTTGTTTCTTCTAACACCTCATTACAATTTTTTAAAATCAGGATATAATAATAACATAAATATCTTTAATATAATTAAATGTTAATTTTTTATGGAATAACCTACATCTATCTTCAAACTTCATCAAATTGGAGATTAATTCATAGTTTTTGTGTACGATAGACTACCGCCTCTCGAACTAATGTAATTTATTTTTCCTCACTATCTCTAAAAACATGTTATAATGATGAAATTAATATTAATATATGATATTAAAGATATTTTTACCATTCTTGAATCATAATAATTCATTTATCCATTATATTTCTATTCAATGAAAAATGATAACGTTGTTCATTCTTGAGTGCAAACTACCTCTTCCCCAAAGCGATATCATTTGTTTTTCATGAACACACACCAAGAATGATATATATTATTATATTTAAATAGGTAATATTATATATATGACATTATGATCATTATTTTAAGATTTAATTAATCTTACCTACATTATAAAATTATCATTGAAAAATGGAAACGTTAATCATGCACACGTACGAACTATTATCTCAATGATTGTAACATAGTTCATTTTTCATAAAAATAATTAATTATTTTTTTGAAGTATTATTTATGTATAAATATGATAATTATGAACTTATATTTATTAAGTATATTATTGGATAAATACCTCTTTAAAAATAGTCAACCTACTAAAGTAATTTCTGACATTTGAGCCCAATATCATCAACAACTAGTAACATGAATTTATTTTATTAATTAATTGTGTATAAAATTATATTAAATAAACTAAATGAATAATGAACTTGAAAAAGTTTCTTAATGAAGCATAAAATTAGCATAAGTTTGTTTTTTAGGAAGATAAAGAATATACATGATGTTTCAGTCTCAAGTTAAGAGACTTTCTTTTAAAATTCTTCTTCAAAAGTTCAACTTAAAAATTATTATATTCAATATAAAATTATTCTAAATAATTTTTAAAAATGTATCTTATAATCTTATGCTAATTTTTATATTCATCTTTAAATATTTTTGACTTTTTTACTAATCATTTTGAGAAAAATATTTTATCTTTTTTCAAATTAGGTAAACCATGACTTAAAAAAAGTATAAAAGTTATGTTTTCTTACTTATAATACATGAATTAATTTTCAAAACGTCAGGAATAATTTTTTATTTTAAATTTTTTTACAATTTTACATGTTTATTTCAAAGGATACTTTTTTCTAGTAAAATTGTATATTTTTTATATGAAATTTTAAAGTATAAAATATTTTTCTGAAGAATATTTTATGAGTGTGATGATGAAATAAAAGATTTTATTTTTATGGTTCATGGGAATTGCAAGGATTATTGGTGGTTGAATTATAAACCATGGATGTGTGGGTCTCTGATATCCCTATAACACATTAGGTATCTAATTCGACCGTACAATTATTCTGTTTGTAAGAGTTACAGTAAGAGTGATATAGAAATGACATCCCAAGTAACCTACATGTTCTCTATATATTATATAAATTTTTTTAATATTATTATGATTTCTCAATGTATGATAATGATCTTATATTTAGATGAAATCATAATCTACTTTTCATGGGGTCTAGAGTATAACTTTGTGAAAGGATTTTTTATGAGTTTCTCATGCTTTCAAAGAAACCTTTATGAGTATTATTTTTCCATTAATATTTATTATGAAATTTTTTAGGGAAATTTATTTCTATAGAAGGTGATTCATGGAAAATAAAATGTTTATTTTGAAACCAATGTTTTTAAAGGTATGTTTTATAAGTATTCATGGACTAATGACATGATTATTTCATTTTACTTCCCTAGTGGAGATTTTTTTACTCATCTAACGTTTAAAAATATTTTTTACGAATATTTTTGATTAGTAGGGATAAGGATGATGTCAATATCAAAATTGCAAACATGTTTCATGAAAATAAAACTTGTTATATCATGCATGTTTTTTTTGGAAAAATGGATGCTGAATACAAGAGTCCACCTTGTAATATAATGGTTTCTTATTTAAGAGTTATGACCATAGACTATATATAAATAATAATAAAATATATCTAGGAAATTAATAAAGTGAATTTCAATATAAAATCACTATAATATGGAATTTTTATAGATGGTTCTTTACATTTGAAATAAAATTAGGGTTTTGATAACATTAGAGGTTAGATTGATATGTTAACTTACATTAAAAGTCCCTTATAACCCAAAAGTATTGTATGTTAGAAATAATTATGGTTATTTGGGATACCATGTTTAAGTATATATTAATGACTATCATCCTTACAATATAGTTTATTATGATTTAATTAATACACTCAAACTAGCCTTTTCAGTTCAGAAAATGGGTTGATCCAATATAAACGAATGTATAAAATGGATGTAAAGGAAAATATTGTGATTTTTTGAATAAGACAACAAACTGGATGGGTTCAGTGGTGAGAAATTTTTTGGTTATTATTAACTTTATATTAGTAGTAATGACAAACAACCCAAACCTTGATGGAGTTCCTAAGGCATAAAATACGTGAACAATTAAACCTTGTAAAAGTTTAGGTGATAGTGATTATAATGGAGAACATAGTAAGTGAATTATGTGTTATTAATTTTAAAATAACATTCTAGTAAAATGAATAAATTGAATAGGAATGTTGTTTTATTATATAAAAGGTTATAAAGAAATAAATTACCACAGAAAAAACATAGAATACAATCAACTCCATGAAGGGGAAATAAGTTATTCCAGAGGTGTCAATTAATCATTTTATATATGGGGAGAATGATCATTATGAATATCTATGTCCTAGGGGGAATATCAATAAGAATATCAGAAATTCCATATATTTTAATTTTTAGTAATTCATTATTCTATTATATTAGAAGATGAACAAACTGAAATTGATATATGGAAGGTATGGATTATTTCTTGGTATGTGTTTTTTATATTTTTAAATCTTATAAAATGATTCAAAATTTTGATTGTAGGAAGGAAATATTAAGAAATAATATGGAAAATCATGGTTAATGGATTATAAATAAAGTTTAATGATTAATATTTCTACACATAATGGATTCAATATTTATTATGTAGTGTTATTTTTAAGGATTATTATATGTTTAAAATTATTAATATGCTTTTGATGATTGGATTAATTTGGATACTTTTATTGATTCATGAAAGATGATTAATGTACATATAACCCTTAATTTAGTCATATTGAAATTTTTTAAATAAGGATAGTGTTTTCATTTTGTGGAAAAAAAATTAATTGTATGACCAAACGTTAACATTTTTATGATCTTTTATTTTTATGTGATTATAGGTTATTTCTAATTTAAGGATGTTTATAACATTTAAGTGAGATTTATAATAATTTTATTATAATTATTTTGAGAAAATACTAACTTATATGTCTTGTGATAACTCAACACATCTAGAAAGACTATGTGTCTTAAACCCATAATGAAGGACAGCAAGGGTGCTTCACTAACCACTAGAGTACAAGATTTCTTAGTTAGTATGAATTTTTTTATTTATTTTATTGATCTAAAAAATAAATGTAAAATTAATTTTTGGAACATATTTTTTTGTATAAATAACAATGATATTGAAATACGATTTGGTGATTACATGAATATTGTTATTTTAGAATATGTTCACTATTTTTGGAATTCTATATGATTAAGGTAAAAAAAATGTTGTAGTATTTTGATTTCAGAATAAAGGATGAATTATATTTAAAAGGAATATATGAATTTAATGTGGTTTTATAGTGAACATCATTATTTATTGAAATGATTATCATATCTTAGATATTATATTATCTGGTAAATATTGTTTTTAGCATGATATATTATGAGTGTTTGATGTTATTTTGGAGATAAACATTTAATACGTCGTGGATGTCTATGTTATCAAATCCTTTTGATTTTTGGTTTTTAATCATTATCTTTAATATATTTGGTAATTATAAGGATAGTTATTTATTCAATTATAATTATTAAACATTGGGTATTAATGTTGAATTCTGTAAATTAAAGTATTTATTATTTATATAAAAGTTTATTCATTTTATAATTATATTATATTGAACTAACCATTTTGGTTTTGGTTAATGTAAAAATGTAGGAGGAACATATTTTTAACCATCATTATATTATTTTGTTTTTTTGAATTTGATTCTAGTGCTTCATGAATAAAAAATTCTTATTGAATACTCATCATTTAGAGAAAAAAATGAGTATCTAGAGGAAATTAATTAAAATATAGTATCAATAGTGAAAAGTACATATCATTATTATTTTATTATAGTTGATAAGGGGATTACTCAACTATAAGAAAAAAATATTGATATATAAAATTTATTGGTTTACTTTTATCACTAAAAAGCCTATGTCATATTAACCCATCACATATTTATGGTTTTGTGATGGTTAAATTCTTCATTAATATATTCTCTATTAATTTCTATCATCCATTGGAAGTTAGTTTTTTCTTTTATATTAATGTTTTCACACCCCAAAAACATTTTCCAACATGGAAACCTATTTATGTGTTATTCCAAATGACCTCTATACTTATATTTTCTATTTTATAAAATGGGAATTCTTGTATCCATTTTTATGATATAGGAATTTTGACAAAGGTATTTTGAACCGTTAAACTGCTGGTTTTCAATCCCCAATTACAATTTTCAAAGAAAATTATCTAAGATGGGGGAAATTTCAATATCCTTAAATATTAAAAATAATGACTATGTCTGATAGTCTATAAGATATATAACATTAATCTTAAAGGAACAATAAATTATTAATATTTAAATGTGATCATTATAACATAGCTGTTAAATTAGAGAGAATTAATATTATTAACAAAATTATGAAATATATAATGGTCTTAATCATTTAGAATTTAAAATTTTATTCATTATAAATAAGAAACAATTTTTTTAGTAAATTATTTTTATTTTTCAAAAATTTTGTTTCTGCGAAAATTCATTTTCTATCTAATTATGAGTGAATATTATGATTATTAATTTTAAAATTTTCGAAAATTTATTTCAGAACATGAATTTTATTTTTGAATTAATTATATAAAAATTATCTTAGGATGATTTTTTGAGAATCTAATGAAAATATTTATTTTTTTATTGAATGGTGAAACATAATTTTTTTAATGTAGTTTATTTTTAAATATTTGACAAGTAAAATTATAATTTTTATTAGATATAAATTTTAATATCTTCTATTTGATTTAAAATATTAATCTTACTATTTTTGAACTAGATTTTATTATTTAATTTAGTACAGAAATTTTTTTAATTTTAATAAGTCGTTTTTGTGAAAAGTTATTCTTCATCACATTTTCCATTTTTAATTTAAATTGAATTCACTAACATATTTGTTTTGAATTGTAACGTCTCAGATTTGGGTGCCGACAAAAGGTGTCCCCAACCCGGTCAGTCACATAACCTCAAGTGCATTTCCCTAAACACCAGAGGCTGATGACAAGAAGTAAGGGTCATGGTCTAATAATGAAGAAATTAGGCCCTCATTGGAAGAGTATGCACAGCAGAATAACAAATAGTAAATAGTAACTGAAGTAGTAATACTATACAATAGAAGTAAACAATGGAAGACAGATATTATAAAATAACTACAACATTATATATAAATAAATGATGCATGTCGCATGTATCTAGGAAATCATCCAAACAAGTCACAATGATGTAAATACAGTACTAAAACCAATGTACAAAAATCAGTAAACTCCAACAGCATTAAAAGCCTCGGCTTTGTCCCATTCTCTCCAGCTCCAATATAAATCAACTACATGATTAAGAAAGGAACATTACCTTATCAATACATGCAGCCATATAATCTTTTTAGGCTCAAAAGAATGACCCAAATAGGGTGTGAGACGAATCCTATTACGTAACCACCAAAGGATCTATGAATAACTGTTAGTGAATATATATTGTAGGTAATATGAAAAATAAATCAATAAACTATGAGGTACTCAAATTTTTACAATCCAACAGTTTCCAATTACCTTCATTTACATATATTAATTATACAATCCATTTAATAATGTATCATGAGGATCTATCCTAAGCTATATATCCCCTTGTTTAGTAATTACAAACAAACGTCTCAAAAGACTATCTAAACAACCAAGTAAGATTGAGTGCAAGCTTGTTCTTTGGCTGGGAAAATTCATCACAATCAAAAAACATTCAAAACAACTTTATAGGGATTTTATCACAGTCTATACACTCAGGTTTAACATAACATCAATTCAGTAAATAATGAACCTCTGGTAAATCTCACATAGTCTAACACCTTTGGTCCTGTGTAGCACAAATCATTTACAAACGACCACCTGGGTAGATCTCACTGTCGATACCCCTTGGTATGATTAGAATGAATAAAATCTAATTACCAAATGGAAGCTCTCACATTCAACATTATAAGGTCCAACATTTATTTAATAATGACCCTTTTGGTAACTTTCATGGTCCAACCCCTCTCATCAATGACCACCCGACAACTCTCATAGTTAATACCTTTGGGTCAACAAAACAACAATTCACACATAAATGAAACTACCTTGGGAAGCTCTCACATTCAATTCCCCTTTGTCATAATCCACAATGAGAATCACATGAATCTCAAATAAACAGTAACTATATCTTAACAACACGAGGCATGGAAAACAAAGTAAGCCTAACAGGAATTCTGGAACAAACAGCCATAATAAAAAACATGGTAATGCACCAATAATAAAGTTATAAAACGTTATGTGATAAAACCCCTTTCTCAATCAAGAACACCATAAGAGGTCTTAAACAGGATTATATCATAAAGAACATGCAATACTGTAAAACATGGGTATTCAATACTTTTAGCATATATAATTTAAATACAATCAAAGAATGGAACAAACCACCAACCTTGATGTTGTATGATGAAAAATCCGAAACTTTGGCCCTTGAATAGGCCTAGAACAAAGTAGATCTCTAAAAAGGTTTAAATCATTCAATCTTTGATAACTCAAGGGAGAGGAAAAACCAGGAAGATATGCTCTAGGGGAAGAGATAAGTCACTGTTAGGAATCCAACGCACGTGACAGCATCTCAATCAGGGCTTGGATGGAGAATCTGTTAGAGTTCAAAGTTATCATCTATCTTGTCACTCTCCTGTACGAATCATGAGATGAAAAAGACAGATCTGGAGATGATACGCAACCCCGCTATGATTACTTAATTAAAAATAAATGTTCACGGTGTGTTATTTTATTGTACAAGTCGTGTACTTGCCTCAACCAGACCCCTCTTTAGGCGATCTTCTAAGTCACCTACATGTCCATGTACTTGGCTATTACACGACTAGTACATGGCTACATGTGGTAACTGGGTACATGACGTGTACTCTAAAGTTAATAATGTGTACTTGAAAATTTCAAAATTTCCTTTTTTCTAAGAAACAACCCGAAATATAAATCCATACCTGAATAAAAGATCTAGGTTCTTACAAACACCCCCCTTAAAAAACTTTTTCCCTGAATTTCCGTTCCAAGGTAAGTGAAGAAGAAACTTCTAATAACTCTTTCTACTATTATCAAACTTTGGCCTCACTCCCCCAAGCCGCTTCTGGTACACCCAGGTGATTTCATAACACCCATACTAGAGGAACAGACCAGCCACAAAGAACATTCATGATGTGATCCAAAATCCGAATAGGGTGCTCCTTGAATGATTAATCTACCTCCAAGTCAAAATCCTCAGGTTAAAAAACATGGGATTGTTCTGAAAAGTAACACCTTAGGTAATAAACATGAAATAAGTCGTGCATAGCCCAGTACCTCTAAGTTAACTACAACTGATAGGAAAAATTACCTACTCTCTACAAAAACTAAAAAGGCCAAATGTATGTCCGTGAAATCTTCCCATCTCTCTTATCCTAAAGTGTCCCAACCTTGGTGTGACACGTAAGAAAACCTAATCTCTGATCTCAAACACCATAGGTATTCTCCATTGATCAGCATAATATTTCTGTCGAGATTGTGTAGTATCCATCCTCTTTTGAATCAACTCCACCTTATTAGTGGTCTCCTTAATAAGATAAGGTCCCAGCATAGCTACCTCACCTGCCTCTAGCTAATATATGGGTGATCGGTATGGCCTATCGTACAAATCCTCATAAGGTGCCATCTTAATCATCTCCAAAAATTTATTATTGTATGAAAACTCTACTTGGGGTATATGTCTCTCTCAAGAACCCCTGAAATCCAGGATGAATTCTCAGAGCATGTCCTCCAAAACATGAATCGTACGCTCAGACTAGCCATCTTTCTGGGGATGGTGAGCTATTCTCAGAAGTACCTATGTACCCAAATCGCAATGTAATCCCTGCCAAATATGATATGTAAACTAGGAATCCTTGTCTAAAAAATAGAGTGTGGAACCCCATGAAAACTCACAATCTCTTAGATGTATAAACTTATAATAACATCAACAAATAAGGTCTCCTTGATCGGAAAGAAATGTGAATCATTTGTTAGTATTTCAACAATAACTCGAACTGTATCATTCCCTCAGGGAGACCTTTGTAAACCCATCACCAAATCCATTGTGACATAATTCCACTTACACTTGAGAATGGGTAGCTACTATAAAATCCATGCTAGTCACCGATGATCCACCTTCACCTACTGACAGGTGGTACACCTTGGGAAAAAACCTGTTGCATCCTTCTTCATACCTAGCCACAAATACTAACGGTGTGGATTTGGGTAAATCTTCGTGAAACTAGGATGAACTTCCCAAACTAATGAATGAAAATCTTGCATCAACTCCTCACGTACTTCTTCTGAATCCCAAACACATCCCTGAAAATGCAAGATCTCATCGTCGCATACAGTCCACCCCGAAGTAGGGAAATCTCCCGACACACTCTCCCTCAAGACTAGGCCTTAAAAATCTAATAGATGCCTCATTCTCACCTGATCTAGTATAGTAGAGTTATGATCTATATGAGAAAGAAAAATCTGTAACAATCTATCATGTACCTCCAAATGCATCTCAGAAAATAGAGCCATAAGTTGCCACTCACTGCGGGCCTCCTAATCTGCATGTATCTCAGTCCTCCTGCTCAATGCATTAACCACTGCATTGCCTTTCCTAGGATTGCAGTAAATCCCCGAGTCAAAAGAATGAAGGTACTCTACCTAGATTTGATGTCTCAAATTCATATCTCACTTAGTACACATATACTTGTGGCTTGTGTGGTTAGTTTACACCACAAAATGATCTCCCAATAGATAATGTCTCCAACAGCGTAAACATGCACAATGACAACTAACTCAAGATCGTGTGTCGCGTAATTCATCTCATGTGACCTTGACTGCTAAGACCTGTATGCAATGAGTCCTTACCCATGCATACGTGCTACTCCAAGATTGATACCAGATGCATCATAGTAAATGGTGTATCTATTGTCTGTTACCAAAAAAGTCAGTATTCGTACTGAAGTCAATCTCTCTTTTAGCTTTTGAAAGGCTAAATCAAAGTCATTTATTCACATGTAATTTTCACTCTTCTTAGTCATTCCTTTTAGTGGATCTTATAATCATGAAAAGTACTATATAAAGCACCCTTAGTAACTAGATAGCCCTAGAAGAACTACAAAACTCAAATGAGTTCTTCGGCTACTCATAGGAAACTACTTGTCTTTCATTATCTTGGTCTATTGATACTCCTGTCTCTGAGAAAACATGACCCCAAGAGTGAATATGGTCCATCCAAAAGTGGAATTTTAATATCATAGTGTATAAATGATACTCTCTCAATGTACACAAAAAGATCTCAGGATAGGTGGCATGGTCATGTCGAGTGTGAGAGTACAACAAGATATTGTCCATAAAGACTACCATAAAAAAATCCAAGTATGGATGGAATACATAGTTCATCAGTACCATGAAAATTGTTGGTGAGTTTGTGAGACCGAACTACATAACCAAATACTCCTATAGACCATACCTACTTCGAAAGGTTGTAAGTGGCATACCTGATAGTCTAACGTGAAACTGATGATTACTAGATCTCATGTCAATCATTGAGAACACCAGGGCTCATCAAAGCTGATCAAACAGATCATCAATCTACAGAAAGGGATATTAGTTCTTGATTTTAAACTAGTTCAAAATTAGATAATCCACACAAAGTCTTAGGGTTTCATCTGTGTTTTTTGCTCATAGGACAGGAGAACCCCAAGGAGAAGTATTGGGTCTGATGAAACCCTTTGCTTCCAACTCCTCTAACTACCTTTTGAGATTCTATAACTCTATTGTAGAAATCCAATATAGAGGAATGGACACTTTTCCCACTCCTAGCATGTGATCAATAGAGAAATATACCACTCGATCCAAAGGTAAACCTGAAAATTCATCTATAAAGACATCCCTAAAACAATCCAACAATAGAGAAAAGTTTATATGTGAATCCCTCTGATAATCCAAATATAAACTAGAAATATAGGCTATAATTCCCCCCAACCTATGATGTTAGGGTCCCTCTATACTCAACTAGACATCCCATTTTCCCTTGCGTATAAAGGACCTGCCCTCTGTTGATATTAAACTCACCCTGTGGTGATAGTAGTAAATAATGGCCTGAAATGAAACTAAGCATTAAATTATGATAATAACATTGAATCTTGTCATCTCTAAGACATAAAGGTCCCATAAAAAGTTACACCCACCAACCTCAAGAGGTAACTCCCTGTATTGATGCACACAAGCCATCTTAATCCCCAACAGAGTGTCTATCGTCATACATTCTCAAAAGTAAATATACAGAGACCAAGGCTCTACAAAATTGTAATAGATATAAAACTATAGGAATAACCTATATAAAAAAGATAAAAATATAAAACTGAGGAAACTAGAATCATACCTCTAATTGTAGAGGGTCTGAGATCCTACTCCTCTTTGGTCTACTCCATTGAAAAAAATCGGACATATACTATGAACCTGTGACCATACCTGACTACCCTGAGCTGATCCACCATAATGTTTCGGAAAAACTACTGACTATCTACCACATCCATGACCTCCCTCTTACATGAACGTACATATAAACTCTATTTCTCTAACTGATTAGAAAATGGTAGTTCTGATCCTGAATGTGGAGTCACAACAGACCCGTATCACCCACTACTAGAGATGATATCCTGAAACAATGCTAAAGAAGACCCATATTACCATAATATTGGCACTCGAATGGGTCCCTCGGGCAATGTGGTCTTGTATGATCACTCTTTCTGCACTAGTACCATACCATTAGGCTACCTAATGAATCATCGTGTGATAGCTCCCTACGGTGCTTCATGATATCTTTTAAAGGAGTACCAACCCTGGATGTTGAACTGCCCTGGCTAGTAGCTCCCAACTCCCTCAGATTATGCTCAGTAATCAATGCATGATATACTATATCAGTCACTGAAGTTATCCTAGATACATTCACCTGTGATCGGATTTCATACTTCAGACCATCCTAAAATCGACTAGCCAAAGATAACTTGTCACCTCCCAGAACAGGTTTGATGCCCTAATGCTCTATAAAATGAGCAGAGTAATCCTTCAAAAAAAGAGTGACCTACTCCAAATTCATGAACTATCGGGCTCAATCGGTACTCAACGACATGAGATAGAAGTATTTATAAAAGGTCCTCTAAAACTCTTTCCAAGATATATCTCGATGAATTCCCACATGTGAGATAACAACATACTATCTCTTTGCAGAATCAGGTAGCAAGTACATCGTAAGCTTCACCCTTCTCTCTGGACGTATCACCTAATTCTCAATGATAGCAATAAAGGAATCCAACCCTGACTCTACAACCTATGGTCCTCTATCCTCTGAAAATGTTAGATGATTTTGCTGCTGCAACACCCACGTTAACTCTTCCATAGAAGAGGTAGGATGAGATGCTCCATGAAAAGTTTGTAACATACTCCAATAGACTTCATGGAACTGTGCATCAGCACCTGTGTTCGGTATAATAGCTGGTGCCAAAAAGACCATGATGGGAGGATCCTCTAGTAGTCCCTGATCTACCATTTCTGTTGTCTTATGATTTCCTGATATCTTGTGTATAACTGGAGGATGTCTTGGTGGCCTGACTCTATGAGGTCAAGTGCACACCTTAGTTTAATTTATTAAGGATAAAAAATTATAAGTGAAATAAAGGAACATGAGAAGAAACATTCATGTTTTATAAAATAGGGTTACGTGGCATGTATAACCCCTACATGTCATGTTCCCATAATATTTGACATAGTGTGTACCTCTACCATACCTGGTCATGTAACACTCATACACACGACATATTCCTTCTGAGACCAGGAGTGTACTTTAATTATACCTCCTTCCCAAAATCCTCTACACGGATATAACTACATGGTTCTTTCCAGGGTAACACTACAAGGCATGTTCACCATAGACAAATCATGTACTACTTAAGTTCTACCCTACTGTTTCATTAGTCACATGGTCAGATACATGTTTGACTCTACATGGAATACCTAAATGAGACACGGTGTGTACAACCTATGTTTCATCCACCTGTGTTGTTGGTCACATGGCTGGATACACAGTTCTGTACAACAAAGTGTGTACTATCAGGACAAGGCATGTCTTAAAAAAAATTTCCCAACCTCGTGTCTCTACGCACACAGTTAGTCACATAGACAAGTACTACACGACGTGTACTTTGATAAAATTGAATGTACTTAAGAAAAGTTGTTTCTTCCAAAATTGAAGAACACATGGTGTGTGTTTATAACATCACACACCATGTTTTCTAGGTTTCCCATAGTAAGCCTCTGAAACATCTTTGGAACCCTTCAGAACATTAATTTTTTGTCCAAGGCATGAATATTTCTTACCCGTGAGAGCCCATACTCTAGTGAATCAAAGTTTTTCATCCTTACTCATCTCATTGCCAGAAAAATTCAATTAAATTTCAACCATGATCCACCAAAATCAGATCCAAGAGGGCCCATAAAACCTTAGAGACCAAAGTTCGCCATCAATCAAAATAAAACTATACATATTATGGTACTTTATCAAAAACGAATGTATTATATCACTGAATATATCACAAAAGCATGGATATCTAGCACAACATCTATCACAACAACATGCAATAAATAATACATCCTTACTGGCATGACCATAATGCATGACATGTGATCTCTAGAAAGTGCTTATATGATGCATGATTTGGAATACCCTCATATAATCGGGTTTCAACAAAAATAGATCCTTAATAAAATCAACGATAACAACATAACACTAGTAAATCACCTAACTGTGAAATCAAATAAACTATAATAATTGACAAAACAAAAAATTGCAATATTAGAGGTATCTTAGATTTTCCCTATACATGGGTTAGATACTCAATGGAAAAACTTAAAAACAACTACACATTCCTTCCTATCCCAATCTATTGTCTCTAAATAGTAATAAAAATTAGAAAAAAAACACATATGATACCACTTTTTAACGTCTTAGATCCATGTTTTGACCAATGGTGCCCCAAACCCGGGTGGTCACATAACCTCAAATGAATTTCCCCAAATGAAAGAGGTTGGTAACTAGTAGTGGGGGCCAAGGTTTGGTAATGGGGAAACTATTCCCTCATTGGTAGAGTATACAAAGTGGAGTAACAAATAGTAAACAGTAATAGAAGTAGTAATACTATACAACAAAAGTAAACAATGGAAGATTAATATATTAAACGACCGCAAAAATATATATAAATAAATGATGCATGTCTGATGTATCTAGTAATGTTGGAAAATAGGTCATAATGCTGGAAATACAACACAAAAACCAAATTACATAAAGCAGTAAACTCTAATAGTATCACCAGCCTTGGCTTGGTCCCATACTCACTATCTCCAATAGAAATCAAGTACCTGATGAAGAAGGGCACTTGCCTTTATTATACCTATAACTATATAATCTGTTTGGCCCCAAAATCATGACCCAAATAAGCTTTGTGAGAAATCTCAGTAGGCAACCACCAAAAGATCTATGCCTAACTGTTAGTGAGTATATATAGCTGGTAATACGTAAAATAAAGTAATAATCTAGATTGTACTCAAAAGTGAAAAATCCTATAGTTTCCAATTAAATTAATTTACATTTATTCATTATTCAATCCATTGTATAATGTAATCTTAGGATCTAGATTAATCTTTATATCCCTCTATTTTGTAATAACAAATAGATGACTCAAAATACCATCCAAAAAAACAAGTAAGACTGAGTCCAAGCATGTTCTTTGGTATGGAAGAATCATCACAATTAACCAACATTCAAAATAAACTCTCTGAGGATGTTATCATAGTCTAACCCATCTGGTTTATCATATCATCAATTTAGTAAATAGAGACCCTCTATGAAAGTACATATAGTCTAACCCCTTAGTCCCGCATAGAACTAATCGTTTACAAATGACCACCTGGGAAGCTCTCATGATCAATACCCCTTTTGTATTCTTAGAAAAAATAACATATAATGACCACCAATAATATCTCACAGTCAATTCCCTGAGGTCCAACTTTTATTTAATAACAACCCTCTAGGTTGCTCTAATTTTCAAACCCCTCTGGTCAATGACCACCCAACTGCTCTTACATCCAATACCTCTAGGTCAATATAACAAAAAATTATACATAAATGACCCTACCTCAGGATGCTCTCACAGTCAATTCCCCTTGGTCATGCTTCAACATGAAAGTCACATGCCTCTCAAATAAATAGTAACTCTATCCTAACAACTCGAGGCATGGAAAAAAATGCAATCCTAACAGGAATTCTTGACCAAATTACCATAATCAAACAAAAATGGTAGCACACCAATAATTAATGTATAAAACCTTATGTGTAAATAAAAACCCCATTCTCAATCAACCACGCCATAACAGGTCTTAAATAGGGCTAAATTTTAAAAAACCCGCAATACCCTAATCATGGGTATTCATCACTTTTAGAATATATAATCCAAATGCAATCAAAGAAGAGACCAAACCACCAACCTTGATATTGTACGATGAACATTGTTATACATCAACCCTTGAATCATCCAATTATGACATAGATCTAATAAAATGTTGAAATCTTTCAGCCTTGTCTAAATCAAGAGAGTGGAAAAATCAAGAAGAGAGGCTCTAATGGGAAGAGAGAACTCATCGGTGGGAATCCAATGCACCCAACAGCGTCTCAATTATGGATTGTACAGAGAATTGGTAGGGGTTCGATGTTCTCGATCCTCTCATTTCTCTCCTGTATGAAACACAAAAAGAAGAAGAAGAAGAAGGTTCTGTAGATGATACATGACCCCGCTATGATTAATTAATTAAAAAAAGTACACAACATGTTCATTTAATGTACATTCCATTTACGAGCCTTAATAGGCCCATGATTTAGTTTTTCTTATTGGTCACCTACATTTCTATGTACTCGGCCGTTACAGGGCTAGTTCATAGCTACATGCAGCAACTAGGTACACGGTGTGTAATCCAAAGTACATGGAGTGTACATAGAAAGTTTTAAAATCATCAATTCTCATCAAAAACAACCTGAAACAATGATCCATTCTTAAAAAATAGATCTGGGATCTTACATGAATTTTAATAAATGGAGTCCATATTTCGAATAATTAGGTGAATATGTGGTAAATAGATCCCTTCAATATTTGGTTTGTTTCCCAATTTATAGTATCCGCCTAAACCATCAATGTGTTAAGGACCCATGTTGTCATGATAAGTTGGAAATAGGTTAATTAAGGGTTAAAATAAAACAATAAGGTAAAATTTTTATCAAAACATATATGATTGTTATTTTATTATTTTATTTTAATCAATAATAATTCTATATTCAAAATAAACAAGTTTGAAACATTTTTTAATTGAATATAAATTTATTTTATCTTTATATTTAGAGATATTTCAAGAGTTCCCCTCCCCTCACTTATAAAGTTGAACAACTCATTCACATTTGTTTACACAAAAAACATATTTATTTTGTCCAAGGATTACCCAAATGACTTACTATAATACCTCCCCAAATTATATAGTTCTTGGTTAAGGTAAAATACCATCCTTGTAGAGAATAAGGTATTAATTTAATGAGACTTTCAAATAAAGACTTATAGTTTTTAACTGCACGTCTTAGTTGTATTTTTTCTTATATATCATTAAAATATTATTAAATCATGATAAAATGAAACAAAATAGTTATCATAAATATAATAAGATGTTATTATTTTAATTTAGTTTCTTATATCCATCTCCAACCTTCATAAAATTGGATATTAATTCAACATTCTTGTGTAAAGTGGACTACTAACTCACAAATAGATGTAATTCGTTTTTCATCACCGACTCTCAAGACTAGTTATAATCTGGGAATTATTTTATATATATATATATGATATTTATTAAATTTTTATTATTCATAAAAATATAATTTATAATTACATTCTTATCTTTCAATTCTATAGAAAACGATAACACCATTCATGAATACAAGTGGACTACCCCCTCCATTAAGCAATGTAATTCAGTTTTCTTAACCTCGTCATATGGATGATATATACAATTATATTTAAATAATTAAAATTATATTTATTATATTTTATATCTTTTTAATGATAAAATAAAACATCATCATTCCAAAATGATTTTCAATAAATGGAAATGTTAGTCAAGCATACATACGACATGCCATCTGCAGGACATTAATGTAATTTGTTTTTCATCACCATATTTAATGATTGGTTTCAAAAATATATCTTTTGTATAAAAGTGATAATTATTTATTTATTATTATTCTGAATTTAATTTAATAATTATATCTTTGAACATATTTAATATACCAAAGTTATTTCTGAGAAATGTGTTGAATATCATAAAAAAACCTGATTTAAATTTTTTTTACTATATAATTTTAAATAAAATTTTATTGAATAAATTGAATGAATAATTATTGTGATTAAATTTTTTAAGATAGTCGGAAAGTGAAAAAAAAATAATTTACTTAGTAAGATAATGGATGGGTGGTTCCATTACAAATAATCAATGGGTGGGTATGTGATTGCCCTATAATGCATTGGGTATAAAAGTTGATAGTATAATTACTCAAATTCTATGAATGATTATAAGAGTTATATAGAAATGTTGTACCATTCATCCTATATGTTTATATATGATTTATATAGTATTTTATAGTAATTTTATCTTTTTTCAAGAAAATATAACTATCTTATTTTAAAAGAAAATAATTTATTGCTTTTTATGGTGTGAAGAGTATAATATTGGGGATTTTTTGATGAATTTTCATGTTTTAAAAGAAACTATTGGAATTTTATTTCTTCTATTATGATTTATTATGAACCTTTTTATTAAACAATTTGGGTAGATAAGATGATTTACTAGGTACAAAATATTTTATTTTATCCAAATATTAATCTTGAAAAAGTAATTTTATACCATATTCATGGACTAATAGTTTCTTTCTTTACATTTACATCCCTTACTGATAATTTTTTTTTACCTTACCTTATTTTAATTTTTTTTTTCAAATTAATTAAGGTTGAGTAAGGAAAAGGATGTGTCTAGAATATTTTTTTTAAAGATGTGTCCTGAAAACAAAATATGTTATAACTTAAATATTTTTTTGGGGAAATGGATATTGAATAAAACTGTACACTTGGTAATACATGGGGTTTTTAGGTAAGTTTTATGATCTAAATATATAATAACTAGAGAAAAAAATAACTTTTGGAATGTAGGAAAGTGAATCCAAGTTTAAATTCATCAAAATATTTAATGTTTAAGGCCAGGTCCTTAGACATAAACTATTAGGAAACTATTACACCCACACAAAAGGCTTATAGTCCAGAGCCTCACATTCCTTCTAGATAATAACAAATTATGTTATACATTTATAAGAATTAATTTTCATTGATATTATTTTAGTATTTAACTTATAAATTGATTGATGAAACATTCACATCTAATTTAAATCATGTTGGGTTATAAAACCTTTTAGTTGTTTTATATAGGAATATTTAATAGGTTTTCTAACATGTACGGAGATCTTGATATCCAACATACTAATATTATAATCATAGTAAGATTATTATTAATGTAGAATTCTAATATATTTTATAATAGTTAATGGGGAAAATGTATTATTATTTTCCATGACCTAACATTAGATAAACCCTTTTAAAACCAATTTTTATTTATCGGAACTAACATTACTATTCGTTTCTAGTTTCTTATTGAATAGATAATTGCACCAAAAAAAGGTTTACATTAACATTATATTCTAATAAAACACTAATGTACTTTTGGAACATTGAATTAAATTATTAATTAATATATTAATTAAAACTTGAAACTTATAATATTCATATTTCCTCTTATAGGATATAATTTCAGTATTTTTGACTAATAATGTGTCTTCTTCCTTAGTGAAAAATAATAATATCTCTCTATTTCTCTAACATAAATTATTTTCTTATTTTATAAATGTGTCTTCAAAAAAATTAGACTGATGGATCATATATATTTTCTTCATATTCAAAATCTTGTATATCATACTCTTCAAAATTATTAATGTTTAACTTTCATGCACTTCCCCTTTTAGATATATATTTCCTTTCATGAAATGTAGAATGTCTATTGACTATAACTATTTTATCCAATGGATTGTAAAGTAAATATTCTTTGTTAATTTATGATACCCTATAAATACATACATTACAAATAATTTTTCAAATTTAATATTAAAAATATCCTTAACAATCTATAAAATCTATATAAATGAAATTATGACCAATTAGATTTCCTTCTATACTATTACTCATATGGAATTCGACATTCTCCTATTGTTGAAACTTATTTTAGTACATATGGAAAAATCTATATGCATATACATAAAAATAGGACAAGGTGTGATTCTTCCTATCATATACACTATTTTACAATAGTTTATAATGAGTAGTTAGTTGAGATAGTATGCCAAACTATTTTAGATAATCGATGAAATATTTGTAAATAGACTCCGTTACACTGTTGGGAAGAAGTTTCTTTATCTTCAAACCAAGTTGATTTTATAATTTGTTCTTTTATTTATTAAATTTATAAAAACAATAATAATAATACCTCATTAAGTATAAATATCTATATCTACTAAATTTTCTATTAAAAGTTATGAATTAAAAGTATCCTACTCGGGATTCTTTTGGAAGAGGTACAAAAACATCTATATAAACTAATTATAGAATATTTTTTACTCTCTCACCTTTTTCAAAAAATATATCATTAAAAATTATTAATTATAAATATACGTGTAATATATCAATGGGTTTTTTATCTAAACAATGTAAATATCCTTCTTGGATTCATTTTTTTAGAGTCTTCTGGTTTTCATGACCAATTAATTAATTCTGTAAATGGTTATGATATAAGTCAAGTTAACATGATTTCTTATCTATTTTTAAGAAATGATTTTTATATTCTTGTATGTAATTTCTATTATTAAAATACTACATCCCATAAAATATTTTATATATATAAAAAGTGTACAATTTTATTTTGGAATATGAAAACAATTAGTCCATGTATACTCTAAACATGTAAATTATATTTTCATTACATTGGTCCCATAACAACAATTATTTTCAACTAAAATAATTCCATAAAACAATAACATATGGATATATTCTATTGATGGTGAAACTAGTATTTCTTTTTATAAAAATGAAATATCTATCTCACCATTATAAATATTCAAAAATATAAATAGTTCTTATAGTAGGATGGAGCAATGAGAACTAATAACTTTTTCTATTTCCAAATTATTATAAATTAAATTATAAAATGATATAAGGAATTTAAATAATTATTCCCCTTAATATTTTTATAGGGAATAATTCTTCTTCATGTGGCCTTATTTTAATAATAAAAAAATTCTACATCATACTATTTAGCCTCCGATGAGAACTTTTTCTTATTGGAATTGTTGTTCATACATTTTTTAGAAAAAGAATATAACTTAAAATTTTTATTTTATTTATTCTATTTCACTATAATGGTGTAATATTTCACAACTAAAAAATATCCTTATATCCAGAGCTTTCAAAACTACAGCTATAGGGAATCCTTGGACCACGATTAGTGTTAAACTATGACCATAGGTCTCCCTAGGTCACCCAATCTCCACAATTTATAAAAATCCTGGAAATAGGCCCACCTACCGTCAAAATTATTTGAAAATTTTGAGTTGTGGGGATGTTGGAACCAATAAAAGTTTTCTAGAACAACCAAATTTATGCATAAAAGTTGTGAGAAAGGCCTATTGAAACGATTCTAGAAAACCATGCTGGTAGATCCATCTATATCCATGGTTTAAAAAAATATGGGAATATCGATTTATGGAATCACCTATAACCACGATTACAAATTCCCTTAAAGTAGTCCTCCCTATAATGTCCTATGTCAAAGGCTTTAGAAAAGTGTGGCACTATGCCTATTCATAATCTACTACAACCATTGTTTTATAAAACCATCGAAATAGGCCTCCCTATAATCGCCTAATTCCATGGTTAAGAAAAAATTTATAAATAATTCATCTATAAAAACAAACATTTTTATTTTTAAAAAATATTAACTATAATTATTATATATAATTATTTTTACTTATATATTTATACATATAGTACGATGTAGTGTCATGGTAAGGTCATGGGAGTAATCAAGAATTGTATGCATGATAAAAACTCAGTGGTTTCATATAATTTTTCAATGTCCACAACTATTTTTTGGTAAAAAATGATAGTTGATGTCTTTATCACATAGTTTCTATTCTAGGAACACAATCCGCATGGAACATGGTCATAGACCACCTATGGACATGATTTATTAAATTATGACAATCAATGTCATTGGTATATGGTGTTTAACTTATGGCCATGGTCCACGTGAACTATGTACATAAACTACCTAAGGTAGTTTTATAAAACCATATATATACACTGAACCATATTATAATGATTATAGGGTCCATGGTCTACGTAATCCATTCCCTTAAGCTAAAACCATATTGTTTTGGAAAATTTTAGTGATTTAAAAACATGGTTGTATGGTGATTTACAAGCTATGTAATTCACACATCATGTTTTTATGTGTTTGGAAAATTAGATTTATTATATCTTAGAGAGTATTATCTATATTATTATAATTTAAATTCCCAACAATACTTCATAATCATGAATTATTTAAGGACTAAATTAAGATGTTCCATAGTTCCTTTGGAAACTAGAATCCTAAAATTTACAAACAATTAATATAGACAATTATATTGACTACCTGAGTTCTTAATGAGAAACCTTCTATAATACATTTAAATAGTTCCTTGGATATTTCATATATCTCTTATCAAGATTTCTACTTATAGATAGCACAAATATGAGAAAACATAGTGTCTACATCGATGTATTCCTACTGATTTTGGAGCTCACATGTCATAGATGATAATATGAGAAATTAGAAAACTAATATTTCCTCTTCATGTTTACATAAATTAATTTATCCCCTCATCACCACCCTACTAATTGGTTTTAGTATGAACTGAGTACATTATTAAATGAAACCACCTCTCTTGGAATAATAAAATGAAAACTACCAATACAAATCTCAGAAGCTAGCACTGATCAAGATATTATCTTTCTCTAAATTTGAATACATGGATAATTAA